>OW285240.1:4494576-5715743 GCA_935421215.2 Melolontha melolontha | reverse complement strand
ATTAAATGTACGGTTCTTTAGATAATTGTCGGTTATTTTTATTAATGTGTTTGTTATTTTGTGACGTTTCATTTTGTGTATGAGGCCGGCGTGCCAAACCCGGTCGAAGGCCTTTTCAATGTCGAGAAAGATTGCGCCCGTTGATGTCGATATGTTCATTTTTTCGGTTATGTGTTCTGTCAGTCTTAGTGACTGTTGTGTAGTTGAGTGGTTTTTCCGGAAACCGTATTGAAAATTTGGAATAATTTTTTGTTTTCGACTTCATTTTCAAGTCTTGTCTGTATCACGCGTTCTGCCAGATTACTTATTGACGGAAGTAAGCTGATTGGCCGGTAATCCGCGGTTTTTTTGTTGGTTTTCCTGGTTTGTGGATCATTATTATCTGCGCGTGTTTCCAAATCGCGGGATAGTGTCCGTGTTTTATTATTCCGTTTATTATGTCAGTTATTATTTGTATTCCGGTTTTAGGTAGGTTTCTAATTGCTACATTTGTTATTCCGTCCGCTCCGGGGGCTTTTCGGTTTTTAGGTTTTTAATTATTTTTTCCACTTCGTCAGTGTGTGTCGCGTCGATTTCGCCTTCGATTATTTCTATTTAATTATTTCGTTCCCGTTCAATTTGCTTAGAAAATGTGTTGTGTTTTGGTATTGTCTGATTCGTTTCAAATTGCCGTTTTAACGCGTTCGCGAATTCGTCCGCTTTTTCTTTGTCAGTTATTGCCGGTCCGTTTATAGTTTTTAGCGTTGAGATTTTGTTTTTATTATTTGTTAGGGCTTTTGTCATCTGCCAGAGTGTTTGGTCTTGCGTATTAAGGGTTCTATTTTATTATTCCAGTTTTTATTGAAATGTTCGAGCATGTCGATTTTATTTCGTTTGTTATCGCGTTTAATTTTGTCTTTATTTCCGGATTTAACGTTTTTTTATATTCTTTAAGTATGTTCTTTTTGTTTCGTAATTTTATTTTTAGTTCTGTCGGGATGTTAAGTTTTGTGTCGGTGGTTTTGGTTTTTGTCGTTTGTGCGATTGCGTTTTTTGTGTTATCTTCCAGTGTAATCACTGCTTGATCAATGTCTTTCGCTTTGTGAATTTTTACTGTTCTGAGTATTAGGGATTATTTGAATCTTCCCCAGTCTGTCTTATTAAATGTAATTTTCGTTCTAGTTGTGTCCATGTCAAGCGTTAATGTCACTGGAAAATGATCTGAGGAGAGGTCGTTTATAGTTTCTATTGTATGTGTTGTGGTTATGTTTTTAAGTATTGCAATGTCTAAAACGTCAGTAGTACCTGTTGGTATGTGTATGTGTGTGGGTTTCACAGGCCCGATTACGTTAATATTGTTGTCTTGTGCTATTTTGTTTAGTTTTTTACCGTTTTTATTGACTACTTTCGAGTTCCAGTTTTGGTGTTTCGCGTTAAAATCTTGCGTAAAGGTTTATTGGTCCCCTTTATGTGTTTACTTGTATGCCTGTGTTTTCGATGATATCGAGGGTTTTGTATTCAAGTTCGCTGTGTTTTATTGTTTCGTGTACGAGTATAGCGGTTCCGCCGCCTTTTTGTACCGGCCTATCGTGTCTGTATGTTTTGTATTTTTGTATTTTTAATGAGTGACTTGGTTTTAGATGTGTTTAATTTAGCAGCATTACGTCTATTTGGTGTTTGTCTAAAAATACGCGTAATTCATGTTTTTTGTGTGTTATGTTTTGTGCATTCCAATAGGCTATTTTAATGTTGTGTCTGTGATTCATTGTTTGCGTGCGTTAAAAAGTTTTGTTAGTTTTTAGTTTTGGTAGTGTATCTTCGAAAAATTTTTCTTTTTGTTGAGGTGTAGCATTTATCGAACAGAGTGTTATAAACAGTCTCCCAATTATGAGAGCAATGTTGTTGTCTGCTTTTTCGTGTGAGTTAAGTGTTGGTGTGTTTTCCCGAGTTGTGGGTGTAGTTACAGTGATGTTACTTGTCTGTTGTCTTTGAGTACACGCGTTGTGTTTTGGTAATGGTGCGTCTATGAGTTTTGGATTTTTTTTACATGATAAGCTGGTCGAGAGGTGAGCTCCGCCACAGTTTGCGCATTTAGGGGGGGGTCGTTGTCGGCTTTGTGCATTCATGCGTCGAGTGTGACTCTTCGCCACTTCATGCACGCGTGATTCACGTTGCACGTACGCTGTTGGTGACCGAATTTTTGATATCTGTGACACTGTACTATGTCCTTTCTAAGTCTGAGGAACTCTACTTTTACTTCTAATCCGATGACTGTGTGGATGTCGAAAATTGACTTGTACTGTTTGTCTATTTCTATTAAAATAAGGGGGGCTGGACGGCGGTCTTTACCGTTCATCCTAGTGATTTTCGCGATCGGATAGTTTTTAGAATCTAGATCGTCTTTGATGTCTTCGTCGGTCAGGAATTGGGGTACGCCTCTGATGACGTTGGTATGTGAAGTATTGAATGGCTTTTTCGTTGAGAATTCGGTTAAGGTTGCGATAGTCCTGTTCTGTTGATGGAGTGATTTGGACTCCGGTCTGGACGAATCTACTTTGTGTGTATTGAATGCTGTTTGATTTCATGAGATCTCGGACTCGATTCCATTGTGTTGCGTCAGTGATTGTAATTGCAGAGATAGTGGGCATTTTGGGTATTTGGTTTGTGTTGATTACTGTTTTTTGTGATTGTTTTGTGCTGTTTGTTTGTGTTTGTATTTGTGTGTTTAGCTGTACTTACCCCGGGTTTCGCTGCGGAAGTGGAGGCTGTCGGTTCTTCTTCGCTGCTGTCCATTGTCGTCGTTTCTTCGTTCTTCGTATCTTCATCGATCGTGCTGAGTGCTTCGTACCTGTTGCTATTTTCTATCTGCGGTGGTTCAGTCTTTTGTCGCTTGTTGGAGTTACGTGGTGGTTTGTTTTCGTTCATCTTGAGCTCGAAGGCTTTCTGCATGATCTTGGCAAGGTTCTTGATTGATTCTTGAAGGTCTTCGCAGGTATTTATGTTCGTCATATCCATTGTTATTTGTGGAGCGCTGTCGTTGTTGTTGTTGGTGCCAGCCATTTCTTCTGGTTTGGCTTCGTTGTCGGAAAATATATTATATTATAGTATATCAGTCGTAGTATTCTATTACTACCGATGTGCTAAGAGCAATCGATACCGTGCTAATCACGTAATGATAACAACTTGCCGCAGCCCAGTCATACTAACTCGGACCGAACGCAAACCGATCGACCAATAGTCGAAAGCGACAGAACAACCGACGAACCAATCACGAGGAGTCAGACACGCGTCCCCACTACGACGCGACCATATAATACGAACGGCACAGGAAATCGACGAACTCTTGAAGTTACCATCGCAACGAGAAGATACTCTAGAAAAAGGTGAAACGGATGTCACCGAAACGTCAGGAAGAAAGTTATCCTTCTCAGGACGAAATCATCCAAACGCGGCGAAATATCCCGAAGAACAACGATTCATATATATATATATATATATATATATATATATATATATATATATATATATATTGATGTGGGTCAGTACTCTTCATTAATGTATTCTTCTTCTAATTAAATATCAATTCCAAGAATGTTATATCTGGAATAATCAGATTTGTGAAACATTACTTTATAGATAGAATTTTGTATTTTAAAGATGTAAAATCATAATTGGTTTTAAAAATCATGTTACCGATTACTATGTTATGTTATATTTAATTAATCTTTATATTTCGTCCTTTAATTAAATTCATCTTACTTATGTACGCGAGAATTTTAGATTTCTAAAACTGACTATGATTATTTCATGTATGTTCAAATTACGATAAACTCTGATATTTATTATAATTTTTTTTATAACATCTCTTTTAAATGTGCATTTGGAATTACGTGAGTTGGATATATTATCACATTTTTAGATTGTCAGAGATATTTTCATCTCTGTTATATTTATGAAATACATATTTAAAATTATTTCTTTCTATTCTGACTAAATTATCTTTTATAATTTTGAAATTCATTGTATAAGTTTTCTAAGAAAATTTGATTTATGTTTCTACAAAATATGATATGTAGTCAAGACGATGGAAAAAAAAAGAAGATTATTATTGATTAAGAGATTTTTGCATGCGGTGGTAAAGAAAAGAATAATTTTCAATTGCTTCTTCGAAATTATTTAAATAAAATTATCTACGGCAATATTTCTAATAACAAGAAAGTGAATTCATTATTTTACATGTTATAAATACCTTGCGAGAAACATACTTCGAGTGTGGAGATACTAGGAAACCTTATCATCTACATTTTGAATTTCCAATTAAGCTAATAGCAATTTTACGTTTAAGCAGCTATATTTAAGAAGCTACTGGAACCTTTTCTTGGTTATATTTGGATAAATTACGCTTTCTTCCGGACATCAAATTTGGACATAACCTAGCAGAGTTCTACAAGTATCAAGGAACGTATGCAGATTTGCGGCTAGAATATCTATCAGAGGAAACAGACTGATTCATTACATTCGGACTTGCTGAACCTGTTGGAATTCTACAGAGTATTCTTCTTCCAGAGAACACGTAAATTTAGATACTACCATAACGGTCATAAGTATCAGGTATTCTTGAGAAAATTTATTCCTGTATTATTAATTAAAGATATAACATTTCTTGCGATCTCATATTTCTAAAACATAATACTCACGTTATTTCAATAATAATATTCTACTGAACATATTTATCAATATATTGTTGTTCTTATCTTGTTTTCACTCAAAATTTTGACACGATCCATTTATCTATATAATAATATTCATAATATTGATGTAGGCAACCTAATGTGTATAGCAATATTGTAGGGTGCATACGTATACATTTGAAACTCAACATATTAAACGTTATTGTATCTTATAGACTGTCGAAACTATATTGTTTAATAAATGTATTTGTTATTTAATTTTACTTAATCGTTTTATTTTATGTATATCTGTGTTGCTGTCTGTATATTCGGATCCCGCTAGTAACCCTGAGATTAAGAATTTTCTGCATATTATTTTATTAAGTTTTAAATTATCATTTCTGAGCTAGTTTTTCTTTCTTTGTTTTTTTTATTTTCCATTCATTATTTTTCACAACTCTACATTATAACATTAATTGACACCACAACGAGAGGCTTCTCTTTTTCTGGAAGCAACTCGACTTATAACATTAATTGGCTAGCCCAACTTGTGGGGCAGATATCGTTTGCAACTCGTCACTCCGCATTATAACATTAATTGACGCCAGCAACGTCGGGCAATTTAACGAATATACAGACAAATATTATAGGATACATAAAATAGAAGATGATTTAATATCTTCCAATATTAACAAACAACGTAATTTTTGTGGGAAAATTGTATTATTAAAGAAAAACAGAATATATATACCTTATACAGAATACTATATGATATATTACATTTAAAATTATCCTTATAATTACTTACATTCATCTTACTTACTTATTAATACATTTTATCAACTATGGAAACACGTTCCCGTTCTGGATCAAGAATGGAGATAACAGAAGATGGTCAAGATAAAGGTGAAGGAGAGAGGTCCACTAGTACAGAGATTCATGCGGTACAGGAAGAGTCGTCAACAAACCAGATGAAGTTTATGTTTGAAGCGTTAATGGGAAAACTTGAGAAAAATCAACAAGAAATGAGTGAGAAACTTGAGAAAAATCAGCAAGAAATGAGTGAGAAACTTGAGAAAAATCAACATGATATGAACGAGAAAATAGATCAGAATCAACATACTCTTAAAGAAGATATGAAGAGTATGAGTGAAAAGCTAGAACAAAATATTAATGCTAAGCTAGAAGATACTATAAATTTACAAAACAGGCAATGGGGACTACTTTTGAAGGATTCCGAAGAACGTATTCAGGCAAGTGTGGAAGTAAAATTGTCTTTACAAAAAGAAGAGGTTACTTCAATCATTAACACGAATAAAGACATTCTGGGGGAACAGATAGTATCTCATCAGGAGAAATGTCTGCAGAACTTTAATACAGTCAATCAGAGATCATTGGAGTACGAAGACATGTATAATATAGAGATCAACGCGGTGAAGAATAATTTACAGGATTTGATGAAGGATCAGTGTAGCAACAAGGATTCTATTGACACCGAAATAAGGAGTATAAGGAATTCTATCAATCAAAAGTTAGTTTCAACAAACTATCAACCTTATGGTCTACCGCTGCAAAGAGTTGAGAATTTAATTACTTTTAATGGCGACATGAACATAGAACATCCGATGACCTATTTAACTTCAATGGTAAAGTATTTAGAAGATATAGCAGATCAGAAACAGCGGATGTATATACTGAGAGCCACCTTTAAGAGTAGCGCTTTAGATTGGTTTATGCGGATAGAAGAACATTGTTCTGATCTTAATAAATTTGCAGACCTTTTCAAGAAGAATTTCTGGGACGAAACTCAGCAGAATCGTGCCAAGATTCGCTTACTTACAGGAAAGTATAGAATGGGACCAACATCACGGGAGGCATACGCTTCGAAGATTTATAATAATTGTAAATATGTTCCTGATTTGGACGAAGCTTCAATAGCGCGTCAGCTATTGAATCATTTTATACACACGGATACGCACGCGATTATATGTCAAAGGGTGAATGACATGGACTCGCTGATTGACATACTTAGGAGGTTGGATGATTATTCCGAGAACAATCAGAATATAGGTGGGAATAACAATTTCAGGAGTATGCTAGATAGGAATTATAACACTTATAAACCTTTTAATATTAACCGAACAAATAATCAATCTGTACTTAATAATGATCGGTCCAACAATTATAATATGGATAAATTTCGACATACTAATAATAGTGCACCATTTAATGTATATAATAGGAATATCAACTCACGTTCTCAAAATTCATTTAATAATGATTTTCGACAAAATTCAAGTTTTCCACAGCCGTCTAATAATAGACCTTTTTATAATAACAATAATAACTTTAATCGTTCACTTAATTATAGTACAAATAACAATTTCGGCCATAATTCTAGGAACAATCATTTCACAAGAAGCAGTAGGTTTAATAATAATAATGTTAATACAAGAGGACGTGGGCAAATTATTAGCAATTATCGTAGACATAGGTCATTATCACCAAGGATACCAGAACCCGATTTTGACAAAAAAAAAACTTCGATGGAGAAACTGGATCTTTACGAAAACCCAAGACACAGCACCAGCACGACAAACAACTAAATATAATCGACTGTAACATACCCTGCAAACTTTATAATATTTCTTTCTACCAAAACCCCGAAGAATTTATTAATATTTATGATAATGAAAATATTTTATTAGATACATATAATTTACCCATCATTAATATTATAATAGATGGAGGAATTTACAATTGCTTGATTGATACAGGTGCGGAAATTTCTTTGATAAAAGAGGACAAGGCTAAGTTAATTAATAACTTCAAGGACAAAATTATTAATATTAAAGGCACGGATATAGTCGCCGCAAATAGGAAACGGATAGGGACAATTAATCAGAGAATTACTACGGATATCTTACTTAATAAACATAAATATATTATACCATTTTATATAATAGGAAAACTTCAATACGATGCTATTATTGGTATCGATAATATTAAATCTTTAGGAATGGTGATGGATTTTGAAGAAGGGAAGATTAGTATTAAAGATAATGTAATTAATTTGGATAATACGTTGACTGAGGAGGAAAAAGCAGATTATTTAAAATTTAAAGAAGAAAAGTTAAATGATGAGATAAATAATGTTATGTATAGGTTGAATATGAATATGAAGAAGGGATTTACGTGTGGTAATATGGTTGAAGGTTTAAATAATGCATATATAAATATAAATAATGATTATAATGGAGTGGGAAAGAGGTTAGTAGGATTAGGAATGAATAATTATGAAGAAGATGATGTTTTGGAGGTGCGAGAAGAAGTGAAGGTTGGTAATACAGTCAATAATTTAAAAGAAATAGAAGATTTAATAAAGATACAAAATATTAAAGATGATCATGTTTCCCGTAGATTAATTGATATTTTATATAATAACTTGCAGCTGATTAATGATGATATTGTGTTTGCTAAAAATTATGAACATATAATTAGAATTGATAAAGAAGATCCGTTAGTTAGTAAAAACTATCCGATTCCTTATTATTACCAGGATAGAATAAATAAGGAATTGAAACGCTTAGAAGATACTGGTATAATAGAAAGATCTAACACATATTTTATAAATCCTATTGTTATAGTGAAAAAGAAAGATGATTCTTTAAGAATATGCTTAGATGCACGTGCCTTGAATCTTAGAATTAAACCAGAATTTGAAATGCCTCAAAATATTGATGTCCTTCTTACGAAGTGTGGTAATAAGAAAATATATAGTAAGTTAGACTTGAAAAATGCTTTTTGGCTAATTAATTTAGATATGAATTCACGTAAATATTGTGGTTTCATTATAAATGGAGTGGTTTATCAATTTCGAGTTTGCCCTTTTGGTTTAAAAACTTCGCCTGCTGCATTAATACGATTTTTACACCAGATATTAGATAAATACGAAGATTTTACTTTACATTACCTTGATGATATTATAATTTTTTCGAACAGTATACAGGAACATTTTCAACATCTGTCGATTATCTTAAATACCTTAAGAGAGGAAGGAATGAAATTAAACTTAAGTAAATGTCAATTTTTCAGGGAGGAAGTAAATTATTTAGGTTATATAATCAATGAAAAGAATGTATTATTAGATCCTCAACGTTTAGATGAGATCAGGAATTTTCCTCGTCCGAAGAACTTAAGAACCTTGAGAGGATTTCTTGGTATTCTAAATTATTATAGGAAATTTGTATCTAATTATAGTCAACAAACTTTACCTTTGTTGAATTTACTTAAGAAAGCTGTTAAATGGAATTGGTCTCCAGAGTGCGAATCATGTTTTATTAAGTTAAAGGAGAACTTCGTGGACAACCTAAAGTTACATCATCCCGACTTTAATTTACCTTTTATAGTGCGAACAGATGCTTCACATCAGACTATTGCTGCTGAATTGGTGCAGATTAAAATGGGTCAGGAAATACCAATCTATTTTATATCAAGAACATTGAAACCATGTGAGATCAGGTATACGATTTCTGAAAAGGAGATGTTGGCAATTGTGTTTGCGTTAACCAAATTAAAATATTATTTGATTGGTAAAAGATTCACTTTAGAGACAGATCACAAGGCTCTTATAAACATCATGAGTACTAAACTTAATAATAACCGGATTTATAGATGGACTTTGCTTATACAATCATACGAGATTAATATTAAATATAGGCCAGGTAGGGAGATGATCACTGCGGATGTCTTAACAAGGAAGGATGGTGATGTTAAGAAACAGAATATTATGATTAATCTGGTAGAATTACAGAAACACGGTATTTTCTCTTTTACGCAAATTAGACAGGTACAATCTTCACAGGAATTTTTACAAATTAAAGAATTGTTAAAGGAAGTTGAAAATTACAAGGGGATGAAGATTACAGACGGATTTTTACTTAAGTTAATTGGCAAAAATGAAGTTTATGTTCTAAATGAGTTTCATACAAGGATAGTTGCACATTTTTTACACACTAGGTATTTACATATAGGAGCACGGAAATGTTGGTTAATGTTTCGTGAAGCTTTCTTTTGTATTAATGACGAGCGCATTATTAAGAGCGTGACTAGAAATTGTCAAGTCTGCGAATTAGCGAAAGATAAGAATTTTACACATAAGAATATTAGCCATAATATTGTTTCATATGATAAACTTGATCTTGTATCCATCGATTTTTTATCTAACCTGATTCCAAGTACTAAGGGTTATAAGAATATTCTGGTGATATTTTCTCTAAATTTGTTAAATTAATTCCTACGCAACGTTGTAATACCGAATCTGTGTTACAAGCCTTACAGGATTATTTCTTGCAATATGGTATTCCAAGAGCTATATTGTCAGACCATGCCACATATTTTACAAACGATAGGTATCTAAATTTTCTTCACAGCTATAATGTTAAATCTTATTATACTTCGATTAGATATCCTCAAGGTAACCCGACTGAGAGATATATCAGAGAAACTCTTAAGTATCTAAGGATTTTGTTAGTGGATAAGCATAATAGATGGGCTAAGTATTTACCTCAAATTGAATTCGTCATGAATAATACGCCGAGCACTGTACATAATCACTCTCCTATAACAGATTTCACTGGAGAACTTCCTAGAAGACCTTGGGATAATAAGGAACTTTTAGATTTTTCAGAACGTTTACAGGAGGTTAGAGATAGACTTAGGAAAAGGAAAGATAAGTGGGAACGCAATAGGATGCGAGTTCAACGGAAGTACAAAACATACCAAATAGGTGACTATGTTGCAGTTAAAAGATTGCGTGTAACTGACCGTAAGAACAAGATCATGGCAAAGTTATTGAGACCATATCAAGGACCTTATAAAATTAATCGAATTTTTGGCAACAATACATATGAATTAATCGAAGATGAAACTAATTTTATTAAGGGTAGATATCACATTTCAATGTTACAGGACCATTTAGCAAAGGAGAATTGAATTTAAATACCAGCATCATATATATTACGAAGATAAGTCTAATTTATTATTTTTCCAAAATAATGTTGCATGATAGTTATCTACATTCTTTAAATGAATGAATTTATATACACATGGGTTAATATGAATAGGGGTTAGATATTTAGCTGTTAGTCAGGTATGTTACAGGTCGAAAGGATATAATTATATATAACTTATATTTAATATACAACTACTAATCTAAATAAATATCTACAGTTCGAAATAATATTTTAATACATTTGTTATAGTTTAATATTCAATTTTTCCAGTTAATATCTTACAAAAATCTTTACGAATAAATTCTTTGATTTCAGATATGACAAAATAATAATGACAATTGTAATATTATAACTTTGACACATTTTCTCTATAATTTGTTTATCACATGTTATCCTGAAAGATAAAACATTTTACGTAAATGTTTTTGCTTTATATAATGAATTAGAGATTCTTTCAATAGTTTTAATATATGTAAGATTTATTTATTTAATAATTTTCTTTTAAATGTAACCTATTTGTTTTATAATATAATAGCATGGTACTATAACTTTCTATAGATAATTAATATAAAGTTTAGTTTGCTAGTTTGTGTGAATTAATTTGATCAGTTTTCATTTATTCTTATATCTATTCAAAATAGTACTTAGAGAGACAGTATTAAAAAAAATTATTACAAGATACAATCTTCGTTTATACACATTTTCTATGCCTTCTATTTTTGTACTTAATTTTCGAAAAAAAAATTCTTACTTCTTGGTTTCTATTTATTTATTTTTTTTTTTCGTGAGCAATGGGGATAATGATGTGGGTCAGTACTCTTCATTAATGTATTCTTCTTCTAATTAAATATCAATTCCAAGAATGTTATATCTGGAATAATCAGATTTGTGAAACATTACTTTATAGATAGAATTTTGTATTTTAAAGATGTAAAATCATAATTGGTTTTAAAAATCATGTTACCGATTACTATGTTATGTTATATTTAATTAATCTTTATATTTCGTCCTTTAATTAAATTCATCTTACTTATGTACGCGAGAATTTTAGATTTCTAAAACTGACTATGATTATTTCATGTATGTTCAAATTACGATAAACTCTGATATTTATTATAGTTTTTTTTATAACATCTCTTTTAAATGTGCATTTGAAATTACGTGAGTTGGATATATTATCACATTTTTAGATTGTCAGAGATATTTTCATCTCTGTTATATTTATGAAATACATATTTAAAATTATTTCTTTCTATTCTGACTAAATTATCTTTTATAATTTTGAAATTCATTGTATAAGTTTTCTAAGAAAATTTGATTTATGTTTCTACAAAATATGATATGTAGTCAAGACGATGGAAAAAAAAAGAAGATTATTATTGATTAAGAGATTTTTGCATGCGGTGGTAAAGAAAATAATAATTTTCAATTGCTTCTTCGAAATTATTTAAATAAAATTATCTACGGCAATATTTCTAATAACAAGAAAGTGAATTCATTATTTTACATGTTATAAATACCTTGCGAGAAACATACTTCGAGTGTGGAGATAATAGGAAACCTTATCATCTACATTTTGTATTTCCAATTAAGCTAATAGCAATTTTACGTTTAAGCAGCTATATTTAAGAAGCTACTGGAACCTTTTCTTGGTTATATTTGGATAAATTACGCTTTCTTCCGGACATCAAATTTGGACATAACCTAGCAGAGTTCTACAAGTATCAAGGAACGTATGCAGATTTGCGGCTAGAATATCTATGAGAGGAAACAGACTGATTCATTACATTCGGACTTGCTGAACCTGTTGGAATTCTACAGAGTATTCTTCTTCCAGAGAACACGTAAATTTAGATACTACCATAACGGTCATAAGTATCAGGTATTCTTGAGAAAATTTATTCCTGTATTATTAATTAAAGATATAACATTTCTTGCGATCTCATATTTCTAAAACATAATACTCACGTTATTTCAATAATAATATTCTACTGAACATATTTATCAATATATTGTTGTTCTTATCTTGTTTTCACTCAAAATTTTGACACGATCCATTTATCTATATAATAATATTCATAATATTGATGTAGGCAACCTAATGTGTATAGCAATATTGTAGGGTGCATACGTATACATTTGAAACTCAACATATTAAACGTTATTGTATCTTATAGACTGTCGAAACTATATTGTTTAATAAATTTATTTGTTATTTAATTTTACTTAATCGTTTTATTTTATGTATATCTGTGTTGCTGTCTGTATATTCGGATCCCGCTAGTAACCCTGAGATTAAGAATTTTCTGCATATTATTTTATTAAGTTTTAAATTATCATTTCTGAGCTAGTTTTTCTTTCTTTGTTTTTTTTATTTTCCATTCATTATTTTTCACAACTCTACATTATAACATTAATTGACACCACAACGAGAGGCTTCTCTTTTTCTGGAAGCAACTCGACTTATAACATTAATTGGCTAGCCCAACTTGTGGGGCAGATATCGTTTGCAACTCGTCACTCCGCATTATAACAATATATTGTAATAGCGCAGTAATGGAGATCTAAATATGAATAAATGAATGATAAATTAAAGTTTAAGAAAGTAAAAGTAAATAGATTTGAATTTATAATTGGGCGCCTTTTAATATGAAAATATACTTAGATCAACGCTATCTATGTTCTTAATATTCCAACTAGCAGTCGTGAGCAAGAAATATTAATATTTGGCTCTTCAGGATCTTCGTCGATAAAATGTGTATGTTTATGCCTTTGAATGGTGCTATAATTTATAAATCTAATATAAAATAACTCCTACAACTTAACACTAGCAGTGGCGGCTGGCGCATAAGCGCTGCAGTGCTGCAGAGCTCCCAAAAAATAGGGGTTTATAAAAGCGTAACATATTGTTGTGAAAATCCTCCCCCTGTATATCAAAAAAATTGCATATTTTTCTACATCATCCTGTAGAGGACATCAAACCCTACAATTTGACACCTCAATTATCAAAATCCGATCAGTAGAAGCCGAGATATTCGCTTCCGTAATTCCAACACTAACGCCGGTTATATATAGTATTTTATCAAATAATATACAATAGGCGACCAGTGGAATAACCAACCTAATTCGCGCGATCGCTCACTTGTTCCTTATCTGGTCCACACGTACGTGCGCTCAGAGCTCTTTCAAACACCCGCGCGCACCCCGCTACCCCCGTGGCTGTCTTAAACCAATGCGTGATTTTACCAGGCATCGTCGCTGCATTTAAACCAGCGCGAAGGGCGATACGATTTGGTATCTAAACTAATATTATAAAGAGGAAACATTTGTGTTTTTGTATGCATGTTTGTAATGCTTTCACACAAAAACTACTGGACCGATTTCAAAAATTCTTTTACCATTAGAAAGCTGCATTTTCACTGAGTGACATAGGCTATATTACATTTTCGAAAAAAAAAGATATCCCCAATAAAAATGCATTAATGTAACCCAAGGTGTGAAAAAATTAGTCATAAAAAATCTGCCATCGCGTACGCTGCGGAAACTATTGTTGATAGAACAAAAAAATGTTCTACAGTATTATAGAACGTATTAATATCTACAAAAAAGTCCGCGAAACCATATGTTTAACTACTGTAGTTATGCCACTATAACTACTTTTTTACATTTTAAAAGTTAATAAAAGTGCCGACAATAATCAAACCATATTATCCATACCTCTGTATTATTTCTTATCCTATTAAATGATATTTTATTAAAGACCATTTCAATACCAGTAAAATACTTTTTAAATTATTAAAATCGGACATTCCATTCAAAAGATATAACGAATTTAAAAATGTCAATCTAAAGAAAATAATGTTATAATATAATGTAGTAGTATAGCGATGGACATATTCATTTTGTTTGTAATAAATTGACAATCGAAAAATTATAACTGGAATAAGAATAGTATTGGCAGAAGGAATTTAATAACAAGTTCAATGAGAATGAAAAGTAATAGGAAACAGGCACAGAGAAGCTGTTATAGAAAGAAGTTAAACATAAAGTGATATAAAATCCAAAAATTAAGGATCACAAGAAAGGAAGATTAAATATTTAAGAGAATACACTCACTATTGTATTTATTCAAGGTAGGATCGAAGAAAAGACAACATATACGATACAAATTTTATTAAAAGAATTTAAATAACACTGAGATATTTGAAAGATGACGTTTTTGAAGTAATTTCGACAATGTGTCAAAAGCCAAGTGACAGGAACATTATTAAAATAGCTGGTTACATTGTTTATAAGTTATGTTACATTAGTAAATGGACTAAACAGATTTAATAAGCGATGAGCCACCACCAGAAAAACGCAAACGTCCAAATAACAGCAGATTTAATCATCGAATTTCGGCTTTAGAGGTGTGTGATGTTATTCTAAATTGTGCAAAAGATCGATTTCATTTTAAAGAGCATCTAGTAGTGGCATCACTTTTTTTTTCGGAATGCTTTGGAGAGTATTGCAGTAAATTTCCTGAGGACAAACTCACTTCCGCATGCTCCTATTATTCCACCCTTGATAAAGAAAGATTACGAACTGAATTGTCTGTTATTTACTCAAGAACTGATTGTAGATCTTTAAAAGGCGCATTACCTCTTCTAAAATTTTTAATAAAAAACAATCTGGGAGATACGTTGAAGGAGACTAGAAAATTATTAGAAATTGTAATAACAACTCCCATGACAACATCAGAGGCCGAACGATGCTTTTCAACACTAAATCGAATTAAGACGTTTCTCAGAAATTCAATGACCGAAGATCGTTTAACATCTCTTTCCATGCTATCTATCGAAAAAAAGTTTATCTCCGAAATAGACAATTTTAATGACAAAGTGATAACAAAATTTGCAAATCGAAAAGAACGTAGAATAGATTTAATTTATAAGAAATAATTTGTTAGTAAAGTAGTGCTTAGTGACTCTTATTTTTTTGTGTGACAATTGACAATCGTTCCAGAAATACATTACTTCAGTGCGGAAGGCGAAGAAAGCACGATAAGATCGATGGGAGACAACCTCTTACTGCCTGTGCAAGGTAAATTTTTTTGTAAAACTTGCAGAACACCTTAAAATTTTTAGCACGAGCCGCCACTGAACACTAGCAAATAGAAGAGTGAATTAGGTAATAAAAATAAATCATTTATTGAAATAAATAGGGAATCTGTAACTTGAACAAATAAATGTGTCTAGCGACAAATAGAAATAACTACAAATAATGCACGTGTGTATTATACTAAAAGGTTATGTGTATGGTTATGATATATGGTCTAATATTAAATTCAAACAATTTACACTACAATACAGGCAAGTAATACTAAGTTTAAATTATTTACATGAGATAACTATAATGTGAATGTCTAAGATGTGAATAAAAGTAAAATTCAGGATTTTATTATATTAAAAGATTTGTTTTAATTAAATAATATTAACTTTTTCGACTTTATTGTAGAATATTGATAGAAGTGAACCTGTTTTCCAACGAACTCTGCAGTTATCCAGAGTGAAAGCGATGTGATCGGGAAAATACAATGTGCGGGTCCTCCAATTTTTGATGACGGCGTTTGCGGCGTAAAACGGCCTCGATTCTGCCTCCTCGTCGGAACTCCAATATAAAAGATGCTCGTCTTGAATCTTACAAGTTTTCAAGCGATTGTCTTCAGGTTTGTTTTCAAAAGATGGGCCAAGTATTAATATCTTGATTCATCATAAATTTGTAATTATATCACAGGTATTTTAATTTTTATTTAAATTTTCTTAGGAGTTGAACAAAATTACGGCCATTCGTTATTAGATTTTTAGGAAAAGACGCCGATAGCGGTTATTTAATTTCAAAGCCTAGTTAATATCGTAAAATAACCTCGAAGTTTTACTTTTATAACAACCATAAACAAGAAAAATATAAACAATATGATAATTTTGTCATTATAATAAAATTTATAAAATATTTTTCAAGCTGTCAGAACATGCTTTCCAATACAAGGTTATGTTGTATTTGTGTGTAGAAAATAACATTTTCGCGGGTTAATTGCATTTTAAAAAGTGGGCGTGTCTAACTAGTATCGATACAAAATATTGATGTAGATAAATTAGATATCTGTTATTTCGCGCTAAAGATTTGAATTATGAAATTGAAAATTGTAATATGAAAAGATAGTTAAGAAATAAAAATAGGTTAATTTAAAGTATACAAAGTTATCGTCATATTAATTTATATACATTTCGATACTAATTTTACAAATTAAATCCGCCAATTTAACCCGTCTTCTGCGAGTTATATAACTGTTAATACTATATATATATATATATATATATATATATATATTTATATGGTAAACCTAATCAGTAGGCGATTAAAGGTCTGTATATTACTTCAAAATATATGTATTTAAAAAACTCTACATGTTTCGGCTGTGTACGCCTTTATCAAGAGAATACAAAATATGAATCATATATCAAATATCATTCATATTTTGTATTCTCTTGATAAAGGCGTACACAGCCGAAACATGTAGAGTTTTTTAATACATATATTTTGAAGTAATATACAGACCTTTAATCGCCTACTGATTAGGTTTACCATATCATACCAAGGTCACGAAGTTATTATATATATATTTATATATATATATATACCGTGTGTCCCAATTTCGATGCTCACCATTGGTATCTCGGTTATTAGAAGATATAGAACAACGGTTAAATGGGGAATGTTTTGCAGAATTCAATACTTGCGGCAAATCTCATTTCAAATTTGACCTAACTTTTTAAATTTATAAAATATTTTGAAAAATCAAAAATTTGCCGATTTCGTTATTCCTCAATAACTCGATAACGCTTAGTCTGACCTCTTTTAAAGTTTTACATTGTTGAGACACTTTTTTAAAACAAATTATTTGATACAAACAGAAACCCCGATTGTCATTTGTTTTTAAGTTATTACCACTATCTTTTGTTTTTCATATGGCGGCCATATTGGATTTTGGGTTTGTTAGGTAGTCCTCAAAATGTGCTTTTCAACGATGTATAACATGCCTGAAAAATTTTTATTTATAAGGAAAATATTAATAAAAACGTAAATTAATCTTTAATATGAAATTAGTAGGCTGAAAAATTAAACACCAATGTCAAATGAGAGTGAAAAGATATTCTAAGTAATACTGTAAACAAACGAAACCATAAAAAAATTATAGAAGTAAAAAGTAAAGATACAGAACTTAAAGTTCACATTCACTTAAAGAAATTGTTCAATATGACGACCATTCTGTTCCACACAATTTTGACACCTTGTTCGAGTAGAGTTACAAACTCTACGTAGCGTGTTTCCGTTTACTAATCGTAGCACATCTAGTACTCTTTGTTCTAAAATTTCCCGAGTTTCTGACGGTTCAAAATCAAATACTTCGTTTTTAGTGGTACCCCATAAATAAAAGTCAAGCGGGGTAAGGTCGGGTGATCTCGCAGGCCATTGCACGGGTCCATTATTTGAAATCACTCTCTCATTAAAGTTTTCTCTCAAAAAATGTTGCACGTTACGAGTGTTATGGGCCGGGCAACCATCTTGCTGGAACCAGATGTTTTGGATGTTCTCGGGATTAATAATTTGCCTCAAAGCAGGCATTATCTCGTTTGTTAGTAGCTCCAAATATCTGTTACCAGTTAAATTGTAATCAAAGATGAAAGGACCTATTAACTGATTATCTAAAATGAAAAAAAGAGTTTAAAAAACCAAAAAAATGTAAACAAAATGTCATACCAATTAAACCGCACCAGACATTAAAACCAAATCGAAATTGAAATCTTCTTTGATTTACCAAATGTGGATTTTCAGTAGACCAATGATGATAGTTATTCCTATTGAACACTCCACAACTGGTAAATCGTGTTTCATCTGTCCATAGTATTTTCCTAGAAAAATTAGCGTCATATTCACATTTTTGAAGGTACCACCTGCTAAACTGTAATCGTCGGAGATTGTCATTATCACTTAAACCTTGTACAATCGTTGGTTTGTAAGGGTGATACTTGTTTTTCGTCAAGGTTCTGTGACCAGTAGATTTTGAAATCCCTGTTTCTCGTGTCACACGACGAACTGATGTGCTGGGATTGTTCCTAACGTTCTGCAAAATATTATTTAGACGTGTATCAGCATCATTAACTTCATAGTTAGGTCGTTTTTGTTCGAAGCTTCCAAAGTTTTTTAATTTGCTAACTAGTCTTCTAAAAATTGTCCTGTGTGGCTGTTGTCTTTCTGGAAAACGCTCTGCATAACTCGTGCACGCATTTTTAGTGTTTCTATTTGCTTTGAAATACACTTCCAACATATCAACTTTTTCTTCGTTTGAATATGTATGTGCCATTATCAATACTTATAAATCTTAATACTTGACAATAATTACTTATCACTAACTACAAGTAGTTTTAATTAACTTATCTCTGCAGCACTAATTGTACTTTGACAGGTTATCGTTTTGTTTCATTGTCAGAATACATTTGTCATTGACGTTTGACGGAACATAATGTCTTTGCTAGTGATACACGCTCAGAGGTTAGAATTATCTGACATTTGATGTAAAACCAAATACAAATCTCCCCACTACTTTTAATCCTGCGCGAACTTACCCCTCCTCGCGCCAACTTAATTGGCGTTTGCTATACTTAGAATATCTTTTCACTTTCATTTGACATTGGTGTTTAATTTTTCAGCCTACTAATTTCATATTAAAGATTAATTTACGTTTTTATTAATATTTTCTTTATAAATAAAAATTTTTCAGGCATGTTATACATCGTTGAAAAGCACATTTTGAAGACTACCTAAGAAACCCAAAATCCAATATGGCGGCCATATGGAAAACAAAAGATAGTGGTAATAATTTAAAAACAAATGACAGTCGGGGGTTTCTGTTTGTATCAAATAATTTGTTTTAAAAAAGTGTCTGAACAATGTAAAACTTTAAAAGAGGTCAGACTAAGCGTTATCGAGTTATTGAGGAATAACGAAATCGGTAAATTTTTTATTTTTCAAAATATTTTAAAAATTTAAAAAGTTAGATCAAATTTGAAATGAGATTTGCCGCGAGTATTGAATTTTGCAAAACATTCCCCATTTAACCGTTGTTCTATATCTTCTAATAACCGAGATACCAATGGTGAGCATCGAAATTGGGACACACGGTATATACCGGGTGCGGCAATAGTGTGTCGGCGGAGCTTAGCATGAAAACTAATAAAGTTGTAACAATGAAATTTTACGTACACATGTAGTATGCTACAGTGCATTTTATAATTTTATTTATATATTTACAGGCTGTTCCAAATTGCCGCAACCACTTTCAATTTTTTTTTTTAAATAGATTGCTATACTTTCTTGTTATTATGATGATAGCCACCCAAATTATCTTTGCAATGATATATGACAATGTGCACTTACAACTGTTAGTTTTGGTTTTATTGCAAATTTTGTTAAAATCTTGACAGTTGCAGCGGCTAACATTTTAAGTTTTAGCCTGAAAATGGGTGCAGTGTCTCACGTAACTTTTTTGTTACCAATTTATATATACCATATACTTATTTATATATACCATATACAGAGTGCTAAATATGTCGTGCCAAAGTTATCGAAGTTTAAAGGCTATTTTCTCTTTTTTTTAAATTGAACCTATAATGTTTTAATTAGTCAGCAAATTCCTTGTAAAATTGCCGTTAAAATGGTACCAATAACACAGTACTTATTTC
Organism: Melolontha melolontha; assembly: GCA_935421215.2. Lineage (NCBI taxonomy): Eukaryota > Metazoa > Arthropoda > Insecta > Coleoptera > Scarabaeidae > Melolontha > Melolontha melolontha. Next base: position 5,695,298 of record OW285240.1, on the reverse strand, counting down.
TAGTATTTTCGAAGTTTATAACCCTTTAATGGGATATACCTATGTTTATAATATTCAATATGCGGTGCTGCATCTAATAGTTGGGTGGTTGGCCATGAAATGATATTAAGCAAAAATTGCTGTGTAACCAAACGTCAAATATCTACTTAAAATTTCCATATAAAGTATTTTTCAATAGTTTCTCTTTACTGTAATCGCGTTTAATTGTTATAATTTAAGTTCGGCAAGTTAATTATCAATTTCCGTTTGTTCGTTATTAGTTGTTATCTTGTTGTCAGTTATATCGTTTTGTTGTCATTATTTTTTATTTCCATGCCGTAATAGTTTATAGTTGTGTTTCTTTAGAATGAATTTTTCGAAGGAGGAGCTAATAGACATGGTATTTGTTCTTGGCGCTAGCAATAGAAATCCACTTTTAGCATCAAGAACATATGCTATGGAGTATCCTCACCGAAGAGCACCAGATATTAAGACGTTTGAAAATTTGTTGACAAGGTTTCTTCAGACGGGTTCAGTGAATTATGTCAAACATGAAAGAACTAAGTCTATGGTTACAGAAGATAATGAAGTGACAGTCGTCCAGTCCGTTGTGGAAAATCCGCGCGTATCTACAAGGATAATTTCGAAAGAACACGGGATAAAGTCACTGCTGTAAGAAGGATTTTAAAAAAACATAAATTTCACCCTTACAAAATTCAAAATCATCAAGGCTTAATACAAACGAATTTTGAAAGGAGACTTGTTTACTGTGAATGGCTACTTTTCCAATTACGACAAGATCTAACTTTTCTAGATCATGTGCTTTTCACAGATGAAGCAACATTTGCTAATTGTGGAATAACGAAGAGAAAAAATTCTCATTATTATGACACTAAAAACCCTCATTTTGTGCAACCCATTTTATACCAACAAAAATGGAGTGTTAACACCTGGGGAGGCATCATAGGAAACACTATTGTAGGTCCATTCTTTTTTAATAATACTTTAAATTGTGAAATTTACACAAATTTCCTACAAAATAATTTACCATTGCTGTTAGAAGACCTACCAAATAACGTCATAAGGAGATTGTGGTACCAACATGATGGTGCACCTGCACATTACGGTGCTGCTGCAAGAACACATTTAGATAGGGTATTCACCAATAGGTGGATTGGGAGAGGAAGCTTTATAAGCTGGCCACCGCGGTCACCAGATCTAACCCCTTGTGATTTTTTTTCTGTGGCCTACTGTAAAAAATATAGTTTACGAAACACCTCCTACAACGGCAGAGAACATGCAGCAACGAATCAGAAACGCTTTTCTTCAAGTAAGTGAAAACAACATGGCTCAAAATGTAAGTCTGTCGATGCAGAGGCGATTAAGAGCATGTGTAGAGCAGAATGGAAATATATTTGAACACATTTCAAATTAATTTTGTTTTATTATTGAAAAATTACAAAATGTAATTCTAAAACTAATAAGAAAGAATTAAGAAACAGGTGTTTGTAAAAGTTACTTTGTTTGATATTATTTAATGGCCAACCAACTATTAGATGCACCGCATATTGAATATTATAAACATAGGTATATCCCATTAAAGGGTTATAACTTCGAAAATACTAGAAATAAGTACTATGTTATTGGTACCATTTTAACGGCAATTTTACAAGGAATTTGCTGACTAATAAAAAAATTATAGGTTCAATTTAAAAAAAAAGAGAAAATAGCCTTTAAACTTCGATAACTTTGGCACGACATATTTAACACTCTGTATATGTTGTCACGTTGTTCACCCTCAAAACATATAACGTGTTAGTCCATAAATTGGTAACAAAAAAGTTACGTGAGGCACTGCACCCATTTTCAGGCTAAGACTTAAAATGTTAGACGCTGCAACTGTCAAGATTTTAACAAAATTTGCAATAAAACCAAAACTAACAGTTGTAAGTGCACATTGTCATATATCATTGCAAAGATAATTTAGGTGGCTATCATCATAATAACAAGAAAGTATAGCAATCTATTAAAAAAAAAAATTGAAAGTGGTTGCGGAAATTTGGAACACCCTGTAAATATATAAATAAAATTAGAAGATGCACTGTAGCATACTACATGTGTACGTAAAATTTCATTGTTACAACTTTATTAGTTTTCATGCTAAGCTCCGCCGACACACTATTGCCGCACCCGGTATATATATATAACAATAAAATAAAATTTAAATTACTAATATATTAATTTAAAAGTGTTAGAGTATTATGTAGACATTTATCAGATCACTATCAGTGTTCATAGTAATTTTTTTTTGTCATTTCTACTGAAAATTTATTAAATTAAGTTCACCGAACTTTATGGTGGGTTCATACAGACTTCCTTAACTTAGTATTAGTATTAGTATTAGTCCTAACTTTAGAATTAATCTTAAGAAATATATGACCGTTCAGACAGAAATTAGTATTAGTACTACGCTTGCGCATTGCATCCAAAGAAAAGCGTTCGCAAATGTGAAATAAAAAACGCAGCTTTACTGTTTTCCTGTGCTACTTTATTGAGCGCATCACTAATATTGTTAAGCAAATTAAAAAGGAAGAGGCGTTTTAAGACTCGCCCCCTGAATAGAGGAAGAAAAACGGAAGGCAACATGCAACATTGCAACATTATTTAAAGACATGCAGAATATAGAGCAGATTTTCAGCAGTTTTTAAAATACACAGTCATTATACAGTCATTTTCTTTTTGTTCTTTATTTTCAGAATAAATAATTATAAAAATGCGCTTATAACGATATTTACTTGTGAAGAACAAAAACAAATATGGAGGCAATTTCATTAGATTTTAAAACGTTTCAATCAACGCCTGCGCACTATTTTGGTCTTAGTACTAAGGCCCATATTTATAGTTGGAGCTTAAGGTCCTGGTCTTGAGGAGCTTATCTTAAGACGCTGTCCGCGCAACATTTTCGTTTTATAGTTGGATGTTAAGATCCGGCAGCTGCCCAAGACTGGAAAAAACACGAGCTTATGTAAAATCGTGATGTTGGCGGCTTGAGATCCTGTTTGACAATCACAATTCATAACACATAACCTTTTTTAATTTTCAATTTTGGATTTGTGTTAGTAAATGATGGATATGGATTTATACCAAGAATTTGAAGTAGATGATTTTCTGGAGTACATTGATTTTGTTGAGGAAGAAAATCAAGAACAAGGGTATCTGTGCTAATAGCAGAACAATTGGGAAATTTTGTTCATTTTCCAAGAACTATGCAAAATTTACGTTCCAATATTGTGAAGTTCTACTAGGTAGCTCACTTTCCGAATGTGTCTGGATGTATCGACTGTACACACATCAAAATATCAAATTCCGGAGGTGATAATGGTGAAGTGTTTCGCAACAGAAAAGGATTCTTTTCTTTAAATGTGCAGGTGCAGTATAATTCACACAACGGTGAGCTACTATAAAATCTATTGTAGGTTGTTTCAGGTCCAAATAGGGAAATAATGGATATTGTTGTTAGACATCCAGGATCTAGCCACGATAGTATTATATTTGATCGAAGTTCTGTAAGAGTACAAATGGAAAGAGGTGATATTCCAGGTTTATTACTTGGGGATAATGGATATGCCTGTAGACATTATCTACTTACACCAGTATTACAGCCAGGTAGTGTTATAAACACAATATATTTGAGAAAAAATTGAAGTTTGTTGTCAAATAGGTGACGAAACAGAGGAACAATATAACAGGGCACATGTAAGAACCTGAAATATTGTTGAGAGATTATTTGGTACCTGGAAAAGAAGATTTCCATGTCTACAAAGAGGTCTCCAAACAAAGTTGCAAACATCACTTGCAATTATATGTGCAACTGCTGTTTTATATAATATCGGTCTGAGGGAAAATGATAATTTTGAAGAAAATATTGATGATGAAGTACCAGTAGTTAGGAATGTTTATGATGGTGAAAGGGGATTGGATTTTAGGAGGCACTTTATTCAACAACATTTTCAACATTAGTAGGTATTTTGTTTTGTATTTATATGTCAGTGAACAAACATTCTTAGATATTCTGTACAGATATATTAAGGCATGAATTATTAGTATTGTCAATTGCCATGTATGTATATGTTGATTTATTTAATAAAAATGGGTTTTCTCTCATCGTGTTCAGACAATTCAAAAAGAATATGTTATAACTGAACACAAGGAGTTTCCCTTGAATTATAAAATGTTTTATTTAATACTTCTCATCTTCACATAAATTTATTTAGCCCTGGAATACAAGTAGGAATATGGTTGACAGAAAAATAAAACACATGTTACACATATATACAATATGTTATATTTCATCTAAAATATTTCATTCTAACAAAAAATACTGTACATACATTAAGAACAAAAGCAATTTAAAAGTAATATATATATATATGTGTATATATATATATATATATATATATATATATATATATATATATATCAGAAAACAAATGAGATTAGAGGAAGCACCTTATACCATATAAATATATAATAGCAATTGTAAAAGTTACATTCTCCAATATATTCAAAAGTTAAACATACATAAGATAATGATAATATACCAGTATTTTGTGAACACAAAAACAAAAAATTAAACCCCAACAAATTCCAAAAGCAATGCACATACCAAAAAAGCACATTTCCTTTGAAATACTATTGTTTATTATTATTATTTATTCCTAAGCTAAACAAACATAAGCCAATGTACCTTATATCTGTATTTTGTGAACACAAAAACAAAAAATTAAATCCAAACAAATTACAAAAGCAATGCACCAGATCCGCCTGCAGTACAAGTACTAGCTGAAACTAATTGGTTGTGAATAAGCAACAATATTTAAAATATATGCAGCTATACTTACCATGAGGCAGGGTTCCTCCAATTAAGTGAGGTCTTTTTTGAACCTTACCGCCTTCTTCAGTTGATACTTTTACTGCATGGGATGAACCAGGTTCTAATGCAGTAGAAGTACTACCTGAAACTAATTTTATTGGTAATTATAAATAATATACCATTAGAATATAAATAGTTGTATGTACCAAGGGGCATGGTTCCTCCAAAATCCTTCTTATTAATTGTCAAAGCGGCACTTTCATGGGGTTCCATTGAAACTGGAACAGTTATTATATGTAAGGCTATATATAAAATATATGCATGCATACACTTACGATTTGGCAGAAACAAATGATCGACAAGAGCCAGAGGAGTAAAGACAGGGAGTTCATCAGAATCAACTAAAAAATTTGTTGTTACTATTTATGTATGCGTAGATAATAAATATTTTGTGCTTACCTACTACAGACAACGGAAGGCTAGCACCTGCAGCCTCTTCCTTCCACATCTTTTTGGCCTCAGCTTGACCTTCAATTGTATAATTTTAAATTTACTATATCTACATTCAATGGACATACCTTTTTCGAATCGTTCTATGCTATCCCAATGACAATCCATTGTAACATTTACACTTGGGGCAGCATCTTCAACAAACTTCAGCACTGGATCAATCTTTATAGTTTTGGGAGGTGGACCACCTCCTGTTGCTAAAAAAGAGTGACGCAGTGCTGTGACTTCTTTTCGTTTCCTTAAACATAAGTGTTTTATCAACTCACCTTATCTTTTTCATTTATATTTTTGCACTTATAAAGTCACATACCTTTGTTTTAAGTTTGTCCACAGCTTTCTTAGCTGCCCCGAAGTCCGTGGAATATTCACTTCAGGCTGGGAATTATAACCTACTGTTATGAGTTCCCAAGCCTGATTCTTTTCCGACAAACTAGCACCGTCGGTTTGTTTATTCTCGACGATGCTGTTGTCTTTAACAAGCTGTGCCAAAAGCATTTTTTCCTTATTGGTATAGGCTGCAGATTTATTTCCATTCATCTGTACAATTAATAGATAATTTCTAAATAATATTTAAAACATATTTTGCATTTAATCACTAATTATTTATTAAGCCTAGAAAACATACATTTATTGTATATTTACCTTCAAAAATATTCAATAAACTTTAAAACAAATTGAAATTCTATCCTATAACTTCTTCACTTCACGAGAAATTGGAACAAACAACAATTTCGCGCGAAAATGTTACTCTCATAACAAAATTCCCTAAATTTCCGAGCTTGAAGTCAATCTTCCCCGAGATTGTCCGAACACTTGTTTATAAAACCGAACGCCTGCTTGATACTCCGATCTCAGAAATACGATCTTGCGGTAGATCGAGATCTTGAATAAGTTTGGCCGGGACTATAAATATGGGCCTAAGAGTTAAAAGTTTAGGAACTTTCAAGGTTACGTCTTAACGCTGTTAAGACTAATACTAATACTAATTCCTGTGTGAACGAGTACTAGGGTAACCAATAGTTTTACTTCTTAAGACTAATACTAATACTAAGTTAGGACTAAGAAAGTCTGTATGAACCCACCATTAATCACGAATTCATTTTTGTGATCGACCTATCATGACATCTAGCAAAATCGTTAGAATTTGTAATACGAAAATTTCAGGACCTTGCAAAAGAGATTACAGGTGCATAAAAGAGAAGGAGATAAAATTTTATAGAATTCTAAGTATGTAGGTATATGTATTTCCTGTGTGTATCGACTGATTTCTAGAGGGCGCGAGACGCACTAGATGTCTAAAATCTTAAATTAAACTATTTTTGAGAGTTCAAGACACAAATAGTAAATAAATAGGTAACCATTTTCAATTTATTACTTGGGAAAAATATTCAGTGGAATCCAAGGCTTATTCGGTAGCCCTATCAAGAAAATAAATTTATAAAATGGTTTTCTCTACCAATTAGCTCATTTTAGTATAAGACTCATGATAAATGAAAAATTAATACGGTATTTGACTTAAATCACCGAGTTCTGAATTTCAACAATTACTGAATAGAGGGCGCTGCAGATAATATAAATAAATTAGATTAATATAAGCAATGTTTAGAAAAATTTGAAGTTAAGTAAGTAGGTTTTGAACAAAAAATCGTATCTCCTTGCTTAAGTCGATGTATTACATATTAAATGTCAACTGTTGTCACTAATTGTCAGAATCTAATATCAAAGATAGTAATGCATATTTTTAAATTTCGAAAATGGTATTTACTGATGTATAGCAAACGCCAATTAAGTTGGCGCGAGGAGGGGTAAGTTCGCGCAGGATTAGAAATAGTGGGGAGATTTGTATTTGGTTTTACATCAAATGTCAGATAATTCTAGCCTTTGAGCGTTTATCACATTATGATTCCTTAGCAAAGACCAGTGGCGGCTCTTGATGACGTACGATGTGAGCTGCTGCACGGATGAGACTGTTTCGTTTAAGCTTTCATATATACAGAGAAGCAAGTAACCGTACCGAAATCTTCCGAAATAGTTCGAAGTAGTCTCATCCGTGCAGCAGCGCACATCGTACGTCATCAAGAGCCGCCACTGAAAGACATTATGTTCCGTCAAACGTCAATGGCAAATGTATTCTGACAATTATTTGAGTAGTGGGGGTGGACGTTTTTAAAAACGGCTTCTGCGCACCCCCTCCTCGCGCCAACTTAATTGGCGCTTGCTATACGTGGGTCACCTTTTATATTTTTACAAAATCTGGGAGAAAACAACATTTTTGAGAACAAATTATTTTATTGTTATTCAAAATATTCGCCTTTATACACTTTTGCATGCATTTGAACCAGTTCTTAAAACATTTTATCCACTCGAAAGATTGTATCTCAGAAACATGGTTTTCAAAGGTTTCGACTGCTTCTTTGGGTGTTGAAAATCGCTGTCCACTGATTTCTTGTTTCACAGTTTGGAACAAAAAGAAATCATTCGGTGAATATGGACAATGAGACATTATTTCAACACTTTTCTCCTTCAAATAGTCAACTGTCAACAGCGTTAACAGTTTTCGATCCTCTAAAGGAATTGTGGGGTTCGGTTCGTCTTGGAACACCCATACAGTAGATTGTTGCTTGGTTTCCGGCTTATACGCATATTGTAGGTATACGGATTTTGCGGTTCCTACGTCGAATTTTTGGCGCATATCTTTACACCAATTGACACGAGCTGCTTTCTGTACTTCGGTCAAGTTATGTAGAATCAATCTGGAACATATTTTTTTTACAAATAAATGTTCATATAAAATCTAATGAATTGCAGTCTGCGATATGCCAAGAGATGCCTCTATCTCACTTTAAGTCACATGTCGATCGTGTTCTATCATTTTCCGCACAGCATCGATGTTTTTTGGAATTACAACAGTTATTGGTCGACCTTTACGTGTTTCATCACTCACTGAAGCACAAAATTCTGCAAACCAATTGTAAACTGTCTACTCTGATGATGCTTCATTACCAAAAGCGATTATAATGCATTCTTGCCTTTTTTATAATCGTAAAAAATCATCCAACGAAAACCTTCACGAGTAATCTCCATTATTTTACAAACTTACTGTCTTAAAACTGTCGCTGTAAACAAACTACTGACTCAATTTCTAAGCTATCACGGATTTCTCATTGACAAATGTCAAACTTTAAGAATATAGGGATTACATATGTCAAAAAACCATCTAGTGGTCGATTGTAAAAATATAAAAGGTGTCCCTCGTACACAAAGCATTCATGATTGAATTTATTTTCGAAATGGTCAAAAGATCGAGGGACAGTGGAAGTACTCAATTCAAGCTTGTTTAGACGAATTTCGAGATGAATTTCCGAACCTCACTTTTTATTATACTACTTTTCAGTGTACACATGTCTAATTTTTCCCGAAGGCCACATCCGAAGTGACTTGGAATATTTTTCAAATTATTAATAGCCACATCTAATGTAGTTAATCCATCATTTAATTTTAGATTTTGATTTTCAAAATAAGTGATTAGTTTTGGTAAATTTTCAGTGTTTCTGAAGAAAATACAACTGATTTTTTAAATTTGGAATTTCAATTAGTTCCTTGCATTCAGAAATACTTCGAGCATCGTCATTTAAACATGTAACGAAAATTCTGTAAATTTTCGAAATACAGCCTCCAACCATGTTCACCCTCTAGCTATTACTGGAGAGGGAGGCAGTGACAGAGATGGAAATTTTTCCTTGTAAAGAGCTACTCTCAATAGTGCTTTTCTGAAAACTTTTTTAAATACAAGTCTATCAACTTCCGGAAAGGTGTCTCTGATATATTCACAGATTCTGTGGAGAGCATGTGCTACATAAGTAATATGCAGCATATTAGGATATGTTTCCTTTAATAGTCTGCCTGTTTTTAATATATATGCTGTCACTGACAAATAAAAGTATTTTTCCTTTGTACCTGTTGTCCGAATGAAGCATTTGGTACATATTCTCGCAACTGGTTTTAGCTACTGCTTCCGCATCAACTGTATTTGTAACTTTTGTTGCTATTACATATGCGTCCTAATATATCGACCGTTTCGTCGGCACTTATCCATAGGTACTGATTTGAAAGGTAGCTTTTAGTGCGATCTACTGCTTTCGTGTATCACTTAGCAACATAATCTTTGCATAAGGTGGATTCATCACGAACATTTTGACCTGTATATTTTTGGAGAAATGTTTTGAAGGTGGGATTGTTAAGTTTATTTAATTGAATATTTGCCGCCATCAAAGTTTCACAGAGTTCTTCGTTAAAATTGTCAGATTCCAACGGGTCTAATTTCTGGGTATGTGTTTGCGATGCTAAGTGACGTTTTACGTGCGATTTCTTGAATGATATTGTGATGCCTCATCCAATAACGCGTCACGCGTCATTCCTCTGGTGTTTTCTCGAGGCCTACGAGAACCCTCTCGAAGAGTATTCACCACGATATAAAAGCTGTCGAAGAAGGGATGGCGACATTCAATCCTAGAGCTCGCGCAGTGCACATAAATATAGATACATAAATATAAATACATAAATGTGCTTATTGTTAATAGTTAGTTTTATATTGTTATACGTTTTAATATTAATATAGTGTGTGTCTAAAGTTATTGTTAGTTTTATTTAAGAACCCGAAAAGACAAACTTTACAATATTTTACAGACTTTGCAATAAATTTCGGAATCACTGGTAATGGATATACAATCAATTTGTCCCCTGCTCCAACTCGCCATTGTTTCTCGATGGCATTCTCGACGTTGTCCCATATCATATCTTAAACAATGTTCTAGATCTAAGTAAATGTAAATTAAAAATAAATTAAAAATTAACGAAATTTACTGGATACTTATGTATATATGTAATTAACAGTTAAAACAAAAAAAATTAAACTAACTCACCATACTTTATTTACCTTGAGAAATATAAAGTAATAAATAAAATAAATTTTAAAAGCTGGTCACGCTTCTATCTACGCCCATGAAGAAAGAAATTTAACTGTAATATTGAAGTAACTGCGTCGCAATTCAACGCCAAAAAACACATGTGCGGGTAGCCGAATGAATAGTGATATTCAATAACTGCGTGTTGAACTTAGCGATGTTCTAGACTATTTATACGGTCCATCGTAATTTCGGCCTGATGCGTCCGGTCTCTGTAATGACATAGTCTTCGCATTAGAAGTGTCGTGTACTTTGTGGTATAAATAGTAGTTGTAAAAATGATTTCAGAAACTTCTAGTCCCAAAATTTGTTTTTTAGGAAAAGAAAATTGCTATTGGCATATTTTTTTCAGAACAGGGGTGGTTAACCAGCAACCATTTATGTCCGGCGAGTCGCCCTCTCAGACACAATACTTTACTTTAATTTTAAGTTAATTACATGAAACACCTTCTAAATATAATTCATAACAAAATTATTTGGAACATACTCGACTAGGTAAAACCTCACCATATCTTGTATAAAACATAAACAGTTTTAATAACATCATAATATTATTTAAAATCGGATGTGGGAATACAGTAAAAGTTCATATTTGCGTGATAATATCTTTCAAGATATGCAGACTCGTGTTTCATATTACTATATAATCATCAGTACATGCTGCTGGATAGATACTTTCTTTCAGCCTTACCCTTACTACATTCCAAAAGTAGAAGAATATTCAGCACCGCTCGTTGACTAATGTCAACATGGAAAGATGTTTTCACATATGAACTTGTATTGTGTTGTCTACACGCTTTTTTTTATAACATTCTTATATTATCAAAAATGTTTTTGTTTTATATAAAATATGGTGAGGTTTCACATGCGATAAGAATTGTTCCAGTTTTTCGACAAACTGGTAGTAGTGTGGGACGACAAGAGGGTTGTTGGGGCAACTGCACTTTTACGTGAACTTGATACTCCTGTGTATTGTTTCACCGCGCACGGGTTGTAAGGCCGTATACGAACTAATTATTTACTCGTCGGTGCCAGTTTTTAATGAAACGCGGCACTCCAATATAACACCTTTATTTACAAAATTTACGCTATTTGATACATAAGAATTGTTGAATTGATGATAAAGCAAGACTTATTGATAAAAATGAGACTGGTGTCTCTTAATATTAAATGTAGACTGTTGTCTTGAGCATTGTTCTTATGACTGTTGTCTAGAACGCTGTTATGTTGAGAGTCTTGTCTTGAACACTGTTGTGTTGACACTTGCGACTGTTGTCGCGCACACTGATCTATTGAGACAGACTGTTTAAGAATTGTAGGCAAAATTTACCCCTAACTTCAGTAAACTCTGGAACAATTAACAAAATAGGCCGCATCAGAATGTGGCCGGATGACGAACAAAGGTCGGCAAAATTCTCAAGGCCGCCTGTAAACTGTGCCTACTAAAATAGCAAACATTGCAGATGGTTTTTAATTCTATGTTAACTATAACTAAATTCCCAGTTTATGATGCTTGCATTCTTCATTCTGATATTTTATGGTACAAAATTTAGTGAACGTGCGTTTGATAAACCATTCGAAAGTTCCAAACTGTGTACATGGCACGGTCACTCATAAAATAAGGTAAATTTAAAAGTGTCTAAAGAGTATAGCAATAAAATAAGTATCGAATTGAATAAAGGTTGATAAATATGAACAATGCCGCATCTTAAATTCAGGGAAACGATTGCATTTTAATACGATAATACAATATAGTTATACAAAGGTTTCAATTTTGTACCTGACCCTTAGGTTCAAATACTATATTCTAAAATTCCTTATACTTAATATATACAAAATTATTAATGCTTATATTTAATATATAATACAAATTAATTTCGTTTATAAGACGAAACAAGGGTAGTGGGCGACAAAAAGTCCGGGCAGAAGAAGCGATTGGTAATGCTAGACGAATAATGGCTGACGCTCCAAAAACTTGAATACGAACTCTGGCTCAACTAACTGAGTTGTCGATTGGTTTTTGCCATACAGTTTTAAAACAAGATTTACAGCTATTTTTATATCGTGTAACTTGCTTGCAAGAAATCTTGAATATTGTTTATCCCCAATGCATTATATTTAAATTATCTAATCAAGATTTGTACAGCTTTGCAAAATAATTCTGGCGGTGAGAACAATGTGCGCTATAGACCAAGTGTGGGAATAGAAAAGGGAATTATTTGAAAGTTTGTTTCATGGTCAGTAACTACAGTTCAGTATATTAATTATACTTACTTCAAGTATTATATATTTACTGATTTATGTCATTCAAATACCAGATACAACGCAGATACTGTAATCTACTTTAATGATTAAATAAAAAGCAGTATTTCACTTGAAATTTATTTATTTTGTTTAATAAATTGCTCGTCAAAAGCTACGAATATTGCGATAAAGTGACTTTAAAACAAAAATTCGCAAACATAAATGACAAAAAACTTTTAGTCTAAAATAAATTAACATTAGTTCATCAAATTTGTGTCATGAATATCTGTTAACTAAATAGATTCCTAAAAAAAGGATAAATTGAAAGTAACATAATTTCTTCTTGCATATAAATTGATTTTTTAAATTAATGATGCATTCCAATGCAGACTGGTGATCTTCTTCGACGTTCTTGTTTAAATAAAAATTGAACGATTTTAACACCAATTACACGTTTGAGACCTAAATTTAAAATTTCCGAATGAACTAGTATTAGCGCAGCATTATCTAGAGGAATTCTAATTGTTAACCAGAAATTTTTAAAAACGAGAAATTGTTTTCTTGATACGGTTTTTGTAAATGGTTGAAGTATCTAGATCGCTCTTCGTCTTCAACGCCTTCTTTGTTATTTTTATTGAAAAATACATAATTAATTTAAAACAGTTAATTATCCCAACAGGAGTATACCTTGTGTGAAGACAATTTTAAACTATAATTTGCCTTAGAGAGTCGTTCACTAGAATATTAAATTCTTTTTGAGAATTGAAACATTGAGAGCAAAAAAAAATTTTCTAAATATTTTCTGAAGCTGTAGGCTTTGCATAAGATAGAAATATAATTTAGTTACCTCATGATGCTGTCCTAAAGTTGATCTTTTTTTAACACAAAATTACCATAAATTAGTACAGGTCCATAGTACACCCATAGTATGCTATATCATTTTCTCTGTATTTTTAAGGCAAATATAAATATGCAATAAAATATAGGGAATGTCATTTAAAAAAATTCAACTTTGGTGTATAACTTTTTTCTTGACCATCCTGTATAAAGAAAAATACTTTTAGAAGATGAAGAAGGTACTCTATATAATTCTGCCTACATTAAATTAGCTCAAACGACAAAGACGTAGGAGAAGAAATACGGAGCTATGTAACACCCGGTATATAGCAGAATATTGGAAGGAAGCATTAGTAATATTTACATAAGAAAGGTGCAAAGGCAAAAATTGTGGTAATTATCGGGAACTATCGCTTTTACATTTAACATATAAAGGTTTAGCAAGAATAATTAGGAATTGGTTAGATGGGTGCCACAGTGGGCAAGCAAGGGGTTACCAAGGAGAGTTTAAGTACAAACATTAACCATTGACCAAATATTTATTATGCAATAACTCCAACAAAATACATATTATAGATTTCACTAGACATTACTGACATCACAACCTTACGCTGATGCCTAGATCCAAGAAGAAAATAAGGACAATATTTATACTACTGGAAGTGGAAGCAAAAGAATATAGCTTAAAAATTAACGAGAAATAAATAGATAATATGTGAATAAAACATAAACTTATATATAAACTCTGCAGGAAATCGAAAATATTCTATAAGGAAAGCGAACAAATTGATAAGATGCAAAGCGGATGAAAAGATTGAAATAGGGAAAAGGTTAGCTAAAGAAAATTGAACTGCAGACATTTTAATGAACATTATAAGTGCAAAAAATGTGTCTAGATGTTTGGAAATGAAATCGTGCCACAAAATATCAAGACAAAAGGCATGAAAATAAACTAGAAATACGAGGGTGGGTCAATAAGTTCAAAATTGAGATAAGGAAGACTCTATTTGGCAAAAAAAAACATTTTACTTTTCAACATAATCTCCTTTCAGCTCGATGCACTTCATCCAATGTTTCTCTAATTTTTTTATTCCCTCCAAATAATATGATTTCTCGAAGTCCTCAAAATAGGCGTTTCTTTCATCGATGAGTTGTTCATTCGATCCAAATCTCTGGCCGCCTAGCCATTTTTTCATATTTAGAAACAGGAAATAGTCGAAGGGTGCTAAATCTATCTGCAGAACATACCGGATGATAGAGCAATTCGTAACCTAATTAATGCAATTTTGCCATTGGGATTGCGGACTTATGCGCCGGTGCATTGTCCTGGTGGAAGAGAACTTTTTTCTTCGCTAAATGCCCTCGTTTTTGCTTCGAATTGACGTCGAAACGATCCAACAGTTCTACATAATACCGCCGGTGATTGATTTACACTTTTCAAGGTAATAGAGGAGAATGACACCACGCGCATCCCAAAAAACTGTCTCCATGACCTTGTTGACCTACAAACTCGCCTTGGCATTTTTTGGCTTCGATTCACCAAGAGAAATCTTCTATCTCGACTGTTCCTTGGTCTCTGGTGTGTTGTGATGAATCCATGTTTCGTCCACGGTCACGAACCAGTGCAAAAGCTCGTTCGGATTGCGATTTAACATCGTCAATCACACCTTTGAAGATTTCAAACAATTGCGTTTGTCAATTGTGAGCAAACGCGGCACCCATCTTGTGGATAGCTTCTTTATATCCAAATATTTATGCAAAATTGAAATCACAAATACATGTGATATCCCTGTAGCCTCTTCAAGTTCGCGCACCTTCACTCGCTGATCCTCCAAGATCATACCGTAGATTTTATCGACCATTTCTGGTGTGGTGACCTCAATTGGGCGACCAGAACGTTCGCCGTCTCCTGCATTACAACGCCCGCACCGAAATTGAGTAAACCAGTGGTGGATGGTTCCAATCGATGGTGAAGAGTCTCAATAATACTTTACTAGCTTTTTTTTGGTTTGTGTGTGTTTTTTTTTGCGCAAAAATAGTATTTAATGAGCACACTAAATTCACTTTTTCCATTTTTATGAAAAGGTTCGTGGACATCTATCACAACAAAATTATTTGACAGATTAGTCTGGAAAGTAGAGCGCGTTCTTTAGAAAGATGCTTCTTGACACGCACAATGTTGGATTTAAAGTGGCAGCGCCATTTGTTCTAATTTTCAGGTACGTCATGATACGCCCTCGTATACGAAAGAATAATTTTATGTGGAATTTATGGAGGGATTAAAAAAGACGGAAAATTGTGACGACAGTTGGGTTAAAAGAATTCCGATAGGGGGAAAGGGTAGAAAAGAAGAAGAGGACTGTCCAGGAAAAGATGGCTGGAGGAAGTGAAGAAAGATCTGAACGGGATAGATAGATTGAAGAGAAGAGGCAAAAGACCAAATGAAATGGCAATGATGAGTGGCAGAACTCAAACCAAATTAGACTATTAGTCAATGTAGATTAGAGAAGTTCTGTGGAGAATATGAATCGTCCGAAAGTGGGCCTCAATAACTTTAATGAAAGGAAACCTAAATCGAACCACGAGAAAACTTGCGAACATATTCAATGTCAACAATACTATACCACTACCGCATCTTCATACAATATACAAACTTAAAATTTGAATAAATAAGTATCCAGGGAAACAAATTGGATCAATTAAATGTATATTCTCCGTATTTGATAAGAAACAGTTAAAGATTTCTAGACGGATTATGACGTGTCATTAAATAGGTATTGATTAGTGATTTGAATGATACAAGTCACTTAAAATTAAATTATCCGATAAGAATATATGAAGTACCTATAAATACTCTCGGAACCCATTGTTTTTTAGGTATAGCATATGAAGCTATTGTTGCAATAAATATCATACAAAATGTTGGAGAGTGAGGGTAGAGATATTACAATATTGATATGCTTCTTTCAAGCAGTTGTATTGTTTATTTACTCTGTTTTAACAAACGAAGATAACGACTGTAAGTATAAAATTGTAAATCTTAAACACAATCTTGCAATTAGTGCTAATAGATATACCGTGACCAATTTTAACTGACCGCAATTGGTTGCATTAAAATACCTAGAATAGAATATTTTAACATTTGTAGATTAATGGCATTATAAGCATATAACAACATTACTAAGTACTCTGTGATTGCTTCTTGGATTCTTGGACTGAAAGCGCGTCCTTGGAACTGCTTCGTTCATGCTCTACGTGCCGTCTACTGTTGCAAGGGACATGAGATGTCCCTTGCAACGACGTAGTTCCAGCTCCGAATCCAAGAAGCAATTATAGACAACGACCGCAGAAGCCTACGAGCCAGGTTGTCTATTGCCCAACTGCGGACACTTGAGATTGCTCATATTGTACCGGGTGAACAGTATCAAGTCTTCGCAGTTGGTTACAGCATATTTAGATTGGCGTCAATACAAATAAATTGCTCTGTAAGTACATCCATCGAAAGTTTCGATTTTTGGTAACAATCTTTAAAGAAGCAGAGCATTTATGATGAAAACTTACATTCTTAACAAAGAAATTGTAAAATACTTTTCTACAGGTATTTTTTTTCAAAATTTTTATGTTTTTATCGAATTTTTGCAGGTTTTAATGAAGTACAAGACAAGCAATTCACTAACTATAGCGTTCAGGTAAATATAGCATTCAACTACGTAGTCGTATGTTAATCTCCTAAATACGACAGGCATTAACCATTTTTTTAAATTTTAGGGTTTACTTATAATGGTAATGGCGTTATACCTCTTCTTAGAACGAATAAATAAAATTGAAAGAAGCATCTGTACATCTACTTATGCAAAATTGTTTGTATATCTCACCCTCACAGGCAAGTTTTTTTATTCAAATATTTAGATTACGCACATCCACATACGTTCGCACATATGCATACGCACATCTGTATATTTCGAATCTTATTTTAAAATGTTTTTTCAACTTTGAGTTTGTTGTAAAATTTGGTCAATGGAACCATCTTGATTCTAAAACTTTTATCCATTTTCGCTTATTCGACTATATCTTCCACATATTGTCTGTGTATTATGAAAATTCTACAGAATTAATAACGCAAGTGGTACTTTTGATAACATATATAAGCATCGATAATTTTAGATTCTTTTTTATATCTTAACATATAAATAAGATGCTTATTCAAGAGCTATTCAGCAAGTAAATAGGCTTTCATATTGACACGGCAAATGGACTCTTCATCAACACCGCCGGCAGATTACAGACCTCCCCCTTCAATTACTTAAATCAGAGTTAGATAGCGAGTCGTTTGGACGTTCTTTTTTTATAGTCTGTGCGTCTTCGAAATGTGGGATAAAACAATCATGCTTGTATTCGCAATAGGTTTGTTTTTGTAAGCGATTCGTGAGTTTCGAACAATTTGATACGTGTGGCCAAGCTGCGTAGGTGGCACATACCTACATATGCAGTTAAAATGTATCTGACAATGCACAACAGAGCGAATGTAATAAACGGTTTGGTAACCGGCAGCATCTAGTGCTGAAACAAAAGTAATGCTGACAAGCGAATTGCGTATCGAACTTTGAATAAAAATAATTTACAAAGAACAAAACTCAAGACTATGTATTTTATGAGAAACATTGAAAGTGTAAAACATTACAATGAACAGCCAAAATTTGTTCAAAGTGTTCCTGTGTTAAATTAGTTCTTTTAGATATTAAGACGTCCCTTGCAAAAGTGCACCATACTTCGAATGTATAGATTTTTCAATCGCAATCGGCTGTGCAAAATTGATATAATATATTCAAATCTGGATTTCTGCTTAATATGGCATGAACTTTTTGTCTCAGCATAGAGAAATATCTTTTTAAATTATGAAACTAACTTATCAACATTTGGAAAATGACCCCTGATATATTCACATACTATGTGTAGTGTATGTGCTGCACAGGTAACGTGTAGCATATTGTGATTAGATTGCTTTAATAACTTCCCTGTTTTTAAAATATAAGCTGTCGTATCAGTCAAAAATAATAGCATCTTGTCTTTATAGTTGTTATCCTATGACATAATATTATAAATACATTGATCAATTACTTCTACATTGTTTCACCATTTACGACTGGCAATATTTTAATTGCAACTAAGTATGGTTGGTATAAAGTTGTCGTATTTTTGTTTCCTTTGCTTCGTCTGTACTTACCCAAAGATAATGACCGAATAGATTGGTTCGTATTTTTTCAATGATTCTCAAATAACATTTTGGTCTGTGCTATTTACGTAAAGTAGATTTATCTGGTATATGACGATCAATATATTTTGTAAGAAACTTCTTGAGGACTGGATTGTTAAGCTTATTGAATAGGATATTGGCCGCCATGAAAGCGTCACACAGTTCTTCGTTAAAAGTGTCAGATGCAGATGGTCATATGTTATCTTGATGAGTTTTCGGAGAAACATGTCTCTGCACATTACACTTTTGTGGACGCCTTAAACTTAATGAACAGGCACTGCAATATGTTTCGGTATCATTATGAATATGCAACCAATCTGTATGGCCTCTAATCCATCCTACCTTGGTTGCCCTACGAGAATTCTCCATAGCTAATGAAAATAAAGAGACATATTAAGAACAGATAGAAATGGACTAAAAAGAAGAAACGAAAACTACTCCAAAAATAAAGTAGTAAATTAAACTTAATATTTATAAAAAATTATAGGATAAATATACAATATAACAATATAAAATGGATTTTTTAAAATACTAAACATTGTGTCCAAATAACACTGAAAGAAACGAAACCAGAAACACGCCAGTGTAAAATAGAATTTTATGAATGAATAGACACAATAACGACGGAAATAACAACATCTGTTCGACGAATGCAATCGAGCAGCAAATAGTGGGGCTGTTATAACATGCATACTATACATGATACCGCTACAATGTTTTATCGATCAATCGCTTCAGTCCACTCTTTGCTGATAACATTCGTGATATTTGAATGATGAATTTTCTCATTTCTACGACATTTATCTCCTTAATTATTGTTTTGCTTCTTTGCCACATAAAGACTTCTTTAACAAATGAATTTTGATAAAAACAATTTTAAACATCCTCGAGTGAGTAAAAACTTAAATTAATTTAAAACAAAAAAAAATTTAATAATATCAAAAATCACTCAAGAAGGTTCACGTTTTAAATTGTTTTTGTTATATACGATGTCAGGCTATTCGACTTATAATGGAGGTATAACAACCAATTATATTATTAATAGGTATAGGTTTACATCTGTTAGGACTGTGTTCGTCCAATAGAAAATTGCCCTGCGCTGAATTCTCTCCCATACTGTCATTCGTGTCATCGTGCTTCGTCCATAGTAGGACGACGAACATGTCTGGATGACAGTTTACACATAAATATGATCTTGTATTGCGTTCTCTGCGTCCGATTTTTAATCATATTTTTGATATTAAAAACTGAATATTTTCGCATGATATAGAAAAATACAATCTTGTACACTAACTTGAGTTACAAGAACATTAACAATTTATTTGTCTCTTCCTTGTCTAATATTGATCAAAGTTAAATTGATATACTATTTTTGTGCTACATATTGCCTTACTTTTTATTGCTAGACTAATCTGGAGTTTTTTTTATTTTAAAATAATTTATAATATATTTTTTACAGCATCCACGATCAGTTTCTTTTGGCCAGTTATTCAGAAAATAAATACCTGCAATATACAAAGTTGGCATGAACTCATTCATGACAATTCCGTTAAATTAGCTATCATTGACATATTAATAGTAACTACAACATGCATATCCTTTTGGTGTAATAATAATGCTAATTATCGTCATAATACGCAACAATTTAGCTCTTGTTCGATGGAAGTTTAGTGTTACTAAACTTATGGAATGGTTTTAGTTTTGAGGTCAGCTTGTCTTGCCCTTTCTCTAATTTAAATTTATGAATACAATATATTTATAAATGCAATTTATTGATCATAATCTATTTCCTGGTGTGGAATACTATAACCGTCATATTTTAATTTTGATAAAATTTTACGGAATTGTAGAATGGTTGAACATACTGGACCTAGGAAATAGAATTTTTTTCTCTACCAGTTTTTGATAAGATGGAAGTGGTGTTCAAAAAAACATAAACTCCTTCCTTATAATTAATACTAATAATGAACAAATTAAAAGTAATATAAAATAGGGCCTTTAAAAAATGTTTTATCCAGTAATTTTTAAGAAATTTAATCGCCTTCTGTAAGGCAATAAGAACTGCATAACGAAGAAAAACCAACTAAATTTTCACATTACTTTGATTGACAATATTTTGAGGTCATGTTAGTATAGTATTGTTTTTACTGTTTTAATGTGGCTACCACATCTTTCACTTTAATGGTTAGTCCTTAATGGCTGGTGAGTTGTGTAGATGGATTCATTAGTAAAAAAGGGGTAATCGTAATAATAAGATGTAACACTTGCAATAAATATTCTTTTGTGAGAAAAATGGACATTAACGATTCCTTAAATATAGAGGAACTGAGCAATAGAAATGAAGATTATGCAGAAACCTTGATTTTTCGCTTTAAATAGCATGTGGTGTGATATTCACTAGTCAGGTCTGGAAGATAATTAATTATTGGTAGAATAGTATAATTATAAAAAGCAGACCGTAATCACTGAACTTCAGCCTCAATGACAATTTAATTCTTTATTGTAAAAAAACGAGGGTAACTGCTTTCGTCTGCATCATACAGTATCTTTCAATTGCTGCTTTTAGTTATGAGCCCAAATTTGTTGGCAAAACCCTCACTCATCGAATACAGGTCTGCTATAGTTATAATCGGGTGCATCATAAATATTTTTTCTTAAAATGTTGTATATATATTTCCGAGAGGTTAATTTGTTTTCTAGATCTTATGAGGTCATGCAAATTACGGGCTTACTTTATCCTGCAAATATATGTATCTTCCTCGAAGGCTCTTGTAGCAATGTCTTATACAACGTTATATCTTTTTAAAGGAGTTGTTGTTCATAAGAATATTTTATGTACAATTTATTTTTTGGAATATATAATTTTGCTAAACATGTATTATTTTTTTCGTAAATATCTCTTATAATTTTCCAAATATATGCGAAAGTATTGCTTTTACTGTCTGATTGATTAAGAACGAGAAGGTAATAAAACAAAACTATTCACGAACAGCTTTTTATATTTTTTTGAAGTTAGATAAAATTCTTAACAATTACTCATTACATATATTTTTTAAATGCTGTTTGTACCTTCAGATTTATCGTATATTTATAGTAAAATTATGTTGTTTTCTAAATACGATACTCCGCCCATTCCAAAATTAGTAAAGTTATAGTTTGCCTTTTCTGATTGAAACTAATAGTATACATAAATAAAGTAACGAAATCCTTGCCATTTTTTATGTTCGTCAGCGTGACATCGTCTAATAGTAAATAGTAACCAACATCAATGTAGGCGTTACAATGATGAATTTTTTCAATTTCAAAAATTAAGTCTTAATTATGAGGAACAATCGAAAAAACTATTTTCAAAGGTCCATTTGTTCGTGATATAAGTATATCTACACCGTTACTTTGTCTTGAAGTACGAAGTAAACGGCATATGTTCTCGGCCTGACACGGAAAAAATATAGTTTTTAAAATTTTATGTTTATTTTTCAATATAATTTCCATGAATTTCAATGCATTTATTATAACGATGAAGTAATAATTCTATATCCTTGTAAAAATAATCCGATATTTTCCCTCAAAATGTTAAATTACGACTGTTTTCAACTTAATATCGTCATGAAAATGACGTCCTCTAAAATCTTTTTTAAAATAGAAAAACAAATAGTCACTAGTTAATATCAGCAAAGCTCTCAAGAACTACATTCGCGAATTGCAGCCTGTGAAACAGCAGCAGCATGAACAAGCGCATTGTTATTCAGATGCCGAACACTTTTTACCAATTTCTCTCGACGCTTTTCGCGAATATTGTCTCTTAATTTATACAACAAACAAGCAAAATATTGTCACGACAATCTTTCCCGTTGATTGAACGACTTTTGCCTTTATGGGACGAGGTTCAACTGGTGGTTGCAATTCCATCGACAACTTTTTGGATAGAGGATCATAATACAGAAGCATTGTTTAATCTCCTGCGACAATGAACTCTAGAATCGGTTTTGAGGAGTTCCCACGCATGTGCTAAAATGAACGCGCACTGACGTTTACGTTGAGAAGTAGAAAGAAGACGCGACGCCCATTTTACACTTACTTTCCTCATACTCAAAGAAATCGGCAAATACTTACATCACAAATCTTACATTACTGATAATTCGTTCGTTTTGAAAGGGCTATCTTCTAATACCAATTATTCAATAAATTAAATATTTTCTGGCATTACCGCTCCAATTGACTGACCGGGTTACTAATCATCTTCAAGATGACCTACGGCGGTAACTCAAGCAGAAACATTTTGCCCACTGTTTACAGTTGAATATGAAATAGATAAATCACTATTTATACCGTCTGAACGTTGTTTAATTCGATAAGTCGTATTCCACTCATTTATTCAAAATTTAATGACCACGCTTTATTATATTTTTTCAACTAACTGAGACATTCTCATTTGCTAATCGCGCTACCGGATTTGCAACTATTGCTCGAAAACCTTCACTATTTATAACGCAGACTAAACACATACGTAAATACGACAGGACACACTTTGAACACGTTTGAACATGTATAAGCTTGTCGGACCGAGAACATAAGACACTTACCTGGTATCCGACGAAAATATCAGAAATTGCATATTAAGTATTAAATGTATTATTTAATTAATTATTTTGACAAAAATACGAAGCCTATAGTTATATAATACATCATTCTAGTAAATTTTCAATACTTGTTTAACAAACACTTTTTGAAACAAGAGCTTCATGCCATAAAAATCAGTATTACTTTATTTTTTATCAGATTTTTGGAAATAATACTTTATAATTATCGCGTGGACATGTTTGATAACTATAATTGTGCAATATGTATTAAAAATGATGTATTAATAAATTAGTAGCTATTGTGCTGCCATTTTTTTAATTTTAAACAAATTTTAATGTTTCTAAAAACAATCGTATTAGTATCCAATTTCCAGTTATAATTAAGGGTGCCAATTTCAAGATGCGCTCCACTGGCGTGCCAGGCCAACATACAGTTCCCGCAATTCCATCTGCGATATTAGAATGTACGAAAAAATATGAGAAAATAACGAGACTGGTACTGTAGTACAAAAATAAATGAAACATTTATTTAGAAAACTTCAACAACTATCCTTCAAAGTACTCTCCGTTCTGTGCAATACACTTGTCCCAATCGTTTTGTCCACTTGTCATAAACATCTGAGAAACAATTGTTTGAGAGTCTATTCGGTATACTCATCACCGCATTATTGAACTCTAAATTCGACTCAAATTTTCGACCTCTCAATTCATTTTTGACTTCAGGAAACAAACGGAAGTCACATGGAGCAAGATCATGTGAGTAGGGAGGATGAACCATAATTTTCACCCCCAATTCTTCAACTGTTCGTTGACAAATCGCGAATCTGTGGGCAGGAGCATTGTCGTGATGGAGGATCCAACCGATGTCTTGATAAAGCGACCGTTGTTTCTTTAATGTTGCCTTTAGGATTCCTAAATGTATATTAGAATAGTACTCTCCAGTTTTTGTATGTTCTCTTGGTACAATGCGACCACAGATAACGCCCAATTTATATTAAAAAAAAATTAAATACCTCATTTTCCCGGGGCTTTTCACAGTTTTCGCCTTCTGTGGGCTTCGACTGCCTTTGTGCTTCCATTGCATACTTTGAGACTTTAATTCAAGGTCGTAATGATAAAACCAACTCTCATTACATTTAAACACATTGTTTTAAAACTATGGATTATGTTACAGTTGCTTTTTCCACTGACGACAAATTGTCACTCTATTGGCTTTTTATTCATCGGTCATCACTTTTGGAATCCATTTTTCCGCGACCTTTCGGTACCCTAAGTCTTCATGAATAATAGATGGGCGTTTAATTTCTATTCTTTGTGTTTTAAAATTATAGTTGTGAATGAAGTTATAGAACCAGGCTAGTTATATTTTGATATATTGAGGGTGACGCGTATTTATTTTGCAACAGACTGTTATATAATAATAATAATGTCACAGTTACGTGTATCGAAAAATGGGCATTGTCCGACCAAGCAAATAAACGATATATTTCTAGAGTTCTAGACGAAAACCCACGTCAGCGACAAGTGAAAAGTACAAAGGACAAATAAAAAAAAAGGAATTTCCATTTCATTTATGTGTAACAATGATTTTGAGTAGTCTGCAGTTTACTTTCTTATCCAATGAAATATTTTATGCATTCTTGAATAAATATACATTACCTAGTCGGACAAGGTTTCAAAATTTTTAATTAAAAATATAAAATAAATTTAATTCGCAAACATTTAATCAATGTTATTATCTACTTTGTGACTTCAGCGAAGACATTCAAAACGGTAAGTGTTCCACCACGTTTTATAAATTTGCAAATTATGATTTCTTTAATTTACTATATATTAACATACTACATATAAAGCGCACGCCTATGACGCGTACCTCGATTTGGCTTCTCTAGTTATAACGCTTCTTAAACCACTTCTGTTCACAAATTCTTACTGTATCTTCTAAATTAATTCTGGTAGATATAATTTCGCAATTTTTTAATGTCTAATATAATGTAGATGAACTAATATTATTTTAAGTGATCTGAAGGAGTAGAAACACAATATAGTGTTTATTATAATTAAGAAATTTAGTTGTACCAAGGGAATGATTAGAAATTATTAATATCAATGAATAAAATTTTAAAATAAAACATTAATTTATGGAGTTATTGCAAAAGTTTTCAAACAATTCTACATAAATTAAATAAAGACCATTCAATAAACAAAATAATTTATTTAATCAATTATGCATGTAATTTCCATAATTCTCAAGAACCCTTCGTTGACAATCTGAAGACGTTTGAATATTATACAATGATCTACTATAATCGTAATAATAGATAGTAATATATTTGTATGTTTTTGTGTAGTTAATTATGTAATTAATTACGTAAATACGAGTAAATACAATTTTATTTCATGTGATATTTTTAAATTAGATATATTAATTGTATTTAAGTATCTTTTTATATACAGTTTTGATAAGATGTATTGTAATAACTGTTACCTCAATTCTTAGTAATAATTCTCAAATATTAACTCGACTATATATATCTAATAATCGAATTACTTTTAATTGTATACATGTGAATATTATCCGTATTTGTGTGAAATAATGTGTAATTGTTTTATTTTTTTATAAATATACTTGAAATTTGTTAACATGTATTTTTATTTCGTCCTTTCATCAGTTACCAATTATACCGTACGAACGCCGGGGAGTGATTGATCTACCACAATGTAGTAAGACGAAGACGAATAGCGAGTTTATGTGGTTAGGGTTGAGAGAGTATATTCAATCGGGTTCTACTGTCTAACTGTACGGGCGTTCCCTTTCTTTATCCAACACATTCTGCATACGATCTAAGTACGAATCAAATAATCTCTCTCTAACACATTGAATATTCCTATCAGTCGGTCATTGTGTTCAAGCAAGGCGAATATACTTGTAGTTGGCCAGTCATTACTTATATATCCATCAATCGCACGACGTTGGGCACACGGTATATAGATAAGACTATACATTTCAGTCTGGAATTGCAGCCGCTCTTTGAGCTCGTTAGACTCGTTTTGTGGTGAGTCACTCCATTTTCTGTTGTCTATAGATATGTTCTTGCCTTCTTACCAATTATGAAAACTAATTATAAAAAATAATAATTACATAATAATAGTATATATTCCACCACATTACCAAAAAGCGGACTGAAGCGATTGAATGACCAATTGCCCCGATAAGACGTTGTGGCGGTATCAGGTATAGTATGCATGATATAACAGCCCCACTATTGGCTTGCTCGATTGCATTCGTCGAGCAGATGTTGTTATTTTCGTCGTTATGAATAGCACATTGTGTGTATTCCCTTATAAATTAAATTCAACAGTGGCGTGTAAGACGGAATATACATTTATATATTATTTCGTTAGACTTCTTGAAATAACCGCTTAAAAAACTATATCCGCTAATTTCCAGGGTTTATTCTCGTGTATACATGCTGTTATACATGCATGTACATATATGTATTTATTGTTCTTGAGATATTATATTTTCTCTGCTCTTCTATAAGGGATTGTTTCTGGTTTCGTTTCGAAGAGTGTTATTTGGTTACAACGTTTAGTATTTAAAAAAACCCGTTTTATATTGTTATATTGTATACTTAGACTATAATTTTTTATAAATATTAAGCTTAATTTACTACCTTATTTTTGGAGTAGTTTTCATTTCTTCTTTTTAGTTCATTTCTTTCTCTTCTTAGTATTTCTCTTTATTTTCATTAACTATGGAGAATTCTCGTAGAGCAACCATGGTAGGATGGATTAGAGGTCACACAGATTGGTTGCATGTTCGTAATGATACCAAGATATATTGCAGTGTCTGTTCATTAAGTTTAAGGCGTCTACAAAAGTGTAATGTGCAGAGACATGTTTCGTCGAAAACTCATCAAGATAGCATATGACCAACTGCACTTTGCACTCTTAACGAAGAACTGAGTGAAGCTTTCATGGCAGTCAATATCCACTCCTCAAGAGGTTTCTTACAAAATATACTGATCGTCATATACCAGATGAATCTATTTTACGTAAATACCACTTACACTTACACTTACAAAATGTTATTTGAGAACCATTGAAAAAATACGAACCAACCTATCCGGTCAATATCTTTGCGGCAGCTTATATGTTAAAAACAGGGAAGTTATTAAAGCAATCTTATTACAATATGCTACACGTTACCTGTGCAGCACATGCACTATAAAGAGTATGAGAATATATCAGGGGTCATTTTCCAAATGTCGATAAGTTAGTTTTATCATTCGAAAAGATATTTCTCAAAGCTGATACAAAAGTTTATGCCATATTTAGCAGAAATCCAGTTTTCATTGATATTATATCAATTGTGCATAGAGCCGATTGAAAAATCTATACATTCCGAAGTATGGTGCACTTTTGCAACATTTTAATCACGCACTCATCACCAGTTGTGATGTGGAACGGACATTTTCTAAATTTAAAGATATTTTGACATCTAAAAGAACTAATTTAACACAGAAACACCTTGAACAAATTTTAGTTGTTCTTAGTAATGTTTTACACTTTCAATGTTTCACAGAAATTACATAGTTTTGAGTTTTGTTCTTTGTAAATTATTTTTATTCAAACTTCGATACGCAATTCGCTTGTCAGCATTGCTTTTGTTTCAGCAGTAGTTGCTGCCTGTTACCAAACCGTTTATTACATTCGCTCTGTTGTGCATTGACAAATACATATTAACTGCATATGTAGGTATGTGCCACTTATGCAGTGCCCACACGTATCAATTTGTTCGAAACTCGCGGATCGCTTACAGAAACAAACCTATTGCGAACACAAGGCAGACGCCTATGGGCTATGAATCATCAATCGCTCGAGTCCGCTCCCTGCACATTACGCAAATTAGTGGAAATGATATGTTTTGGTGGGAACAAAGTTGACGGGAGATGTCACTGAAATAGTAATTATAAAAAAGTATTAACAATGCTGTTGATTTATAATTATAAGGTTCACCTTTTTTTTTGCTGTACTCGCTAAAATAAAAAATACTGAAAATGTAATTGAATTTATTCGAAAATTTGTATAATTTACATGTCCAAGTCTGTGGGTACCACTGCGACCGCAGTCAAGTTTAATAACTTTTTTTGCGGGTCATTGAACATATTACTAAAGAGTGGTCTGCTGAAAATATTTGATTATTGCTTGCTACAGTTCTCCAATATTTGTTACTGCATTTTCTGGGTGAAATACTGACTCTCTCATCATACCCCAAATATATGCATCTGGTGGCGTCATATCAGATGAATGAGATACTCGAAGTCTGTTGCACAATAAATTGAGTAATTTATTGTGCAACAGACTTCAAGAAATGTATTTGTTTTGGAAATGTTCATGATGTAAGGGTAATGGGTGCCTGGATATATGGATTATTACATCATCCTGTTGGAATCATTGCCTGTTCACGCCTGTAAATTTAGTGCGTAGCAAAAATTTATTTAATCTCCTACAGAATGCGTAATAATAAACTGTCTGTAACGCTCTTGGTTGACAGTAACTGAATATTCGATGTCATACTCAACAAAAGAAGGACAAATAGTATCATGCCCAGATATTGATTGAGCCACAAAAATAGCTGTCAGAGTATGCTATGGATTAAATCAATTATGCTTTAAATTGGTTAAGTGAATTAACCTACAGTAAAGTATATCTTTTCAGTTTAAGGCCAAATTAAAAGCATGTGATTCAATAGTTAGTTCAATAGTTCTTAGCATGTGATTCAAGTCAGTACTGCAGAGTCAAATGAAGTCAGTCGCGGAAACAACCGTTTGTCATTATAAAATATAAACGACATGTTTTGAAATATTGTTAAACAGCCCAGTATTTCTTTACAATATTATAAAAATCACCCGTAATTGTAAACTCTATTGGTTTTTTAGTTTTTTATTAGGAATTGCAATTATTGTGGATTGCAAATCTTTAAGGTCGGAAATTTTAATGCTGTAAAGGTCATTCTTGTGACAAGCCCCCAAAACGCCAACGACAAGGATGACCTAATACTAAAAATACATTTTATTAAAGTGATAGTTAAATTATAAGTTTTATTACCTTTGTAGCTAAATATAACTTATCCGGAGCATTTTCTAAGAATTTCTTAACATTTTCTTGCGTAATAACTTTTAGTTTCTTGGTTACATACTTTTCAGAAGAGCATTTAACAAAGTTTTTGAATCTTGAAATATCGATATCGTGTTTCACATTTATCGTTGCTTTTAGGATTGAATATATTTTCCATAGAGTCGAAGTTTTCCATTTTTTAAAATAAATAACCGCAAAATGTAATTAAAACATTTTCGCCAAAGGAGTTCGTTTTCTTTTCTTGTTGTCAATCCCTTAACACGTTGACTGACATGTCGTTCATACATAAATGACAGTACTGTTTCCGTTTGGGTCCTGTCATACATATATGAATGACGGGGTATTTATGCGTTAACGGCTAATCACTATAGAGCGTTATTGTGTAGTCTGTGAAGAACACACTCATGTATGTGATTTGGCCAGATTCCCACAGGTTTTTACAGTGGTTTAAAGCTGCTAAATTATAAACAGAAAAACGTCTACTTCAAACCACTTTTATTTTGTCAGTTCTTACAAAAAAAAAACATATTTAAATACTAATTTTAGACTTCAAATAAAAACACGCATACATGTAATAAAATAGCTACTTATTTTCAAAAAAAAAAAACTGTTGGTCCTCACTAATAAAAACAAAGATAAAACACTTTACGTTCAATAGAAAAAACAGGTAAATATCTTATTTTCTAATCAAAGAAAAACACTCAGAACAACAAGAATGAAATCTTAAACCAAAACAATATAATCTTGTTGCACAAAATTTATTTGTGCAGCAACTGCCAAGTGGTACTAGCCCCATCCATAGCATTAAGCCAAAAACCTTTTTACTTCGTTGGTATCTGTCGGTATCCATTTATTGATACGAGTATGCCTTGTTTGGGGACAAATCGCGCAACATTGTTCTGCGAATCTATTTAATTATTTCGTTTACTATAAGATTGATAGGCGGCGGCACCCCCTTGTATTTATGCCTTGTGCCCGTAATGAAAGCTCTGCGGGCATTGACTTCATACTTCTTCCATACTCGTGGGAATTAAATGAACCGAGACAAAAAACAAACATTTAAAAAGACGGAGTCTGAAGAGAATCCAAAACCTAAGGAGTCTATAGAGACTCCCTTGGCAATGGAGACTGATGATACTCCAAAAAACAAAACTGAAACGCAACGGACTACAACTGAGAACTTTGCGAAAACAGAGGGTGTACCCAACGAGAGAAAACATCTTTCCGGGGCACAAAGAAAGAAATTAAAGAAGATGAGGAAACAGGGGGTGGATACGAGTAAAATAAGGCTGCCCTTTTCCCAAAAAGAAACTTAGGGAGAACCTAAGCAAACAGGGGCCGTTAAGCGAACCGTGTCTGCTAGAGGCACTCCTGAAGATAAAGTAATCGCGCACGAAGTGCACGAAGTTTTCTGTTTCGGGCGTGAGTTACAACGCAGCTTTTAAAGGTATTAAGGCGCAATAGTTCCTAAGGACTACCCAGTCAGCTTAGTGACTGAGGGAAATGTAGGAGCTATACAAGAGGCCCTGATTATGGTCATAGATAGAGCGCAGAAGGCGCCGAGGTTTGAATCCTCACGTCTTATGGACGGCTACTATGAAGTCATCTGTCCAGATGAAGACTCGTACAATACTATGAGAGATTACTTGGAAAAGGAAACTGTTTGGAAACTCGTGAAGAGCGAGGAGCTGCCAAAACAGCAACGAGTTTTAGCGTTTCTTCCAGAGACTAAAAAAGAGGATCTGACAGTGGGCTTGAAAAGAATCGAGAGGCAAAAGCCAGGGCTTAAAGTGGACCGATGGATTACCCTCAGTTCCAGGTCTTACGATAAGGGCCTACATGTGCGCCTTCGGATTGACAAGGAGTCTGAGGAAACGTTGGTGAGGACTGATTGGAGACCTTACTATCGGTTTCAGAGGGCTAGCTTCGTAACCCTCGAAACAAACCGGTGATGCAGGATGAAGGTACTCTAGAAGAACCTCAGGCATCAACCTTAAAGGGTCAAAATGTTGCAGAAGGACGCTAGCTGAAGATATCGATATCCTTCTCATCCAAGAGCCATGGATAAGTAGAGGTAAGGTGGGAGGACTACATATTAAGGGAAGGGAGCTGTTGGTTGGTGTCCCAGACACTAAAATTAGAACTTGTATCTGTTTCAGAGTAAATCTGGACGTGATGCATAGCAGTGGGGACATGACGACAGCCAGGATCAGACTGAGTGTCGATGGGGGTTATTGTAGACGACAATTGCGTCTCTATACCTACCCGTTGACTCTCGGCCTGATCTTGAGGCCTAGGTGGCATATACCAGTAAGAACAATCAGGAATTGATTATCGGCGCAGATACCAATGAAACATAAGACTTGGGGCAGCAAGGATAACAATTATATGGGTAAGTCTCTCTTTAGCTATCTCTGTGGTATTAAACTTGACTGTCTGAATCAAGGTGATAAACCAACATTTAAGGCATCGAGGGGGGAATCAGTTATAGATGTAACCTTATGCACGTTGGGAATACGGGATATTGTAAGGGGCTGGCATGTATCCGACGAGCCGTCGCTCTCTGATCATGCGTATATCCGCTATGAATCCCAAGTGAACAGACTGAGGCTCTTACAAGGAAGACCTGTTAGCTGCAGTCCGAAATATCCCTCTTAGAATAGGGAATGTGGAAGAGCTAGAGTTGGCTGTTGAATGGTTGCAACGGACCATTCGTTCCTGCTATCAAAATAACTCCCTTAGGGAGCGCCGCATAGCTAAGCGGGCTGCCTAGTGGAATGCAGAGTTAACCAATTTAAGGAAAGAAACTCGCCGGTCATTTAATAAGGCGAAGAAAACTGGTATTTGGGAAGCTTACGAGGCTCTCCTCAATAAATACAATGATAAAATCAAAGAGAGCAAAAGAAAGGCCTGGAGAAAATTCTGTGAGCACATCGAAGGTGTTCCTGACATGGCCAGAATTAACAGAATTCTCAAAAAAGATCCTTTCAACGCAATTAGATTTATACAAAAATCGGACAGGAGGTGGACCAATACCGTGGAAGAGACTTTAGAGTATCTTCTGGGGTACACTTTCCAGGTTCGGAGCGTGTGGATGATTGTGATACCAATAGAGTTGTCACCTCTTGGAGGGCGACTAGGAATTATTGGGAGATATCAAACGAGATCTTCAAGCCCCATTTAATTAGATGAGCGATAGGATCGTTTGAACCATATAAATCCGCAGGACTAGACGGAGTGTTTCTCAAGATCCTTCAAGAGGGAATTGGGGAAATTATGGGTCCTCTATTGGAGATATTCAGGTCTAGCCGTGTTACGGGTTATATCCCTAGGGCATGGAGAGAAACTAGGGTAGTGTTTATTCCGAAGCCCGGAAAAGGAACATATACCTACCCTAAATCATTTATAGCAATTAGTCTTACCTCTTTTATGTTGAAGACTATGGAAAAAATGATATATTTAAATATTAAAGAAGGGATTCTGGATAGATTTCCTCTACACCCACTGCAATGGGCATACCAGATAGGAAAATCAGGTGAGGATGCCCTGCTTAGCCTGGTGAGAGCACGGGAACAGCACGGGAACCGCCTCCATGTGGGTCATCGTGGTTCTCCCTCCGCTGGAACTATTTGTAAACTATACAGGAACTATACTGGAAGAACCGATATTTAAAATGCCGGGCGACAGTATGGCCGACTCCATGCCCTACATGGAGAGAAACTAGGGTAGTGTTTATTCCGAAGCCCGGAAAAGGAACATATACCTACCCTAAATCATTTATAGCAATTAGTCTTACCTCTTTTATGTTGAAGACTATGGAAAAAATGATATATTTAAATATTAAAGAAGGGATTCTGGATAGATTTCCTCTACACCCACTGCAATGGGCATACCAGATAGGAAAATCAGGTGAGGATGCCCTGCTTAGCCTGGTGAGAGCACGGGAACAGCACGGGAACCGCCTCCATGTGGGTCATCGTGGTTCTCCATCCGCTGGAACTATTTGTAAACTATACAGGAACTATACTGGAAGAACCGATATTTAAAATGCCGGCCGACAGTATGGCACCTGAGATTATCTTTACAGCTAAGCTGAACATATTTATACCGACCAGGTAACAGGCAAAAAGTCGCTCGAGCGATTGTGGTGCCGGCACCTGGTACACTGATGGATCACAATATAGTCAGGGGGCAGGTGCATGCATATGTGGAATGTGCCTTAGAAGGAAGATATCGATATATCAGGGGAAACATACTACGGTTTTCCAGGCCGAATTGTTTGCAGTCGCAGCCTGCGCCGAGAAAATTCGGAAAGCCAGCTGCGCAAAGAAATAAATAACAATAACCGATAGTCAGGCAGCTATTAAAGCCATTATGAACCCATCTACCAGGTCTAAGCTGGTGAAATATTCTAAACAGGTCCTCAATAAACTGGCACAAGATAGTGACGCTGATATGAGTGCCAGGGCATGAGGGAATTGAAGGCAATGAGAGCCGACGAACTGGCCAAAGTTGGTACTAATAGGAACTTTATAGAACCAGAACCTGTATGTGGAATCACTAAGAATTCCGCTAAAAGGGAGATCTAGTTAAGGCTAGAAAAAGAACATAAAAATAAATGGAGGTTAACGGAAGGTCAACTCCATACCAAAACACTACTAAGGTAGCTGGACGGAAAGTTTACAGTCAACCTAATACGTAGTAACAAAAAAGAAATTAAATTAATTACCGGGTTAATAAGCGGTCATTGTCCTTTAAGGAAGCATTTGTATAGCATGGGCTTGGTTAGCGAGCTCTGGTGTAGGAGATGTGAAAAACAGGAAGAAACTAGCCTTCATGTAATATGCACGTGTGAGGAACTGAAGGAACTCTGAAGGAATATTTCGGGAGAGATCTAATGGATTCTTCGAGTGTACTTAAACTTCCCCTGAGGAGGATAGTGGCTTTTATCGAGGACACAAGACTAACAGAGAGGAACTGAGAGATCTATTGGAGATAGTACAAAGAGCAGTGTGCTCCAGTGCCTGGACGTGTTGGCGTCTAACCCAAAACAGAAGAAGAAGAAGATTGATGACTTCATTATCAAATATTAGAGAGAATATATCAATCGGAGAACTTGTGGATGGAATTTCCTGCTGTAGTCCCTTCTTACCAGTGAAAGGAAAGCAGTGACCAAGCAGGAAAGCAGTTTTGGCTATCACTCTCAGCTTGTACAATAGTACGCGTCAAATCAAGTCCTTCACCAACATATTTTTCGTCTGAGGAACTAGACAACTCCTCACCTGATGACCAACCAGGGTCTTTGGTGGAGTCATCCGAACTAAAAAGATCTTGATCGTCGGTATTTTAAAGCTCTGTGTTTGCTGCTATTTCTTCTTGCTGCTGTTGTGTTAGCGGTTCTGTGCGACTTCTCTTACTCATATTGGATGTTTATACCAGAAAATAAGCACGTATTTCATGATTCCTAACATATTTTTGTGCCATTCATATATGAATGGCCTACTACATGAAAACCAGTACGCTTTTGTTAGGGGGCCGCGTCATTCATATAGGCATGACAACAAAATATCTCAAAAAATGTCAAACAAATCCTTAATGCGTAATAATACGAAGTTGTACGCCAAATTTTGAAGTTTGATCACCTTAGCCCCCGAAACGATTTAACCTACAACCCCGTGGCAGTCAACGTGTTAACAGGGCATAATAGTTTTCGTATGCATGTCTCGATTTTTGCGGCATCAAGTTCTCGCTTATATTATTTACATAATATTTGTGATTTCAGGTAGAGTATTATCAAATTCTATTTCTAATTCACTCAATTTTTTACTAATTATTTTATTTAAATAAAAACTTGTCTGAAAATAATTATTATGATTACATCTGACACTGGCAGTTTTGAAAACCATGGCAATCTATGTCGTTTAGTTCGATTGCGGAATATTCATTCTGTACCTTTTTATAGAACAAAACACATAAGAAGTAAGTGTTTCAGAATAATGAACGAGAATTTTTACATACTATTATTAAAATTGATGATAAAAAAGAGATTTCAAAATGTCAAAAATGTATTTAAAGTTTGACATTTTGTAACGAGCTTTAGATAAATGTATTTTTATTGCCACTGAGGAATCTATATCAAATGTAACAACAACTTCACACATTTCACTATGTGTGTTTACACGCTTACATACTTAGGTCTATTGGCGTTTATAATATATATGGTTTGCCTCACATTACATCATCACGTCCACATTTAGAAGGAAAATATGAACCATTTCTAGCAAATCCCACGATATAAAAACTGTTCTTTCTTTATGGGCATTTTGTTGTTTTTTTCACTGTGTCTAACCGATACCTCTATCAAAATTTTAATATCTTCGTATTTTAATAAATTTTAGTTTACTACTAAAAACGAGCTATTAATATTGTTACCAATATTCTAGTTGATTATACTGATTTTGTGTGGGTTGCTTCGGAGTAGCTGTGGCGTCCTACAATTATGACAATAGTTAATGCAATAATAATGAACATTAAAGGTCCAGGACTGTACTAAGCTGAAGGAAAGATATTAAATAAAAGAAACACAACTAGGCTGTCCTTAAAGTTTTATTTAATATTTGCACACAAAAAGTGAAGCTTTAAATTAGACTAAAATTAGTGAATGGAAAAATATATGTACACAAGTAACAAATAATTAATAATCGAGTGACCTAAAGAAAGTAATGAATTTGCACACGTAATTAAAATAATCTATAGATATCGAACAATACAATATACTTGCTCGTGGTTTCGAAACAGGTTAAGTGCTGCGGACGCAAAACGAATATAATAACGCCGATCAGCGCTTCACTGTTTAA
Organism: Melolontha melolontha; assembly: GCA_935421215.2. Lineage (NCBI taxonomy): Eukaryota > Metazoa > Arthropoda > Insecta > Coleoptera > Scarabaeidae > Melolontha > Melolontha melolontha. The sequence continues at coordinate 5,659,056 of OW285240.1, read as the reverse complement.
TTCATCGGTCGATGGGGAGTTGTTTTCTACGATAGTTGGAACGTAAGAGGGCCAATTCTTTAGAACACAGTAGTACGATGGGTAGTTCATGACTGAGTTAGGGGTCAACGCTAAGTGACGCTATGAAATTAAGTTAAAATAACATTAAAAGACTTGCATACAGGGCTACTATAAAAGATTAATTCGTTTTAAAACGCTATATATTCAAAAGTCTTACAAGTACAAACATAAGTGATATATGAGAATAACCGCAAGCTCACGCAAGTTTTTATAGTGTGCACCAGGGGGCAGCACGAGTTCAGTATCTGTCAGAGTCTCCCAAAATGGAGGCAAAGCAAAAAAATAATTTTTGTTTGTTAGAATATGCGGGTCGTTCGTCTGTTATAGCAGTGTAACGCGCTTTTAGAAGAGAGTACGGATTAGAGCCGTCTTGTAAATAAAGCATTTTGCGGTGGTATCGGCAATTCAAGGACACCGATTATTTGTGTAAACGTAAAAGAACCGGTCGATCAAAAGTGGCAGACGAAACAGTGGAGAGAGGGAAGGATAGATACGTGCGTTGTCCACAGAAATCAACGGCCAAAAAATGACGCGGAATACCATAACGAACTGTGTGGAAGGTTTTGCGACGATGGTTATATTTCAAACCGTACCGTGTGCAGCTGCTGCAATACTTAACGCCGGAGAATCATGTCCGTCGACTGGAATTTTGCGTCAAAATGCAGGAAGCATTGGAGGATAACCACTTTGCCGTCAAGTTGATATTCAGCGATGAAGCTACATTACATTTATCCGGGAACGTGGACCGTCATAATATGCGAGTCCGGGACAGTGAAAATCCACATGCATTTATGACAGTTCAGAGAGATTTGCCGAAGGCCAATGTATTTTGTGCAGTTTCACATACAAAGGTGTATGGACCTTTTTTCTTTTGTGAGAAGACTGTGACTGGTGCAACGTACCTGGATATGTTGTAGTAAAGGTTATTACAGCAATTGACTGCTGATTTCAGGGATTTTGTCTTCCAACAGGACAGAGTATCCGTCATTGTAACAATAACGTTCGTTGATACTTTAACGATGAACTTCCGCATCGCTGGATTGGGGGTGTTGATGCCGATGACCTGGCTTTGTTCCTTTGGCCTCCGAGGTCACCTGATTTAACACCTTGTGACTTTTTCTTTTGGAGGCACATTAAGGACTTTGTGTATGTACCCCTATTGCCAAACACATTACAAGAGCTCAGGGATCAGATTAATGCTGCAGTGATGACCAGTGACAGGATGATTACAGAAAATATGCGAAACGAGTTCAAGTACCACCTGGATATATATCGCACATTAAAAACGCGGCCGTTAATTATTTTAATTGATACATTCCCGGTAAAATTTTGAAACGTGGAAAGTATAGTTTAATAACAAGTAAATTAATAATTACGATATTCAACGTAATCGAGACTTTTAAGTACTTAACTAATTAAAATGTAAATATAAAATTTTAACAATATTTGAGAAAGTTGTTAACCGTTTGTGGCCGACAGATTTCTCGAAAATGATTTACGACTAGTCTGATGTTACACAAAAGAAAGACTTTCTCTTGAAACTATTTGTCTACAAAGTTGTTTAAGGGTTTTTTTTTAATTTTTGAACTTAATTTATATATAAGCAAGACAAATGAAAAATGTGATTATAAGAAATTAATATACGCGGAGTCTAATAGTATGATATTTACTCTTATTTATTTGATCATAGAACGGGAAATTTTCTTATTTTTTCAGTCACTTTATTTATTAGCTTCTTATGACATTTTACTTCGCATTTTAGAGTAATGAAAGCAAGGTATACAATGACAGTGAAACGGTTTCTTTGTGAAGTATGGTAGACCAAAGAAAAACGAATCATTTATAATAATAATAATAAACCGTTTATTAACCCAACAGAATACATCCAATTATGGGGTTATAAATATAAATACATGTATATAAGCATTAAACATAACGTGCGTATCAATGGAAAAATTATCCTAAACTAAATTAAATCTAAGAAGTAAAACAAAGACATTCTTTCACAGAAACCAAATACCTGCAGTAATTATTGCCAAATACATCTAAATTATAATTACATGAATTATATAAATGGCACATTCTATAAAGTGGGGAGTTTTTATATGAATTAGTTGCAGCCTGTCTGTTTAAGAAAGTAATTGAGTTTCTAATGTTGAAACGAGGAATATAAAACCGAAGCCGTGACAAAAACACCGGATCATCTATAATATTATGAACCAACTTATACAAATGTAGTAACGCAATAATTTTTCTATTATTAGATAAACCATTAAAACCAAATTGTTCCAGCAAATTATCATATGATAAGGCAGAATATACACCATGCCTTTTGAAATACAAATATTTTAAAAATCTCTTCTGTAGTGACTCAAGCAGATTAACATATTTCAAGTACACTGGTGACCAAACTACACAACAATACTCAAGTCTGCTACGAACCAAGGAATTATACAAAATAGTAATGGTGTCAATATTTACAAAGTCTTTACAAGATCGCATTATAAAACCTAGCAATTTGCAGCAGTGAGAATAAATATGAAAGATATGTTTATTAAAGGTTAATCTACTATCTAATACTACTCCCAAATCTGTAACCTCCGTATATCCTATTCATGTTATATTGGTGGAGTGACTTCTTTAAACATTATATGGTCACATGTCCTCATATGTCCTAATATTTGTGAGATCTTGAGGCACTTTTCATCCTTTTAAAAGCTTGTTGGCCGAAACTTAAACCAGCCTGACCCTGCAGCTGTACACGGTCACCAAGTTTACATGAACATCGGTGGATTCAAGTTTCGCGTAATATTCAAAATTCTTAAATGGATATTTATGTATAACATTTACATTGCTAATTAAATAAATTGGAACACGATACGGCTGATTTTATCTAATTAGAATTTTAAATACAATAGAATTAAAAAATATTTGTTTCATAAATTATCTAATCAGTGCAAAGATGAAAATAATATGAAATAATATTTTTAATGTAACTTTTTAGTTTAAATGTTGTTTAGATGATTAGTAGGTGATATATCAATACCGATATAGATCTTGTTATTAATTTCATATTACGCGCAGAGAAGCACGTGCACAATTTTAATAACTGTTATTTTGAGATTTAAAGGCTTATTTTATGATATTGTCAGAGTACAGTATTGACGAATCTTGGCTGATAACTTTAGTTTGTTATATTTTTAAAAGTATACTAATTATTAAAAAAAAAGTAATGTTAATATTTAACAAAGTAACACACAAAATTGAAAATGAAACTAATGTTTTACTACAATCACTTTGATTATTAATAGTAAATATTCAAATTATAATCTAGAAAGAAATTACAAAAGTCACTTTATATGTTTTTTAAATCACAAAAATATTTATATGAATTATAACAAATCTCTAGGGAGATCTATTGAAAAAATTGGAGATTGATTCTTTCTGTGTAAAAAAGAATAGACACATTTTTGTGGCGTGTTATAAAAAGGGTTTTTTTTAGAGGATATCAATATCTCAGAATAATTGAAACATACATGAGTAGGTAAACCCCACTAGTTTTGTATAATACAAAGGTATTTTTAATAATATAAAATATTATTAAAAATCTGGTGTGAAGAACACAAATACAGTTCACTATTAATTTTTTTTTTTTTCACATTGGTCATGTGGACGGGGCGAGGTACTTCGGCTGTCTGACAACAGGCAGCGCTGAATTTACTTCTACGCTCGGTCTGGATAATTTCTGTGATGTGGCGATATGGTTCTTTTTTGTGAATGTGTCTGAAGATATCCTTTCTCCAGCAGGGGCGTACCGATGAGCCTGTAGAAAGGCGAAATACGTATCTACGTCTCTGGGGAGGGATATGTTCGGACACGTTCACAAAAATATTAATAGTGAACCTGTATTTGTGTTCTTCACACCAGATTTTTAATAATATTTTATATTATTAAAAATACCTTTGTATAATATCAATATCTTATTGGTCTATAAGTGATCTTATTTGATAAAATATTCCTTGTGAATTTGTAATATTCAACCTTGTCAAGATATTAACTATAAAAATATAATAGACAACTTTACCTGAACATAGTTGGGACTGAAGTACCGGAAGGATAAATATTTTCGGATTACCTCTATTACCTCGATTACCTCTGCATATTTACCTCTAGCAAGTTGAAATGTGAAGTATTAATTGGTATCCAGAAGGTTAGACAACTTATTGGGTATCGTGCAGGAAAATTAATTGGATCAAATTATCATAATCAAGATTATCCATTAAGATCTGAAAAGAGGACTATTTCTTCTGTGGTTGGATTTAATATACAAATATCTCAACCTGTGGCAGTTTTAATAATATCCGGATGAATTTTTAGAGTGTCATGGGCCCAGTTCGAATTCCTGGCAGACTACATCCAGAGGATAAGAAAATCTTAAAGGGATTCAATTCATAGTTAAAGAAGTTAGTATCATATATATATATATATATATATATATATATATATATATATATATATATATATATATATATATAATAACTTCGTGACCTTGGTATGATATGGTAAACCTAATCAGTAGGCGATTAAAGGTCTGTATATTACTTCAAAATATATGTATTTAAAAAACTCTACATGTTTCGGCTGTATACGCCTTTTTCAAGAGAATACAAAATATTTTGTATTCTCTTGAAAAAGGCGTATACAGCCGAAACATGTAGAGTTTTTTAAATACATATATTTTGAAGTAATATACAGACCTTTAATCGCCTACTGATTAGGTTTACTATATATATATATATATATATATATATATATATATATATATATATATATATATATATATATATATATATATATGTATACATATAAATAATTAAATCACCATTTTTCAAATTAGTATTTATTTAAAATATTCTGTCCCACTTGACAACTGATGGTCTCATTTGATAACTCATTAAAGAGTATTTAAGTCGTTGTAAATTATTATATTATATATTATCGTTATTTGAACCAAGAATTCGATTGAGAATTTGTATAAATACGTTTACCTGTTACATTTTTTAAATTATTATACATTCTGATAATATTTCGAAGTACTCACTCAGAATCAGCAAAAGTTTCATCTTACCGATATTTCTGTAATAATTAACGTATATTTGTCAATGTTTAATAATATGAACTATAATTGTCTATATATCCCTATAAAATATTGATAGGTTTTTCTACAACAAACAAAGGTTTTAGTAGAATACCTTCTTTCAATTATTATCAAATCTAATATTGAAACACATAGCTTTGTTAAGAAGAAATATTTACTTACATTTATATTTCTTCTTTGTGTTGAAGTACACCTTGGGAATAATACAGTATCGTAACTCACCGATTGGTTTAGTATCAGGGCATTCATTTATTTATTTATTCTATAATTCATTCAAACATTTAAAATTATACATCTACATATATATATATATATATATATATATATATATATATATATATATATATATATATATATATATATATATATATATATATATATATATAGGAGTCTTGAGGAGTCTTTCATTCTCATATTAACGTGAGGCGTGATCTCATATCAATATATATATATATTGTTAATATGAGAATGAAAGACTCCTCAAGTTAAGATAATATGGTGTTAAAGGTTCGCGTTTGGTCGCCAAGTTAGTGTGTAATATATATATATATACCGGGTGCGGCAATAGTGTGTCGCGAACACATGTAGTATGCTACAGTGCATTTTCTATTTTTATTTATATATTTACAGGGTTTTCCAAATTTCCGCAACCACTTTCAATTTTTCTTTAAAGAGATTGCTATACTTTCTTGTTATTATGATGATAGCCACCCAAATTGTGTTTGCAATGATACATGACAATGTGCACTTACAACTGTTAGTTTTGGTTTTACTGCAAATTTTATTAAAATCTTGATAGTTGCGCAGCGTCTAACATTTTAACTCTCAGCCTGAAAATGGGTGAAGTGCCCCACGTAACTCTTTTGTTACCAATTTAGAGACTAACCCGTTATATGTTTTGAGGGTGAACAACGTGACAACATATACAAGGTGTTAAATATGTCGTGCCAAAGTTATCTAAGTTTAAACGCTATTTTCTCTTTTTTTTTTTAAATTGAACCTATAATTTTTTCATTCAAATTCCTTGTAAGTTCCTTGCCGTTAAAATTGTACCAATAACATAGTACTTATTTCTAGTATTTTCGAAGTTATAGCCCTTTATGGGATATACCTATGCTTATAATATTCAATATGCGGTGCTGCATCTAATAGTTGGTTGGCCATGAAATGATATCAAACAAAGTAACTTTTATAAACACCTGTTTTTTTAATTCTTTTTTATTAGTTTTAGAATTACATTTTATAACTTTTCCATAATAAAACCAAAATTAATTTAAAATGTGTTCGAATATATGTCCATTCTGCTCTACACATGCTCTTAATCGCTCTGTTGTTTTCACTTAATTGAAGAAAAGCGTTTCTGATTCGTTGCTGCATGTTCTCTGCCGTTGTAGGAGGTGTTTCGTAAACAATATCTTTTACAGTAGGCCACAGAAAGAAATCAAAAGGGGTTAGATCTGGTGATCGCGGTGGCCAGCTTATAAAGCTTCCTCTCCCAATCCACCTATTTGTGAATACCCTATCTAAATGTGCTCTTGCAGCAGCACCGTAATGTGCAGGTGCACCATCATGTTGGTACCACAATCTCCTTATGACGTTATCTGGTAAGCCTTCTAACAGCAATGGTAAATTATCATGTAGGTAATTTGTGTAGATTTAACAATTTAAAGTAGTATTAAAAAAGAATGGACCTATAATGGTGTTTCCTATGATGCCTCCCCAGGTGTTAACACTCCATTTTTGTTGGTATAAAATGGGTTGCACAAAATGAGCAAATGTTGTTTCATCTGTGAAAAGCACATGATCTAGAAAAGTTAGATCTTGTCGTAATTGAAAAAAAAATAAGCAGTTCACGAAAAAATGTCCAAATTTAAAATTTAATAATTCAATGGAGGAAATACATTAGTGCTAGAATTAACCTCTCTCTCTCTATGTAGGTGGGACGTGGGTAACTTTGCAACCTTAAATATGAACCAGTGTATTTCATGACAGATTCGAATTCTATTAGAAAAATACGTAGAATTTGTGTCTGAAACATTTTTTTCAATTCATTGTAGATGGCGTTGTAATCTATGAAATTCAATTTTTTTTCAATTTCTTGGACTGAGAATCTATGCATACGATTCTGTGATTCGTTTTCAATAAAAAGAATACCACGAAAAATAACTTATGAAGAAAGTACTATTATCACAACCTATGAAGTGCTTTCAAATTTAAAAAAAAATGGTATTTTTATTTTAATACAATTTCTCAGAAACCCACATGAATCCATTCTTCTTTGCCTCTGTACGATGAACAACGGCAGAAGTTTACAGCAACTGTATTCTGTATGGATTAAATTATAAATGTGTTCTCAAGATTCTTCACATGGTTTTTTGGGGAATGTTTAGTTTTAAGCTGGCACGTGCAAGTTATTTCTTTAGGCTACGAACGTAGGTCTCGCGCAACTGTTCGATTATTTCTTCTGCAAATCGAGGCCTACCCTGACCTTTTGGGCTGCTTCTTACATAACCCATTATATACCATGCAATAATTGTCGATTGTTGTGGTGGTTGCTTGTGATATTTGGTCCTGAATTTCCGTTGAACAGAGGTGGCTAATCGCAATTCATGAAACAACAAACAACAATGACTAAATGATGGCATAGTAATGTGATCTAGGGGGCATATAGTGAATTTGAGGATATGGCGAAACTACTAAAACTCAGTAGATCTTGATACTGCAGACGCTTCCACAGCTGTTGTGGACTTTTCTAGAACTAATTTATAAAGATTCTGTATCAGTGGTGTGGAAGAGAGTAAAATTCGTAAGTGTGAGGTTTTTAATTCTAACATCCGCGACTTCTTCAAAAGCTATATGCTAATATATCGTAATATTTTTGAGATCTACGAGCAGTTTTCGTCCTCTTAACAGTTTGTCGACCGAATCGAAACCCTTCAGTTATGCACGTTCGCCAAATGTACATGAAAATCGGTGCATGCAAATTGCATGTAATATTTAAGATACTTAAGTGGATATGTGTGTATAATACTTATAACATTTATGGCGTCACTTAGAGTTTTAAATACAATAGAATTGAAACATGTTTGTTTCACGAATTATCTAATCAGTACAAAGATTCAAATAATAATAAATAATATTTTGAATATTACTTTCAAGTTTCAATGTTTTTTAAGTCTATGTTTATTAATAAGTGATATATCAATACCGATACAGGTTTGCTAGAAATTTCGAACACATGCATGCATATTGTTGTGTAATTTGATTCTAAAATGGGCTCTAAATATGTTAAAAAAATGAGAATCGTTACACATGTATGTATATTGTTAGACTCTTATAGTTCGTATTGCTCTCAGGGTTAGTTTTCGGGTACTTTGTAACTAGGCCTAACATCCAATGTAAAAGGGCAAGAAATAAGACGCCAAGATATAAAATTTAATTCATTTATTATTCACATACATGAATTATGAACTTAGTTAGACATTGTTGATTATTTATTTATTTGAAAGGAAACAGAAAGAAACATATAAATTACTGTGTATAATCAAAGATATTCATATAAATAATTTTGAAGCCCTTATTGAGATTTTACAAATCTTGCAATCACGCTTGTTTATTAAGCTTAGTTAATTAATTGATAAGGGAGACACTTGTTGAAACTCCATAACTATGATAGTATAAAAAATGCACTTATTTTAAGTTTCAAATAATTTAATCTAACTTTCCACTACAATATCGTTTCATCACACTGTGACTTCATCAGGTGGATGAATAAATGGTGAATTTACAAATGTACAAGGTATTTATACAAAGCCTGATAATTATAAATTTAATGAAAGTAGGGGGGAATTACAAATTTCTGTTTGGTCGTTTAATACTAACCCTAATTTCTTATATCTAGAAATTTCTAATGATTCTAGCAAATCTAGTTTTTTACTTTTATCTTGAATATGAAGAATTTTGAAGTTCATATTAAAGTTGTGGTTATTCTCTATACAATGATTAGCAAAAGTTGAATCTGATTTATTATTTCTATAACTATTTTGATGTTCGGATATCCTTTGAGTGAACTTAAAGCTAATGTATGCTATACGGATAATTCAACTTAAAAATGTTTGGAAAAATTAACATTCTAATACGAAGTCTATAATGAGTGTCTTACTTTAAAATCAATTCTGAACCCTGCTTGGTATAAATTCGAAATGCCTCTCTTCTTCAATGCCGTTACCTTATATATCCTTCGTAACGCTTATGCCCTTTTTCAAAGTTTTGTTTTGTATTTCAAAAATGGTGTTCCCTAGCCAATTTCAAATATTTTATTCCATTTAAAGACCAATTAGATTTATCCCATCACGTAAAAATCATAATATGCAAATTTTTATAAACTTTTGAAACCTAGAAAAACCTAGACGCATCAGTTTGAATAGTAAATTCCTGAGTGAAATCTGGGCAACACAAAATTGGTGCGGAAATTAAGCGTTCTCTAATACTTTCCCATGCCTGTTGGCATTGAACTGTCCAACAAAGACGGACATTCTTGTTAAGTAAGTTTGTAAGAGGGGCGATAATAGTAGAAAAGTCAGGGACGAAACGTCTATACCATTGCCGACTAAACGACGGACTTCTAATACATTTCGCGGATTCGGGATATCTAAAATGGCTTTAATTTTGTCAAGATCCACTAACAAGCCCTGTTTATTAACAACATAATCTAGATATTTAAGCTCTTCACGATAAAATTGACATTTATCCTTATTTAACGTCAAACCAGCATTTTTCAATCGACTTAACACTTCTCGGAGTGTACTAACATGCTGCTCGAAAGTTAGTGTTAAAATGATAATGTCGTCAAGATAGACAAAAACAAAAGGTTCAAGTTCTGGACCAAGAACTCGATCTATGAAAAGTTGGAAGGTAGCAGGAGCTGACGACAAACCAAAGGGCATCCGACAAAAACGAAAAAGACCACGACCGGGAACAGTAAAGGCAGTGTAATCGCGTGAGGATTCAGCAACTGGTATTAGGTGATAGGCTGATCTGATATCTAGGGATGTGAGATATTTAGCATCTCTCAGCTTATCGAGTGTTTGTGACACGTAAGGAAGTGGATACGAGTCCTTCACTGAAACTTGATTCAGTTTCCAGAAATCCACGCAAAAGCGTCGTGTTCCGCCTTTCTTAGGAACTAGTAAAATGGGAGAAGCCATGGGCTATTGGAAGGTTCAACGATTCCTAGCTGTAAAATTTTGTCTAACTCGGCGTTAGCTACTTTTTGCAAAGCAGGAGATAAAGGATAATATCGCTGCTTAATGGGAGGACTATCTGTGACTATTTTATGTTCTACCAGAGTGGTACAACCGAGAGTGTCAGAACCTACAGGAAAACATGACTCAATTAAAACTTCTAACTTAGACGCTAATCTGAGAATGGGCCGTAAAACTATCCACACCAGCAACAGCGCTAGAAAAAACCCAATCCCATTTCTCAAATTAGGGACAACACCCATATTTCTCCAGAAATCTGTTCCGAGAATCAGAAAATGTGGCAAACTTGGTACCACCAAAACATCAAAAACTTTAACTTTGTCCTGTAACTTAATAGGAATACGATAGTCACCAAGCGTTTCACAGTGATCACCATTAGCAACAGTACATATAGAAGGCTTAGATTTAAGAGAAATTCCGAATGATCTTAAGAATTCATAACCAGGTCTACCCACGCTTGTTCTGGATGCGCCAGAATCTAATAAGGCAAGTACCTTATGACCAAAAATACTAACATTAAGGTAGGGTGTTCGTCACCCTCAGAATGTGATAAAATGAAATCTAATTTACCTTGCTGAACTAAAGGGATCGTCTCAACATCGCGACGCATCACGCGATCATTTAATGCGCCACTCGGCCTTTTACCGAACATTTAGAACAAGTGTCCACAGTAGCATTAGGCTTACCGCAACGGAAACAGTGTTTCCTGCGGGGCTCTCTACACTGAGAAAATCGGTGTCCCATACGACCACAATTCCAACATTTCAAATTAGTTGAAGATGGACCAGGTTTTGGCGAGGCAATAGCCGAAACGTTCGACACACTGGACGTTCCTACATATGCCAAATCAGGTTCCATAACCCTTCCCTGATCTGGAGGTGGCACAAATGAATCGATGCGGGACCTACGAGCTTCCAACTGTCTACAGCATTTTAACAATTGCTCCAAAGAATTAACTTCCGTTAATCCAAGTTGAGACTGATAGAAAGTATGAATATTCCGCAAGATAACCTTAGGCTGGGCAGATTCTGAGACTTTAATATAAACGCAAAAACAAATTTTTCATAACAGAAACGTATAATCCCTTGGTCTCATCAGAACCCTGGGTTCTATGAGTAATTTCTACATAAAGATTTTCATCGTAAGAAGGCGTTTGAAAGTCAGTGCGTAAACCATGCACCAATTCAGACCAAGTCGAAAAATTATGCTTATTGGCCCTGTACCAAATTAAGGCGTTACCGGTAAAAAGATCGACAGCAGATCGGAACAAAATATCATCAGACGAGTGTCTAGCTGTCTTTAATTCGTTAACGCGTTCTAAAAACGCACTACAAGAAAATTCTATGGGACTTCCAGATAATTTTATTCCCCAAGCCGAATAAATTACTGGTTTGGGAGGAATTAAGGCATTAATTGGTACTGGAACCGGATCTGAATCTGAGTCACTACTAGATCCACCAGACTGTGTCATCAATGACAAGTCTAGTACTGTTACATTTGCAGCAGTGGACGAACGTAAGAAAGCTTTAGCCTTGGATGACAAAAGAGACGACATCTCCATTGCTTTGACAAGAAATTCTGATCGTTTCTGCCTTTCCGTTTCTGTACCCGGAGTACTACGACTAATTCTAGCCTGTACATAACCAATCTTAACAGATATTTTTTTATAAGCAAGCGACTGACGAGATTCTGCGAAGCTAGCTTAGCCTCAATAGCAGCGGAGTCTTGATTAATTAAATGGATGCGTAGGCATAATGAAAGATGCTGAAGTTGTCAGTTTATTCATGCGCCTTAACATCTTACGCATTTCAGCCACCGTGCCTACATTAACTGCACCGCGAATGGCGAGTTCATATTCGAGCTTATCTTGAACTAAACTATTGATTTCTACCTTGAATTCCATGGTTATAAGAAAAGAAACAATAAAATGCAATGAACGTCAGAACACGGAAATAAATTTACAAAATACGGTAATTAATTTAATTGGGGAAGTGCCCAATTTCCAATATCAAATTGTTATTACTACCTGAATAACAATCCTAAAGTCAATACCAAGCTAATCTTGATTTGCGAAAATTGTCGAAAAGATTCGAAATGGCCGACAAAATACAATTGAAAATTTACGAAAGAATTATCCTACTAAAAAAAAAATTAGCTAAAAATGGCTAGAAGGTAAATGGCTCCACACGTCGAATGTCAAAGAACTAAACTGACTAAAATGGCCCCACGCTGGTTGCCAAAATAGCTTGCTACGATAAAAAGGTAGTGCTCGCCGTTGCTACGATAAAAGGTAGTGCTCGCCGCACTCTTCGAAATCTGCCAATATGCGCCAGACGCTAAACCTTCTTACTTCCTAAATTCCACCTACCTTAGATCCTGGTATCCTCAAGACTACACGGCTAACTTGTCGAAGATGGGCGGGGTATTGGTTAAAGTTTAAGATCTAATTCGCAAGTTAAAGAGGCGCCATCGCATTGTTTAAAGTCTTTCCACCTATTACGCAATGCGAAACGTATAACTAATATAGGGCATTGGAATTTTAAGAGAGTAAGAAATGATACAGAAAAGGAATGATAAGAAAACTAGAAGTGGTAGTAATCTCAGCTAAGCGGCTGTATTTTACTTATAAAGAGATCTTGGTAGTATAATTTAGTATGTTTCCTAGGTCTAATAATAATTTTAAAAAAAGGTGAAATGTTTAATTACAGACAAACAAAAAAAACATTGCAAGTATCTTGTCAAACCCACCAAGGGCGATTACTCAGTATAATGATTATACAGCATAAAAAGGTGATATTTCGAAATATATTACATACGAAAAACAATTCTTAAATCGGTAACAGGTGTCTTAACAAGTATACTTAAATTTAGCTAATTGATTATTTAAACGTTATTACAAATTACTAAAACACGTAAATCATTTTTTTTTAAGAATTAATGAATTTAATATGTAGAAAAAAAAATAAAGATACTTAAGTGTCCCAAACAGACCAGATGTCTTCATAAGTACACCCACAAAAACTGTCCAGATGCGATTGTCGATTTATGGTCATCTGGCAATTCTTAGATTTTCTTTTTTTTTCACTCCTCGCGTCTTGAGGTATTACTGTTTCCCTAATATGTAAAACAAAAGGCGAAAATCAGCTTCCATTTAATAAAAAAAGGAGTACCATAAAACGTAGACACGTTGATTTTTGAAATTTAGAAAAAAAAGAACAGAAAGAATTTGCACAATATAAAATATGATTCGTACGTAAAGTCATTATTATAAAAATATAAAGCAACTTACCGTTGAAGAAGGGGGTTTCCTCTTTTTGTTTTTACGGCCCAAGTATATCTGGTAACGAAATCGTCTATTACAATAGTTTTATTCGCTTAGCGGAATTGTATTCACCACAATAGGGACTCTTATCCCAACAAAGATACAATTTTATTCCTTACTATCCTTATATCCGTCTTTTCGACGCTATTCCACTAGGATAAGAGTAGGATAATAAAGGCTTTGAAATAGGCTATAGTCGAAAAACCAGGCACAGCTCGAACCGAAACAAAGGTTAACGGTCAAGTGAAAAATAATGGAAAAATGGCCAGACCGCCTGGGTGACAATAACGAAAGTCGGTTTGACTTGCGCGAAAAGATATGTGCAAGAGCACAGCGCATTTTTAAAAATTCACGTGCTAATTTATATATTCAGCGTGCTCCATTTAAAACGTAACAAATTGTTTTTAGAGAGTTAGGTTGTGCTTTGCATTTACCTGTTTGTGCGATTTTGTTATACATTTTTCGACTTGCAATATCCGTCGCTGAATTAAAAGTTGGTTATGTTTTAGGCCTGATATTGTATTATTAAAGTTCGTTATTGCATTCTTAGTCAATGATATCTGTTTCTGTAGTATCTAGGCATTATTCTTGTGTGTTTTTTGTAACTGTTGAATTTGTTGTTTTATTTTTTCAGCCCCTCTTGATCCATATTTCCAGTATTTATTTTAATGGCGGAATCTAGAAATAAAGTGTTGGTATGACCTTTGATATTAGTTTATTCTTTCTTGTTAAATATTTTGTTTCAAAATGCTTTCTACAAATAGTAAGTGAATATCGTCACATTCTTGTAGCAATAATTAACTTTTTAAACCTGCATGATGTTTCTTCTGAAAACTCATGAAGTAGGTAGTATTTACAGTTTGCTACGTAACATCATGACATGTTGAATAATTCTAAAAATATAAAATTTATATAATATATACTTTGTTTTTTTGCGGGGAAAAATCCTTTATGGACACCAGGTACTTGTTCTCCCTTTCCTGGTAGTGTAGGAGTCCTGTGCATGGTTGTTCAGCTTCAGTATACTCGGTAAAAAAAAAACCCTTTCGTCTACGCCTTGGCTTCGGGACCGCTTTCGCATACTTCACAGCCCAGGTTGTCTCACAGCGCTTTCGATTGTCAATTACTTATAATTCAATTGCAGTTGTTGGTCTGCGTCTGGCTCCTAACTCCTTTGTCTCAATTATTCGTCTCAGTTTTCTAGGTTGAAGCACCTGTTCATCGTTTCCTCGAAATTTCTTCTGTTATTTTCCCATCTGGAACATTTGAAAAAAGTATGTTCTACATCGTCAATCTCTCGGCAATAGTTGCAACTGTGGGGCGTCGCTCGTTTTCTGTCGAAAAGGTATTTGTTAAAGCAACCATGTCCTGTCAGCGCCTGTGTGAGAAAATAGTCCACCTTCCCATACGGTCTATCTATCCACTATCTGATGTTAACTATAAGTCTACGGGCCCACCTGCTCCAGCCACCAGAATCCCAAGCCTCTTAACACACATTTAGAGTCCTATCTCTTTCGTCGGTCCTACTTGCTTGTGTGTGGCCGTCTTCTGTACAGTCTTTCCCTCTCGTCTGCCAATATATGAAAATGTATTGTACCAGCAATTACCTGGAGGGCTGCTACCGATACCGTCCGGTATCCGCTAACCACCTTTAGTAGTATCCGCCTTTGTATTCTGTCCAACTTTAAGCTTTGTACCAGATCGGGGCTCCATATATCACGATCGACTGGACTGAGTTGTATATAGCTCTTCGCTTGGAAGTCCTTGAGCCTCTTATGTTCGGAAGTATCCTTGTCAGAGTTACAATCACTTTTTCGGCTCTTTCTACTACATTATCAAAATGTCTTCCAAATGTCAGTCTTTCATCTAGCACGAAACCAAGATATTTGATGCTGCTCTTCGGCCAGATGGTTACTCCATTACACATGAGGTTGACCTCTTTCCTGTATTTCCTTGGTCCTTCAAAGACCATAGCTTCTGTTTTCTCGGGAACTAATACCAGACTGTGTGCCAGCATCCAACCATCTATAGCTTCCAGGCTGTTATCGATTCGCTCCATAAGTTGGTAATAACTTACAGCCCCCACCACGAGTGCCAAGTCGTCAGCGAATCCAAAGAGTGTGGAACGCTCTGGCAGCCGCAGTCCCAATACTCCGTCGTAAAGTATGTTCCACATGGGTCGGGCTCAAAACTGAACCCTAGGGCACTTCCATTCTTACTTCAACTGTTACGTCTTTCTCAATTTCGATTTTTCGATCTTCGAAATAGCTCTTCACCAAGTTTGTAAGATAACTTGACACCTTTCTATTGTCTAGCTCCTCAAGAATCAAGCTAAATTTTGCCCAATTGAAGGCGTTTTTCACTTCTCGACATATGATAGCCGTCCATTTATTCGTTCTTTCGTGCCTGGCCATTTTTAGAACCTCCTCCACCGCTGGAAGTGTGGAATGTCCTCTTCGAAAACCGTACTGAGGACTCGATAAGCCCCCACCTCGTTCTATTCCATCCTCAAGCCTTTGTATAATCAGCTCCTGAAACATCTTGCTTATACAGGGTGGCCCAAAATGACCGAAGGGGTTTTAATTTCTTATAACTTTTTTATTATATTTTTTTTTGTTTTCAGTATTTTGTAAAGAAGACTTGGGGAATTTAAAATGGAACAGTACACAATTGAACAACGTGCCAAAATCGTTGAACTTTATTTCTCAAATCAACGATCCATTGTTTTGACTCAGCGTGCATATCGTCGTTATTTTAATGTGCGGGTTGGACCCTCAGAGTCAACAATAAACCGTCTGGTTGCAAAATTTTCGAGAACAAGGGGCAGTAAGGAACCTTCCTGGTGCCGGCAAACGACGAACGGTGCACACGGATGACATTATTGAACGGGTACAGGAGAGTATTCGGAAAGATGGAGAAACATCAACCAGGAGACGTTCCACACAACTTGACCTCTCAAGAGGGTCGCTGCAGAGAATTTTGCATACAATAAGAATGTTTCCATACAAAATTCAGCTTGTCCAACAATTGAAACCGACAGATTACCAGCAACGACTTGATTATGCAATTTATTTTCGTCAAAAAGCAGAAAAAATCATTATTTTATTCATAATTTAATTATGAGCGACGAAGCCCATTTTCAATTAAATGGGTGGTTACTTAATAGGCAAAACTGCAGGATATGGGCTACGGAAAATCCAAGAGTAGTTCAACAGCGAGAATTACACCCACTTAAGTGTACCGTTTGGTGCGGTGTTTCGTCGGAAAGGATAATTGGCCCATATTTTTTTGAGAATGAACACGGTGTCGCCGTTTCCATCACTGGTGTTAGATATCGGACAATGTTGGAAAATTTTTTAAGGCCAGCCGTGGAAAACCATTCGCAAGTATGGTTCCAACAGGATAGAGCCACAGCGCACACTGCGAGGGACACAATGGCTCTTTTACGCGACATCTTTGGTGAACGAATTATTTCCCGTACAAGCGATTTTAATTGGCCTCCGCGTTCACCGGATTTAACCGCTTCAGACTGTTTCCTTTGGGGTTATTTGAAAGAAAAAGTTTATATTAATAAGCCTCGAACCATACAGCAATTAAAAAAAATACACGCGACGAAATCAACAACATAACACCTGAAGTTTTGCGAAAGGTTATGGAAAATGTTTTGGAAAGAGCACGAATATGCGAAGCAGAAAATGGCCACCACTTGCGAGATATAATTTTTCATAATTAAATTAAAAATATTCTCCATTAATATACTGTATTTAAAATTAAAAAAAATTAATAATTATCTCTTAAATAAGAAGCTATAATGAACTCAAACCCCTTCGGTCATTTTGGGCCAGCATGTAGTATTGAACAAGCATATTGGCCTATATGTTGTTTTTTGTCTTTGTTAATGTGGTTTCTGGATATGGATTAGCTATGCTATGTACTTGCATATGACTATTTATTTTCTACTTAATAATTAGGCTGCGCATTAAGGAATATCAAAAAATTGTAATAATTGTTTTGTTACCTTAAAATTGGTTTAAATCTTCAACTTTTATCAAGTTCAACCACGTTTTTACTTTATTTACCAATTTCACTTTTCTATTAACTGCTTCATGTGTAAAGTCAAACTAAAAGAAACTGTTTTGTTCCAGAAAGGTAATTTACGGACAAGAGTTCCTGTATTTAGTGCCATCTTGAATCCAATGACAAGCATTAAAATACTATCTCAAAACTTCCAATTTAACATTATACTGCCTAGTTTCGACAAAGGACAAGTAGTAGCGTCGACGCCAAGGGGTATTCTATCAAATACGAAATTTCGGGCAAGATGTGCGCGCTATCTCGGTTTCATATGCCGTACTAAATATAGTATTGTTGCCAAGTCTTTGTAGTCTCTGTATCTAAAAGGATTATAATTAAACATCAAAGAAGGTTTTGGTATGAAGAATGACCGTTATTTTCACCAAAAAGTCTTCATTGCTCATATTCTTAAGAAATCTCTGAATTAGTATGGTTAACGATAAGAGTGTGCGACATGGCAGCAGTGCACGGAACCGAGAATACAAGAAAAATGCAAATCATAATGACGTAGTGTTTACAAATTATTTTTTAAAAGCAACAAATTTTTGCGTACGTTTCATTATTATTAATTGTTGTAGTATTAATTAATCTTAATATTTTGCATAAAAATTTACATTTATAATGAGTTTTCGAATTATGCACAAATATAAATGTAAAATTTCCAAGTTGCGAAAATCGATATTATTCCAAT
Organism: Melolontha melolontha; assembly: GCA_935421215.2. NCBI lineage: Eukaryota > Metazoa > Arthropoda > Insecta > Coleoptera > Scarabaeidae > Melolontha > Melolontha melolontha. Next base: position 5,640,487 of record OW285240.1, on the reverse strand, counting down.
ATTTTTCCTAATTCGAGTTATCAAAATAAACATTTCTTCACTATACCTTCTGATGATGGTAGAAAACAAGTATGGTTGAACTCTATTAAAGTTTTTCAGGTATTGATGTTTCTTCGAATTCAAAACAAATATATGTTTGCGAGGCATTTTGAACATCTAAATACAATATGAAACAAACATGTAAATAATTTACATATCTGTAACTATGCACATGGACAATACACCTCGTATTTTCAGCATTTACTTCTGCTTAATACATATGTTTCTGCCATATAGGCGTCCTCAGTTAAGCTAGTGAAGCAATGTATACAAATTAATACAAACCTGTTATAAACAACTGGTTTGTATCTGTATTTAAATTTACTGAAGTAGCCCGCATAGATCAAGCAAGTTCCGTCCTATAAGAAGACAACTATTTAATAATTGACATCTTACGGGCGAAAGATACTTTGTCTGGAGGGCTACCTATCGTTCGAACAGCTATGCTGCTACGGGAAACGATAAAATACGTATGTAGATGTAGTCCATTAACAACCAGCCAGATGGCGGTAAATATACAAATGGTTTTGTTTAAGTATGACAATACGTTAAGCACGTATAAAGCGTTTGTACAATATGAAACAAACATGTAAATAATTTACATATCTGTAACTATGCACATGGACAATACACTTCGTACTTTCAGCATTTACTTCTGCTTAATACATATGTTTCTGCCATATAGGCGTCCTCAGTTAAGCTAGTGAAGCAATGTATACAAATTAATACAAACCTGCTATAAACAACTGGTTTGTATCTGTATTTAAATTTACTGAAATAGCCCGCATAGATCAAGCAAGTTCCGTCCTATAAGAAGACAACTATTTAATAATTGACATCTTACGGGCGAAAGATACTTTGTCTGTTTATAACAGGTTTGTATTAATTTGTATACATTGCTTCACTAGCTTAACTGAGGACGTCTATATGGCAGAAACATATGTATTAAGCAGAAGTAAATGCTGAAAATACGAGGTGTATTGTCCATGTGCATAGTTACAGATATGTAAATTATTTACATGTTTGTTTCATATTGTACAAACGCTTTATACATGCTTAACGTATTGTCATACTTAAACAAAACCATTTGTATATTTACCGCCATCTGGCTGGTTGTTAATGGACTACATCTACATACGTATTTTATCGTTTCCCGTAGCAGCATAGCTGTTCGAACGATAGGTAGCCCTCCAGACAAAGTATCTTTCGCCCGTAAGATGTCAATTATTAAATAGTTGTCTTCTTAAAGGACGGAACTTGCTTGATCTATGCGGGCTATTTCAGTAAATTTAAATACAGATACAAACCAGTTGTTTATAACAGGTTTGTATTAATTTGTATACATTGCTTCACTAGCTTAACTGAGGACGCCTATATGGCAGAGAAACATATGTATTAAGCAGAAGTAAATGCTGAAAATACGAGGTGTATTGTCCATGTGCATAGTTACAGATATGTAAATTATTTACATGTTTGTTTCATATTGTACAAACGCTTTATACGTGCTTAACGTATTGTCATACTTAAACAAAACAATTTGAACATCTAAATAATTTAGTGTCTTCTCATTCCATCGGGTTCAACTGTGAGGAGGATAGTAGGCTCATCTTAACTAATCTGGAATCATTTATGTCTTCTATTGAGTCTAAAACTGCTAATATTAGTACATTGGATACCAATGACTTAGAAGATTCTTTTCTAAATATTCCGATTAATGTTTAGAATGATTTTAACTATCAAGGTGTCACCTATGTATGTGGATTCCTCCTAAAAAAACTTAATTTACACAATTGCGAGATTTGTCAATCTTCTTTATTTTCTGCTTATGTAGAACCTCATCACAAATTTACAATGTTTAAGGAGTTTAATGAATCAAATTATCTTCTTTATCCCACTCTTAGATTGGTATTGCATGTTAATACCATTTACGATAAAATGGTTGCGTCGTTAAAATCATTTGGCCATGTAAATTCTATTCACAAGAAAAAGTTGGTAACCTTGCAGAAGATTAGTTTTTCATGGTATATTTGTGTTACATCGGATCATCAAACTTTAGTTCAAGAGCAGTTATTAAATATATCTGAGATTAATTATTAGGAAATTTCATGATGACATTTGTTGGTCTTCTAATAATAATTAGATAGTCGATTCATTTGTAGAAGATAAATTAAGGTTCTTGGTACTTTGGCAAATTTAGGGTTTTCTAATATTTTGTGCATATGAAGAATTGTCCTTATTTTATATTGCTGTTTATTAAAATTTTTGTTTATTTATTATCAAGAGTATATAGTTTATTTTGTTTTATTGCAAGGAATTTGCGTTTTTTTAATATATTTGTTGAATTTTAAATATTTATTTTTCTTACATAGAGTTTAAATTTATTTTTCAAAAAGATTAATTTTTATTTATATGCACGTAAATACATGTCTGTGATTTCTATATTTATAGATATATCGCACTGATGATATCAAAAAAGATTGAAGCATCTATTTAGAGCACATTTAGAACAAAAGAAAAACATTATAGTCAAAGTTTAAAGGGGCAAAATCTTTAAAATTGTCAAATTTTAATACATTAAATGTCGGAATGTTAATTAACCAATCACACATAGCAGCGCATTATGATCACCCGCTTATATTATTATCAACTTAGGCTTAATTATAATAATAAAATACAATCAATCGTTAAAATTGAGGCCTCTGTGTTTCTGGTGGGAATGCCACAAGAAATTTAAAGCTTAAAATGGCATTTATAATATATATACATTAAATCATCAGAAACAATACTACACTTGGTTTGAATATCAAATATTAAATTATAAGGTATTTTTATTGTCACTGGGAAATCTGTATCTGATGCAAAAACTTCACACATTTCGCTGTGTATGTTTACATGCTTAGATCTATTGGCGTTTAGAATATAGTGTTAGTAAAAAGTATGGAACCACCATCTCTGTAACGGTTCATTCTTTTTAAATAAAATTAGGTATACCTTAGCAAAAAGATCCAAGGATTCTAAAAGAAATTTCAGATTTGTTGTATCACTTTCGGTTATACCGGAAATAGACATATAATTTGTTATTTTAAGTGGAACACCTGTATATTTCTACATTTATGAAAGCCTTGTTAAATTCTGGATAACGTAGGCCTCCATATTGCTATTGAGATCAAAGACATTACTTCCTGGAAATCATTTTTCATTAGTAGTATCATAAGCCACCATGATAGATGAATTGGGTTTGAACATTTAATATAGTCAGCGAATTATTGTTTTTTTTTTTGTTAAAATAAATAAATTGTAATCGCTAGTTTAAAGGACTTGTTTTTGGAAATTAATTATTTTACTAATTCATTCATATTATGATGTTACTAATGAAAACTGATTTACAGAAAGTACAGAAGTTTTTGATCTCAATAGCAATGAAGAGGTTTACTGTATTCAGAATTTAACAAGGCATTCAAAAATGTAATACAAAGGCATACCCAATTTTATTTAAAATTACTGAATCGTTACAGAGATACTTAGAGCGTTTCATACTTTTTACTAACTCTGTATACATCATTACTAGGGATCGGCCACGCGAGGCCGAAATTACGATAGACCATATAAATAGTCTATATCATTGCTAAGTACAACACGCAGTTATTGAATAGCATTATTTATTCAGTTAACCGCACATCTGTTTCTTTGTCGTAGAATTGTGACCTACTTACTTCAATATTATACTTAAATTCCTTTCTTCATGGGCATATATACGAGCGGGAGTAGTTTTTATAATTCGTTTTATTTATTAATTCATATTTCCTAAGATAAATAAAGTACGGTGAGTTAATTTATTTTTTTCATTGTTTTAACTGTTAATTACATATATACGTAAGTGTCCAGTGAATTTCGTTAAGTTTCAATTACTTACGCATACATTTTTTATATTTATTTATTTAGATCTAGAACGTTGTTTAAGTTACTTTTTTAGATATGATATAGAACAACGTCGGGAATGGCATCGTGAAACATTGTCGAGTTCGATTAAAGGTCAAACTGATTGTATGTCCATTGCCAGTGATTCCGAAATTTATTGCAAAGTCTGCAAAATATCGTTGAAAAATTACAAGAAATTGCACGTAAAACGTCACTTAGCATCGCAAATACCTACACAGATATTAGATCCGTTGGAATCTGACAATTTTAACGAACTCTGTGAAACTTTAACGGTGGAAAATATTCCATTAAATAAACTTAGTAACCCCGCCTTCAAAACATTTCTCCAAAAATATACTGGTCGAAATGTTCTTGATGAATCCACCTTACGCAAATATTATGTTTCTAAGTGCTACACGAAAGCAGCAGAACGCATTAGAAGCCATCTTTCAAATCAGTACCTATGGATAAGTGCCGTCGAAACTGTCGATATATTAGGACAATGTGTGGTAAATGTTGTAGCTGGTGTACTACATCCAACTATTCCATATAACGCATATGTTATAGCAACGAAAGTTAAAAATACAGTTGATATGGAAACAGTACCTAAAACCATTTAGGAGCATTCATTCGGACGACAGGTACAAAGAAAAAAAAGTATTTTTTCTTTTTTTTCTTTGTCATACTAGGAAGAAAACATGTCCTAATATGTTGCATATTACTTGTGTCGCACATGCTCTCCACAGAATCTGTGAATATATCAGAGACACCTTTTCGGAATTGATAAACTTGTATCCGCTTTTAAAAAAGTTTTCAGAAAAGCACCATTGTTAGTAGCTCTTTACAGGGAAAAACTTCCATCTTTGTCATTGCCTCCCTCTCCAGTAATAACTAGAGTAGGGCATGTGGTTGGAAGCTACTAGAATTTCGAGAAATTACAAAATTTCGTTACATGTTTAAATGACGATACTTGAAGTATTTCTGAGTGCAAGAAACTAACATAAATTTCAAATTTAAAAAATCAGCTGCAGGAACACTTTGGGAAATTTGTCAAAAATAATGACTTATTTTGAAAATCAAAATTTCAAATTAAATGATGGATTAACCACGTTAGATGTGGCTATTAATAGTTTGAAAAAATATTCCAAGTGACTTCGGATGTAGCCTTCGGCGAGAGTTAGACCCAGTTTTTAATAGAAATCCAAATTTAATAACATTGTGGCAATTATGTATGGGGTCAACGCTGAAATGAAAGAATATATTCAGTATGCACCTATAAACCAGTTGCGATGTAGAAAAGACGTTTTCTATCTACGAGGATGTATTTCATTCAAAGACAACAAATTTTACAGAAAAGAACCTTGAGAAAGTATTGCTGGTTAATATTAATACTCCTTTACTCAACTAGAACTACAAAATCGACAAATCAAAATATATTTCTTATGTTATAAATCACCACCTGTTTGTTTGCCAATTATATAAATAAAATTAAAAACTCTTTAAAAATATCAATTTTCAATAGTACGCGCGTAGGCGATGAGTCATGGGCCTCTTGTGTCCGGTCCCTAAAATATGAACTATCTCTAACAATTCCTATGGTATAAACAAAAAAAACAGTTCTTTCTTTATGGGCATTTTATTGTTTTTGTTACTGTGTCTAACCGATTCGTTTATCGAAATTTTAATATCTTCATACTTTAAGAAATTTTAGTTTACGTGCTAAGAAACGAGCTATTAGTATTCTTACCAAGATGCTAATTGATGATGGTGATTTTGTGTATGTTGCTAGTAGCTGTGGCGTCCTAATAATAACGAAAATAGTTAACTAGGATGTGTAATAAGCTGAAATAAAAATGCTAAATAAAAAAAACGCAACTAGGTTGGCCTTAAAGTTTTATTTAATATTTACACAAAATAAATGAAGCTTTAAAGCAGATTAAAATTAGTGAATGGCAAAATATATCTACGCAAATAACAAATAATTCATAATCAAGTTGCTGAAAGAAAACATGAATTTTAACACCTAATTAAAATAATATATATAGAAGAAACGCCTTAAGTCCAATTGCACGTTATTGACGACGTTTATATGTTGTCATAACTGTATTAGAGAAACTAAAAAAGTTAGTTTGTTAAACTATATTTGAAAGCTTTTATTACATTAATTTAAATACAAAATGTTATAAATTGATTATAATATAGTCATTCATGACAAATAAACACAATTTCCGTTTCAATACTAAATGTTTCTTATATATATATATATATATATATATATATATATATAAAAAATATAAATGACAGAATATTCTGTCATTTATATTTTTTATATCCTTGAGAAAGGCATCATTGCCGAAACATGTAGGGTTGTTTTAAATATATATACTTTGAAGTAATAAACCAGACCTTTAATCGCCGACTTATTAAGTTTACCATATCATACCAAGGTCACGAAAATATTATATATATATATATATATATATATATATATATATATATATATATATATGTTTATTATCTCATTGCGTCATTTGGATATAATGCCGAAAGGTTTCTGTAAACAGTCTAAGCAATTATTAATTGCTTCATGATTGACCTTTTTACAGTTAACATCTTATAATTTTGTAATTGATATCTTACCGGTAACATATATAGGACGTGTCGTCATGGATCTAGTATGACGTACAATTGGATATAACGCGTTTTCAGTATATCGGATAAAGGTATCGGGCAATACAATAGCCTTGCTGGTGGTTTAGAACCAGGTTAAGGGTCTACTTTAGTGCCCGAAAAATTACGATTTCAGAAATATGCAACCCACATTACAGCATACTACAACAGACCAGACCAAGACGCCCTGCTGAGAGGGTCGAAGGATTATGTAAATTAGCAAACAAATTTGATTATTGACACATCAGCTACTTGGGATTTATTTATGCCTTGTTTTCAGCAGATAGATGATCTGTGTATTTCCGCCTAAAATTTTTTGAATCGTAGATAAAGAATAGATGTATTATTATAACAAATGTAACTTAATAGGTTCTAATATAAAATAAGTAGTGTAGTAAAGCTACACAATTTTACCCATACATACCTAATTGAAATACTTACATGCTTGTGTAAAGTAAAAGACAAACAAATGTATTAACTTGTTTTCCTCTAAAAGTGGTTACGGCATTACCTGGCTTTCTAATCCTTCTTAGTCATTTAAAGTTAATCACCTGGTTACTTGGAAAAATGTATATAATTCGATAAAGATATGACGATATGATATTAGTGTTGGTGACCGTTGTAATTTTGAAATATAAACAACAATGGGACTTCACTCCCAAAAAAGATTGACAACCGCTGCAAAACGGAAAAGTAGAAAAATCGAATAGTGTCTCAACGTGATAATATTGTAGATAATGAAATTGTTTTCACTGAGACAAATTCGGCACGCGACGACAGTTTTGATTCGGATATATCAGATGAGGTTTTTATTGAAACAGAAAATTTAAACAATATTGCAAATTTTACTCTTGCTGGACGTAGGATTGTTGATATAAATCATCTGTTTACTGTTCTAAAAGGAATACGACATGATATGTTTGGCTGTGCTTTTCAAAATGTAGAAATAAAAGCGGAAAAACATTTTGGTTTTAAAAGTGTTTTTACGTATAAATGCAACATGTGTGGAATAACCGATACATTCAGTACTGAAAATGAAAATAAAAAATGTGGAGTAAATGAAGCAGCGGTGTGTGGAACTGTTGCAATAGGGGCGGGTCATTCACAATTAACAGAATTTTCCGCAGCTTTAGACATTCCTCAAATGTCTTCAGCAACGTATGCGCACATAGAAAGAAAAGTGCTAAAAAATACAGAGGAGTTAGCATTAAAAGAAATGCTAGCTGCAGGAAAGGAAGAACGTAAGTTGGCAATTGAAGCAGGAGAAATTGATAGCGACGGAATACCTTTTATAACTGTAACAGTGGATTGGTCAAAACGAAGTTACAAGTCTAATTATAACGCTCTCTCGGGCGTTGGGTGCGTAATTGGGACCAGAAGTAAAAAAGTTTTGTACGTAGGAGTAAAAAATAAAATGTGCAAATTTTGTAAAAATAAGGATAAAAAAAATGTTCCGTCTCATAAATGTTTTCAAAACTGGAACAGTTCTTCAACTTCTATGGAAGCAGCTATTATTCTAGATGGGTTTAGAATGTCAATAGAAATGCATAATTTGCGATATAAAACAATTATTGGTAATGGGAATAGTAGTGTATATAAAAAAATTCAAACAGCAAAACCTTACGGACCAACATATTTTATTGAAAAAATTGAGTGTCGAAATCATGTGCTTCTGTACGAAAATACGAGAAACTTCAAAAACTCCTCGATCAGATATGTGTATACGAAATTTTTTACGGCAGAATATTCTTAAATTTAGAACAGCTGTAGTTAGTGCCATAAAGTACCGCAAAAATGAAAATGTTTCTTTTCAACAAAAAATTGAAAACTTAAAAAATGATATTCTCAATGGACCTGCCCACATATTTGGAGAACATAGTAACTGTGCTAGCTATTTTTGTAGTAAAGATGGTAACAATGGTAACAATTCAAATACTATTGATTACAAACATTTCAAAAGCAGTGCTCTATGTGATATATTTTTTCAGTCTTTGAATAGAGTAGCCAATTTATCCTCCAGTTTACTTTATGACGTAGACAATAACGCCGTAGAATCCTTCAATTCTGTTGTGAATAAATTCGTGGGAGGAAAAAGAATAAATTTTTCGCTGGGAGGCTCGTACCAAGGGAGATGTTTTGCGGCAGCCATAAATTATAATAATAAAGAGACATTTGTATATACATTTGTTAAGAAAACTAATGGGGATAATTTTAACGGTGTATATTTGGAAAAATTCAAAAATCTTAAACTAAATCAAGCAATAAAAAAGAAAAGCAAACAAAATAAAATTCGAATTCAAAGTGCTGATTCGGATTACGGAGGGTGCAAAATCGTGGTACCTGACATGCCTATTCCGGAATACGAAAGCAAGAGAAAACAATTTCTTGATGAATTGTTATCTGATTGTCATAATATTCAAATTAGGACGGTGAATCAGAGACATAACAACGAATGGGAAAAAGAGAGACAGATAAGATTAACGGCAAGTAACTTTGGCAAGATTTGTAAAATGAGAGAAAAAACAGACACGGCTAGTACAATAAAACATATGCTGTATACTAATAGATTCAATAATAAAAAACTACCACATTCTCTACAGTATGGCATAGATAATGAAGAAAGGGCCAAGCAAAAATTTATGGAAGGAAATTACAAATTTGAAAGTTGAGGCATGCGGTTTGTTAATTGACGAGAAGAAAAAATTTTTAGGTGCCACTCCAGACGGATTAATTGGATTCGATTCTATTGTCGAAATAAAATGTCCTTATTCAGCGCGTGATAAATTAATACATGAAGCCATTAACGAAAAATTAATTAATTATTGCACCTTAGATGCAAATGATAGTAACAAAATTTTGCTAAAACCTTTTGATAATTGTATGTATCAAGTGCAGGGACAACTCCACATCACCAAAAGAGAGAAATGTTATTTCGTAGTTTATACTAAACACGATTTGAAATATATAGTAATAGAACGAAATGATGGTTTCTGGAATCATCATATGATTGAACATCTGGAAAAATTTTATATCAATGCAATGCTTCCAGAAATAATTGACGCGAGGTATCATAGAGATCAATCTATAAGAAGTATTATGAAAAAAGATCTCTAATTATTTTTTATTCTAATTTTTTTTAAATACAAACTATTTACTTATGTAAATACAGTAATTTATTAGCTGCAAATTAGTTTGTTAACATATAAATGACTAGAAAATTCATCTTTGATGTTTAGTCTCCGATCCGCACTTAATTTGCGGTGATTATTATGGATCAAAATTCTCTTAAAACTCAATCAAAGGTAATTTAATTAGCCATTGAACCAGTTGCAGCATTTATTTCAATATTTACGCCGATTTATTGGTTGATAAGTTAATATTGTTATAGGTAGAAGCCTGTGGAGCCAATTTACATAATCCTTTGACCCCTGATCAATCTATAAGAAGTATTATGAAAAAAGATCTCTAATTATTTTTTATTCTATTTTTTTTTAAATACAAACTATTTACTTATGTAAATGCAGTAATTTATTAGCTGCAAATTAGTTTGTTCACATATAAATGACTAGACCCTCTCAACATGACGTCTTGGTACCTACCTACCTTGTACTCTATTTTACCGTGTGCTGTAATGTGGGCTGCATATTTTCAGGGACGTTGAGTATCGGATGCCTGTTTTTTACTTTTATTTTTATTGATAACTAAACAACTTTTACATCTAGACAAAAACGGGCTGTATAGCTACCTAGATATTATAAATACCTACAACACAAACATTTCATAACTCCATTAGCTGGCCTGGTTATCTCTAAATTTGTCCGGATAGATTTTCTGTTTTTTATCGATAAAAGTCAAACCGTACAAAAATTTTGAAAAAAACGTAAATACCTACCTAGTTTTTATTGATACATGGTCATACATACATCGAGCGGTCTTTCAACTTTTAATTTGAAGCCAAAAAAAGGCCGGAAAAATACACTCATTTCAGTGTGGGATTGCCGGGTATAGCGTAGAGCCTTAAGTGCCGCGGATGCAGCACGAGTAAAAAGAGAACGATCAACGCTTCACTGTGTCATTCTTGGGTCGAGAGAGTGTTGTTTTCTTTACGATGCATCGTAAAGAAAACAACACTCCCTCGACCCAAGAATGACACAGTGAAGCGTTGATCGTTCTCTTTTTACTCGACAGATATATATATATATATATGTATATATATATATATATATATATATATATATATATATATATATATATATGGTAAACTTAATAAGTCGGCGATTAAAGGTCTGGTTTATTACTTTAAAGTATATATACTTAAAACAACCCTACATGTTTCGGCAATGATGCCTTTGTCAAGGATATAAAAAATATAAATGACATAATATATATCCTTGACAAAGGCATCATTGCCGAAACATGTAGGGTTGTTTTAAACATATATACTTTGAAGTAATAAACCAGACCTTTAATCGCCGGCTTATTAAGTTTACCATATCATACCAAGGTCACGAAAATATTATATATATATATATATATATATATATATATATATATATATATATATATATATATATAACAATTGATAAATTATTGGAGTTTTTCGGCTTTTATATGAAATATTTACAAATATCAAATTAGAATGTATGTAATTGCAGAGTAAGTTGGGATGTAAACATTGCTGTCTACAAATTACAAAGCAAATCATACGAAATTTTTTTATTTGAAAAATATGGTCTACGTTGGGACTCGAACCCAAGTCTACAGCTTGCCGGGCTGTCGCTTTTACCACTAAGCCACAATATATATAAAGAATAGGTAGAATACTGTAGTATGAAGGGTAGTTTATTTTTGAGTTAGGGATCTACTAATGACATTATAAATAAGTGACGCTAAGAAATTAAGATCTAATTAAAGGCACGAAGAAAATGGTTGTGAAGACAATAAAATTAATAACATTAAAAGTCTTATATACTGTATACATAGTTTTGGTAACTGTTACAATAGAATATTAAAAAAGCAGCTGTCAATTATTTCAATTGATACATTGCCGGTAAAATTTTGACATGTGAAAAGTATATTTTAATAGCAAGTAAATAAGTAATTACGATATAATCGTAATAGAGGCTTGCAAGTACTTAACGACTAATTAAAATGTAAATATAAAATTTAAACAATATTTGAGAAAAGGTTTTAACTAGACCATTTGTGACCGACAGATTTCTTGAAGTACCTGTCCAATGCTACACAAGAGGAAGACTTTCTCTTGAAACTATTTATCCACAAAGTTGTTTAATGATTTTTTTTTTAAATCTTATAGAGGCTTGTAAGTACTTAACGACTAATTAAAATGTAAATATAAAATCTAAACAATATTTGAGAAAAGGTTTTAACTAGACCATTTGTGACCGACATATTTCTTGAAGTACCTGTCCAATGCTACACAAGAGGAAGACTTTCTCTTGAAACTATTTATCCACAAAGTTGTTTAATGATTTTTTTAAAATCTTATAGAGGCTTGTAAGTACTTAACGACTAATTAAAATGTAAATATAAAATCTAAACAATATTTGAGAAAAGGTTTTAACTAAACCATTTTGACGGACAGATTTCTTGAGTACCAGTCCAATGCTACACAAGAGGAAGACTTTCTCTTGAAACTATTTATCCACAAAGTTGTTTAATGATCTTTTTAAAATCTTAAATTTAATTTATTGATAAGTAAGACAATTTAAAAACGTGATTGAAAGAAATTAATATACGCGGAGAGTAATAGTATGATATTTGCTCCTATCATTCATTTGATCATAGATCGTTGAATTTTTTATTTCTTTGGTGTTATTTTATTTATTAACTTTTTATGACATTTTATTTCGCATTTTAAGTATTAAGTTGAAAATCTCTTAAATTTTTATCTTTAAATATTGCTCTTACTAATCATTTGTAGATAAAGTTAAAGTAAAGTTACTTAACTATATAACGATTAATAAATTACAGAATAAGAGGAATGAAAGCAATGTATACAATAACAGTTTGTGGAGTATAATAGACCAAGGGAAACGAATCATTTCTTGTTCTATATTGGTGGAGTAGAAGCGAGTATAATTTTTATATGTGAGGTTTTTCAATTCTAACATATTCTAAATACTATGTACTTATATTTCGTCATATGTCCGAATATTTTTGAGAAATTTCAGGCACTTTTCTTCCTTTTAAGAGGTCGTTGACGGAAACTAAAACCAGCCTAACCCTAAGTTTACATGACAATCGGTGAATTCAAGTTTTATGTAATATTTAAGATATATAAATGGATATGTTTGTATAACATTTATATTGCTAGTTAACTAAATTGAAACACGGTAAGATTTTATCTATTTATAGCGTTATTAATAGTTTTAAATATAATAGAATTAAAAAATATTTGTTTCGTAAACTATCTCATCAGTATAAATATCCAAATAATACTAAATAATATTTTGAATGTAACTAATTAACTTCAATATTATTTAAGTGATTAATAGGTGCCGAATCTTGTAATTAATTTCATATTTCGCACAGAGAAGGACCTACACATACATGTATATTGCTGTGTTATTTCAATATGATGGCAATGAAATAAATTAAATAGAGAATAAATAAGAGTAAAATGTAGCCAAAACGGGTTGTGCTTTGGGTGCACTTGTATAATCCGTGATGTAATATCAAATTCTATGCATAATATCAATCAATTTTAGGTTAAGATTTAATATTTATAGTCCAATAAATAAGAAACTCATGCTAACGCACCAAAATAATAATAAAATGGAATATTAAAAGTGATTTAGGTATTGTAAATCCGGTACTTGTCATGTAACTTGCAGGTATGTTATGTAAAATCCAGCGCTTCATGGTATAACTAACGATACGTGGTTCATTTAGGAGAAAAATAATAAATAATAGACATAGTTAATTAACTTAATGTAAATAAATTCACTAATTTTAGAAACGAAAAACCACGCTTTAATAATTAAATTACTTAAAAAGTGTCAACAATTAGGCCTTTTTATTGACATTTTGTTTCCTAGCATAATGTTTTCTTATTGTTAATTATTTCATGCCAGACTATTTGAATTGTGTTTAATGAACGTCAAATTATGACATGTGAAAAGTCTATTCAAAATATCTTGTAAATTGGAAAATTTAATTCAAATTTATTTGGTGGAACCTTAATTTTGTCCAGAAGTGTAAAACAAATTGTTAGAATTATTATATAAGTTAGGAGTATGTTTGTGATCATGACAGAAGCAAAATATAATGTTTAAATGACTTAAATCTTTAACTAAACACTCACTCTCTACGGAGATAGCTTAAAAGCAAGAAAGAAGTTTAATAATCGATACTATAGTATTAACGTGTCTAAGGTAAATAAAATTTAAAATGTATCGTATAAATCTATATTTTCAATTATGAATCGATTGATCCTAAAAGTTTCTCATATTTAAATTGTACAAAAGTTTTCCATATAAAATTAATATTATCGAATAAGTTAATAATTTTCGGATATCCAAATTTATAAATAGATATTATTACTGAAATAGATCAAAATGATTATTATAAACATTCTAAAATTTCACAATTAAATACGCGTTATTAACTTATTTGATAAATTACATTTATAGTGTACGGTTTGGGTTTGGTATAACTTAAATCTACACTATGTTTGCATTTTAATTCTTTTTCCCCTTGTTTCTTGTTACCAGTATTTTGTCCCATGACAATATTATAGATATGTAGCAATGTAAATTATCATAATGATAAACTTATAATAAATAGACGTTTCTAGAAGTTTGTAATTGCATTTATTAAAGTGGTTCTCAGAAAATTATACTGATAAACACATTTAATGTAACTGACATATCTAATCGCCGAAGTATTAAATACTCGTATGTTAGCATTAGGTGATGTAAATAAAATTAATTTACGTAATACAGTAAATAATAATAATTATCAAATTATCTTACTTAAACGTAATTTCAGGTGTGAATCTTTCCAGCTATCTAAACCACAGAAAATCCATTAAAGTGATTGATCAATTTTATATCAGCTGTCAACACAAAAATTTAATTAAAGTATCTGCTTCAATTTAAGATGCATGTAGAACGTATACTTTTATTTAAAAGAAATTTATCTTTGCAATATATTTGTAGCGTATTATAATTACAAATATGCAATATATGCAATTAACTATAATTATTACATAAATAATTCACGTGCAACAACTTTCGCAATGTCAATCTCTTGTATTTTAATCCAATTCCTTCTGTTGTAATATTTCACTATTATGGTAAACATTGGGCTCAGTTCACTGTTCAGAATTAATTATAAATTCGAACTGTGATAATAATAATAATCAAATAATAATAACAACATCACTTATAGTCCATCAGGCCACACTCAGGACAAAAGGATACAAATACGAGGTAAATATAAAGAATAATAATAGTAATTCAAAATACATTGCTTAAGAATATAGTATTGTGTCGTGAGTCATGCAATGGCGTCACCCGCCGTGCGCGCCAACACGTCCAAGTGCTTTCTGGAAAACGCCAGACAAGAGTCCAGAAAATCTGCACCGCCTATAAAAGCGCTCCAAGGAAAACCTGACACAGTCAAGTAGCAATCACGGCCTAGTATAAATGTGAAATAAATATAATATAAATAAATAATGTGTGAACCAAAAAAAGTTTTTCACAGAATGTCATGAATAAAATCACTTCTGTTTTAATTTGATTCGACTTAGAGCTACCTGTCTCTTTGTTTAATAATGATAGTTCAAACTAAATAACCTATTTTAAAAATATATTTTCCAATTTATTTATAACATCAGCAGATGTAATATTTCTCATAACAAAATAAATAATAAACATTTTTAAAGCTAAATATTATTTATTATTATGTTAAACAATAAAATAAAGAAAGAAAAATATAGAGAATGACAAAATAAATGGAAAATTTATAAATAAGATGTGTTATATGGCCACCACCCACATTTTTGCAGAGAGTAATTCTTTTTTTAAGCGAACTAAGAATGTTTTTAAGAATTTTTGGTGTATTAGTGATTTCTTCTTTAAATCGTCAAGATCAACAATTCGTGTTTCAAAAATCGAATTCTTTAAATGTGGCAATAAAAAGAAATCATATGGTGTTAAGTCACAAGATCATAGTGGCCAGAGAGCAGTCAGGCTAATAATGCGATCTCTAATATGTGCACGAGTTCCATCTTGCTGAAATAGCCTTCCTGTACTCATCATCGTGTAACATATTCACAAATGGAGCTAAAATTTCTAACTGGTACCATTCAGCATTTATTGTTCCTAAAAAGTTAAGAACATAACATTATTGTAGCAAAATAGTGTTTCAGAAATTAATCAAATGTTTTTAAAAACTATTTTTAAAATACCTTGCAAATATATAGGTCAAAAATCCTTGTCTGCCTAATAGCTGCCCACACACATTGTCATATCTTGAGAATTGACATACCCAGAGAGATGGAATCACGATTCGTCTGTAAATGTAGGTTTCGACAATGCTTCATCATTGTTATTAAATTGTTCAATAAATAGTTGGCACAATTCTTGTCTTTGTGGCCTATCAATAAGAAGTTCATGTGTTACTTGCATATGGTAAGGATGCATATGTAGATAATTTTTAAGAATACTTCGACGGGTATCGTAAGAAGCATTTAATTCTTGCTGTAAATGTCGTATAGAAGTTTGTGGACGTTCTTCGATTACTTGCCTTACCGCTTCGACAGTAATTTCATTTCTGACCGTTGGTCTGCTACTTCCCATTTTACGATTTAATGATAAATTTGTAAGAATAATCAAAGATATTCGCAGATTGTCAATTTAATCAATGAGTGCCAGATGATATTTCACAAACTAGGTGTGGATTATACTCCGACGTGACTGCTCTAGTTATCTTTCTCGTTCATCGTCTACTTGAAAAACTCCTTTCTTTTGCTCACATATTATTATTATTGTTCCAGTTATTAAATATTTAATGTATTTTATTATTATAATAATGTAATAAAACAAAAATCTATTTAGAAAGTCATACTTAATTTTTCGTTTTACTAAAGAGTTTTATTTTAAGTCATCTTGTTTTTTCATTCATTTAAATTTTATTCAAAGTTTGATTATATGTAAAACCATACAAAAGAAATATTCGCCTCCTTCTTTTTCCATTTATGTAAATACCATTTTAAGGCCCTTTTCTAGGCAAAGACGAATGATAAGTCGCATTACATAATAAGGAACTGTTGACGAGAATTTATTGTGACAAACAGGATATCAATAACCAACTTTAAGCATTCACCAAAGCCAATAAATTGAAATCTTGTCACCAAAACGCAAATGTTTAGAAGTAGTTCGACCGTCGTATATGGTCAATCCTTTGGAATCCCTTTGTTTGATCATACAGCGTACATGTTTGTCATATAAGTTATATGTTAGAAACACTCTTCAACTCTAATAGTTGGCTGTTGGTTTCCTTGTTACACAAATTAAAGGCACAAGATTCGGATTTTGAAGGGTCAGGTTATAAGCGCAATTTTTATAATATTCACGTAAAGCTTGCAGATCTTCAGCAAGTTGTAATTCTTCATTCTCTAAATTCTTGGTTTGGAAGCACAAAGTCAAGTCATCTGCATATAGAAATGTTCGTGATTTTGTGGGTGGGAGATTACTGGTGTAATTTTGAGCCAGAACCGATCCTTGAGGAAGGTCATTTTTAAGGTTTTGCCATTACTAGTTCGATTGCTTACCCAGACTACGATTTCGCAATTGCTCAGCATATTCTGGATAAGTTTGCTTAATTTAGCACATGGGATGATTTTTTGGAATTTAAAAATCATTCCATTCTTCCAGACTGTACCACAGGCACTGTAGAAAACGACAAATGCAGCGGATATTTTCGGGCCTTTCTAAAAATCTACCCCTATCTATCTTCTGGAATTATTATATTAAAAAAAAAATTTAGATTTATAGAGTCAAATTTGCAAAAATCCTATTCCCAAGTAGTTAACAATATACGCTTTTAGTTTAACTTTTTCAGATAAATTTTTTCGGATAAATTTTTCTGGAAAAATATATAAAATATTTTGAAATCCGTTTAAATTCTTGTTTTTTTCATCTCAGAAAAAAAGTGAATTCGCCAAGATTTGTATCTGCGTGATGTTATTTTCGAGACTTTATTCATGACGGAATCTGATATCAAAACTGGATATATACAATTTTAGGTACCTAAAGCATATAAATTTTTAACAACAAAAATATTATTAAAATCGGATGTGGAGAAACACTGTACAAATACACATACTCGTATTATTGAATATCGAGTTATATCATATCTTCTAAACAACATCTGCCATGTTTAACAAGAGCGAGTCATAATTAGATGTATTTTAAGATAAAGATATACTAAATTTTTAGCCTAATGTAAATTTAGAGCAAAATAGTAAATACAAAAACTGCTCTGCTATGTCACAGCTGACATTAGGAGATAGTTTTCTTTGCGGCGTTCTTCGGTTAGACAAAAACTCACAGTGACAGCGACCGCTACATACGAGAGCTCGCCGAATTGAATATTAGCGATTGTTACGATGCTACAAGATTTAGAGCCCTGTTCCCATTGCATAGCGGTCTCTCTTGCAACGTAACTCACTGGAAATGGAAGGAAATGAGAAAAATTGAATTTGGAAAACTATTTAAAAAAATACCAAAGTTTTTGAAACTTCCTGAATCTTCCTTCACATTTAAATAGACAAGGTGGAAAATGCTCTTCAATGGCTGAGATATATTGAAAAGTCAATAATTTAACAAAAAAACATAAATAAAAAGTTCTTGAACATGGTGCTATGTGCCCCCACGAGCACTAATAATGTACTACCTTTACTTATGACTTACCCAATTTACCTCAATACATGATATCCCCGAAAATCTTTCGGCTAAAGACCAGCTCAGTTTAGAGGCGAGTGGAGGGGGGATCTTATATCTAAAAGGGCGTCACCATGTTATCCCTTTAGCTACATCAGAGAACACAGACTCGTAAATTGAATGAATTCAATGAGGATTTATTGTAATCCAGAACAACATGAACAGACTAAAGGATAATGTATCCAGAATGTCACAATCAAATATATATCTCGCCAATTCACTGGGATCAAAAAAAATTAAAGTTGAATAAATAAAAAAACAAACTATAATTAAATATGATCTAAGTAACCAAATAAATTCTGGTTATGAGTAAAAGACTCACCTAGTATAATATATTAATGAAATAGTTGAAAAAGCAGACAATAAAATTGAAACAAAGGTGAAATTGAATGAAATGCACATAAAAGCATGTGGTTTAGGCAAATTAACAAATAATCAGATCACCAGATGGCATATACAAAAATTTTAAGGTCAACGTTTGAACTGATTTGACCAATATGGAAAACAATTAAATTAATTCAAAATCTTAGTTCTAAGAATTGCATCAATAATTTATCAAAGATCTTTCATAAACCTTACATCGATATTTACACACCCTGTATCTACAATAATACCATATATAACACACGCAAGTATTTAAACTAATGGCGAAAATTTCACTGGATAAAAGTTTATACCAAAATTTGTCTATTAAGATTTGTCCTCACTATATATATATATAGATAGATAGATAGAGATATATAGAGATCAGGCGCGGCTCGTGATGACGTATTTGGGAGTGCAAGTACAATGATGCGAGTGCCTCGTGTGTTTTCGGTGTTTACTAAGAAAACGTTACAGTTAGTACACGAGAATACACGAAGCACTCGAACATTGTACTTGCACTCCCAAATACGTCATCACAAACCGCGCCTGATAGAGATATATGTATATGCAGAGATATTTTACTTATACAAAAAAAATAATTCTTCGGTATTTTTACTGATGGTAAATTACAGAAATTATAATATCAAAATTAATTCTAAATAAATTTTGTTTCCACACAGCATATGTAGAAATAAATCTTACACAATGATTTTAATAAAATTGACTATTAAATCACATACAATTTTTCCACTACGAGAAGCAAACAAAATGGCAAACCCATCTCAGCTAAATTGAACGACACTAAATATTTTACTGTATAACAGAAAAAAATCTCATTAAATAATACAAATTTTTCTCATTCCGTGTGACGCCGACGATTGATTAGGTATATCGTAAAGGACTACTACCTTTCTTATGACTTCTGCAGGACGAACAACAAAATGGAAGACTACCTCATGTCCAGCATACGGTGTTTGACTTTATTTTAGGGTTAAAACGCCCGTACCAACTTGCTTGCCCTATTATATAGGAAGAGAAAAAAAATAGAATAATAATAAAATAGTTGAACTAATTAATGGAACTAAATCTCATCGAAATAGCAATAAAATCTACACGAGAAAATAACTATAATAATATATCTCGTTACTTCCTATACCCAAGTTAGAAATACAAACCCGCATTTGCGAACAGTATCCCTGAATTAACCAATTCTAACTTATAAGGTGATTCTTTATCATCATGGAACAACCACTTAGGCTTTATAACAAGAGCACAATAAATGAGATCGAAGCCCACTCCATGTCCAGTTTTATATGAAGCTGGATCTAAGTCATTATAGGAAAAAAAACATATTCGAAAGAGTATTCCAATTATCCCACATTTAATTAGTTTCGGGAAAGAAATCGATCATAAAGGAAGGTTAATAGTCAACTTCAACTTATGAAATCGCTTAACCATTAATTAACTCGTACAAAACCATAAATAATTACTAATAGAAGGTCGCTGTATATCTATCGAACTTTGCCAACTATCACCAATAAATAAATAATAGATAACTCTTTAGGACTACATATTGTATTTGAACGAAATTAAATGCCTAATAATTTTTAATGAAATTATATCATCAAAAAATTCCGATAAAATACCAAGTTCCTATAAAGCAATGTCAATGAAAATAAAACCAACTGCCTTACGATATTAAAAGGGAGGCTTAAGTTATAATAGGAACAATTAACTGACAATAGTACGTATATAACCAAGTTAATTATTAGGAATCAAGCAATACAATAAATATAATTAAATTTTAGGTATTGTACAGTCGAAGAGTAGTTATAATTATAGCAGACTTAGTATAATATACAGTATTATCCAAAAATAACGAACGAACAAATTACAGAATAAGGTAAACTAATTTTTAAACTACTAAAGTAGTACGATAATTAGTAAATAATATATAGATGAACTAAATTGTACGAGGGTCGAATTTGAAGTATTACAATGAAAAGACTTTGAATTAAGAAATTGTACGAGGGTCGAATTTGAAGTATTACAATGAAAAGACTTTGAATTAAGAAAACCAATTGAATAATAGAAGTATTGTTGACGGTTGGCCGATGAGAATGATTTCGCGCCGTTTTAACATGAATAAAAATATAGTGTTTGCAACTAAGAAACGATGGGAAAACGAAATAACTTTAAAAGGGAAGTTTGGTACAAGACTGTCCAACAAAAAGTCAACTGTTGAAGAAAATATGGAACTTTTAGATTAATACAGAGATCATCCATTTGAAACTGCAAGAAATGCTGTTGTACACACAAATTTTCACGCCTCCAGAGTTACGGCTTGGAGAAGAATATTTAAATCTGATTTAAAGTGTCATGTTGCTGTAATGAAGCCGTACTTAACGAATGAGTAGAAACAATCATGATTGTTATTTCCTTTAAATGATATTCATAATGATTTGGACTATTAAAGCCGGATTATTTTTAGTAATGAAAAGACTTTTCAGTCAACTTAGAACGGTAAAATCAGATTCTATAAACCACAGCGAACTCGTTTCAGTGAGGAATATATTCGTGTCAGAAGAACTTCTGGAAGATTCGGAGTTAATGTTTGGGAGTGGATCAGCATTCAAGGTTTAGGAATATGTTGGAGGATTGAAGAGAGGTTTAGCGCTATTGTATATAGAGATATTCTAGAATATATCATGCTTCTAACTGCCCAGCATACGAATCCCGATTTTATATTCCAGCAAGATAATTGTCCGGTCCATACTGCTAGAATTATAAATGACGATGATTTATAACTGAAAACATCGAGGTCTTGCAATGGCCTTCCAACAGTCTGGACTTAAATCCAATCGGGAATTTTTGGGTGTTTTTGGTTATGATTATCGACAAACGAAATGCTCAACCACAAAGCGTGGAAGAACTTTGGCAATGGATTGAAGCAGCACGGGAAGAACTGACAAGTAACGAAGATTTAGGGCGTTTTTTTTAGTTCTATGCCAAGAAGACTGCAAGTAGTTATTGAAGAAAATGGTGGCCAAACAAAATATTAAATTCCTTATCTTTAATTATTTTTTTTATTATTAATTATCTATTATAATAAAACACGTTTATACGTTTGTTTCAAATACGTTTTAATAACACTACAATTGTTTCGCCAAACATTGGCTTCATCAGGTGCTGATAGTCTGATAATACAATAACACAACTTAATATATATAGTCTCACACTCATGTATGTAACACATTAACAGTGGGGTTGTATTGTAGATATTAGAATTGTAGGAGGGGTGTAAAATTAAATTCAGTTTGTTCATTTAACGCTACGCCTAATTTGTTGTATCTATTGATTTCTAACGTCTCCAATAAATTAAGTTTTTTGCTTTTATCCTGTACATGTAAAATTTTTTATAATCTATATTAAATTTATGATTTAACTCTAAGCAGTGGTTTGCGAAAGTGGAGTCTGTTTTTTTGTTTCTATAACATTTTTCGTGTTCCCTTGTCCTCTGTTGGAAGGTATGCCCCGTCTGACCCACATATACCTTATTACACTCACAAGCCAACACATAGACCCCCGATTTTGACCCTTTATCCGTTTTATCTTTGTCATTCCTAATATATTTTTGGACTGAGTTATTAGTTTTGTAAGAAATAAACCCATTGCTAACTTTTTTGATTAGTTTACCTGTTTTAATAGATGTATTTCCTATATATGTAATGGTATTGTACTGTTTTTTTATATTAGACGGTATTTTAGGGTAGATTAGAGAGAGAGCAAGTTTTTTCTGTTTTTGTTCGAGAATTTTATTAACTAAATTTACTGTATATCCATTATTGATTGCTACAGTGTATATTCTATTTAATTCAATGTCAAAATTGATTTTGTTAATAGGTACGTGAATAAGCCTATGTATCATAGATTCGTATGCTGCTAATTTATGTGAAGTGGGGTGAAAAGAGCTTGCGTGTATTGTTGTGTCTGTATGTGTAGGTTTGTGGTATATTGCAAAATTGTGTCTACCTGTTTTGTTTGAAATGGTTAAATCGAGAAAATTAATAGATTTGTCTTTTTCTATTTCTGTAGTAAATTTTATATTAGGATGAATCGTGTTAATGTGTTCTTGGAACATTTTTCTCGATTTCTCGATTTAACCATTTCAAACAAAACAGGTAGACACGATTTTGCAATATACCACAAACCTACACATAGAGACACAACAATACACGCGAGCTCTTTCACCCCACTTCACATAAATTAGCAGCATACGAATCTATGATACATAGGCTTATTCACATACCTATGAACAAAATCAATTTTGACATTGAATTAAATAGAATATACACTATAGCAATCAATAATGGATATACAGTAAATTTAGTTAATAAAATTCTCGAACAAATCAGAAAAAACTTGCTTTCTCTCTAATCTACCCTAAAATACCGTCTAATATAAAAAAAAAAACAGTACATATTACATATATAGGAAATACATCTATTAAAACAGGTAAACTAATCAAAAAAGTTAACAATGGGTTTATTTCTTACAAAACTAATAACTCAGTCCAAAAATATATTAGGAATGACAAAGATAAAACGGATAAAGGGTCAAAATCGGGGGTCTATGTGTTGGCTTGTGAGTGTAATAAGGTATATGTGGGTCAGACGGGGCGTACCTTCCAACAGAGGACAAGGGAACACGAAGAATGTTATAGAAACAAAAAAACAGACTCCACTTTCGCAAACCACTGCTTAGAGTTAAATCATAAATTTAATATAGATTATAAAAAATTTTACATGTACAGGATAAAAGCAAAAAACTTAATTTATTGGAGACGTTAGAAATCAGTAGATACAACAAATTAGGTGTAGCATTAAATGAACAAACTGAATTTAATTTGTCACCCCTCCTACAATTCTAATATCTACAATACATCCCCGCTTTTAATGTGTTACATATATGAGTGTGAGACTATATATATTAAGTTGTTTTATTGTATTATCAGACTATCAGCACCTGATGAAGCCAATGTTTGGCGAAACAATTGTAGTGTTATTAAAACGTATTTGAAACAAACGTATGAACGTGTTTCATTATAATTTATAATGGAGTTTCAACATGTATCTGCCAAGTCAATTAATTATTAATTATCTCTTGTTAAATCAGACCAAGTGTTTCGTAAATCATGATTCTGTAAAACTAATAAATTTTACCTTTTGTTAACTATCGCGAAAAACTTTAATGAAATCTAGTTACAACTAGTATGTTGAAAGCCACAACACACATAAAAATTTGTCCCAGATTTGTTTGAACAAGTGGAAATAAGAGTTACGTTATAAAAGTTGTACCAGATTTATTTGAAAAGAACTGTACAATGTTTGGAAAAAGCAATATGAATAATATTGAGCAAGCAAAAGAAAATGTTTCCAAAAATTTTATATAAAAAAAAATCTATAGTACTTTTTCTTAAAAATTAACTTTTCTTGATTTTTTAAGTGCAAATTCATTGATTAAATCTGTTATGTCCAAATTTGCAGCTATTTATTTCCAATGCTGTTAAACTCAGGTTTATTAATCTTTCTTGTGACGTAGTAGATTTTAAATAATTTTTTATTAATTTAAGTTTAGAAAAATTTATTTCACCAGAAGTCACTGTCACAGGTATGGTCAAAAAAATTGTTAATACAATTGTCGTATTTGGAAACATTGGAGTAAAATCATTTGAAACCCAGATAGGACAAAATTTTCTATACCTATGAGGCGTTCCATCAAACTCTTTACTTCACTAGCTAACGAACTAACTGACGAAAGTGATAGTCTATTGTTGTGACAGAAACATGTGTCTTTGGGAGAAGTAAATGTTGGAAAATATGCGGTGTATGTCCATGTGTACAGATATAGATATGTGTAATGTATATCTGTTTAATTTGTAACAAATGCGTAATACGTGGTTAACGTATTTATGTACTCTAATTTCTTTGTTATATTTGCTGCCATCTGGCATCGTGTTAATGGACTTGCACCCATATACGCGTTTTTTTCCTTCTGTACCGGCATAGCTGGACGAGAGAAAATCGCTATTTTCGGCATAGTCTGTTTTGTCTGTCAGATGTCATCAGATTATCTGGTGTCGCCCGATAGGACAAAATTTCCTATACCTATGAGGCATTCCTTCAAATTCTTTACTTGACTAGCCAAACTGACGGAATCTATTGTTGTGACAGAAACACGTGTCTTTGGCAGAAGTAAATGTTGGAAACTACGAGGTGTATGTCCACGTGTAGAGATACAGATATGTGTAATGCATATCTGTTTTATTTATATCAAAAGTGTAATGCGTGCTTAACGTATTGGTGTACTCCAATTTCTTTGGTATATTTAAAAATATATAATCTAAAACTGCTAATACATTCACGTAGATATTTAAGAAAAATTATAAAATACAAGTTCTAGATATTTATTTAATAACTAGTAGGTTTAAACCATCATAAACGTAATAAATATTGGACAATTAGTACAAATTTCTATTTTAAATTATTTTCCACTCACCGCCCGCTGCCCCAATACGTGCCGCCCGAGTGTCATCCCCCCCCTGGCGCCCCCGCTTGGTACGGCCCTATTAGTTATATCGCTCTTTGTTGTTTTACACAAAAGAAATTATATTGACTCCACATCATTATTATTAGTAACTAGAACTTCATATTATGTGAGGTAAAAAGCTAGGTTGTTTTCGATAAGGTCTTCTCTAAAGTGATCATTGCTCTTCTTTGAAATTTGTTGGTTAGCTTCTTTTTTATGTAGCAATCTGCATATGCATGTACCTATATTAGAAAAAAGTTAATGATGGTTCGAAATTAGTTTAAAATGCAGATTAATAATTGACTTCTTTGTTTCAGTAATGAAATTGTTAATAGATGTTAACCGGTTTAACGATTTTAACGGTTTTCGATAACGAATTATGCAATAAAACATATATAAGCTCGTTACGGTATATATTAAAATGTAATTTCTAGAAGATTCTAGAAACAATTGAATCTATATCATATGGATTACGCAAATAATTTATAAAACAATATATGACTTGTATTATCAGGTTATCTCTTTGACAATGATAACAAAATACAAAAATTATATATACATGTACTTCCTCTTAATACAATCTATTTTACATCGCGACATATATCGACTTTTGGTTCATTAAATTTCTGCGACGATTAACAAAATGTTGGAAAGCGAGGGCGGAGATGTTACTGTGCTAATGTGTTTGTTTCAAGCTGTGATGGTATTAATCTATCCAGTACTGACAAATGAAGTCAACCTATGTAAGTTTGAAATTATAATCTATATTCATAATACATATTCAATCCAAATAATCTTCAAGACAACATATTATGCTTGATACCAACTGTGTAATATTTTAAAATTTCATTTTATTTGTACCCATCCATTACGTTTTATACTGTCAACAATAGTTAAGATCGAAATGCCCAAAAAGCTCTAAACTAGAATAGTAATTTGGGAGTGGCAGAATTTACTAGGTACTGAGATGCAATTCATAGAGGTCGCTATGCGAATGCTTCGGCCATGACCCCACTTCAATAAATGGCGTCTCAATCTTCTTGACGTTTCATAAGATTTCCTTCTTTCGCATAATATTAAAGTTCGTTATATTGACATTGCTCATAATTTACTGGATAAATAAAACCTAGGATGTTAATATAGCACATTTTTTGGAAATTACATATACATCTAATCAAGAGGTGTAAATTCAACAACTGCCTATGAGACAATATAACACCGAGTAATAACGTTGAATACTGAATTATCAAATCGAAATGGGTGAAACTGGAATTTTCGCGGCTTGGTGATACTATAAATGTTTTCGGTAATATTGGGCAAAGCAACATATGTGTTGTTTTTTTTAGACTGTTTTACAACATTACTTTATTGAACTATAAACAAATAATTGGTTACAGTACATATCTATTAGAAATCAAAATTGAACATGTAATCAAACTATCTTGGTTCAGTCAACATATAGAGTAGTAAAAACACGTGATCACTGCGTGATTTTCAAATACTGCCTTTCTATTGGTTCTTATAGCTACATAGAAATCCCACAACAAACGATTTGTTATTCTGTCACAGAAAGTTGTGATTCTGAGATTGTCTTCCATTTTAAAATATTTAATTTTTCCTTTGGTATTTTGTATTGTTTTGTGTGTTTGCGTTTCTTCTTCTTCTTTCTTTTTTGTTTAAATTGTTTTTATTATTATTATTCTCAGTCTTTTTTAAGGGCCAATTGATGATTAAAGTTTTATAAATACATATTAAAACATGTAAGTAATTAGGTATGTAAAGTGGTGAGCAAAAAAAACTCTCGCATTTTGACGTTTGACAACATTTTAACAAAATGTACAAGTTGTGAATCAGTTTTTAAGTTTTGAAGGTTATAGAGATTCAAAATGTCAATGTAGGTATATTATCTGCCATATTGATCTATTTAAAAACTTTATTTATAACCTATAACAATTCATATACTAATTTTGAGAGATCGATAACCCATTTTACAATATAATGAGTCGGACAGTTTTTTTGTCCGCCAGTTTACAGTTAAATTTGTACGAAAACAATAAAACGAAATTAAAAAGTATGACTCGTATTACAAAATTGTTTATTAACGAATTCATATCCTTACATATATGTGGATAAGTAATACAAACAGCTTATCAATGAACTATTTATCATCAGAATCACCATTCAACATTCACGATTATTATAATCACCGTTTAGAATCACTGCTCTTTCGAAATCACTGTTTGTCTTTTAACTGTGAATGTAAAATAACCGCTAAGATCATATCTACTCGTGTTCTATTATAAATGGGTATGTGCACGCGTTACAGGCGTGGACACCTCGCGATTACTCTATAGGTTGAGTGAATATAGTATATAATTTCTAATTAAAATTTTGATATATAAAGCTTTTTCATTGTTACGTTTCGCATGTATTAAAGAAGTGATTGCCACTTTTATTGGAAATTTTGCTTATTAAAGCTGGTTTTAGACGATGTCTATTTTTACAGAAAATTTAATATGCGTTGCAAAAATAGATACCGTGTGAAACAGACATTTTACGTGTTTACGGCCGAAATTTAATAGAGAAAGTTCTTTTAAATCCATGTCGAAACGGCGTACGAGGCGTCTGCGCTAAAAGGTTGCCATGTTTTGATGCCGCTTGATTGCCGAACCACGTCAACCCTTGTGTCAATTGATGGTCAATTGGTATTTATTTTGTTAAAAATTACTGATTTCGAATTTCTAAAAATGTCGTTAGTCAGGTGTAAGTGTTGACGTTGATTGACGAAGTACAAAAATATTCTTGTTTGTAGGACGTGAGAAACAAGGCTTAGAAGAATAGGAATTTTCAGCAACAATGTTTGCAAGAAATATTACTTAAAATACGTCCCGGAGTAAATGTCTTAGATATTAGACATAAATTCGTCGCGCTGAAGAAATTTTTTTTCGTCGCAAAAATGTTTCAGGTTCATGTGATGTAAGAAATGATATTACTAACATAATTATTTCTTCTGATGTATAAAAATAATTACAGTAGATGGCACATCATATTCTGCGCATCTAAAGTCACTATATATGTAAAGTACCGCAATTGGCCGCCATATTGTGTCGAGCTTAGATGCCAAATTTAAAATTGATTATTTTGAAAATTGCGTGCCTTACAAAGAAACAAAATCAGTAGTGAAATAAATCCATGAAAATTTATTAATATTTATTTTTGTTCATAATTTTTATAACATGTATACATATAACTATAAAACATAACTGACCAAAATTATAAAGAAAATAGTAATAATTCAGTTATGATGCTTTTAAGATCCATATTATTAGATGTACTGTCGCAAGCAATAAATTCTGGTCGCCAATGTTACTTCAAAATTTGATTAGATCGTCACAAATTGTAAATTGATAATGCCTATGTCAATGAATTGTCAACATGAATTACATTTGACAAAGAAATAATGACAATTATTATCATGCAACATG
The DNA here is from genome assembly GCA_935421215.2 of Melolontha melolontha. NCBI lineage: Eukaryota > Metazoa > Arthropoda > Insecta > Coleoptera > Scarabaeidae > Melolontha > Melolontha melolontha. Next base: position 5,611,449 of record OW285240.1, on the reverse strand, counting down.
ATTATAGGTTATGATATTTACGACGGTTATACAATGGAGCATTTGCCATTGTGTCAAAGCATGACTTTGACGACCAGAATTTATTGCTCGCGACTGTACATCGGCATAATTTTTCTTTTTATAGGTCTATCAGAGAATCACTCAGCAGTAATTTTTAATTTGGTTTAAATTATGACTCATGTATTAATTTGTGACTTAACTTACTTCACATATGCTGAAATTTTCGATCCACACTTCTACCTATAACATCCATCCAAATATTCATTTTTTGAACATTTACAGCACTTAGTAGTAATTTAATAATAAAAATAAATACGCATGTTGAAAGTTTAATAACTCAAACATTTGATTACCTGTAGGTAAACGACATAACCGCATTTTATCTCTTCTAGTGCAATTTCTTACACAATAGCGGGACATTGCGAATTGTGTTTCTCAATACCCCAACAATTAAAATAACAAGAGGAAGAACAAGAAGACGGCGAAAAATTTGCGCAGTTTAGAATGGCAGCATTGACAGCTAAAGTTGTCTAAATAAACTTACCAGATATAGTGACTTTTGTAGCCACCCGACTACACCTGAATCAGCTGAACTACACCTGAATCAACTGGACCTTGTCATATTGTGTCCAAAGAACTTTCTTTTCCCTCATTGGCACATTGGCACAAAGAATTGTGGTACTTTATATATCTAGTGACTTTAGGTGCATAGAAATATTACCATCGTGTGGATTTCTCTGTAACTTGGACAAAAATATGATATTTTGCATTATGCATTATGCAAAACATAAATTTACAAGATGTCATGGGAAATTTAGTGTATAACTTACAGGCAAATTTTCTAGTAAAATAGACATCGTCTAAAGCGGGTTTAACAGACAAATGGATATTTTCAATGAAAACATTTTTTTTGTTTGAAAATTTAATTATCACAAACTATGATCGTATTTATAGAAAAGGCTGTTTTTGAAATACCTATTTGAAATTTGTGTGATTAATATTATGTTTTATTTAATTTTTATTTTAGTCAATTTTTAATTTCCGGTTATGATTATGTTGTAAGCTTTCATTCATTTAGTACAGGTGATTTATAAATAATTTAAAACACCCAGCTACCTGTTACCTACATCTAAGTACCCACCTCGTGATAACGTAAAACGTGGGTACCTGCACGGATGAAACTGCTTCGAACAATTTCGGTTGCACCTACTCGCTTCTCTGTATATATGAAAGGTTAAACGAAGCCGTCTTCATCCGTGCAGGTGCCCACATTTTACGTCATCTTGAGCCGCGACTGCCTATTAGTCTATTACACTGCAACCATTCTAGATATATTGTTGTCTTGTTAATGTACTCTAGCCATGTTCTTTAATTAAAAGAGCGGGAGTGGTTTTACTAATTAGGATATTGATCTCCGATTTGTTAGAATGGCGTTCTTGTCAGGCCTTCGTATTAACGTAGTACATGAATCGAGTTTCATAATATTCATATATTTGTTGAGCTGACAAGATCCCATTACTTTTTATTAAATTTATTATTTTAAGTTGTTGTTGTGTTTTGTTTTATTACCTACAATTCATAGCTAATAAACAGTTGGTATTAGATTTAAATAAAATGCACTGTTTAAGTTAGTTTTTTTTCCTCATAAAATAATCGCTAATATATACGAAGGTATATCAAAATATAACGAGATTAGCGCTATAACTTCTTTTATAACTAGAATTTTATAACACAAAGAATATAACATGAAACTCCCATCTCTAATATACTTATCCTCAAATAGGCTTTGATTTCGACGTTTATTACAAATTAATTACGGAATTGTCAGTGTTTGATGTACATATCGAAAAAATGAGAGTGGAGCAAAGATATGCGATAAAATTTTGTGTTCAGTTGAGTAAAACTACAACTTAAACTTTTGAAATTATTAAAACCGCATATCCAGATGATAGTTTATCACGATGTAGAGTGTTTGAGTGGCATAATTTGAAGACGGTTGTGAATCAGTGAAAGATGAGCTTCGACGCGGGCGACCACCAACCGCACGCACGGATTGATTAAATTGCAGAAATTAACGAGTTGATCCAAAATGATCGTCGAATTGGCATATATCGAATTTCTGACATTGTTAATTTGTCTTATAGTTCCACTCAAAAAATTATTCATGAGGATTTAGGGTACCGAAAGGTCGCGGGAAAATGGATTCCTAAAGTGATGACCGATTAGTAAAAAGCCAATCCAGTGACAATTTGTCGGCAACTGTAACATAATCCACAGTTTTTAGACAATGTTTTTACATGTGATGAGAGTTGGTTTTAACCATACGACCTTGAGAAGCACAAGGCAGTCTAAGACCGCAGAAGGCGAAAACTGTAAAAAGCGTCGGTAAAGTAATGCACTTAATTTTTTTTATGATCACATTGTACCTAGAGAACATACAGTAACTGGGGAGTACTATTCTAATGTACTTCGAGAAACCCTAAAGGCAAAATTAAAGAAAATAACGGCCGCTTTATCATGATATCGGTTCAGATCACAGATCAGTGATTTGTCAACGAACACTTGAAGAATTGGGGTGGAAATTATGGTTCGCCCTCTCTACCTACCTGACCTTGCTCCATGTGACTTCCATTTGTTTCCTGAAGTCAAAAATGAATTTAAAGGTTGAAAATTTGAGCTCAACATCGCGGTGATAGGTATACTAAATAGATTATAAAAAAAAATGTTTCTCAGATGTTTATGACAAATGGACAAAACGATGGGGCAAGTGTATTGCATAGAATGGAGAGTACTTGAAGGATACTTGTCAAAGTTTTCTAAATAAATGTTTTATTTTTGTACTACAGCGCCTGTCTCGTTATTTTCTGATATTTTCTCATACAGATATTTTTATATCTAATTAAAAATATATTTTTAGGCTTCACTCAAGTACATAGTCAACAATCCACTATCTACTTTGTTCAGGTAAATATCATTTAATTTTCGTTATGAATTTCTGATAAAGTATAAAAGAGCATTTGTTTTTATAATGTATTACATACACAAGTATCTTACTGTTCCTTTTTGTTTTTTTTTCAGGGGTTCTTCATAACGATAATTGCGATATACCTGTTCCTGAAACGAAGATATTTAACAAATTCTGAAATAAACACTAGCACTAATACTCTTGCAAAATTATCCGTTCATTTCGCCCTTGTTGGTAAGATATCATACATATAGATACGCGGTAACCGCCATATATCCTCGGCCTGACATATAAAAAATATAATTTTGAGAATTATGTAATTTTTATTTTTCATTATTATTTTCACTAATATCAAAGCATTTCTTACAACAATTAATTACACAGGTCCGCAAAAAAATATTTTTTTTTAAGCTACATTGGATGTTGTTGGTAAATATTATGTTGTCTAGTCTGCTGAATCCAAAAATGATCTCTATTTCCCTCCATCAAGCACAGTTCATTGCGATATACAAATGCAATTTTTTTCCCCATTATGCAGCAAGGCTGCTTTGAAGCTTGTTTTTGACGAATCAAGGAATAGGCGCCAATCAGATGAATGTAGAACTCTGGTATTTATAGGGTAGGGTTAATATAAGTGCAGTTAAGACCCAACAAATTTTAAACACATTTGAATATATATGAACCTGTCAGACGAGAACATATGGTACTTATCTCTCGTTCGTACATACATATCTAATAACTTGTATAGATTAGACCATTTTCATTTCTAAGCACAAACTTTTTATAATACTTTGCACAAATACAATTCATATAATTACGCTCACGTATTATCTGCTTCTTAATATTACTTTGACTATTCTTAGCAATCTATCTAATTAACATCTACAAGGCAGATATTGCGTTAAAACTCTTAACATGCAAAATAGCCATCATAGTTAACTTGATAACCGGGCATTGTCCTTTAAGGAAGCATCTATACAGCATGAACTTAGTTAGCAAGCCTAGTGTAGGACTTGTTGAAAAACAGGAGGGAACTAGATTTTAGGTAATATGTACTTGCAACTCAGATAGAAACATTTCGGAAGAGATCTATTGGATATTATGAGGGTAATCAAATTTTCCCTGTGGAGGATAGTGACTTTTATCGTGTACACAATACTAACAGAGTGGAACTGAGAGATATATTGGGGATGGTACAAAGAGCACTGTGCTCAAGTGTCTCGACTTTCTGCCATCAAACATTAAAGAATTAGAATAGAATAACCTTAATCTAACTAATTCCAAATTCAGTCATGAACAAATATTAAATTATTTTTCGAAACGCAATTATTCATCTATAATAGTTAATATTTATACTAGTATTAAGAAAGATTATACTAAAGTACTCTAGCGATTTACTTAGAATTAAGTTTGTTTTAGAAAATTCTTTCAATGGAGACTGTGGTTAAAAAATAATTTAAAAAGGTATATAACCCCTTACCACAATTATTAGTCGTATCCTAAATACGTATTTCGACAACTAAGTTGTCATCATCAGTAGGTAAAAACTACTAATTAAAGTCACACGGGGCACAATAAAGTAAGATGAACGCTTCCGCACAACTACTATACACTGCAACCCTGTAAAGACTAAATTTACCATGCACATTTCAAACTACGAGACAAAACACTTATCTCTTAGAAAACGTTCTTAAACATGTGTTCAAATATCGAACAAAGGGACGGCAAAAATTCTTCTCTAAAGAAGGCGCCAACTAAAAAACGATTTTAAAGCTACGGTGACCTACTAATAAACTAAATGAATCACATCATATTTCCACAAAACACTAGTATAATTAACTGTATGAGCATTTCATGTGCAATGTACAAATTAATAGTTATTATTTAACGTGTTAATTTCGTACGCAGGTGGTGACAAAATCTGTATAGGGTCCGAGTGTAAAAACATATCCATTAACAAAAGGTTAAAAAGTCGTGTATATATATATAGTAAAGGCCGAACTCTCATAGCAATTCTGAGAAAGACAAAATAAAGGAGAAGGCGTTATATGTGAAAAACCAGACATCCGGCTTGTTGTATTATATTAAATGGGAATACAATACTCGTGAAAAGGGTCAATAAATAATTCGATATTGTAGGTGTATAATTTAGAAGTTAATTATAAATAGGTGACAATGTGTTATAATTAAAAAAGAAGAAACCATTCACGTGAATAAATAGATATTGTAGGTATATCAATTTAAAAGTTAATTATAAATAGGTGACGATGTCCTAGTTAAGGAATTAAGCAATTTAATATAATGTATAGAATTCACGGTAGGCTCTGGGTATGTAGGAGGTAATTTTGCATATTAAATGAGAATTCTATTCACGTGAAAAGGGTCTTGAATAATTGGATATTGTAGGTATAATTTAAAAGTTAATTATAAAAAGGTGACATGTCCTAGGTAAGGGGTTGCGCTATTTAATATAATGTATAGAATTCACGGTAGTCTCTAGGGTGTGATAAGGAGGTAAATTTGCATATTAAATGAGACTCACTTCACGCGAAAGGGGGGGGGGGTCTATGCATAATTGGATATTGTGGGTATTTAATTTAAAAGTTAGTTGTAAATAGGTGGCATGTCCTAGTTAAGGAGTTAAGCAAAAAAATAAAATAATGTATAGAATTCACGGCAGGCTCTGGGTGAAACACGGTAAACAATTTAATAAACAAAACACCCGGCACATCTGTTCCCTAAAGCGCGAAAAATTTTAACATTTCGTGAAACAAACACACCGAATGCTTCATTCAACAACCATTGTTTAGGAGGTAATTGCATTATTTCACGTGTATGGATTCCCACATGTCTATATTTCTGATGTTACAACCCCCACTCACTTATAAAAATGTGAATAAACAGCTGAACGGTATTGGAGATTTATCGCTATTCAAGGAGGTATGTTTATTTTTCGCGATAAATATACTTTCGTAAGCATCAAGTTCATGGGGTTTATTAATTCCTTTTATCAATTTCAAACCTGTAATCGGTACATTGTGTAGTGTGCTCAAAGCGTGATTTGCGACATTTGATTTATCCGGTCTATTGTATTTGATATGTGCTATGTGTTCTTTAAAACGTGTTATTATAGGTCGTTTAGTTTGGCCTATATATTTCAAATTACAATCCGCGCAACTGATTTCATAGATCCCTGATTTCGAAATGGAATTGATTTTATCTTTAGTATTCCCTAGCAGACTTTTGATGGTGTTTTCAGACCGAAATGCTACCTGGAGACCTCTTTCTTTCACAATTCTATTAATGTTTTTCGTGACAGGGTGGTATGGTAGACATATGTACTTTTTCTCTTGGTTATTTTGGGGTATCAAACTCGTGGATTCGCGGATCGTATTTTTTATTTTAGTTTTTCTAATTAATTTATTGATTATTTCTATGTCAAAGCCATTGTATGTCGCAATATTTTTAATGAAATCTAGCTCTGTTTCATATCTCTCCTTTGTTAACGGAAAATTTAGTAACCGATTGACTAAAAAGTTAAAGGAAGCAGTCTTATGTTGATAACTATGATTTGAGTCCGCGGTGATGAATCTATTAACGTTGGTTTCTTTCCGGAAAATATCGATTTCTATTTTATGTTTATTTCTAATCAGTAAAGTGTCTAAAAATGATATCTTGCCGTATTGTTCCTTTTCCACCGTAAATTTAATAGTCGGATATTTCAAATTTAATTGATTAACAAACATGTCTAATTCGCATTTCCGTGTGTCAAAAATCGCAAGAATGTCATCTACATACCTAATCCAGACTCTCGGGAAATATTTAGCGTTGTTTTTGAATTCTACTTCAAATTGACTCATGAATAAATTGGCTATGAAAGGAGATAAGCAGTTACCCATAGTTGTGCCTTGTTTCTGTTCATAAAATTTTTCTCCTACTTGGAAACAATTCTGCGCCATGCACAGAGTTGTCAGTCTCATGTATTCTCTTATTTTTGAAGGTTCAATGTTGTTCTTGTGGAGCAAGCTTTCTAAATATTTCATAGTCTCTGGAATAGGTACCGAGGGAAATAACGACGTCACGTCGAATGAAACTAAAATTTCACCGGTTTCCAGTTCACAGTCTTTAATTAATTTAACGAATTCTAAAGAATTGCTGACTGACAAATTTTCTGGTTTAACGGGTAGATTTTTAAATTCATTCACTAGCCATTTGGAAATCAAGTAAGTCGGTGAGTTAATACCTGAAACTATAGGTCTCATCGAGTTACCTGGTTTATGTATCTTCGGTAAACAATACATTCTTGGTACTACAGGATTACTAACATTCAATTTATACTTTTGGGTAGAAGTTATTAAAATTGGACATTTCTTAATCGCGTCTTTTGTGTCATTAATCATTTTAGGTAACGGATTTTTCTTCATTTCTACATACGGACCTTCGGTAATTAAATTTTTTACTCTTTGAAAATAGTCGGTTTTGTCCATAATTACTAACTTGTTCCCTTTATCTGCTTTTAGATAAAAGCAGTCCTTCGATCTAAGAGTTTTAATGATATTCCATTCTTTATTGACCGACTTCTGTTTGTGCTGCTGCAAATTCTTATCGATTTGGGTTTTACAAGCTTCTCGAATAAAGTTTTTTGGCCCTTGTTCAAAATACTTAATCGAAGTTTCGATGCTTGCAATCACCTGTTCCATAGGAATCTGACGGCTTGGCAAACAGTATTTTAACCCTTTATTTAACAAATTTATTTCTAAATCACTAAAATTCTCAGATGATTGATTGATCACTAATGTTTCTTTTATAGGAATTTTATTAGTATCCTTTTTAGGTGGACATAACTTTCTAAATTTCTTATTAAGTTTTAAACATTTCTTTTTCAATTTATAGTCTTTAATTTCCGTAATTTTCCTATAAAAGTTACACCAATCTTCGAATTCATTGTTGTCCATGCTTTTAGTTAATTTTAAATGTAAATTATATAGTTCTAATTCTAATTTACTACGTTTACTGTACAGATATTTCATTTCTAGGTTCAACCATTTCATTTTTGCATATGAAATGACCTTATCGTTGTTTCTACAATTAGTCGTTACATTTACGTTCATGAATTTAGGAAAAACATTGTTATTTTTACACCGTTTCAGAAAATTGCGCGGATTGTAATTTGAAATATATAGGCCAAACTAAACGACCTATAATAACACGTTTTAAAGAACACATAGCACATATCAAATACAATAGACCGGATAAATCAAATGTCGCAAATCACGCTTTGAGCACACTACACAATGTACCGATTACAGGTTTGAAATTGATAAAAGGAATTAATAAACCCCATGAACTTGATGCTTACGAAAGTATATTTATCGCGAAAAATAAACATACCTCCTTGAATAGCGATAAATCTCCAATACCGTTCAGCTGTTTATTCACATTTTTATAAGTGAGTGGGGGTTGTAACATCAGAAATATAGACATGTGGGAATCCATACACGTGAAATAATGCAATTACCTCCTAAACAATGGTTGTTGAATGAAGCATTCGGTGTGTTTGTTTCACGAAATGTTAAAATTTTTCGCGCTTTAGGGAACAGATGTGCCGGGTGTTTTGTTTATTAAATTGTTTACCGTGTTTCACCCAGAGCCTGCCGTGAATTCTATACATTATTTTATTTTTTTGCTTAACTCCTTAACTAGGACATGCCACCTATTTACAACTAACTTTTAAATTAAATACCCACAATATCCAATTATGCATAGACCCCCCCCCCCCCCTTTTCGCGTGAAGTGAGTCTCATTTAATATGCAAATTTACCTCCTTATCACACCCTAGAGACTACCGTGAATTCTATACATTATATTAAATAGCGCAACCCCTTACCTAGGACATATCACCTTTTTATAATTAACTTTTAAATTATACCTACAATATCCAATTATTCAAGACCCTTTTCACGTGAATAGAATTCTCATTTAATATGCAAAATTACCTCCTACATACCCAGAGCCTACCGTGAATTCTATACATTATATTAAATTGCTTAATTCCTTAACTAGGACATCGTCACCTATTTATAATAAACTTTTAAATTGATATACCTACAATATCTATTTATTCACGTGAATGGTTTCTTCTTTTTTAATTATAACACATTGTCACCTATTTATAATTAACTTCTAAATTATACACCTACAATATCGAATTATTTATTGACCCTTTTCACGAGTATTGTATTCCCATTTAATATAATACAACAAGCCGGATGTCTGGTTTTTCACATATAACGCCTTCTCCTTTATTTTGTCTTTCTCAGAATTGCTATGAGAGTTCGGCCTTTACTATATATATATACACGACTTTTTAACCTTTTGTTAATGGATATGTTTTTACACTCGGACCCTATACAGATTTTGTCACCACCTGCGTACGAAATTAACACGTTAAATAATAACTATTAATTTGTACATTGCACATGAAATGCTCATACAGTTAATTATACTAGTGTTTTGTGGAAATATGATGTGATTCATTTAGTTTATTAGTAGGTCACCGTAGCTTTAAAATCGTTTTTTAGTTGGCGCCTTCTTTAGAGAAGAATTTTTGCCGTCCCTTTGTTCGATATTTGAACACATGTTTAAGAACGTTTTCTAAGAGATAAGTGTTTTGTCTCGTAGTTTGAAATGTGCATGGTAAATTTAGTCTTTACAGGGTTGCAGTGTATAGTAGTTGTGCGGAAGCGTTCATCTTACTTTATTGTGCCCCGTGTGACTTTAATTAGTAGTTTTTACCTACTGATGATGACAACTTAGTTGTCGAAATACGTATTTAGGATACGACTAATAATTGTGGTAAGGGGTTATATACCTTTTTAAATTATTTTTTAACCACAGTCTCCATTGAAAGAATTTTCACAATGACTTCCCGGTCAAAGGAGTTCAATAGATTTCATAAGTTATATATTAAAATTAAACTTATAAGTACAGATATCAATTTTCTGAAACGGTGTAAAAATAACAATGTTTTTCCTAAATTCATGAACGTAAATGTAACGACTAATTGTAGAAACAACGATAAGGTCATTTCATATGCAAAAATGAAATGGTTGAACCTAGAAATGAAATATCTGTACAGTAAACGTAGTAAATTAGAATTAGAACTATATAATTTACATTTAAAATTAACTAAAAGCATGGACAACAATGAATTCGAAGATTGGTGTAACTTTTATAGGAAAATTACGGAAATTAAAGACTATAAATTGAAAAAGAAATGTTTAAAACTTAATAAGAAATTTAGAAAGTTATGTCCACCTAAAAAGGATACTAATAAAATTCCTATAAAAGAAACATTAGTGATCAATCAATCATCTGAGAATTTTAGTGATTTAGAAATAAATTTGTTAAATAAAGGGTTAAAATACTGTTTGCCAAGCCGTCAGATTCCTATGGAACAGGTGATTGCAAGCATCGAAACTTCGATTAAGTATTTTGAACAAGGGCCAAAAAACTTTATTCGAGAAGCTTGTAAAACCCAAATCGATAAGAATTTGCAGCAGCACAAACAGAAGTCGGTCAATAAAGAATGGAATATCATTAAAACTCTTAGATCGAAGGACTGCTTTTATCTAAAAGCAGATAAAGGGAACAAGTTAGTAATTATGGACAAAACCGACTATTTTCAAAGAGTAAAAAATTTAATTACCGAAGGTCCGTATGTAGAAATGAAGAAAAATCCGTTACCTAAAATGATTAATGACACAAAAGACGCGATTAAGAAATGTCCAATTTTAATAACTTCTACCCAAAAGTATAAATTGAATGTTAGTAATCCTGTAGTACCAAGAATGTATTGTTTACCGAAGATACATAAACCAGGTAACTCGATGAGACCTATAGTTTCAGGTATTAACTCACCGACTTACTTGATTTCCAAATGGCTAGTGAATGAATTTAAAAATCTACCCGTTAAACCAGAAAATTTGTCAGTCAGCAATTCTTTAGAATTCGTTAAATTAATTAAAGACTGTGAACTGGAAACCGGTGAAATTTTAGTTTCATTCGACGTGACGTCGTTATTTCCCTCGGTACCTATTCCAGAGACTATGAAATATTTAGAAAGCTTGCTCCACAAGAACAACATTGAACCTTCAAAAATAAGAGAATACATGAGACTGACAACTCTGTGCATGGCGCAGAATTGTTTCCAAGTAGGAGAAAAATTTTATGAACAGAAACAAGGCACAACTATGGGTAACTGCTTATCTCCTTTCATAGCCAATTTATTCATGAGTCAATTTGAAGTAGAATTCAAAAACAACGCTAAATATTTCCCGAGAGTCTGGATTAGGTATGTAGATGACATTCTTGCGATTTTTGACACACGGAAATGCGAATTAGACATGTTTGTTAATCAATTAAATTTGAAATATCCGACTATTAAATTTACGGTGGAAAAGGAACAATACGGCAAGATATCATTTTTAGACACTTTACTGATTAGAAATAAACATAAAATAGAAATCGATATTTTCCGGAAAGAAACCAACGTTAATAGATTCATCACCGCGGACTCAAATCATAGTTATCAACATAAGACTGCTTCCTTTAACTTTTTAGTCAATCGGTTACTAAATTTTCCGTTAACAAAGGAGAGATATGAAACAGAGCTAGATTTCATTAAAAATATTGCGACATACAATGGCTTTGACATAGAAATAATCAATAAATTAATTAGAAAAACTAAAATAAAAAATACGATCCGCGAATCCACGAGTTTGATACCCCAAAATAACCAAGAGAAAAAGTACATATGTCTACCATACCACCCTGTCACGAAAAACATTAATAGAATTGTGAAAGAAAGAGGTCTCCAGGTAGCATTTCGGTCTGAAAACACCATCAAAAGTCTGCTAGGGAATACTAAAGATAAAATCAATTCCATTTCGAAATCAGGGATCTATGAAATCAGTTGCGCGGATTGTAATTTGAAATATATAGGCCAAACTAAACGACCTATAATAACACGTTTTAAAGAACACATAGCACATATCAAATACAATAGACCGGATAAATCAAATGTCGCAAATCACGCTTTGAGCACACTACACAATGTACCGATTACAGGTTTGAAATTGATAAAAGGAATTAATAAACCCCATGAACTTGATGCTTACGAAAGTATATTTATCGCGAAAAATAAACATACCTCCTTGAATAGCGATAAATCTCCAATACCGTTCAGCTGTTTATTCACATTTTTATAAGTGAGTGGGGGTTGTAACATCAGAAATATAGACATGTGGGAATCCATACACGTGAAATAATGCAATTACCTCCTAAACAATGGTTGTTGAATGAAGCATTCGGTGTGTTTGTTTCACGAAATGTTAAAATTTTTCGCGCTTTAGGGAACAGATGTGCCGGGTGTTTTGTTTATTAAATTGTTTACCGTGTTTCACCCAGAGCCTGCCGTGAATTCTATACATTATTTTATTTTTTTGCTTAACTCCTTAACTAGGACATGCCACCTATTTACAACTAACTTTTAAATTAAATACCCACAATATCCAATTATGCATAGACCCCCCCCCCCTTTTCGCGTGAAGTGAGTCTCATTTAATATGCAAATTTACCTCCTTATCACACCCTAGAGACTACCGTGAATTCTATACATTATATTAAATAGCGCAACCCCTTACCTAGGACATGTCACCTTTTTATAATTAACTTTTAAATTATACCTACAATATCCAATTATTCAAGACCCTTTTCACGTGAATAGAATTCTCATTTAATATGCAAAATTACCTCCTACATACCCAGAGCCTACCGTGAATTCTATACATTATATTAAATTGCTTAATTCCTTAACTAGGACATCGTCACCTATTTATAATTAACTTTTAAATTGATATACCTACAATATCTATTTATTCACGTGAATGGTTTCTTCTTTTTTAATTATAACACATTGTCACCTATTTATAATTAACTTCTAAATTATACACCTACAATATCGAATTATTTATTGACCCTTTTCACGAGTATTGTATTCCCATTTAATATAATACAACAAGCCGGATGTCTGGTTTTTCACATATAACGCCTTCTCCTTTATTTTGTCTTTCTCAGAATTGCTATGAGAGTTCGGCCTTTACTATATATATATACACGACTTTTTAACCTTTTGTTAATGGATATGTTTTTACACTCGGACCCTATACAGATTTTGTCACCACCTGCGTACGAAATTAACACGTTAAATAATAACTATTAATTTGTACATTGCACATGAAATGCTCATACAGTTAATTATACTAGTGTTTTGTGGAAATATGATGTGATTCATTTAGTTTATTAGTAGGTCACCGTAGCTTTAAAATCGTTTTTTAGTTGGCGCCTTCTTTAGAGAAGAATTTTTGCCGTCCCTTTGTTCGATATTTGAACACATGTTTAAGAACGTTTTCTAAGAGATAAGTGTTTTGTCTCGTAGTTTGAAATGTGCATGGTAAATTTAGTCTTTACAGGGTTGCAGTGTATAGTAGTTGTGCGGAAGCGTTCATCTTACTTTATTGTGCCCCGTGTGACTTTAATTAGTAGTTTTTACCTACTGATGATGACAACTTAGTTGTCGAAATACGTATTTAGGATACGACTAATAATTGTGGTAAGGGGTTATATACCTTTTTAAATTAAATTTGTTTTAGAGATATGTGTTAATACTAGTCTGCGGAAACGGCGCTATCCTGTATCGGGTGTAATTCATCGGTGTCGACAATGTACAATCGATCAACTTAACCTGTATATATGAATGTTATAGCGCGATGGTATTGGTAAAAGTTGTCTGTTTGTACGTCTTTTAATGCAAACAGACGGAGTTGTGAAATATATTTCGCCAGAGTCGTAATAAAGGCAATTAAATGTATATACGGAAATTTATTTTTACGAAAATATATAAAACACTGAAGTAAAATGAATTTAAATTAACTTGAATTGAAATTAATTCCACATATATATACAAAATGCATTTACTTTAAACAGTGAAGAAATTCAAAATATTGCAAAAATAAAAACTTGAATAAATTATCACCTACAGTTAAGTGAATGCGTTGTCAAACCACAGCAAACATTTTTTATTCACCTTAGTTATTACAATATATTCTAAACTTTGTTCTGTAAAGTGCGTTCTTTTATTAGACAGTATTTCTTTAAATATAGAAAAACTTCGCTCAACATCAGCGTAGAAATAATCTTCAAATTTAATATATCTATCGATTTCCGTGTTTTGAACATTACTACAAAAGCCTTTCAGGACATTAAAATAAGGGCTACGAGCGAATATTGCATCAATCTTATTACACCAACCAAACACCAAACTCCCCAGAAATAGTTTTAAAGTTGTTTAGAATATTGTTTAAAGTTTAATTCCATCTTCTAGTTTTATTGCCTGCGTTTCAAAATATTAAATTTGTTTAGGTATGTTGTGAAAATGCTCATGGATAAAATTAAAATTATTTTTTAAGGAAGAGTCCTTTAAAACAGTTTTACATTTAACAAGGCTTCGCGTATTCTCCTATAAATTATCCACTACACTTGCAACATTTTCAGATTATGATAGTAAAACGAACATGCCTCTAACCATGTTCCCCACCTAGTCACAACTGAAGAAGGAGGATTTGCAAAATACGGATATTTTTATTTGTACAAGCAAATTCGTGTTGGCGCTTTTAGAAAGACCTTTTTAGTGGTACTAATCAATTCCTTGGCATAGGGAATTCCTCTCTAACAAACTCTGCAATTATATGCAATGCATGTGCGGTACATGTGCGATGTAAAATATTGGGGAATCTTTCCTTCATTAGTTTACCAGCCTTATCATATTTGCTGCTGCATCACTCACAAACAGCAAGGGTTTTTCGTGGTTGACATCACTATCAAAAATGTTATCAACAGCATTAACAATAATTTCGACTACCTTCTTTGCATTTACGTGCTCGATTACTTTAGTTGCTATTAAATAGGGTTCTGTGGGTATGTCGGGATGTAAAACGCCGATAATAATATTAATTATACCTCTACCTGGTAAATCTATAGTTTCATCTGCGCTGATCCAGAAATAATGGTCTTTTATTTCGTTTTTTATTTTACTAATAACTTCTTTATATATTTTTGGAAGATATGTTCGATAAGACTTGATTCATTAGGAATATGTTTAGATGTATATTTCGCTAAAAACCGACTAAAGACGATATTGTCCAGTTTTCTGCCGCAACAAAGGCTTTATAGAAGTCTGTATAAAAACTGTCTGTTGATGTACTCGGTTGATCGCGATGCATTTTAGTATTTAGATGCGCGGTTAGTCTCGACTTTTTTAAACATTTAAATGTATTTGAACAAATTTTACAATTAGTCTCTGTATCACTAACAATTAAAAAAACCCAAAATCTTTAATCTAGCTACCTAACAGTTCTTCATGCGTTTTGGAGGGGCCATAGTATAATGCTATATATATATATAAAACGATAATATATATGTATTAAAAAATGGAAAAAGTAATGATAAAACCCAACTTAATTTTTTTTCTATAAAAAATATTAAAAGAAACTCTAAAATCAAAATAAATAAAATTAAAGAGTTTCTAGTACAATAGAAATGAATAACTAATATAAACAATTGAAAAGAAGTGTTTCTAGATCTATTGAAATAGTAAACTGTAAGCAACACGCATCTAAATGTGAAAGACGCTCGCCTACATTCATCTTCCGCGTTCGCTAAAGCCCTGACTACCAGAAAGTTGAAACCGATTCTGTGTCTGCGCCTGCATGTCTCATTAGAGGATAGCGTTTGTTCCGCAGTCTAGTTATTACCATTGATGTAACCATACATTTACATTCATTCATACCATGCGAAATATAAAGATAATGATGTACGCCAGTATATGTGGAGAAGTATGACCAATGAGCTCATAATCACTAAGCATAACACAATATTTTATGTCACATGCCCCGAGAAGAAATCTCGAGACATCTGACAAGCAAGAGAAATATGCCGGTAACGCTTTCCTTGAGTAGGTAAGCTACTTTCACTGAGCCATCTAGCCTTCGAATAGAGAACTACACAGTCGAACGCATAGGTTCTTTAGCAGTAGCTTAGTTACTCAAAGAAAGCGTTGCCGGAGTGCCTCTCTTGGCTGTCAGTTGTCTTAAGGTCCCTTCCTGACATGTAGTATTTTCAAGATTGTGTTATACATTGCGACAATGAATTTATTGATTATACTTCTTCACATATACTGACTAGATCTAATAGGAGATCGATACACGCGACTTACGTGTACCTAAAAGTGAATTAATGCTTAATAATAATATTTATTTGTTCAAAATTATAAAAGTGTATAGAACTCGTCAAGTATATGTATACAAGTACATATAAATATATAAAAACCAAGTAAATCGTGACACAGACAACATATTAAAATTCATCTAACGAGTATAAAGATTGTATATACAACAAATTTTTTAATGCTTTTTTGAAGCACTTTTCCCTGATCAAGTCTTTAATGTACTTTGGGATATGATTATAAATATTTAGGATCTGACTAGTGGCGTTCTTTTGTACCCTGGTCAGAGTAGTTTGTGGCACCGCAAAATAGACACTTTCCGTCCCGCGAGTACTGTACTTGTGATTCAAGACATACCTGCCAAACGCACTGCTCAAACCCCCTCTCACACACAAAGCACACTCCAGAATGTAGAGACTGGTAAACGTATGTATTTTTCTTGTTCTAAATATTTCCCGGCGCAAGTCAGTAACTCCCAATTTAAAAACTGCACGGAGACATTTCTTCTGTATAATAAAAAGATTTCCCACATCTACACTATTCCTTCAGAAGACCAAACCATACCGCAACCGCGTTTCTACGTAAGCTCGATACGCACACAAACCGGCTTCACTGTTTACTGAGCCTGAGATAACCCTAAGGGCATAGTTAAATGGAGATATCCTCCGAAATAGGTGGTGTCTATGGGACTTCCAATTCAGTTGTGAATAGACCCTTATGCCGATAAACATTACTTCAGGCGACGAGGTTAGTACACCGTCTCCATAGAGAAACAGCTGAGAAACAGCGAACTCTATGATTTGGATCTTGTCCATATTCAACTTAAGATCGTTCGCTGTGAACCACGTGCTCATAGAGAACCTGTACAATGGTTTTGCTCAAGACGTTTGTTTCTGTTGATCTTATTACCAATGAAACATCATCCGCAAATAAGGCCATAGGATAATTAAATACTAGCGGTAACCCATTTATGTAAATTAAAAATAAAAGAGTCCCCAATACGAATCCCGGTGGCAGACCCCTGGTAACAGTGAGCCACCTAGACCCAATCCTGGCTGCCTCTGCATTCACTGCCATGACACTTTGTCTTCTGTTCTCTAGATAATTTTTCTCTAGATGATTTAATCACAAAAGGATTTTGTGATTAACCCTATCAAAAGCCTTGGACAAGTCCAAAAAAATTCCTGTTGCTGCCCTGTTTGATAAACATTCTGTCTCTCTCTGTAATATACTGATTTTCAATAAAATCGGAACATCTAGAAATAGTAAATCACTTGCAGAGAACTTTTATATACACTTTGTTTTGTCTCTGACAAGAAATGATAACAATATGAACGAAAAAATTTAGCAGTTGTGCAATTTTTGTTTTATCAAAAAATTATGTTTTTAAATTTGCGTTTCTTTCAAATTGAAGCAATATTTTGTAGCGATTTGTTCTCAATTTATTAAGTTATTAAATCATTATGCCAGTGCGCTGTTTACGGAACAATTACAATCATTTAAGTAAATTCGAAAAGAGGCGGGTTGTTGGTATGCAGGAAGCTGGTTTTTCAATAAGACAAATTTCCGACTGCACAGAATGCAGTGTGTGAACAGTGATACAGTGTTGGTCCAGGTGGTCCGAGGAAGGAATCCATAATCGTCATCATGGATCAGGACGACCTCGAGCAACTACAACACCATTTGAGGGTCACGGCTTTGAAAGCTACAAATTACAAAGCAAATCATACGAAATTTGAATTGAAAAATATTGTCTATGTTGGGACTCGAACCCAAGTCTAAAGTTTGCCGGACTGTCGCTTTTACCACTTAGTCACAATAGTCCTAGGTTCAAGCTATTTAGAAATGCATTATAAAGTAACAGTGTTAATGAATCAGATGTCAGTTATTGAATGTAGATGTCAAGTTGAAAGCAGAAGTCAGTTTTGATAGCAGATGTCAGTTAGTGAAAGCAAATGTCAGTTATTGAAAGCAGATGTCTGTTTTGAAAGCATGTGAGTTATGAAAGCAAACGTCAGATTAGAAAGTAGATGCCTATTTTGAAAGTAGATGTCAGTTATTGAAAGCAGATGTCAGTATTTTGAGAGCAGATATCAGTATTTTGAGAGCAGATGTCAGATTTGAATGTTTGAATTACTCCATAGTTATATGAGTGTTTAGATAATTTCTTAGCCGTTAATTAAATATAACAATTGATAAATTATTGGAGTTTTTCGGCTTTTATATGAAATATTTACAAATATCAAATTAGAATATATGTAATTGCAGAGTAAGTGGGGATGTAAACATTGCTGTCTACAAATTACAAAGCAAATCATACGAAATTTTAATTGAAAAATATTATCTATGTTGGGACTCGAACCCAAGTCCCAACATATATATATATATTTGGGTTTTTTAAATATATATATTTTGAAGTAATATACAGACCTTTAATCGCCTACTGATTAGGTTTACCATATCATACCAAGGTCACGAAGATATTATATATATATATATATAATATATATATATATATATATATATATATATATATATATATATATATGTATATAGATAATTATTTCGTGCATCATTTGCCGAAACATGTAGGGTTGTTATATATACTTTGAAGTAAAACCAGACCTTAAATCGCCAACAAATTGAATTTACCATAACATACAAAGGTCACGAAATAATTATCTATATATATATATAACGGGTGTTCAGAAACATTCGAAGTCAAGTGGGCTCTGAATAAAAAATCGTATATCTTTACTTGTATCGTAATCGTATATCTTTACTTGTATTATGTAAATGTATCAATCTATATCAGACATGACTTCATATTTTCAAGGACTACTTTGACTTCGAATATTTCTGAACACCCGTTATATATATATGAAGCGTTGTTCTTCGGAATATTTCGCTGCGTTTGGATGATTTCGTCATGAGAAGGACAACTTTCTTCCTGACGTTTCGGTGACATCACTTTCACCTTTTTCTAGAGGATCTTCTCGTTGCGATGGTAACTTCAAGAGTGAGTCGATTTCTTTTTATATGAGACTTGAATTTTGTTGTGGTCGGAGTTGCCTCCATTTCCACTCCATTGTTTCGTATTTCCCAGGGTTGTGACGTGTATGTGTCTGATTAATAAATAATCGTGTGTTGTGTGTTTTTGTGCGGTCCTGTGTTGCGTCTGTGTGTTTGTCGCTTTTTGCCTTTAAGTCACTGGTCATCGGTTTTTTGTGTTTCAGTCATGTGTGTGTTTAATGTTTGTTGTTGTAGAGTGTGATTATTTTCTGTGTTTGCGTTACGAAGTATTGTATCTGTTCTGTTGTTGCGTTTGTGGAGTGTAATGTTATTAGCATATTGCCTAAGGCAAGTGCTAGTTCGTCAGTTGTGTTAGGTGTTGTGTTTCTTTGTTTTTGTGTCCATGGGTTCGTTGTTGGGGGTGGTGCTGGTATGTATTCGGGTTTGGGTGTGGTTTTGTTTACAGGGTTGCTTGGATTGTTAGGACAGTTAAGGAAAGTGGATAAGTGAGGACCACCGCAGTTTGCACACTTTGGTGGGGTTGTTTTGGGTTTTGTACATAGGTGTGTTGAGTGTTCGTCTCCGCATTTCATGCATTTGTAGTGTATGTTACGGGTTTTTTGGTGGTGTCCAAATGTCTGACATTTGTGGCATTGTATCATGTCTGTCCGTTTGTTTAGTGGTTCGATTTTAATTGTGAGTCCGCAGCAGTCGTGTATGTAAATTGATTTGTATTGTCTCGTCAGTTCTATTAGTACAAGTGGTGCTGGTATTCCGTGTTTGCCGTTCATGCGTTTTATTTTTATTGTCGGGTAGCCTTGGTCAGTCAAGTCGTCGGTGATGTCAGTGTCTGTGATAAAGGTAGGAATGCCACGCATAACTACCTTTAGTGTTTTTTCGCTTCGTAATTGAAACGTGTAAAATTGAATTTGTTCTGTGTTGAGTATGTGTTTAAGTGTGCGGTAGTCTACGTCAGTTTTCGGTTCGATGTGAATGCCAGGTTTCACTAGTTTGTTTTGTACGGTGTTAATGTTGTGTGTTTTAAGTATTTGTCGTATATGTGCCCATTTGTCTTTGTCTGTTATTATGATTGGTGCGATTTTGTGTGTTTTGCGTGTTTAGGTGTTTGTGTTTTGTGTGGTGTTTGTTTTGTCACTTACCCTGGGTGTGCTGCCTGAAGTTGACGGTTGTGGAGTGAATTCAGCTTCTTCTTGTTCCATCTTTTCCTCGGGTTTGGTTTCGAGGGCACTGTAGGAGTTTTTTGTTTCTATCGGTGCAGTTGATTCTTCTGTTTTCAGCTTCTTTGTAAATTTAGGGTAGATGAAGTCTTCGATTTTCTTTTCCGGATGTATTATGTTCTGTTTTCTGTAGTGTTTTTCTTTTTTGGTCTGTTCGGGATCTGTTATTTCTACTTGTATTTTCGGTTGATCCGGGTCTACTACGAAGAAACTCGGTGATGTCTGTAGTAGTTGTTGTATGCCACTTTCGCTGTGTGTTTCATCAATTATTGATTGCGTTTGTTGAACTAATTCAGGTGGCCAGAGTTCAATCATATTGGGATTCACTATTAATTTTGTTAATGTGATAATTCGCCCGGCCATTTCTTCCGGCTTCGCTTGACGATATTTCGTCGTATGTTCTCTCAGCTGTGATACTGCTCGAGCAGAAGGCGCAGTGAGAATGAGTCGATTTTTCTTCATGAGTCTTTGAATTTTGAATCGGGGTCGAAGATTGCCTCCATTTCCACTCCGTTGTTAAGTATCTCCCAGGGTTGTGATGTGTTTGTGTCTGATTAATATCGTGCGTTGTTGTGTTTGTTTTTGTTGTCACGTGTTTTGTTTGTGCAGTCTGTGCGTCAGTCGCGTTTACATTTTTTTTTTGCGTTTCAGTTGTGTGTTTAATGTGTTTTGTTGTATAGTGTTATTATTGTCTGTGTCTGTGTAACGAAGTGTTGTATTTGTTCGTTTGTTGCGTTAGTCGAGTGTAGTGTTATTAGCATATTGCCTAAGGCAAGTGCTAATTCGTCAACTGTGTTAAGTTTTGTCTTGTTTTGTCTTTGTGTCCATGGATTACTTGTTGGGGGTGGTGCTGGTACGTATTTAGGTTGAGGTGTGGTTTTATTTGTAGGATTGTTTGGGTTATTGGGACAGTTAATGAAAGTGGATAGATGAGGACCACCGCAGTTTGCACACTTTGGTGGGGTTGTTTTTGTTTTAGTACATAGATGTGTCGAATGTCCGTCTCCGCATTTCATACATTTGTAGTTAATGTTGCAATTCCGTTGGTGATGTCCGAAAGTCTGGCACTTGTGGCATTGTATAATGTCAGTCCGTTTGTTTAGTTGTTATATTTTGATCGTCAGTCCGCAGCAGTCGCGTAAGTTGTAGATTGACTTGTATTGTCTCGTCAGTTCGATTAATACAAGTGGTGCTGGTATTCCGTGTTTGCCGTTCATCCGTTTGATTTTTAAAGTCGGGTATCCTTGGTCCGTCAAGTCGTCTGTGATGTCAGTTTCGGTGATAAAGGTGGGAATGCCACACATCACCACCTTTAATGTCTTTTCACTTCTCAATTGAAAAGTGTAGTATTGTATATGTTCGTTGTCTAGAGTGTGTTTTAGTTTTCTGTAGTCTTCGTCAGTTGTCGGTTCTATGTGAATTCCTGGTTTCACCATTTTGCTTTCTGTCGTGTTGATGTTATTAGTTTTAAGTAATTGTCGTATGTATGTCCATTTGTCTTTTTCGATTATGATAATTGGTGCGACTTTGTGTGTTTTTTTTGTTTCAGTTTTTGTGTTAAGTGTAGTGTGTGTCTTATCACTTACCCTGGGAGTGCTGTTGTATGAAGTTGAAGGTTGTGGAGTGATTTCAGTTTCTTCTGCCATTTTTTCCTCGGTGTTTGTTTTCTCGAGGACACTGTATGCGTTTTTTGTTTCGATAGGTGTATTTGCGTGGTCTGTTTTTTGTTTTTTTGCCGTTTTCTTCGCCATTTTAAAATCGTTTTGGAGTTGGACGTTGATTATGTGATCCGAGTTGTTGTCGGGCGGGTTTGCCGGGCTTGTATCTTCTTCTTCTTCATTTTCTTCGGGCGATACTAATAATTCTATTTCACATGTTGGCTGGACGGGATCGACGATGAATATCTGTGGTTGCCTTTGTAGAAGGTTTTGGATATCTTCTTCGTCGGTTGTTTGGCTAATGATAATTTCTGCGTCTTGTCGTTGCTGCGGCGTACATCTTCTTTTGAAGTTATTCTTCAGAGTTATATTCGTTACGGTTTTGGTGATATATCTTCCGGCCATTTCTTCCGGGTTCGTATTTACGCTGTATTGGACGTAAGTGCTCTCAACTGCGATGTAGCAAGAATGGATATCGCAGTGAGAATGTGAGTCGATTTCCTGTGCCGCTCGTATTATATGATCCCGTCGTAGTGGGGACGCGTGTCAGACTCCTCGTGATTGGTCCGTCGGTTGTTCTGTCGCTTTCGACTATTGGTCGATCGGTTTGCGTTCGGTCCGAGTTAGTATGACTGGGCTGTGGCAAGTTGTTATCATTACGTCGCTTGTATGTAATCTGCCTGTTGAGCAAGGCCGGCTTCCATGTGTCAGGCAAACGCTGTCCGTCGTCACGTTTGTTCATACAGTTTTGCCGTTTCTCAATTTCTATAGCTTCTCTTATAATCCTGTACGTTAACCTCGTACTGCGTGCTATAGTTTTTGTACCGTCAAAGTCGATGGTGTGTCCTGTATGTAGCGCTTGCTTAGCTAGGGATGGTGTTGTTTCTTTTTTAGCTACCGCATTTCTGCGCTCTTCCCTCCGTACGCTGGTTTTACGGTTAGTATGCCCTATGTGATGTTTGTACAGGACGAAATCATCCAAACGCGGCGAAATATCCCGAAGAACAACGCTTCAACAAACGACCGCGAAAACATTCGAAGAAATATATATATATATATATATATATATATTCATATCATTATATTTTATATGACGACTCCTGTATAAAATTTAATTATATTAATTATAATTTATATTATTATATTTATTTTATAAATTATTTAAAATTAATCATAGTTTTTAATGACTATTTTGTTTCAGTATCGTCGCTGAGTTTACTATGGCCAATTATTCAGAAAATAAGAAAATGTGATACACAAAGTTGGCATGAATTCATTGAAGATTATTCAGTTCGATTAGCTGTATGGGACATTTTCATGATGGTTATATCATCTATAATTTTTTGGTGCAATAACGTCGGTAATAGTCGCCACAATAGACAGCAGTCAACCGATATTCGAATAAATGTTTAGATGTACAGACAAAGACGACTTTAAGAAATATTTCCTTAAAGCATTACTTAAACATTACTTAAACATTACTTAAACATTACTTAAAACATTACTAAACTAAATTTAAAACGAAGACGTCTTGCCCTTTCTCTAATTTTGGTTTGTTTATATATTATCTCTAAAGACGAAATTATATGCAAAAATTAATGTATTTTAAAAATACATATTTCTTGCACATATTTTCGTTTTTATAAACAACATACAAACAAATTAAGTATTTTCGAAATAATAATTCATCGTTGATGTTTCGAAAATATTGATATGAAAAATGAACCTGTAATTGTTAATAAATAAAAAGTTTTCTCAAAAAATTAAATTATATATATAGATATAGATTTTATCCTAAAATATATGTTAAGTCGTTCATTAGCTTGTAGCGTTAAAATCTTTTAATTGTAAAACATTAGTGTTAACATAATTAATTAAATAAACAAATGACTAAATTAAATTACAGTTTTATTATTTATTTACCTTAATTTAAATCCCAATTATAGTATTAAATACTAAGTTTTTTTGCCCTAATCTATTAATTTAATATGTGTTACGAAATATATCTTATATTTCTTGTTAAATTATTTCGTCTTTTATTAATTATCGAACATGTGCATTGATAGTAAATTAGATTAACGTACTTATATACTGTGTCCGAAAATATGGAATATGGCGAATGGGACTGACACAAGTGAGTTCATGAAGAAATCCTACACACATCGATTTTGTTTTTTAAAAATGCACATTTTCATGCTATAATCACCCCTCTACACCCATAATATATCTGCATATTTAAGTTTATTTATTTCTAAGGATTCCAGTAAATTTAACTTTAATCCTTTTTGTTGTGACTGTAAAATTTCGAAATCTTTATTGAAACTATGATTATTTTCCAACAAATGAATTGCATAATTGGAATCTGTCTTTTTGTTAATAAAACTTTTAAAATGTTCCTGTATTCTTTTCTCAAAGCTCCTACCAGTTTGGCCTATGTATGTTTTAGGGCACTCTTTACATATTAGTTTGTATACTCCGGATTTATTACTTTTGCTTGTCTTGGATTTATTATTTTTTATGAATTTCCCTAAAGAATTATTAGTTTTATAAGCTACCTTTATATCTGTTTTTCGTAAAATTTTTCCTATTTTTTCACTTATCGGTCCTATGTATGTTAATAATTTATAATTGCTTGGTTTATCTTTTATTATTGGGTACACATTTTCTATTGCTTTCCTATATTTCTTTTTTCTTAAAATTGTATCTACTATATTTGGGTTATATCCATTATTTTGCGCTATTTGTTTAATGATATTTAATTCTTTAAAGAAGTTTTCATTATTTAAAGGTACTGATATTAATCTGTGTATCATACAATGGAATGATGCTAGTTTTTGACTTACCGGGTGACAGGAACTATTGTGAATGATAACATCTGTGTGTGAGGGTTTGTGATATATTGAAAAGACATGTTTATTATTTTGTCTAGAAATTGTAAGGTCCAAGAAGTTTATACTTTGATCTGATTCTTTTTCTATGGTGAAATTAATGTTTTGGTGTAGATTATTTATGTGTTCAAAAAATTGGTTTAATTGTCTATCTGTGCCTCTGAAACAAGCTAATACGTCATCTACATATCTGTGCCAGTATATAAAATATTTAAAATTGGGATGTTCTTTAATTTGACTTTCTAAATTATCCATAAAAATCTCTGATAATAGCGGACTCAATGGGTTGCCCATTATTAGGCCATCATTACATGAATATATCTTACTGTCAAATTCAAAATAGTTTTGATAATAATCTACACCAAAACATTAATTTCACCATAGAAAAAGAATCAGATCAAAGTATAAACTTCTTGGACCTTACAATTTCTAGACAAAATAATAAACATGTCTTTTCAATACATATATCACAAACCCTCACACACAGATGTTATCATTCACAATAGTTCCTGTCACCCGGTAAGTCAAAAACTAGCATCATTCCATTGTATGATACACAGATTAATATCAGTACCTTTAAATAATGAAAACTTCTTTAAAGAATTAAATATCATTAAACAAATAGCGCAAAATAATGGATATAACCCAAATATAGTAGATACAATTTTAAGAAAAAAGAAATATAGGAAAGCAATAGAAAATGTGTACCCAATAATAAAAGATAAACCAAGCAATTATAAATTATTAACATACATAGGACCGATAAGTGAAAAAATAGGAAAAATTTTACGAAAAACAGATATAAATGTAGCTTATAAAACTAATAATTCTTTAGGGAAATTCATAAAAAATAATAAATCCAAGACAAGCAAAAGTAATAAATCCGGAGTATACAAACTAATATGTAAAGAGTGCCCTAAAACATACATAGGCCAAACTGGTAGGAGCTTTGAGAAAAGAATACAGGAACATTTTAAAAGTTTTATTAACAAAAAGACAGATTCCAATTATGCAATTCATTTGTTGGAAAATAATCATAGTTTCAATAAAGATTTCGAAATTTTACAGTCACAACAAAAAGGATTAAGGTTAAATTTACTGGAATCCTTAGAAATAAATAAACTTAAATATGCAGATATATTGTTAAATGACCAATTAGACCTTAATAATTCCCCACTTTTAAACTGGTTTCATTAAATATTAAAATAACAGTAATTTTAGACGATATATCGGTAAGAGACGATTCTAATGTAGACAAGTGCAACCCATTGAAATAGTTTAGAAAAAAGCCATACATTTGTGAAGAGCGTGTTCAGTAGTAATATAAGATCCGAAGAAGCTACATCGTAGCGAAACATGTCATCCATTTATTAATATATAATAAAGTGTAATATATACTGGAAATTAGTATAAGTGTTTTACTTAAATCCCATTTACATATAATGGATTTCCAGCAAGTATCGGCCGATTCAATAAAATTTATTATTATTTGTACTAATATAACAAAAATGCTTATGTCATGAAGCAAATGACTTTAGCAAAAAATCTTATTTAAATTCTTAAAGAAGAATAATATACTTATTTACATAAAAAATAAACGGGCAAAAAAAATTTGGCGTTGTAAAAATTGCGGAAGCTAAACGTTTCACAAATTATGTTTACAATTTTTGCACAGTTTTGAAGCACATTCCAGGCAAGTCAGTTTATGGCATGATATACACAATGAAAAATTATTTCTTTTAATCTTCGAGGGACAGGTATAGCATGTCTTACGCTTTTCTAATTTTTCCTCCCCTGAAGCTTCGGGAGTTTCCTCGGAAATACCTATAATTAATCGTAAGGTGGCACGCAATTTACGTTTTAGATGAACGTTTCTCGATCTTCTTTCAAGGTGAGGACGTATTAAGCCATCTGCAAGCTGTTTTAAGAAATCTGTCTTGTCTCTCTAAGAACAATCCTTAAATGACTGATGCAGAACGTGAGCATTTACACCACTTATATCAAGCAGAGAAAAAAGCAACCATCGGCCATCTTTGTGTGCGGCGACTTGTTGAATGCTTAGCACACTTTTAATCAAGCGCGTCGACACCTCTCTTGGTTAGATTGTAAAACGATATTATTTCTGGTTTGCCCGTCTCCTTATCTGTGGCCTTTGAATCGTGCATTGTAGAAATAAGTATAACGGCCTTATTTTTTTTTGGCACATTAGAAATTAGTGTCGTGTTTTGAGTAAAACCATATAAAGTTGATCCAACAGTTCGATTTCTATTTGGCAAAAAGGGTTGGGGTACTTCTCTTTTATTTTTCTTTATCGTTCGCACATATGTCTGGCCTCTTTCTCTCTATTCTACTGACGTAAACCAGTTGTCAGCATTTACGTTGCGATTCTCTGAATTCGTTCAGTTAGTCTGAGAACAGACCGCGTAGGCTTTGAGTATTTTTCTCTTCATCTGTAAGGCCAATTCCATCACAATCTTTTCCACAATAAACGTAATCATTATAGAAGTATAATTATTTTGTGCATATTTACAAGTCTTATTTGACATATACATTTTGTACTTGCATTTGCCTCTTAACGAAATCAGCATTTCGTCGATACACATAGTTACGCCAGGAGAATATAAATTGTTTGAGTTTGTGATAAATTTATTAAAAATTTAAAAAAATCGGTGCTGATGCGTCTGCCTGATATCTCACGAATCTATCCTCAGTATTATAATAACGCAAAGCAATAAGCAAGGTCGAAAATCTATTTTTGCTCATTACACAAGGAAATATTTCGCGCCCAGTTCCATCGGTAGCAAAGATCCGTTCAATTTTTTCATGATTCGAAATAAAAATGGCAGTATAAAATACTAAGCGCAAAGAAGCGCATAGCTTGGTTATGTCTAAATCCTGAAGTTCAGACCTTTGTTCATTTTTATACTTGACTCCTATACACTGGAACTTTATATTGGTCCACCGCAGCATAACTTGCAGTATATCTTCCGAAAATAACATGTCCCAACAAGTAACTGGATCAGCTTTGTTACACAAATTTGCCGATGGACGTATAACAGGAGTTGTATTACAATATTATGATTTTGTGTTCTGGTTCGAGATATAAAACTTTCTGATGACCATTTGTAGCGATTTTTGCCATAGAAATTTGTTGAGTTGTTAGCTGATGCTGTGCTGCTTTCTTTACTTCCACTCTGCATCTTCTCGATACGTTCAGCCTCATCTTCACTATCTACCTCTGCTTCCGAAGCTGAGTCATGATCACTTACTTCGTAATAATCTTCATCGACTCTTTCATCATCACTATTTTCGCCATCTGCTTCATTAAACGAACTTAGCAAAGTATTTTCAAAGTATGGATCACCGTAACGAACCCTTTTTGATGAAGTAGGAAAGTTGCTCATAGTCAAAAGTCACACAAAATAAACGTAGACAAAATTAAAATAGTTACACTAATGCCGTAGTCCGGTCACTGTGGCCGCGTCGAAATTTTAATCTCACTCTTGTAAGAAATAAGTTAACCAATCAAGTTCAACGTTTACATGTAAACTGACGATCGGGTGATTTGAAGGTACTGAGACGCATATTGCGTTATATTAAAGTGGGGACAATTTCCAAGAAAATACAATTACGCAGTGGTCTGTATGTCAGCACTACATTGGTTACGGGTTCAAATATTCGCAGTTTTATTGGCAAATGGGACCGAAGTTGTAATTTGTCTTTAGACAATAAGTTGCTATTATAAAAAATAGTAATAAAACCTATCTGGACATATGGTATTCTTTCGGCTGCTGCCAGTTTTTTGAACATTAAAAGAATACAAAGATTTCAATCAAAAAAATTAAAAACAATTATCAGTGTCTCAAGGTATCGTTAAAAATCCCAATTGTTCGACAAGAAATAACGCGTCTAGAAAATGTGATCCACTTGACTTGCAAAATATGTTTATATCTTTAAAATAACATTACTAAATTATTAATCACCTTAACAATCTCTATGTTGTGTAATATTAATTATTTCGCAATACTAAATATCTTAGGATAGAATGTAATATTACTTTCAGAATTCAATTAAAAAAAGCATTCCGAGATGTATGATGTTGTGTTTGTATGCGTGTTTTGTTTTGTATTCAAAACCATATATTGTTTACAAATTAATTTTTGTTAACGTTTACATAAATATATAACTTTTCGAATTAATATTGGAGTAATGAATCTACTAACTTTAAACATCTTCAGGTATCAAGGTAAATGTTCAAAATTCCATCCATCTATTACTTGACAATAAGCTAGTCTGCAAATGCTGGAGATACCTGCGCTCACATTAATTTTTGCTAATATGTAATATGACGTATGATCAAAAAGTCTTTGGATCGCGATAACCATGGAGTGTAAAAACCATCTATAGAATTATTTACTTCTGTAGTTTGAAGTACACATATGTCACAAATAAAATAGATTTTAGGTTATGGTAATTAGTTGCATTTTATGTATATTTTATAGCCAGCTGACTTAAAAATTGTCAAGTACCTAAATGGCAAAACTAATTGAAATAAATAATTTCATAGATACATGTCTCGTAAATTCCACGGCAATACCGATCCAAACACTTTTTGATCATGCCATATGTTTCCAACACTTGCATTCGCCCAGCAAATGTCAGTGTGACTCGTGTCAATGTCAAATTAGTTGTTTGGAAGTCACTATTTTAGATAAAAACTTGGAAGGGCTCATTTAACTGAGAAATATTGTATTGAAATTTTAATGATGTTGGAATATGAAGATAGGCGGAGACAACAGGAAGGAGTGTGAAATTTATTTAACACCTCATCAATTTCAAACTATTAGGTAAGCCTCTCTGTCAGTTTAAAACCATTTAGTTTTTCGGGTTTCTGTTGTAAAGTTGTGTTAACCAAAATCGGATATGGTATATAGATCTTATACTTTCAAATTTATTTGTTTATTAATTTATTTTTTTGTTGTAATAAACAATGAGAATGATGTTACTATTAACAATTACAACGAATTCATTAACAACGCTCTGATAATTACGGAATAAGCGATGGTTCGAGAAATTATTTAATAATAGTGGTACTAAATGGATTGTGATAGGTCTAACTCCAACTGTCGGTTATGTACCTATCATTAAATTTCGTTCAACGAGTGCTTGCATCTTCTTTACAATTCACAATTCACTATGAGCGGGAAGAATTTTGTAAAACTGAGGGTTGCACTTCTAATCATCAAATGGAATCTAGCATGTACAAAGACATATATATAATTCATCTAAAAAGTCATGATTAGAGCCCGGCGAACGACGCAATATCGGTCTTTAATTTAAAACTCATCAATAGGAAGCGTTATGGTTAACCATACAATTTATCTAGTACGATTTCTTCGAAGCTAGGCCATTGTACCGCTTAGTGAAGATAGTGTACTAACGATTTGGCAGGCCCAATATAACTATTAAGGCAGCGTCCTCATATATACAGGCTGTTTAAAAAGATGCGGCAATATTAAAGGGGGTGATTGCCCAGGTCATTTTATACAAAAAGTTCCTATAAACATAGGTCCGCATACGCTTCGTTACCGATCTACAGCGTGTTGAAGTTTAATTTTAAGAAACAGTAAAAACTTGATTTTTCCAAAGCGGTTTGAGATATCATAATGAAATTTTAGGCGTGTTAATAGCTGTGGGAGACACATACTTTGCAATACAACACAATGTTTCAGTCGTACCTGTGGCGCGCGTATTGGCACGTCACAGGCTATTTTTCAAGAAAAAATAGAACGCCTCTGATTTCTCTAAAAATACTAATATGCTTTTATTTATTGTTCAATTATG
Source organism: Melolontha melolontha (assembly GCA_935421215.2). Classification (NCBI taxonomy): domain Eukaryota; kingdom Metazoa; phylum Arthropoda; class Insecta; order Coleoptera; family Scarabaeidae; genus Melolontha; species Melolontha melolontha. The sequence continues at coordinate 5,580,502 of OW285240.1, read as the reverse complement.
AAGAAAAAAGCTCTCTTAACTTTTTATCGTACGACTTACCGTTTTTTAGTAAAAAAAACATTTTAGTGCATGTCCATTTATTACAGAAAAAAATATTAAAGAACAAGATTTTATTCAAGGGCAAAAACAAATATTTTACCGAACCAACAATTTTATCAACCAAAAATTACAAAAACTGTGTAAAGTGACCACCTCTAGCTCGGATGCAAGAATCCAATCTTCTCCTCATTGACTGGCGAACTCTCTGAAAAACACCAGGATCGGTTTTAATTGAGTTGCACCTAGCAATGATTCGGTTTCTTAAATCTTCTACGTTTTCCAATGGAGTAGCGTACACCAAGGACTTCAAATGGCCACACATGAAAAAATCGAGGGGATTTAAGTCCGGGGATCGTGCAGGCCATGAGTGAGGTCCACCTCGGCCTAACCAGCGATTTCCGTATGCTTGTGTTAAGAAATCACGAGCTACTTGACTAAAGTGGGCTGGTGCGCCATCGTGCATATACCACATTGCATCTCTGATTGCTAATGGGGCGTCCTCCAAAAATCCAGGGAGCGTGTTCTCCAAAAAGTTGCTATACACCTCTCCGGTAAGTCTCCTAGGTAAAAATACCGGTCCAATTATGCAGTCACCCACAATCCCAAGCCAAACGTTCAAAGAAAACTGATGTTGAAAACGGTCTTTAACAATTTCATGTAGATTTTCGTCACACCATACATGGTTATTATGGAAATTCCGTATTGCATTTCTTGAAAAATTCGCTTCATCGGTGAATAGAATCAACATCAGGAGTTGAGGGATTTGAACCATTTTATGCAAAAGCCATTGACAGAATGCAATTCCAGGAGGAAAATCAGAAGGAAGAAGTGCTTGAAGCAATATGGAATGGATACAACAAATTTTCCTTCAGAATGTGCCAAATAGTCCCATTACTTACATCCAAAGCGTCAGCAATTTTTCGAGTAGAAGTACCTCGATCTTCTTCAATCATGTCTAGCACATCCTCTTCCAGCTCTACCGTTCTTGCTGTCCTTGGCCTTCCTGCTCCTCCATTTCATCTTAATGTGCCTGTTTCATAAAGACGCCGATGAATACTTTCGAAAGTTTTTCTATCAGGAACAATACGGCCAGGAAATCTTTCAGTATACAACCGCCTAGCTTCTAATGCATTGCCATCAGCACGCCCATAAATGTAGTGCATGTCGGTCATCTCGGCATTCGTATAGCGATTCATGATAAGGAACTTCAACAAATTCGACACATTATTAATTAACAAATTATTAATCACGATACTCATTCAATATGTCATTCAATATGTCAGTGAATAAAACAGGACTGTGGTTTGGTAAAATATTTGTTTTTGCCCTTGAATAAAACCTTGTTTTTTTATTTTTTTTTCTGTAATAAATGGGCATGCACTAAAATGTTTTTTTTTTTTACTAAAAAACGGTAAGTCGTACGATAAAAAGTTAAGAGAGCTTCTTTCTTCATAATTGAACAATAAATAAAAGCATATTTGAGAAGTCCTATTTTTTCTTGAAAAATAGCCTGTGACGTGCCAATACGCGCGCCACAGGTACGACTGAAACATCGTGTTGTATTGCAAAGTATGTGTCTCCCACAGCTATTAACACGCCTAAAATTTCATTATGATATCTCAAGCCGCTTTGGAAAAATCAAGTTTTTACTGTTTTTTAAAATTAAACTTCAACACGCTGTAGATCGGTAACGAAGCGTATGCGGACCTATGTTTATAGGAACTTTTTGTATAAAATGACCTGGGCAATCACCCCCTTTAATATTGCCGCATCTTTTTTAAACACACTGTATATATAAAGATAATTATTTCGTGACCTTAGTATGTTATGGTAAATTCAAATTTTAGGCGATTTAAGGTCTGGTTTTACTTCAAAAACTATATATTTAAAACAATCCTACATGTACATGTTTCGGCTAATGATGCCTTTCTCAAGGAACACAAATGTATGACATTAATATACTGTCATTTATATTTTGTAAACGATAGGGATGAAGCTCATTAAGGTGCAGATTTCTCCATACGTTGGTTTGAGGAGTTCCCGTTGTATGACATATTCTACGAATTCTGGTAGAAGGACTTAGTTCAACTTCATTTAAAACTACTTCAGCGTTTCCAAATCCATCTTTTTCTACGCAACGATTTGGGAAAGACCCTGTCTCTCTTAAACAGCGAAAAACGTTTGAAAATGTTGTGTGGTGAGAAACAATGCGATCTGGGTATCGCCTGATATACTCCGCAGCTGCAGCACAGCACGTTCACTTCCATTGCAAAAACCATATAAGAAAACCATATCAGCATATTCTGCATTAGTAAAACGCGGCATAATGACTTAAATTAATATTACAGCACAAAAGTCATTAATTTGTCAATCATACGTTAATACGTCAAGGCTTACTTAATTAGAGAAATTCACCTATAGGTCATATAACATTTTTTGATCGTAATGACCCCCAGATTATATGGTATACATTTGTCGGTCGAGTCGCGAAACAGCCTGAATATTTCTAATATTTGTCGTAAAGATAGATTTTGACTTTCTATATTTTTTATTACACGAGGAATAAAACCAAAATATATATGATGTTTAAGCAAAAAGAGTTTTTGTACAAGCGTTTTACTAAATGATACAAATTTCACCGTATCTTCAGGACACATTACCACATTTTTAATTGTTTTAAAATTGTCACAATTAAAAATACAAGTTAGTTTGTATCCATATACCCTATCTAGTAATAACAGGTTGAGTAAGCAAACTTAATCCAGAAGAAGGTTCTTCTTAAATTTGTATTTGGGGGGAGCTGGCTGGGAGCTTTTAAGAAAATTGTTTTCGTATTACTAATAAATCTATTTACATCTGCGAACTCTTCTCGCACAATATCACACATGCGATATAAAGAATGTAGAAAATAAGTAACATGAACCATACCTGGTAAAAAAGTTTGTAAATTTATCCCTGCGCAGAGCGTATAAGCAACAACATCAGTTACTAATATAAGACCTTTCTCTTGTCCGGAATTATGGAATTAGAAATACAATAACATAAAACAAACATTTTTGTAAAAATTATTTTCAACATAAGAAATGGTATTAAAAGCAAAATACATTTTTTTTTAATTGAAAGCACTCCGATAAGTCACGAGCGAAGAAATCGCGCTGACTAAGTATGTGAAAATGGACGACCGTTCCCGGGATATAATAATAGTACTTTCTTGATAAGTCATTTCTCGTGGTATTCGTTTTATTGAAAACGAATTGCAGAATCGTATGTATAGATTCTCAGTGCGAGAAATTGAAAAAAATCGAATTTCGTTGATTACAGAACCATCTATCATGAATTGAAAAAAATATTTCAGACAAATCCTACATACATTTTCCAATACAATTCGAATCTGTAATAAAATATACGGGTTCCTATTTACAATTTCAACGTTAACCCCGCCCAACCTACATGAAGCGGGGGGGGGGGGACTAACTCTGGCACTAATGTATTTCCTCCATTGAATTGTTAAATTTTAAATCTGGACATTTTTCGTGAACTGCTTATTTTTCGATATATTTGAAAGTTAAAAAATACACCCGGTATATTAATGTAAACAGATCTCATTTAAAATTATTTAAAATTGAAAATTTAAAAATGTAGTATTCGAATTGTGAGTACCATACAGCGTATATAATTACTGTATTATTAGTTAGAATTGTACACTTACAGAAATTGTTTAAACACCAATTAGCTAATAAATATTTTTTCTGATGAAGCCAATAAATGTCAACGTTGAAATGAATATTTTTATTTGAAGATTAATTTATTAAGTCAAAATCTTAAAAAAAAATTAGGGATTTATATTTAAGAGAAAGCTAAGAAAAATAGAGAAATAATATCTATGTTAATTATATTTTTGAAATTAAATAAAATCGATAAATGAAATCTGAAGTGGTATTTCAACATAATTATGTTTAAAAATTGATAAGATAATTATAACAGATATCCGTTGCCGGTCCAATGGATTATTGTGCCAGTAAGTTTGCTTTTGTTGTAAACATCAGTCTGCAGTTTAACTTCTAAGTAAAACTGTGTGCTTTCTGTTCTAAGTAAATTAGCTTAACCTGATACAAGTAGATAAGTCTGTAAGTATTATATTAGCAACAGTATTAAATTAAATCTTAAAATTAAAATTGTACTTGAAATATTATGTTAGTATGGTATGATTTACGAAACTGAATGATAGATTAAAATTATGTATAACTGTGACAGATTACGCATAAAATAGATGAAAAATAGTTTTACAAAAGAACTCATGAGCCTAATTGAACGAAATTAATCGCAGTCAATGTCTGCTTTTTTTATAGATGAATTTTCTATATTTTTTGTTGAAGCAAGTAAAATTTTGAATTTCATCAGTGTTCTGTTACAGATATAAAAATGATTCATTAAATACATTCTACGTTATTGCAGTAATTTTGTTGTGATTTAAATACACTCTTTTCATTTAGACCTCTTATATCTTGTTTCAAAATAAAAAGTTAAATTCCCAGCCCAAATTACACGCTACAAATTTTTCTAAGAAATTTTAGACGGCAAAATTAAAATTATTTTTATTAACAAGTCTAAGATTACTTTTGAATATGTAGTCTCTTGTCAAAAGTTTATACAGATATAAGACAGAATTGAAAACATATATTGAATTATTATTATTAGTGGTAATGATGACAAACAAAATTTAAGACCAAACAAAATTTAGGTATTACTGCTGCATAGTTCGAGCGCTACGATAACAAAAAAAGATACAATTTTTACATTCATTTGTTTACTCAACATAAATTTTACAGTATAGATATTTTATTGAGGACATACATATAAACTGTTGATTAATTATACAATTTAATCATTCTTTAATCTATTTTGATGATTTTGGAGTATATGAACCTCCGGTATCTTCGGTATTTTCCATCTGAAAATATAAATGGTTCCATTATAAAATCTATTATTCCATAAAGATCCCTCATATGAGTTTCCTTTAATTGTACTTCTTCCAAGTCATTTGCAGTAATATTATTTATAATATTGTGTAAAAGTTGCCTAATTTCAGTTAATTTAAAAGTTTTATTTTTAAGGCTATCTCAATTTTTACTTGAGTCCAGATAATGGTATTACGGTGGAAAGTGGGAATCTTGGCACAACTTTAATCAAATTCAATAAGGTATGTAACAAAAGTATTGAGACTAAAATGAAAATACTACTATTTGTTCAAATTTTTAACTTTAACTAAATTATGTGAAAAATTAGCGGTTAACACTATTTCCAAACAATAAGAATATATTATAATACAGCCAGCGGCCCATGGTCTTCAATCTTTTGCAGTTTTGCTCTTAAGTGTTTCATAAGTGATTGGATGATGACAACATCGACTTTGGAGATTTTTTTTGTATATTCCTTATGGCCGTCCAGGTTATAATTCTATTTGTTTTTATCAGTTTCTGTCTAGTTGTCGAATTTGTTTGTGCCGAAGTTGGTATTTTGTAAGCTTTGGTTTACTTCTTTTAGTAGAGCTGATAGTTATTTTATTACTTCATTTGCTTATCAAAACCGTGATTTCTGCACATTAAAGGAGATAACACAGGATAAAATTTAAACTGAATCTTTAATTCAAAAAAAAATCAAAAAAGAAAAAAATCTATCTTTATAAAGTATAAAGATAAAGTATTTACAATATACTTCCTGAGGTAAAATATATCCACTGTATAATTGACAGCTAAGTGGATTAAAACTTCCACTTATGACTTCCGAGCAATGTTATCTAAAAAATAATAAAGTTTATTTTTAATTTCTCCCCAGAGAACCATACTGTATAATATTTATTGAAACACGTTCAAAATTTTTACACATGCGCAATAACATGTAACAAAAAATACCCTTGACTTCCAACGAGCAAACTTTTACAATTATAATTTTTTTTACGTAGAAGTTTAATAATAATCTTTATTATTTATTCTTTACTAATTAAGACTCTTAACTAATTATTAATACAATATAAATACAATTTTTAAAAGCTTTCTGAATTAAGACGTCTTATAAATATAATTTTACTTACATAAAAAATTATAGGAGACACGTTGACAAGAAAAACGTTGTTTAATCAAATACTAATTTACGAGAATACAACTCTCCAGAATATACGGGAATTGAATATCAAATACCATCAACTAATTAACACAATCAAATCATCCCGAATTAAATTAAATATATATATATATATATATATATATATATATTTCAAAGAAATACAACCTTCTTGTCTTAAGGTAAAACTTGGTCTCCCCCTCAACACCTCAACTTTCACATCAAGTCGACCTCAGCCTCGGAAAAACAAGTTTTTGCATACGCACATTTTATCTAAATATATCGGATATACACATAAGTTAAAAAAATCTGTACATTCATTTTAAATAAATTTTAAATATTATTTAGGGAAAAATCCATAGCAATATGTTTCGCCAAATTGTGGCTTCATCAGAAGATGACAAATACTTATATCTTTTTGAAATTTGAATCGTTGCGTTATTGTGATTTCTTTTTGCTCGCGTTTGCTAAAAATGTAAGGCGTGGAAGATCTTTTTTCAACACCTGAAGATGCAACTAACGCACTAACTCAGCATGTTTCTGAGATACCCACTTCTGAGTGTCAAAATGTTTCTAGAATTGGCTAGACCGCATGCAGTAATTTAGAGATCCTAAAGGCGACTACTCTGAAAACCAATAAAGCTATTTATACCGAGTAATTTATGTTCTTTTGTGTTTCTATATACGACATTATTATTACTGCCGGGTAATAAAGAATAATTATTTTTGTTATAAAAGTAGTAGCCGTCAGTACGGTAGGGTAGTTAAGGTGACGGTGTTGCAATTGACATAGTCAAATCCAATTTAATTTTTTTTAGAAACATGGCATTCAAGATTTTTTCAGATTTTTTTTATATTATATTAACAATCTCCACCCTAACATTTAGTTCACGGTTGAAAAAGAAATAAATAAAACAATCAATTTCCTAGATTTAACTATTTTAAATTAAAACAGTAACCACGATTTTTCCACATACTATAAACTTCACATACTGATAGAGTAATTCACAATAAATCCAGAAGCCCATAATTTTAATTATAACTTAAAAAATTTACAAACAGAAAATAAAAAGGAAAAATTAAATTTGCTTGAAATTATGGAAATTTTGTAATATAAGAATTCAGAACATTTATTCAACAATAATACAGATTTCGGCAATTCTCCTTTATTAGGCCTATTTTCCAACTGCTTCTTTTATTTATTTTGATTTTTCCGTTTGTATGTTTGTACTCGGCAAACTTTAGTCCCTTTTGTAATAAAGTTTACCTCTTGAATATAAAGTGCCTTATATTCAATCATCCTTCTGAGTATAATTATTTTTTTCATTATAATAATTTATTTAAGTTTAAATTTGTCAACATCCTTTAGGTTTAGTTTGCAATATAACTCCATCTGAGGAAGACACTGTTTGTCAAAACAATTGTAATGAGATTTTACCTCAATAAAGTGGAAATTAAGTAATATTGCTTTTCAATTTTTATTTCAGAAATTTATATTGTGTGTTTTATCGAATGAAAATTAGCTTATAGTTTCTTCAGAAATTTGTGTCTTTATTTTTGAAACAAGGTAGAAAGGTATGATTTTATGTTTTATTTTGTTTCTCAAGTGGTAGAAATAGTATTACGGTCCTGCATGAGAATAATATTTATTTCTACGTAGTATCTTTTTGTTTCTAAGAATTTTGCCATTAACACAAATTTACTTTGTTTTTAAGTTATATTAAGAGATCAAATATTTGAGATCTAATATGATATTTACAGTTTTTTTTTTTCATATTTACAGAAGCCACATTCAATCTATAAGTAAGATTACCAAATTTCTAAAAAGAAATGTTCAGGAAGAATGATGTGAAAATTCAGATCAAGAGAAAAGAAGCCGTATTTGCCAAAATAAATTACTCAACGTACAATATTAAGTACATAGTTGTTCATTAAGAAAAATTTAAAAAAAGAAAACATTGAATATAGGGGAATATAAAAAAAATTGCAATATCGATATATAATCAATCGCAAAACTTAAAAAAATGAGTGAATGAGAAATTAATAGAATAAAATGGAATAAAATTTACGAAAGCCTAAGACAGTTTAATCAAATTCTCATATAAATAAAATGGTCACTAATTTAAACAGAGCAAGATAAAATTTCGTGTGAGAGGACCAAATTCACGAGAACAGACAAAGACAGAGAATTAAATTCTGGAAAAATAAGATCAAGAACAGAAAAAAAGCGGGCATATCATTTTATGATAGAAGGAAAATGAGCAAAAGGAAATTACAAACCAATCCACACGTTATCATATTAGAAGAGTACACAATAACCAGCTTTCTCTCCGAATTGAAATGAACGCAGATAAACCTATATGAAGAAATGCAGATGATATTTCGTGATACAGAGCTTGTTTCGTTAGAGAAAGGCGCAAGACGTTTTAATTTAAATTGCGTCTTGCGCTTTTCTCTTTAGAGACAGGCACTAAATAACTGCATGCTTAATCACTATCGGAACATTCAGTATATTATATTTTAATTTGTTTGACATAGTTTATATGCAATTTGTAAAGATACGATGTATTTCGTTATGTTTGTAATGAGATTACCCATTCTCTATCTTATCGACATTTTAGTTTAACCATAAATTTTCAGATAGCATGAGGAAGATAGCTGCGATATTATCGAAACGTCGAGACAACGTCCATTAACAGGACGACGAATCAACGCGCAAAAACCGATAATTCAAACACAAAAATTATACCCACGAGAATAACAGACAAATACGATATGAGTAGAATATGAATAAGTATGCCTGTTCGAATATGAGTGGGATAAACTTTTGATTTTGAAATTACCGTATAGGACAAGATTCACATATATTATAGAGTATCAGTAACTAATCACTTTGACATATAACACTAATATTTCATCTATTTTTATTACTAAGATGCATGCAAAAAACATCTGAATTTGGGGGATATTTTCGAGTTCTTAAAACATCATTCAACGAAAAATAGTTCTGAGTATTTTCTAAGGTTGACTACTCATCCACAAAGTTCAGAAGAAGAAATTTTGAATGCTTATTTAAATTCTGTAAAAAGTAATCGATAAATACAAGAAATATCAACTTTTACTTTTGAAAGTGGATGATTATTATTGCGTTACACTTAAAAAATTAAGCAGTTTAATTTAATAGTTTTGAAAGTATTTTATACTTTGTAAATGTGGATTTTGAAATTATATTTGCAAGTAGGCAACTTTCATTGAAATTGTCACTATTTTATTTAAAAGCAAGTATAGTTATTTATTGTATAAGTGGTGTAAATAGCATTTTATCCACGCAAGAATGTTTGCCAGTTCTAGTGTTTAATTTTCGTAAGTGGATAAAACGCATCTAAAACACCCACGCAATACAACGTTTTATCCACAATCACCACATTAATGGAACGGAATTATTCGAAATTTAATTAAAAAATGTTCGTATTCACAAATTGAAATGTGGCCTAGCTGTGTCATACTTACTGGTTACTATAGTACGTTTCCATATTTTTTCATTATTTCACTAGTGGATAATAGGTCACTTCATATGCTTCATAAGTGTGGATAAAACTCCTATTATAATGTGATTGTGGATAAAACTTATTTATTACTTATTATTTATTGAAACCAATTTATAAAACTGTTATTAGGTAAATAAAATACAGCAACCAACAATTTTAATTTAATATATTTTTTAAAGAAATGTAGATAACGATTAATATTTTGTCATTGCTTCATTGGCTTCTAAAACCTGATTTAACCTTGCAGGCATTGATGAAGTAAGGTTCCTCCAATAATTTTCATCCAGACTCATATCCTTCCAAGTGTTTTCGATAGGCGTCCACAATTCTTTGTCGTTGTGAGGCCGGAAGTGTCGTTTATAAATTTTTTTGACTAATAATCCCCAAACGTTCTCAATCGGGTTTAGATCAGGACTGCATGAAGGCCAAGGCAATAACTCGATATTATTCATCCCAAGCCACTACATTATCATCCTAGCTGTATGAACGGGGTATTTATCTTGTTACTAGATGAAGTTATTGTTGGGAAACATTTGGTCCACCGAAGGAAGCATAACATTTTCCAAGTATATCAAGATAAACTTGCCCGTTCAAACGACCACCAATATGCCACAATATACTCGGACCATACGCACAAATCCATGTCCAAACATTAACGGTAAATCGTCCAGATCTGTTCCGTGAAGGCACATATTTCATTGTATCGTGAATTGGGTGGGCGGTACGCACGGATACGGCCGTCATGAGTAGACTGGAAAACCTTCTCGTTAGAAGAAATGGCACTGTCCCAAAATTGAAGAGGGCGATAAACATAATTTAAACAAAATAGGTTACGTGATTGCTTCTGTCCTTCCGTCAATATAATTTTCCTAGTACTTGCAGAGTTTAACAAATTGGAACTTTAAACCCTTCGACGTACCGTTGGCTGGGAAAGTTTGTTGCAATTAATGCATTCCTCGCCGTTTCAAATGGATTTTCCCTTAAATAATTTGAAACAGCGTCATCTGGATCAATGGTCGAATTTTTTCTACGTCCCGAACCTTCTTTTATCTTACACTTCCTTCATGTTCCCATCTTTTCTTCACTCTAATGACAGTACTTTTATTTATACCATAATGATTTGCTACCCTTCTTATAGACCATCTTTCCTCTAATTTAGAAAGTATTAAAACGTTTTCATTTTTAAAATTTTATTTATTTATATTTAGTTTTTCTTTGATTTCATGTACAGTTGCGGCCCTTGAAACTCACACTCTTAAATAAAAAAAAACATTTTAAGCAGTGTAAACTTTTTATAAACGTTACTCAAACCAATCATTGGCGTAGAATGCAAAATGTATTACAAAAATTGTAAATTAAAAAAAATTATTAATAAAACTGCAGGTAGTGTACTGCTTTATTTAAATTTAAAAAATATCATTTCGAATATCAGAATACAAAACTTAATATATATATCTCAATCTATACTGCTCAAAAGAATTAGCGGATATTTATTATTTTTATTAAAAAGGGTTGTAAATATTAAAATAAATTGAGTTTTAATGATAAGAATACTTAAATTAGTTATTTGACTAAGGATAGGCAAAAGTAAACATTCTCGTTTAGTTTCATTTTAACGTTTATTAGGATTTCGAGAAAATAAACATTTTTGTGTGGGAATAAGTATAGTTAATTAAAGACTTAACAGAAGTATAATTTTCGTAATTGTAATAAAACAGTGAAAATTAATCAAGCGTATGATCTTGACATCGCTTGACATGGCTTGACATCGTGCTGGCATGAAGTGAACCAAATTATCAAATAATTCTTGGGGAATGTTGTCCCCCCTCTTTTCTAAGAGCAATTTGAAGTTCTGCAACTAAACGAGGTGCAAGATTTCGTGAGGCAATTCGTTTTCCTAATGCATCCCATGCCACAGTTCCTGCATATGGGAGAACAAAGGGTCTCAGTATCTCATCCAAATACCTTTGAGAAGTAAGTGAACCATTCTGAATGAAATATAATTCGGTATGGGTTCCGATATTTATTCCGGCCCACACCATCGCACCGCCAACGTTATACCGAGGCCTTTCCCAGACAGATTGAGGGATGTTTTGTGTTCCTGGTTCACGCCAAATCAAAACACGTCTGTTATCTGAGTGCACACTGAATCTTGACTCGTCACTAAACAAAACTCGGCGAAACATTTCTCGGTGTTTCTTTAAGTCCCAGTTACTATTTTTGTCATTTTGAAGAGATATCCGCTAATTCTTTTGAGCAGTATAGTTTTGATAATAAATTTTTGTAATTCTGATAATTGCGGCATTTTAAAAAATAAACTGACAATGGATTTATCAAATGCGACATTGTCATCAAAATAACTGATGAAAATTTGATTACACACATTACAAAATTTGAAATTTTTGACATTCACGTCAAAATCGAGAGTAGCCCTCAAATTCAAATATTCAAATAACATGTAAGAGCCAAATAAGCGTCTGTTATTTTCTCATTTTCTCATCAGCATTCAAGTCATTTAAATTAATAAAATATTTAAAAACTATTATTGGCATTTACGACGTCCCAATTAAATAATATGCCAGAAGCTATTGTTCAAGCTCGTATGAATTATACGGTAAGTAGGTTTTACGAAAAATTGCAAACGAGCAAAGAAGAAGATTGAAGGACATGGTGTGATAGACAGAAAACGGGTATCAGGTCGACCAAAAATTTCGAGTTCGCTTCAAGATACTGAATTAGTTAATCTCACCGGAATTTACTAGACAGTTAATGTAAGCCCAGACGATTACTGAACGTTACAGAATTTCATGGAAAAATTGCAAAATATGAATGTATTAGGTATCTGATAAGTTAAACGATAACAATAAACACCTCGTTCAACTTCTATTACATAATTCGCACATAGACATATTGATTTCTATTCATACTCACTGACATTCATAAGAAGGGACAGGACACGAGGGGCCCATGACTTATCGCACACGGGCGTACTATTGAAAATTTTTATTTTTAAAGAGTTTTTAATTTTATTTATATAATTGGAAAACAAACGGGTGGTGATCTTATAAAATACGAAATACATTTTTATTTGTTCATTTTGTAATTCAAGTTGAGTAAATGAGTTTCAATATTAACCAGCAATACATTCTCAAGATTCTCTTCTGTAAAATTTGTTCTCTTTGAATGAAATACATCCTGTAGATAGAACAAGTCCTCTCTACATCGCAACTGGTTATAGGTGCATACTGTAAATATTCTTTTATTTCAACGTATTTAGCAGTTAGATTTTGAGGCATTGTCCCCATACACAATTGCCGTAATGTTATTAAATCTGGATTTCTATTAAAAACTGGGTCTAACTTTTGACGAAAGCCACATCCGACGTCACTTGGAATATTTTTCAAATTATTAACATCTACTTCCTTGCACTCAGAAATACTTCGAGCATCGTTATTTAAACATTTAACGAAATTTTGTAAACTATCGAAATTCTCTGCATAAAAACTAGTAGCTTCCAACCATGTTCCCCATCTAGATATTACTGGAGAGGAAGGCAGTGACAAAGATGGAAGCTTTTCCTTGTAAAGAGCTACTTTGAATGGTGCTTTTCTGAAAACTTTTTTCAAAGCGGATACAAGTCTATCAACTTCCGGAAAGGTGTCTGATATATTCACAGATTCTGTGGAGAGCATGCGCTACACAAGTAATATGCAGCATATTAGGATGTGCTTGCTTTAATAGTGTGCTCCTATATAACATATATACAGCACTGTCACTGGCAAATAAAAGTATTTGTTCTTTGTACCTGTCGTCCGAATGAAGCATTTGGTGCATATTCTTGCAAATAGATTTAGCTACTGTTTCCGCATCAACTGTATTTATAACTTTTGTTGCTATTACATATACGTTATATGGAATAGTTGGATGTATAGTTCATAAAGTATAAGTTTTCAGTTCAAGGCCAAATTCAAAGCATGTGATTCAAATCAGTACTGCAGAGTCAAATGAATTCAATATTCAATCGCGGAAATAACTGTTTGTCATCATAAAATATAAACATCATGTTTTGCAATATTGTCAAAATTTTAGTATGTTACTTGCAATATAACCAAAGAAAGTCTTAACCTACATGTCAAAATAATAATAATGAGTAAAGTAGGAACATGAATAGTTCAAAAGTATTGTTTTTTTTTCTAGTTTTGTATAAATATATTCAATCCAAGAAAACTATACGGAAATTATTACTTTAATATTCGAACAAATTATTTTAAATGTTATTTATAGTTATAAACTCACGAGAATATTCCATCAAAAATTTATTTAAAAATAAATATTTGAAGTCAGCTATCAATGGTGAAATGCACAGTTATTGAAAAAGATCTTTTGTGTAAAAAAATGTTTGCATTATTAAGAATGACATACCTACCGAAATAATCTTGTATATGATTGTTTCAGCCTTTACTTGATGAAATTCCATTATAACTATTATCAGGATAAAATAAAACAAATTTTAATGAATTTCACTTTTTAATTTACACTGTAACGATCATTTCGCTCGAACCTGAGCTTCATCAGACATATAACTAACTTATGTACAAATTTCTTTTAACACAAGTATACCCTAACAAACATATGTTTTATTTTAAATAGTTGAAGGAATTGGTACTTTTTAAAATAAAACATGTGTTTGTTACGGTATACTTGTGTTAAAAAAAAATTGTACATAAGTTAGTTATATGTCTGATGAAGCTCAGGTTGGAGCGAAGCGATCGTTACAGTGTAAATTAAAAAGTGAAATTCATTAAAATTAGTTTTATTTTATCCTGATAATAGAAATAATCTTGCACTATATCTGGGCTAAGAAGATTGGACATGTATGAATTCAATGTATGGTTTAGATTTCTACTTAATTTATATATTGCTTATATTTTAAACAATTTTTAATATATTGGAAAAGAATGTAAAATTTATGTTTGTAACTCCTTGAAAAAGAATTAAAACCTTTTGAGAGTTGTCAACATATGTTTTCAAATTACATTTAAAATTATAAGAGAAATACATAAAAGAAAACATTTATATATATACCGTGGTTACCGACTATAGAAAACACGTCTGCTTCGGCTGTTATTATGCAGACAGCGCTGAATATTCCTTCACGCTCTGTCTGAATAATTTCGGCTAGATAGTAACGTAGTTATGTTAGTTTGAATGTGTCTTGTCCAACAGGGGCGTATTGAGAATCATGTAGAAATGTAAAATACGTATCTACGTCTTTGGGGAAGATCAACTTGTATTGTGTTCTTCACACCCCATTTTTAATAATATTTTTATATTATTAAAAATACTTTGGTATTATTTATATAGTCTACATTTAATATTTTATTGTTTCTTAAGAAAATAATGGTATAATAATTCATCTTGCGGATAATACAATCCAAATCCATATTATCCTTTATTAGATGAAGATCATATTTAACACACATATAAAGATGTTCTGATATCTATATTTGATAATTTTGCAAGTTAGTGTATCCCAATAAGACAAACAAACTTTATTCTAATAAAATGTTGCCTCGAAATCTTTATAAACCAGTGGCAGTAATTCCTTCGCTGCTTCAATTATGTGCATGCAAATGAAGCACATTTATGATTTTTATGGCAGTATTAATGTTACCATATTAAACTTCTACAAAATATAAATACAAAAATATTTTGTCATACATATCAAACAGTATTTCGAACCTCCATTTTAGTTGCTTCTGGTAAGTCCTTAGTTTTTGGCTGCCTATAAGACCTTTCTTACCAGGAAACGATAATACTGGATTCTGAATGCTAGGATGTTTAATAGTGTAGACCGTTCTACTAGAAATGTTAAGGGCTTCTGCTATCCTCAAAAATTTTATAATGCAGCCTTGTCTAACTAATTATGTGAATTACCTCATGAACACGATCGATGGACATAAATGGTCCATCGTTGCCTTTTTCCGTTCAATTCCGATTCCCATTTTGTAATTTTTGATGACAAACTAAATATTCAAATTAGAAGAATGCTTAACCTAGAAGTCGGAATACCGGAAACAAAGTCAATAAACAACAATATTGAAATAATTTGACAGCAAGCCGAATATCATTAGACTATCTCCTGGACAACTTATCCTTTTTATTTAATATAATATTTCAAAGAGCTTATGGACAACATACTCCATATTAAGAAGTAGTACATTAAATACATACCATAACATTAAGATTGAAGATTATTCGAAGCTACCTCCACTGCCTTTTTCTTAAATTACCAAAATGGTAAATGTACGGTCGCGGTTACATAAAAGCGACCACTAATTTGACATTTTGTTTTTTTTCATAAATTTTGGCTTTGTAAGTAATGACACTAATGACAAATTAAATAATATTTGACTTTTTTCATTATTAAATGACATGATGTATAAATAGGAAAAAGTGCCGGTCGCTTTTATGTGACCGCAACCGTACATTACAATGGCATAAATAAACTAGGAGCAATAGGCAAGCACATAGCAACGTTTTTGCCAAATTTACCAAACCCAAAAAGGTCTATACGCTACTGTTTTCGCAGATCATCTGTTACACTGTTAATTGATGCAGGTGCCGATATAACTCCATTGAAAACACATAGAGTTTGGAAATCCGCAACAGTGGCAGCAGGATATATAGATAATTCTATGACCAACAAGATGAACACAGCTAATAAAATTATAAGTTCACTAAATAAATCCAGTACGAACGCACATCTCCACCACGTCATGTCAAACAATATAAATGTTAATATAACCTCAAATGAAAATAATCTTGATAATAATTATACACCACCTATGCAATTTAAAAATTATAATGTTAAAATAAATTTCTATAATAAACTTTTATAAATATATGTAACCTTATTTGAAAATTAATTAATTAGAACACTCACTTCATGTAGAAGTGGAAAAAGTATAGTATTTTACTCTCATCTAAGTGGTCATCAGTCACTCGTATAACTTAAGACGTCTTAAACGTCATTCTAATTACTAATGCCTATCTTTAGACGCTCACTAAATAATATACTATTATTTTGTACAATCCAGTGTATAATATTTCGATGCTTCACAATTTCTGTGCGATTATATTCATGCACCGGCCAAGCGTCTACACCAAATTACCCTGCATTTATAATATAATAATATTAATAGTAACAACATTTGTATGTGTGTTAGTGTCAAGAAAAGTGTCCAATTTGTGATAAACTATGTTCTACTAAAGTGGATATAATTAAGCATTAAACATATAAAATTGTTTCGCGCAATTACTAGTTGTTACTAGTCATATTATTATTATATTATAAAATGTTGTAGACGCATGCGAATATGTGCTGAACAATTTGGGGAGAGTTGGACCGTAGACGCTTGTCAAAAAGACTTGCACGTAACTACGATCCAACGTCACAATACTAAAATGTTTAAAAATTGACTTTACATATAACTTCACTACTGTACAAGATTTCTATGCAGCCGATGATACAATTACGGCATTAGAAAACGCATAGTACGCTTGAAATTTTTCTGTGTAATTGTGATTTTTACTTCAAAAACCAACCGTATTTTATAATGCAATTTAATTGCGATATAAAAGTCATATTGACATGCCGCAATTAAGTGTTGTCCAAAAAACTCAAACAATTACTTTAATAGGAGAAGTATGGTCAGCCTGAAGATTAGCTCCAAGATTTATGGTTAACAAAAGCACAATCCAAAGAGTTAAAACCAAATGGAAGGTACAACAAACTCTTCAAAGACAAAGGGGTCCGGCCGAAAGAAAATATCAGCTATCCATTTGAGGCCGCGATAAGTGCAGTCAATATAATTAGTTTCCCCCGACGTGTGCGTACTGCAAAGAACTTCATTAAGAAATATTCAGATTTAAGAAATCGAGCGGCTGCTAAGAAAATGTTTCTAACTGAGCAGAATAAAGAGCAAAGTTGGTTTTGCCTTGGAATTTTTCCCATAACTGAATGTTTTGGAAGAATGTAATTTTCTCTGGTGAGAAGGTTTGTCAATCCACATACAATGGAGGCATTCGAGTATACAGACCACCGAATTCAAGGTTTGAACAAAATTACATCAAAAAAACTTATAACAGCGAAAAATGTTTGGGCGTGGATTTGTATGCAAGGCCCAGGAGTCTGTTGGAGACTTGAGAATAGATTTACTTCCGATACGTATATGACAATCTTACAAGACGTTTTGCTGCCATATGCAGAAATTTTGACATGTTTCGGTACGAAACTTCATTCTTAAGAAGGGGGCAATGTGATGACTCATCCTACAACGCGCGTCATATTAGTCTCGTGTTATCTGGAGCGTTCCACATACGCCGAGAACGCGAAGCGCGTGACACTGACCCGGGATTTTCTACAGTATTCTCCATGCAGCGGGAACATATGAACGACGATATATAAGCCGCGTCGAAGAAGGGATGGACATTCATTGAATCCTACAGTCTCGCGAAGTAAACATAAATATAGTTACATAAATATAAAATACATAAATGTACTTATTGTTGTTATTAGTTAGTTTTATATTGTTATACGTTTTAATATTAATATAGTGTGTGTGTCTAAAGTTATTGTTAGTTTTATTTAAGAACCCAGAAAGACAAACTTTACAATACTTTTATTAGAAATATAGATTATGGTAATTTATATGAACTTTCGTTTGACGTTTTAAAAAAGTCAAAATATTTTAATAATGTAAATCAGACATTATTAAAATATTGCGAAATGTAACCTAAGGAATTGTATGCGTTTTTTAATGCTGCAATTGTACCTATTTAAAGTTAATTTTTTTCTGCATCATACGCTTTCCTAGAAAAAAGAAGATATTATCTACATTGAAATATTTATTTTCATAAGAACAAACTATGTAATCAGAGATAAATAACAAATTATTACAAGCAAAGAAAATCCATTTTTCTTAATAAATTATTATCTACGCTCTCTGCTTTAATCCTATAAGTTTCTCATCTTCATGTGCCATATACTCTTTAATTATGAACGGGACATCAGGTATAGCGTACGCTACAATTCCTGTTATTATAAGTACTAAATGCTAAAATAAAATATATGTGACTCGAAGATTGTTATTTAATAATATTTTACCTCGAATATTATTATAAAACAGAAACACATGGCAACTTGATAATAATATTCATCATTGGGTTGGTATTTATTTTCTTCGTCTGGTTTATGTGTGTAGCTTCTAAAGTAACACGTTGTAATATTGCTTGTATTAAATCGCTGTCGTATATGCTCTTGAAAATCATTGATAGCAAATTCTGAAACAATATGCAAACTGAAAGATACTTAAATAACAAATCACTTATTCAAAATAAGTATAAATTACTGATTGAATAAACATAGGTGTAGGTTTCTGCGGTAGTTTTCTAAATGTAGATCTCGGTTTCCGGGTAAGAACCGCGTCGAGTTAGGTGTAATTGCCAACATTTCGTCCACTGGAACAAGGGATATCTTTAGGGCTATACGTAGATGTTAGTCAATTCGTAGTAGCTTGAATACAATAAAGATAAAACGAGCAGTAGATCAAACTCAGGAGTGTACAACTTGACATGCCAAGAGTGTAAAAAAGTGTATATAAGTTAGACAGGAAGAACCTTCCAAACTATAATAGCAGAACACGAAAGAAACTAAAGGGATAAGAAGACAGATTCAACTTTTGCTAATCACTGTTTCAAATATAACCACAAATTCAATTCTAATTTCAAAACATTACATGTAGTAGACAAAAGTAAAAAACTCAATATGTTAGAAGCTTTAGAAATTAATAAATTTCATAACTTAGGCATAATTTTAAATGACCAGGTAGAGGTAAATCACTCGCCCCTACTCAACCTAAAACTACAATAGGTCCACCCCCTCTCTGAGATTAGAATTTTTGTGTTTCACGTTTACATTTGTATTTATATAAATAGGTACCAAATGTAAGTTTACACTATATGTTCATTCACCTGATGAAACCACAGTGTGGTGAAACATATATGTAGTGTGTATACAATACAATATATTTTTTGAAACTAAACAATATTGCGTTTTCTATTTGATAAACTTTACTTCACTAGCCAAACTGATGAAGTGCTGAACGTATTGTTGCAATGTCTCGACGGATATCTTCCGTTATCTTTCCATATCCATCACATCTGCAATTCCGCCTCAGGTCTACTTGACTTTCTTATGAGATCATGTCGCAAGTTTTCGAATACCAAGACACTGAAGACTCTTTCACACATTGGCACGTTGTCTGGAATTTACCCTCCAAGGGGCGTCGACTACGGGGATTTGCTGTTAGAATTCGGGTTTCTCTCTCTGTCTGCACGCAGAGAGACTGCCAGTGCCAATTTTATGGTGAAATTAGTGAATAACAAAATTGAAGAGCCGAATCTGCTCTCGTGTCTATATATCGTGGTCCCTAAATATGGTACTCGATCGAATCATGTTTCTTCCTTACCAGAGCCAGAACAAACGTCTTAGCCAGAACACCCTTCAATCATATGGCAAGAAATGCAAATAAATTATGCACCGATCCTTTTTACTTCCCTTCGACATCTAACCAATTTTTCCGCTGATCATTTACTCTCCTCTCCTTCAACTATACTACTGTTACTTATTCATTACTTATTTAATTTCTTTTTTTTTTTTGTTATTGTATTTTTCTTTTATTATTCTAAGTATTGTTTATTATTTACATATACTGAACATGTATTATCTTTCTGCGTTATTTTGCTACAACTTTTAATATTTAAAAAAAATCCGTTTTATATTGTTATATTGTATATTTATCCTATAATTTTTTATAAATATTAAGTATAATTTACTACCTTATTTCTGTTCTTAGTATTTCTCTTTATTTTCATTAACTATGGAGAATTCTCGTAGGGCAACCATGGTAGGATGGATTAGAGGCCATACAGATTCGTTGCATATTCGTGATGATACCGAGAGATATATTGCAGTGCCTGTTCATTAAGTTTATGGCATCTACAAAAGTGTAATATGTAGTGACATGTTTCTTCGATAACTCATCTAGATAACATGTGACTAACTGCACCTGCCACTTTTAACGAAGAACTGTGTGAAGCTTTCATGCGGCCAATATCACACTCAAAAAGCTTAACAATCCAGTCCTCAAGAGGTTTCTTACAAAATATACTGATCGTCATATACCAGATGAATCTACTTTACGTAAATACCACTTACCAAAATGTTATTCAAAACCATTGAAAAAATACGAACCAACCTATCTGGTCATTATCTTTGGGTAAGTGCAGACGAAACAACGGATGTAATGAGACGATATGTGTTAAATGTAGTTTTTGGTATTCTTCATCCGACAACTTCATACCAACCATACTTAATTGCAACTAAAATATTGCCAGTCGTAAATGGTGAAACAGTTGCAGAAGTAATTGATCAATGTATTCATAATATTCTGTCATGGGATAACAACTATAAAGACAAGATTCTATTATTTTTGACTGATGCGGCAGCTTATATCTTAAAAACAGGGAAGTTATTAAAGCAATCTTATTCCAATATGCTACATGTAACCTGTGCAGCACATACACCACGCAGAGTATGTGAGTACATCAGGGGTCATTTTCCAAATGTTGATAAGTTAGTTTCATCATTTAAAAAGATATTTCTCAAAGCTGAGACAAAAAGTTGATGCCATATTTAGCAGAAATACAGACTTGAATATATTATATCAATTTTGCACAGAGCCGATTGAAAAATCTATACATTCGAGGTATGGTGCACTTTTGCAACGTTTTAATTACGCACCCATCAATAGTTGTGATGTGGAACGGACATTTTCTATTTTTAAAGACGTTTTAACATCTAAAAGAAGTAATTTAACACAGGAACATCTTGAACAAATTTTAGTTGTTCATAGTAATGTTTTACACTTTCAACAGAAAATTCATAATTTTGAGTTTTGTTCTTTCTAAATTATTTTTATTCAAACTTCGATACGCAGTTCGCTTGTCAGCATTACTTTTGTTTCAGCAGTAGTTGCTGCCGGTTACCAAACCGTTTATTACATTCGCTCTGTTGTGCATTGTCAGATACATATTAACTGTATATGTGGGTATGTGCCACTTATGCAGCTAGCCACACGTATTAAGTTGTTCGAAACTTACGGATCGCTTACAGAAACAAACCTATTGCGATTATGAGGCAGACGCCTATGGGCTATGAATTATCAATCGCTCGAGTCCGCTCTCGGATTATAACGTATGTTAGTACCTACGTACGGAACATAAAATTTGAATAAATAAGCAAACGAATAATAAAGTGATTAACAGATATTATCAGACATTTTTTGCTAACCTGATAGAGTAGTATTAATGTATCCTGCTAACGTCCCGAACTTGGAACGGTAAAGTTCTCGTGACACAAATTCTGTTGTAAATGCTATAATCAATGCCTAAAATCAATATGTATTGCATTTATGTCATTAAAAAAATTTAAATAAATTTAAAATACTCACATTACAAAATATACTAGTATATGTAGTTCCCGCAATGATACCATTCCAGGCGCCTAAACCTTGAAGTCTGCGAGGAACAGGACGACGTCCGTTTTTCAATAGATTGTGTGCTGTCAGTCGCAATTCTACAACGTTACCTATTAATGCGATTAACGGTAACAGTGGAAGTGCCGATATAAAAAATATCAAAATTCCATATTGTAGTACTGAAACATGAACATTGCGTTGAAAATGGAAACAGAATTAGCAAATTTAGTAAGACCATTAAAATTGTCTGTGGGATGTAACTGTGATTATTGAGCAAAACTTAACACTGTTTTTACTTTCTATTGAAGATAAGATCTTATAGGAACATGTACGTAGAATGTTAAGACATCAAGGAGGGAATCACTTATAGATGAATGTAACCTTGTGCACGCTGAGAGTACGGGATATTGTAAGAGGGTGGCATATATCCGATGAGCCGTTACTCTGTGATAATGCGTATATTTGCTATGAATTATGTATACATACAATGAAACCCAGACTAAGAGTATACAGGGATCTTAGGAGAATCAATATAGGAGAAATATATATGTTTCATAGGGAATTTCGAAGATCTGGAGCTGTCCGTTCTATGGTTGTAACGGATCATTCATTCCTGCTGTTATGAAAATACATGCCCCTTGAAGAGCTCCGTATAGAAAGTCTGATGGAATACAGAGTTGACCAATCTAAAGAAAGAAACTCACCCATTATTTAATAAGGCGAAGAAAACAGGTAATTGGGAAGCCTAAAAGGCTCTTCTCAACAAATATAATGAGAAAATCAAAGAGAGCAACAGGATGACCTGGAGAAAATTCGCTCGAGCGATTGGGCTGCCGGCATCTGGTACACGGATGGATCACAATCCAATTGGGCACAGATGCAGGTATATATGGAATGTTACCTAGAAGGAACATATCATTAAGTCTGGGAAAACATGCGACGGTTTTTCAGGCTGAAATGTTTGCAGTCGCAGCCTGCAACATAATGACTGATAGTCAGGCGGCTATTAAGGTCCTTATGGATCGTCTACCAGCACTAAGCTGGTGAAACACTGTAGACAGGTCCTAAATTGCCTGGCAAAAAGTAATACTGATATGAATGCCAGTACATGAGAAGATTAAAGGCAATGAGGCCATGATTAAAGACAACCAGAATCTGTATGTGGAATCGCCAACGATTCTACTAGAAGGGAGATCTGGTTATGGCTAGCAAGAGAACCTAAAAAGAAATGGAGGCTAACGGAAAGTCAATTCCATACCAAGACACTACTATAGGACCTGGACGCTAGGTTTTCAGCCAACGTAATTCGTAGTAATAAAAAAGAAATTAAATTTGTTACCGGCTTGATAACCGGACACTGTCCTTTAAGGAAGCATCTCTACAGCATGTGCTTGGTTAAGGAGCCCTGGTGTAGGAGATGTAAAGAACAAGAGGTAACTAGCCGTCATATAATATGCACTTATGAGGAATTGAAGGGACTCAGATTAGTGCTCAAGTGCCTGGGCTTACTGGCGTCGAACTCAAAAAATTAGATAGATAGGCAGATAGGTAGATGACTCATTGCTCGCATTCACCTGATTTAAACTACTACTACTACAACTACTACTACTACTTTCTTTTAAAATTCCGATACCTGAGTTATTTTTAGTTGTTTCTTTTTCGTTGTAATTTCATGCTCTGCGTTCCCAAAATTGAATAAAATTATGCATGGGGTATATCTGTACCCCCTCCGGCATCCATGTTCCAAGTGGAATTCTGGTAACATTTGATTTGCCTCGAGAAGAAAGAATATCGTGCCGTAGTTCTGTAGTGGTTCTAAGAAAGCGATGAAGATTTTCTTCAAGATGAGAATAATTTGTCAGATGCATCAGAGTCTGAGGATAATATGAATGGTTTCTGTTACATATTTCTTCTCCGGAAAATAGTGATGAAGAAAAGAGGTTTTGCAGTCAGATTTGGCTTTCGTTTCCAAGAATGGTACTTTGTGGAACAATCGTCCTCCAACAGCATCTCGCGCTCGTTCTCAGAATATAATAACGAATAACAAACCGGGACTTACTCTAAAATCTAGGAATGATTCAACAATTGACGAATGCTTCAAATTATTTATAAACGATGAAACTGTACAAATAATTGTGAAATACGCAAATCAGAAAGCGGAAAATATATTGAAGAATGGAACATGAAGAATCCGGACAAACAAAAAACTTGGGCACAGACAGATTCACTTGAGATGTACGGTGTTTTTGGTCTTTTGATTACAACAGGCGGCATTTTCTTTGGTGTAAAAATCCTCTGTATAGTATTTTTCCAGCTGGCCTATCGCGAGACAGGTTTTTACAGTTCATCAGCTTTATGCGATTTGATGATCTAATTAGTGGAATAGAACAGTTGCCTTATTTATTCCCTTTTACTTTCATGAGCGGCCGTAGGAGCATTTTTGTGAGTATACTTACCTGCTTGTAATATTGCGTACATAATGTACCCCCTTCGTCAACCGCGTAATATTTTCTTACACCCTTAGGTATTGAAAGGTTAAATGCTATGTAAGCAAAACGAAACACTGAATTATTGGTTAGAATTGTCGAGTTCTACGAATATCACACCTGCAAAACGCAGGTGCCACATAAACTACTAGACTTTTAGCTGATAACAAATATTAGAATCTACAGAATTCGATATTTAGTTGTTTGTAATACTAAGTCAATACGGGGAACTGAGTAAGATGACCGGACGGAATTGGGTGAGTTTATAAAAATTAAATAAACCAAATAACTAAACAATGTGTGTGAACAACAGTTCCGAATTTAACCTAGTCGACCTTCCAATTGATATTGCCATTCACGAATATTTGAAATGACCCCACATTTTTGTTTATATTGCGATAACGTTGTCAAGTTATGTTAGGGTCAAAAATGTTCGTAACTTGTTTAGTGAGAGTGAACTGTTAGTTGTTACAAAAGTAGAGGAAACTGGCCTAAAATGATATACTAGGGTAAAATAACATACCGGGCATTTCTGAATACTGCAGTATTCAGATTTTCCAAGAAATCAAAAGCTGTTTGTCTGCGAATTATGCAATTAATTTTGTTCTGTCATTTTAACGAAGGCAGCTTGTATAAAATGACACACCTTCAATAATTTTTGTTATTTTTTTATGAAGAGTTTTTTATTTTATGTTTTGTTTATGTTTTCTTTTATTCCCAGTTTTTTTGATAGAATGGCATTTTTAAGTTTCTACGTGAACAAATAAATAAATGATGAGACAAAAACAAGGTAGTATGTCGTTTTAGACCAAAGAGATCTTTATGGAAAGTCAATTTGTGTGCGATGGTTAAAATGAATAATAACACAGAAACTTTTTTGACGTGTGTATTCTCGAACTTTTGTATAAAATATATAAATTATAATGCGTTTTTTCCAAATTATGAATTATCGTGTTTAAAATATATATATATTTTTTTTAATTTGAGATGGATAAATAAGATATACTGATTTCTACTAACAAAGGGAGAGAGAATCTTACTTCTATCCATCATTGCACTGACAAAGTAGAATTCCCCCATAGGTTTCAATTCAAGCTCTTCTTCCCACTGTGGTAAAGTTCTTTGAAGGTGCGTTTTCATACCTTGACATGACCTAACGTTTTGATAGAGTTGTTTCAAAAGCCTGTAAAAAAGTTAATTAATTACTAAACAAAAACATTTTAAATACGTGCGCCAAAAAATTATCGCAACACTTGAAATTTTGCAAATATCTCACATTTAAAGGGGAAGAAAACTTTTATTCGGACAAAAACTACATCCTTCTCAAAAATTACACAAGTCAAAATCTCATTTGGAAACTTTAGATTTTTTTAATTTTTTTTTTTGCAAATTTAACAAATATTGAAGAAAATAATCAATGATAACAAAACAAAACAAAATTAAAATACCAAGAATTAATAATGCGTGTTGCCTCTTCTGGTTGCAATAATAGCTTAATAATGCCTTGGCATGCTTGAAATTAAATGACTTAATAAACGATGATCCAACTATTCTCAGCCTTCTACCAAAGCTTCTGATAAATTTTCTAAAATCTGAGAACGCTGTAAAAGTGAACGAACATGCTGTTCCAACCTGTCCCTTACATGTTCATTGGGATTGAGGTCGGAACTCCTTGCAGGCCAGTTCTAAGTGACAATGATCACTTCATTAAGATAATTCCTAATCACATTAGCTATGTGTAGTTTTGCGTTATCATGCATTAATCAAAAAATTTCTGCTATAAAAGAAGGCAAAAGAAACAACATGAGGTTCCAAATTGTTTCTTATATATCTATCCGCATTTATCGCTTGTCTAACCATTAGGTACATGTAAATCTGTACGTGACTGTAAGTTTATGCCCCTCCCCATACCATAACCGAACCACCTCCAAAATTTACTTTAAATTGAATGTTACACTGAGTATAACGTTCTCCTGGTCTTCTGTAAACCTTCACACGATCGTCAGATGAAAATAAACAAAATTTGGATTTATCTGTAAAAAGAACTTTGCCCTATTCATTAAGTCCCCAATGAACATGTTATTCGGCAAATTCTAAACGTGCTACAGTGGTCACTGGTAGAACAGGACCTTTGGCTGGCACTTATGGTGTCAATTGATATTCTTTCAACCTATTCTTAACAGTCTGAACGTGAATGAATCGATTATGTACGTTGGCTAACCTAATTCAATCTGGAGTTTCCGTGCAGTAACAAACCGCTGTTACAGCGTACACAATCTCAAAAAACGATCTTCCACTATATTTTGACCGTTTTCTGCCTTGTCCAGGCCTCCTTTTATAACTATGCGTTTAATTAATCCCTTGAATACAGTTCTGACAACATTTCTAACACCTCGACCACTGTTGATTAAAGCGAGTACTTGAGACGCTTCATTACTGCTCAAATGACGAGTTTGCCTTTCTGGACGATTCATTTTAACCAAAATTAAAAAAGTGTAAGACAATTTCACAAAACTTCCCAACATTTAACACAATGATATCTTTTGTCAGACTTTTTTTTAATTTTTGCAAAAAGGAATAATGCAGTTATGGTAATACAGTGGTGCCAGTTTTTTTAGTTTAAGTGTGTGTAATATCTTATTTATGCATTTTTTGTCCAAATTTCATGAAGCATTTGCAAACAGAATAGAAATAGGTAAGTGTTGCCATAATTTTTTGGCGCAGTGTTATATAAAGATATTAAAAAACGAGTGGAGAACACAACAGAAGTTCATATTTGTCATTAAATTACTCTGTTGAGATAAACAAGGTACCACAACCTTCGTAAGTAGGCAGATGCTGTACAACTGATGCCGATTATTGAACAAAATGAAACTGGAAATCTGGTGATGCGATGATTGTAACCACCTCACCAAGACGAGCAACAGTCTTGATTTTGTAGAAAGTTTTGGCACAAAATTTTAGTTTTTTTAACGATCAAACTTATTCAAACACTTATTAGTTATCATAAAGTACAACTTAATACTTAAGTAAACTATATTATTAAATTACTCCTCTTCCAGAGGCAAACTTTTGCGGATGTCCCTCATCAGGCGCTTCAGACGGACTTCAAATTAATTTCTCTTAGTTTTTCGTAAATTTGTCGTCTTAGTGGTTGCTCATTTTAGGTATCCCACCCTCTATGATAAATCCTCCGCGACAGTCAAGTCCCAAAATCCTCTAATGGGCGAGCCTGAGGCAAATTTGGAGGGTTATCGTTTTTAGGAACAAAAGGCGTGTTCTGTCGTCGAAGTCAGTTTTGGATATCTCTAGGGCAGTAACTCTCAACCTTCTTAGCTCCGTGACCTCAAATAGTAAATATAAATAAAATTAATATTTCGCGACCCCCCCTCCTTGCCCAAAGGAATAATATCACTAAGGTTTACTATTACTAATTTAATTTTGACTCTAATTATAAATGTAAAAAATATTTAATATTGTATAATCACATTCCACTAATTTTATACATTAAGAAAATACCGATAGTATAAAAAAATATAATACGACTATTGCTATTATTTTATGTCACTGTGATTTTAGCGAAGGGTATAAACATGCAGTATGACGCGTATATACATGAGAAATTCACAAGTTCCAACTTGGTGGGTACGTAGTCTTAGTAATTTGGTCTCCTTCTTAATACTCGCTGTGAGAGTGTTGGATGCGTTTGGACAAATCGTGTTTTCACCAGTATAAAAGAGGCGCTTGCGATTGCACAACTTCAGTTAAGTTTCGAATACGAAGTGTGCGTCCGGTGCTTTTATTTTAGTGTGCTGTCTACCAGGACACTAAATTGTTTTTTTTTTAATTTCTAATGCAAAGTGGATAAATTTGTAAAAAAAAGAAGTGAGCCATCTACAACCAATGAATCGATTGGTAAAAAGATAAGGTTGTACAATAACAGTTATTTAAATTATAGTTTTAGCTCATTTGATGGAAAGCCAGAGTGCGTTGTTTGCTTTCAAGTTTCCTACGAATAAATCATGAAGCCATCAAAATTAGTTCGACACTTGGAAACTGAACATCCGGCTCGTACAAACAAACCCTTGGAATTTTTTGAAAGAAAATTACATACCTTGAGAAATCAACAGGCTTCTCTTTGTAAGTCAAGCCATACTGATAAAAATGTACTTGAAGCATGTTATCTCGTAGCATTAAGAGTAGTTAAGATGTCCACACACCATGCAATCGCCGAAAACCTCATATTACCTGCCGCAATTGATATGGTCAATGTTTTAATAGGCGTGGAAGAAGCAAAAAAAAAATTAAAAAATCCCGCTTTCTAAAGGCACAATATCAAGGCGAATGGATGACATGGTTACCGTTGTTCGCGATCAGATAATTCAGCAAGTGAGTTCAAGTAAATTTTTAGTATTCAATTTGATGAATCAAATGCCTCAATTCTTATGTTTTGTGAGGTATGAATGTGAACGCTAGAGGGGTTATGAAGCTACTAGAATCTATACTAATATAGATTGGACAAAATGTATTGCAGTATGTAGTGATGATACAAAGGCGATAACAAGAAGGAACAGTTGTTTAATGAAAATATTAAAAGATCGTCTTACATTAAAGACGGAATGGACGTATTGCTTCCTTCAAAGAGATGCTTTTGTCGCAAAAAAATATGCCGGAAAATCACGATCAAATTCTTTATGAAACTGTAAAAATGGTTAATTTTATTAAAAGCTGACAGTTACAACACCGACTGTTTGCTAAACTATAACATGAAATTTGCGAAAATAAAAAATCTGCTTTCCATAAAGAAGTTAGATGGTATAGCGAAGGAAAATGTTAACCTAGGTATTGAAATTGCGAGATAAATTAATAATATTAATTAATTATTAATTAATAATATTCTGCCAGCATAAACGAACGTCATTCTCATTGTTTTTTTCAGAATAATGAGTGTATATTGTTGTTGACCGACTTAGCTGATGTATTTTCGCATTTAAACGACTTGAGTGTGAATTTACAAGGACGTGATAAAAACATATTATTATTGACACACAAAGTTCATGCTTTCAAGAACATTTTAAGAAGCTTCATATCTGGATTATTCGCCATCAAAGAAAAAATTTTGATATGTCCGGCCTCACTTCGGATTATATTGAGAAAAATTTGAATGCACAAGACACTATTATTCACCACAGTTTGGATTTCATGAAAATGTATTTGCGTGAGCTAAAAACTCAGTTGACGGATTATTTCCCGGAAAATAAAAATTATTTCTCGAAGAGATGGGTACTGAATCCGTTTAGTAAATATGTTGTTGCCGTTGCTAAGTTACCAGTTGAGATTCACAACCAGCTCATCGAAATCTCAAAACGACAAAATGCTGCAATTGCAATTTTCACCTGAATATTTAAACAGGTTTTGGCTTGCTCATTGAAATGAATAAAAATATCAATCCTAGCAACTTCTTATATCTGTGAAAATAGTTTTTCGTCTATAGTTGCGCTAAAAAGCAAATACGGAAATCATCTCTTCTCGATAACAATTTGTGTTTGCAACCATCACATTAATTTCTTTTCTTTCCATGTGTACTTATTGTAAGTAAAATGTTTATAACAAATCATTTTTTCTCACAAAATGATTTTTCATAATTGTTTAGGCTATTTCGCTACATCCCTTTAATATCACCGCGACCCCCAGGCTGAGAAACGATGCTCTAGAGCGGGGGTCTCCAAACTACGGCCCGCGGGCCAAATCCGGCCTGCCAGTGCCATCAATCCGGCCCGCGGCAGCTTAAGGCTAGTGTCATCAATCTGACCCGCGACAGCCAATGTCTTATTATTGTTACTATTGCTGTGATAAGTTGAAGAAGAAAACCCAGAATGATAATTACTCGGTTTTATTTACTTGCAAGGTAAAACTTAACGACAGAAATGATGACGCAGAAAACTTAACTTAAGTATCTAAGCTTAAGCATATTAATAACCAACAAATAAATGAAATGAATCCCACTAATCACAGTAAAACAAAAAACACTAATGAGATTTATGTAATTGTTATTTTCCACCGACAATAGTTTGTAGTTGTGGATCAATTTTACTTATACCAATTATTAAAAGAGATTTAAGATGCTCATCGGTTAATTTAGATCTGTAAAAATTCTTTGTGTACTTCATCTTGGTAAACGTTTTCTCACACAAGTAAGTAGTACCAAAAACAGAAAACAACCCACGAGCAAATTTATGCAAATTGTACCAGTGGAAGACTCTTATAAAATTCCAACAAAGATGAATTTTGATATTTGTTCTTAATAATATCACTGCACTGTAAATCAATAATTTCCATTTGGACTTCCGGAGCTATGGTCTCAATGTCAGACTCAAAAGGATTTTGAAAAAGCTTAATTTCATTCGCAATGACATTAAAGTCTGAGAAACGAGTATCGAAATTTATCATTAAAGCACTCAAAGTTTCGATTGCAAAATCGACGGGAAATTCAGTCTCTGTACTGTGGCTGAATATTTCACATGTTTTAAAATGTGTTAAACATTTTTTACGTAATGGCGATTGAAATAGTATTATTTTCTGCCTGAAGGATTTGATATTGGTGTATAAATCAGGGAGAAGCTGATTTTCTTTTTGCAATCTCAAATTCAGTTCATTCATATGATTTGTCAAATCGACATGGAATGCTATCATTCACAGCCATTCACTATTTTCCAAATCGGTAAAAGGGCGATGCTTCTCATTCAAAAAAATGTCGATCTCTGCTCGGAAGTTCAAAAAAGCGCTTAAGGACTTTTCCACAACTAAGCCAGCGTACGGAAGTATGATATGGTTAGTCATTTTCTCCAATCTCTTCAATAAACTCGCGGTATTGTCGGTGATTCAGCCCAGTGGATCTGAT
Source organism: Melolontha melolontha (assembly GCA_935421215.2). Taxonomy (NCBI): domain Eukaryota; kingdom Metazoa; phylum Arthropoda; class Insecta; order Coleoptera; family Scarabaeidae; genus Melolontha; species Melolontha melolontha. The sequence goes on along the minus strand of OW285240.1, from coordinate 5,548,806 downwards.
GAAATTAACAACTGATATGACTGGTTTTAGAACTTCAGACATATCCAAACATTTTCCACACAAGGACTGTTGATGAATGATACAATGTAAGACTAATGGTTTTGAACCACCATCATTTTCTACAGCCTTTGACACAAGTGGAACTACTCCATTATTTTTACCACACATATTTTTGCCTCCATCAGTTGTAATAGATTTCAAGTTTTTCCATCGATGGTTTTTTTTATTAATGGCATTTTCAACTCCCTTAAAAATATCTGCCCCAGTTGTCGTGCCGTGAATACTATGAATATCAAGAAGTTCTTCATACACTTCATAGCTTTTATCTACTCCGCGAATAAAAATCAACACCTGAGCAGTATCTGACACATCCGTTGACTCATCCAAGGCTAGAGAAAACCACTCAAGATGTCCATTTTTGTCAGACAGTTGAGATGATATATTTTCTGCGATGTCTTGTACTCTCTGATCCACGGTGTTTGGTGACAAACTGACACTTTTAAATAAATTTACCTTTTCGGGGCATATTTCTTCGGCTACTGCAATCAAGCATTCTTTTATCATTTCTCCATCGGTGAATGGTTTTCCACGTTTTCCGATTTCAAGCCACACGAAAGCTGGCGCGAGTTGCAGACTCTTGTTCAGTATTCGCTTTGGTAAACAAAGATTGCTGCGATTTCAGTTCGCGCTTCAAATTTTTCCGTCCGCAAACTTCCTGTAGGTATATTTAGGGTAATTTTGAAGATGTTTCGATTCATAGTGTCGTTTAATGTTATATTCTTTGAGAACAGCTATGGTTTCATTACAAATTAAACATAGCGCCTTATTACTGTACTCAATCACAAAATACTGAAAGTTCCATTTATCTTTGAACGTTCTGCATTCACTGTCTATTTTTCGCTTCTTTTCCATACTAATAAATCACACATAAAAACAATAAGTCAAATCAAAATTCTGTTATGCACGGGTGTTACTTTATTTCCCAATAGACAGTTTCGCTTCTTTCGCCTTTCCTACGCAGACTGACTCGCGGTTGCGCCGCTAGCCTTTTTATATGCAATTACTGCCATCTCGAAGTGATCGGAATACACTAGCCAGAACCAAAACTTTCTCGAACCAACGTGATGATTTCCAAATATTTAATTACAACTAATCCCACCTGTTAGCGGGTAGCTGAAATAGATAGTGCATAGTACAATACATAGTACCATTACTCGCCACTAATTGTCGTTAAGTGTCACAATACACAATAGTAATTGAAATGCAAAAAAAGCGTATGTTTGCTTAGGTCGCGCACTTTGCGACTAGTCTAGAAATATAGTTAAGTGCAGAAAAATTAAAACTGTTTTGGCCCTTGGAACATACTGGAAAAATCATTATGGCCCTCAGGCCTCAAAGTTTTCAGACCCCTGCTCTAGAGTAATGACAAGATGCCAATCTGGCAAAACATGATATTGTCATCAGCATAATATTCATTGATGAATTGAAGCAACTTGGAAGGACAGTTATTAATAAAGCACTGTCTGTTCAAAGCTTCGCCTCTTACTTCTTCCACAAAATGTTTTCGCACTAACCAAAGATTTTATAGACAAATTTCGCCTTGTGTTTGTACTTAACATTGTCAGGGTATTCCACTATATTGACGGTAGAAAACCCACCGTTCCCTTTGACTTCAGAATTACTCAAAGTTAAATATTTTTCGTCATATACAATAATGATTTTTTTCAGTGACAATATGCACTCGCCTCAGTTAACGGCAGCATCTTGGTATACGCAGCAGTTGGCTCTTAGTGTATTTGGGTCACTTGCGTCCTTTTCAATATTTTAGACAATTTCTTTTCAATTTCAACGACAGCTTACTCTTCGAACTGCAATATCAACGAACCAGTCTCCCAACTTGTTTTTTTTTCACTTCTCAACAGCCCTTTCGCCCTTTGTGCGGTAAATATTCGGGATCTTCCGCTATTTAAGATGGAATTTCCTGCTCGCATTCCGCTGTTGTGCGATAAATCGTTTTACGTGAAATATTTTCATTCTCTAAGATTCGGAATATTTCAGAATTGGGTACCCGTCTAATCAAGTGGTCGATCTTTTTTCGGAGTTATAATTCGGAGTTATAAACTATCTGTCAACTTACAGTAAATAATGTACACAAACTTTTGTTGCCAAAGGCAAATTGATATTATTTCGTTTTTATTTAATTTGAATTTCATTGAATTCTATCCCAAAACTTTTAAAACATACGTTACTTATGTTCACAATTTACATGTATGTATTCATTTCTATTGGTAATAAACACAATCAATTATCACTTATTCTTTTTTACAATTTTCCTCAAATAAAGATTAAAAAAATTCTATATTTATTCATTTCATCTTTCAGTATGTTGCAATTTCAATAATCATGTGTATGCTTACGGTTTGACATGTGTTATTAACTTCAACGCCGTCCTTTTCATCACCATTAGAAAAGCTAACTGTATGGTGACTTGAGAAATGCAGCCTGATGGATGGCATACTTCTGCTTGGAGGCCAAATAGATAAGTGTACTGTTCCAAATCGCCGGGATGCGTGAACAGTTTTCCCTGCATCATATGTGTTAATAATCGCCTCTTGCTCGAAAATTTCGATTCCTGTTTTGTCAATTACCTTAATTAATGCCAAATAAAATAGAGCCAAATAGGTGTTGAAAAAATTCAGCAAGTAATTCTTTATTATGAAAGAGTTATAGTATTCTGTAAGGGTCCTTTGGTTTTCCATTTTCGTTAATTGCAAAGCTAATTTTGTAAAATACTGAAAAATAAAAGATTATATTTGTGTTAGTCAAACAAATTTATTAAATTAATTTGCTTAATAATAAACTTAATAGACAATAATTTTAAAATTCATTTTGTTCTCCAATTTTTCTAAAGTGAGATTCTTGTAGCAATAATTTGCGTTGTATTGGTTTTTGGAATTGACCCCCGTGAGCGGACTTGTTTCTTCCCAAGCTTTAGTCGCATTTCAACAATATTCAAGAAACTCAATTCAAGAAATCATTCTACTTCTCTTCATAATTGAATCATACTACACGCTAATAATTACTTCAATCGTTAATATATTTTTTCAAATTACACCGTACTGAGTATTTTCCGAAGTTACTGAATTACATTTTCATAATTTCATAAGACACTTTTATAAATATTGGGAACACAATTTATAATAAAATTTTCCTAAACTAAACTTCTATTGTGATTCGATAAAATGATACTGGGGTAGTAACAACAGTATTATTGCAGACTGCTACAAGTGTTAAGCCAATAATTTAAAGTAATTTTGATAATTTCTTGAGTTTGTTTCATGAAAAGTTGTAGTGCCTTGATACGAAGGTGGTTTAACGCAAGAGTGACTTTTTAATGTTTGACAAAACTTTCGCTACTGTAATTACGTTGCTCCCTTCCGCCATGATTCTGGTATCTGCTATTAAAATTTCAAGCAAACCTGACCGATAGGTTGTGTCTCATACTCATTTAAAGAAAACTGCTTTCGTTGTTGTGCAAATATAGGGAAAATAATTCCCCATATTACTGTTAAGTAAACATTCTTTCTTACATGGAAAAGAAATTAAAGAAACCTAGGAAAAGTTATGTAATTATTATATTGAATGAGTCCCATGAAACGATTTGTAAGTGTTTTTCTGATTTTAAAAGTCGCCATGTGAGCCAGTGTCCCAGTGGGTGGGTATTCCGTTGCATGTATTATATTTTATATGTACGTATGTTTCCGATGCGTCTAGTCTCAAATCGGCTGTGATATAGTATTATTGTTTCGTGTAAAATATTAAATGAATAATGTCCAAAGATATGAAGAGCCTTTTCTACCATGAAGCACAGAAATGAATAAGTAGATGTCCGTATTTAGTTTACGCTGGTAATACAAAGTTGTGAAATACTGCTCTCGTGTAAACTGGCAGCCAAAAAAAAACTGATTCACTGTTAAAATAATATGTAATTATTATAGCTGTAATAATATGTCATGTAATAAGGCATAATATTACTACGATGGTCTACTTAAATGAAATAGATATAACCGCCAAATTCACAAATCTAATTCACACCATGTAAATATACTTAAAATGTTATTAAATATCAATATGATTAGTCAGTTTTTTTGTCCGTCAGTTTACAACAAAATATAACTGCCATGTGAATAGTGCAACACATATACGGGAAAAATAATGGTGGCGTAAATGTGTTATGAGTTACGCATATAAGTTTAAAATGGTAAGTATTCCAGCAAGTTTTATAAATATATTAACTTTATTTATTATTTACTATTATTCATTTATAAATTATAACTTAAAAATAATAGTAACCTAATCTTAAACTAAATACGGAAATCTACTTATTAATTTCTGCGCTTCGTGGTAGAACGGTCTCTTTATAGCTTTCGACATTATCAATTTATTATTTTTTACTTTACACGAAATACACATCGGAAACATATGTACATATAAAATATAATACGTGCGCGTGCAACCGAATACCCAATCCCCATTTGCTCTCAAATAGTCATACATACATATAAGTAGGGACAAGACACGCCGGACAGGAACTCATCGCATACGGGCGTGCTATTGAAAATTTGTATTTTTAAAAAGTTTTTAATTTTATTTATATAATTGGAAAACAAACGGGTGGTGATCTATAAAATACGAGATATATATTTATTTGTTCATTTTGTAGTTCAAGAGGAGTAAAGGAGTATTAATTAATATTAATACTCCTTTAATAATTGCCTTTAATATTGCTAGTTAATACCAGCAATATTTTCTCAAGGTTCTCTTCTGTAAAATATGTTCTCATTGAATGAAATACATCCTTGTAGATAGAAAACGTACTTTCTACATCGCAACTGGTTATAGGTGCACACTGGAAATATTCTTTTATTTCAGCGTATTTAGCAGTTAGGCTTCGAGGCATTGTACCCATACACAGTTGCCGCATTGTTATTAAATCTGGATTTCTATTAAAAACGGCGTCTAACTTTCGCCAAAGGACACATCCGAAGTCACTTGGAATATTTGTGTTTCTAAATGCTACACGAAAGCAGTAGAACGCATTAGAAGCCATCTTTCAAATCAGTACCTATGGATAAGTGCCGACGAAACTGTCGATATATAAGTATGCTGTATGGTAAATGTTGTAGCTGAAATACATCCTTGTAGATAGAAAACATACTTTCTACATCGCAACTGGTTATAGGTGCATACTGGAAATATTCTTTTATTTCAGCGTATTTAGCAGTTAGGCTTTGAGGCATTGTACCCATACACAATTGCCGCAATGTTATTAAATCTGGATTTCTATTAAAGGCGGCGTCTAACTTTCGCCGAAGGACACATCCAAAGTCACTTGGCATATTTGTGTTTCTAAGTGCTTCACGAAAGCAGTAGAACGCATTAGAAGCCATCTTTCAAATCAGTACCTATGGATAAGTGCCGACGAAACTGTTGATATATTAGTATGCTGTGTGGTAAATGTTGTAGCTGGTGTACTACATCCAACTATTCCATATAACGCATATATAAAAGCAACAGCAAAGTTATAAATCCAGTTGATGCGGAAATAGTAATTAAAACCATTTACGAGAATATGCACCAAATGCTTCATTTGGACGACAGGTACAAAGAAAAGATACTTTTATTTGTCAGTGATAGTACTGCATATATGTTAAAAACAGGCAGACTATTAAAGGAAACATATCCTAGTATGCTGCATATTACTTGTGTAGCACATGCTCTCCACATAATCTGTGAATATATCAGAGACACCTCTCCGGAAGTTAATAGACTTGTATCAGCTTTTAAAAATGTTTTCAGAAAAGCATCATGAAGAGTAGATCTTTACAGGGAAAAACTTCTATCTTTATCACTGTCTCCCTTTCCAGTAATAACTAGATGAGGAACATGGTTGGAAGCTACTAGTTTTTATGCAGAGAATTTCGATAGTTCACAAAATTTCGTTAAATGTTTAAATGACGATGCTCGAAGTACTTCTGAATGCAAAGAACTAATACAAATTCCAAATTTAAAAAATCAGTTGTACTTTCTTCAGGAACATTTTGGAAATTTGCCAAAACTAATCACTTATTTTGAAAATCAAAATCTCAAAATAAATGATGGATTAACCACATTAGATGTGCCTATTAATAATTTGAAAAATATTCCAAGTGATTTCGAATGTGGCCTTAGGAAGAAGTTTGACGCAGTTTTTAATAGAAATCCAGATTTAATAACATTGCGGCAATTGTATATGTGGACAATGCCTCAAAATCTAACCGCTAAATACGCTGAAACAAAAGAATATTTCCAGTATGCACCTATAACCAGTTGCGATGTAGAAAACACGTTTTCTACTACAAGGATGTATTTTATTCAAAGAGAACATATTTTGCAGAAGATAACCTAGTGAAGTGAAAGTATTGCTAGTTAATATTAATACTCCTTTACTCAACTTGAACTACCAAATGAACAAATAAAAATGTATTTCATATGTTATAGATCACCACCCGTTTGTTTTTCAATTATTTAAATAAAATTAAAAACTCTTTAAAAATACAAATTTACAATAATACGCCCGTGGGCGATGAGTCATAGGCCTCTCGTGTCCTGTTCCTACTTATCACTGTTTAGAACTTTTCCAGTATTGATATAAGTAATATAGTAATGATATTGCAATAGCAATCTGTATATTTTTAAGTGTAAATACAAAGAAACTCATTAATTGCACTTTCGACACCATAAATTTGAAATAAAAGTTTAAAATTCGGCGCATTATCACACTGCACTTCAAATTAAGATTAGATAAATCTGTCTGCGATCTTCATTCAAAAATAGGGTAAGTGTCGCTACTATATTACTTATACTATGCTATCGCATTGTCCTCACACGCCAAAAAACCAATACGCACGCTGACAGAGCCAAGCAAAATCCGTGTACCCCGTACTATAAAATAATCATAACACCTTACTTGATTTTTTTTTAAATTTGATTTACCATATATATCATTCGTTTTATAATTTCTGTAATAAATGTACAATTAGAGATACGGAAACTATAAATTTTAATTTAAATTGGTCGTAACTTAACATATTTAGTTTCTCCAATGAAACAGTACAACCGTAAAATGTAACAAATATAGCATTATACGTTACACTATTCTTTAAAATCAGACATTGGGTAGCAAGTATAATATATTATGTTGTGGCTAAAGATAAGATCCTTCCAACAGACCGTAAAATTAATAAAACTTTAGGAATCATTAAAGGACCTAAAAAAAAAAACTAACCTTACATTTTGTATATTTTTTATACGTCCAGAACACGTCAAATACAGGATTATCGTGTAAATTGTGTGTGCTACTGTTCAAATAAAATATCGCTTTAAACTATTTATGCTATACCAATCTTCGTTTAGTTTAAATAATCTCGTAAAACGATGTTAAATATTGTTATTTTTAGGGTCCATGTTCGCATAATAATTGACATTATCATAAACGTTTGCAATTCCAGACTGCCAACTTAAACACATAAAGTTTTACTATTATAATTTTATGTATCCATTTCAAGTAAATTTTTCCAAACGTCAATGAATATATGTGAATTATTTTAAATAAAAAAAAAATTGCACTGCCCCCCCCCCCCTCTGTTTGGGTGTTTTGGAAGCAGGTTTACTGTTCATGGCGTCGCTTTGGTTCACTCGTGGCCTCTGGCCCTAGGATTTTTTTTTTACAATTGACGTAGAGAAAAAATTAATTGATATAGATAGATATCATAACAGTAATATTTATTTGTGAATGTTTAAGTTGGCAGCCTGGATTTGCAAACGTTATGACAATGTCAATTTTTATGCGAAAATGGACCCTAAAAATAACAATATTTAACATCGTTTTACAAGATTCTTTAAACAAAACGAAGATTGGTATAGCATAAATAGTTTAAAGCGATATTTTATTTGAATAGTAGCACACACAAGTTACACGATAATCCTGTATTTGACGTGTTCTGGACGTATAAAAAACATACAAAATGTAAGGTTAGTTTTTTTTTTTTTTATTTGACCAAAGGGTACGTTTGCAACCTTTAGTTTATATGGTAAATTAGTTCCTTTGAGGTCCTTTAATGATTCCTAAAGTTTTATTAATTTTACGGTCTGTTGGAAGGATCTTATCTTTAGCCTTATGTTGTATATACATTTAATTTAAAAAAACGCTTTTGACTTACCGGTCTATAAATTCCTATAAATATGACACTCAGAATCGCTGTACATGTCAAACTTAGTAGAGTCATGTGACTTAGTAAAAACGTATTTCCACTGACAACAAAGGAATTGCGAATTAACTTACCAAGTATAACTGTAACTATCACTGTCATTATAACAATCAACACCTAAAAGGATGGTATACATACACATAATGTCTCAAAAATTTGTAACAGCTTAATTTATTGGTATTTTACATAAAACAGAAAGTATGAAGTTAATTTGCTATAACTTCAAATATATAATATTCTTCAAATATATAATATTCTTTAAATAATGTTTAACGTTATCACTTATCACTAGAGCTGAGGATGTTTGCGGTATAACCATGGTTATATCATATAATCATAGTAATTTACTATGGTTACATGATATAACCATGGTTATACCGCAAACATCCTCAGCTCTACTTATCACTTTAAATAAAATGTGTAAATGGAGTAGAATTTATTTCAAAATTAAAAATATGTACGAGAATGATTTGGCGGGAAATTACTTAACTACTAAGTGGTGGTCCATTGCGCACGTCGGATTTAATTTTAAAATCAAACGCAGCAAATTATCAATTTTTATTAATTTATAAACTAAACATGTTAAGATTAATATTGGAATATGGTGTCCACGGCAAAATGTCCGCGGTGGTTGTGTAGGCATACCCTGACTCTGTTGATCAAATTTTCAAAGACTTTTTCCAAGTCGGTTTGCGTAATTCTAGTAATAACGCGTTGAATTGGTATTTTTTATTCAGAAATTTTGTGATTTGTTATCATAGATCTTGGATTTTACATTTTACAAAGCATCAGAGACAAACACTTCAACATCAGGGCATCCAGTTAACTAACGTTAGAATTTCTGGAAATCGAACGACCAGGAAAAATGTTTATTGGTATATGGCAGTGATACTATCCTGTTGAAACATTTCTTCGAGGCTCATATTGTCCAATTGATCCCACAAAAATTCAATATAATGCCACGATATCGTACTCCGTTCATAACTAAAGCTTGGCCAAACACATTCTCAAGAAAAAATAATAAATTACCTAAATTAAAAATACCAGAATAAGCTCGAAATTCATGGGGCTACCTAATATTTCTTTTTTAAAGAAGTAATCACATCTGAAACTTTGGTTGATATGCAGATATTAGCTTTAGGTGACAATATTCTTTCGATAGTCACAATTCGTCGTTGTACTACACAACTTAAAGGTAATAGCATCAGTCTCGAAGATGATGTGCTACCAGGACCGTCAAAAACAGTAACAGTTCCGGAAACGATCAATAAAACGAATAATATCGCCCTGAAAGATCGAAGAATTTACGCCAAGGAGATAGCTACTGGCATTGTGACCATGTCACCTGGACGTGTACACCTAGAACTGGGCACGTCCGAGCTGTCATCAAGGTGGGATCAGTTGAATTTTGATAAAGAACGTGAAAAAATGCCAATGCCAAGAGATAATTTTAAACTGTTTAATAAAGACCAAGCTGACTTTTTTCGAAAATTTATAACAGTGTGTGAAACTTAGCTTCGACACTACGTTCCTGAACCCAAACGATAATCTCAACAATGGACGTCAGCCATCATAGCTCAAAGAAAGTCAAGAAGTTTCTATCGGTGCGTCGGGTAATGACTAGGATTTTTAGGATTCAACGAAATGAAAACGTATCAATAATGATTTTATTCTAGGAAGATAAAAGTCTTGACAATTCTCAACAATGAAAATTTTCTGCATTGTAACTTACCATTAAAGAGCAAACAAGGGAAGATATAAAGTAAAGAAATATTCGAATCGTTAAAGGCACATAAGCTTCTATTACTCCAGTATTTTGAGATATTCGTCTATAAATAGTTTTTTCTTCGAATTCTGGCCTAAAAAAATATATATTAATAACATTATCCAATGATATATAAACATATCTACATTATTTCGATCTCTGCAGCAGCTCCTAAAATATTCCACTGAAACATTAAATCGACTTCGCGTCTTTTCCAAAATTCCATAAAACATGTAGCTGAAAAGCAAATCATATATAGTTTACTATCGTTCTTCGACCCTAGCATTTACCTCCCTTATTATTGTGGTAGGAGCTTTGTACAATTAAATGAATGAATATCGCAATTACAAACGTCGATGGAGCGACCATCGGTTCACAAGAAAGTACAGAAGTTTATCGATGAATTTCCGTATTTATATGTAAATAATTCATGAAGTCCGTAGCAAAGCTTTAATGTTGCAGAAATAAAAAAAGCATCTGGTTAAATAGCCAGTTTATATTCAATTTAAGATTAACCTTGATTACGTGTAATCAACCGTTTAATTTATTAGATAATGGAAGTAATCTAGAATTTAATTCGAAAGCAGTATTAAATCAGAACTAAAAAGTAAAAAAAAGTATGGTATTTGTGAACGACTCGATTGATCGTCAAAAAATTATATCTTTAATGTCATAATAGAGACAATAGAACCTCTGACACTGTAAGTTTCAATTTAATTATCTTCTAAAAAGCTTGAAAAATGTACTGTAGAAGTAATTGCTAAGGAGGTGCTAAATATAGTTAATAAAGTTGAAATAACAGAAAACCAACTTTTAATATTTATGAGTGATGGCGCGGCAAATATGCTTTGTGTGGGTCGGTCTCTTAAGTAACATATTGGTAACTTGCTACATGTTACGTGTAAAATTCATGCATTACATCTTGTGAACAATGTAGCATTTTATTATTTTCAGTATTTCCAAAATACTAATTCTGTAATTTTACAATTTGGTCCAATGGAAGCAACTGCTATCAAAGAAAGTTAAAAGAAATTACATGCCCAAGTTGAAGCAACAATTACAATGGATTAAAGCATTAAGTGTTATTGCTAAAGTAGATTCAGATTTTACCAGATTAAAACAAATTTTTAGTGATGGTGGGTATACAGATCCGTTAAGTATTTATAAAGATTATTTTAATTATACCAATACTCCATCATTGGATGTTCTCTGCATATAAGAACATATATTCCTCACAGCAAACACGGCTAAATGAAGAAACTGTTGAAACATACCTGATGCTTCAAATATTTAACCGATCTTATTCAGCTGGTGTATTTATTTACTGAAAATTCTGCTTAAAAGGATAAGTGTTTATTTACATTTATTATCTGCTAAACTCCTGCCACTTTTTAAAAGCGCGCTACTAACCTAACATTCGCAGTGTTAACCAAAAATCATAAAACATTGATATAATATCAATGTTTTTGTGATATTTAGTCACTGCAATTCAAAGATGAAAAATGAGATAAAAATATGAGGAAAATATAGGACTAATGTATTAAATGCTTACCCCATATCGATATCAGTATTGCAAACAGTACACATGTCCAGTTGTCAAATACGAAAGTTAATTTTGCAAAGAAACAACTATTACTTAACTTTTTGAAGGTACATTTATCATTCATACAACTTGGACACACTACTATATCACTACCACAAACTTCTGATCTGTAAAAAAATATTTTATTACGGTAACTTAAAAAAATGTATTTAATGTTAAATATTATAAAATTTAATATTGTAAAGTAATTATGCCCGTTATTGGTATTAATTAATTAACATCCTAATGAACTTTCGTATAAAAATTCTTCAATTTATAGTATATGTAACTAAATCACTTGGATAATATTCGTTAAAAAATTGCAGTCTACAAAGTGACTGGAATACAAAGCAATTTTTTTGCTCATCAATCTACAAGCTGTCCTCGAAATAAAGAGGCAACGTATGAAAAAAAGGAAGATGTAATTATATAGAATATAAATCCAAATTATTTTTTCAAAATTTCTTCTCATACGCGAGAAAAAAATTACAAAGATATTTAAAAAGTATTTGTTATGCCACTCTGCGACCGATTATATCATAAAACGATACTTAAAGAAAAAATTACATTTCTGAGCTATGTAGAACAACGCTGAACAAATTAAGAGAGAAAGTAAAGGATCATTCTCTTTGGGTATCGATGGATCAAACAACAAACGTAGAACAAAGATGTAAAGCAAATTTTGTATTTGGTATATTAGAAATGAATGAAGAAAAAGATAAAATGTATTTGCTGACTTTAAAAGTGCTGGACGAAGTGAATCATTCAACAGTTGTTTTTTCAACGATTTTCTATGTTTATTCCGGCCATCTGGGATTTTATACGAAAAAGTGCTACTAGTTTGTGGCGATGCACCATATACAGGCTGAGTTTTTCCGATGTTTAGCATGGGGATATCGGAAACTAACGGAGATAGAGAGACAATTAAATGGGGAAAGAATTACAGTTTTACGACCTCAATTTAATGAGCTTTTGGTTTTTTTTGAAAAAATGCCTGGCTAACTAGAACGATTTTCTATGTTTATTCCGGCCATCTGGGATTTTATACGAAAAAGTGCTACTAGTTTGTGGCGATGCACCATATACAGGCTGAGTTTTTCCGATGTTTAGCATGGGGATATCGGAAACTAACGGAGATAGAGAGACAATTAAATGGGGAAAGAATTACAGTTTTACGACCTCACTTTTTTAATTTTTAATGAGCTTTTGGTTTTTTTTGAAAAAATGCCTGGCTAACTAGATATATCGCAAAAACGATTTTTTTATTGTTTTGTCCGGCGACTATATCTGTGTTATTATTGACTTTACAAAAAAAATGTAAAGGAGAAAGTTATAAATAATTATGTGCTTAATAATATTTTATAACCGAATTTTTCATTTGAGCTATAATTTTTGAGTTATGACACAAACTTGTGTTTTTTCTAATGGAAACCATAGTCGGCCATGACTTTATAAAAAAGGGCTTCTTTCGACGATTCAAATGATGTAACACTTGATATAGGTATTTTTATAAATAAACAAATTATGGCCGTTTCTTTCTTCTAATTTTCGAACTGCTCTAGTAGTATGCTATGAAAACAATGAATAGATACATAATAATGTAAATGATAATTATTGATATTCGATTTCTAATTATTGTCAATTGAAGTTTCGTCAAATATCAATATGAATTTTTTTAATCTTGGAAAAGCGTGATATGATTGAGTATTACATTTTGTGCCATAAAAATGCCGTACAAGCTGCGCAACAGTATTTCGAACAGTATTTTGATCGTCGCCAGCCTTCTCTGCCTATCTTTAAGAGACTTTATGAGAGTATGGTTCTTTCTGTAAACCAATAAAAATTGCAAGAGGTAGTAATGCAAAGGTAGAGGCACGTGTAATGCAAAATCCTTGGATTTCAATCCGAGAAATTTAAACGGATGCAGGCACGTCATAACTTACTGTTGTACGATTACTGAAAAAGCATATGTTTCATTTCTATAAAATATCAATTGTACAAACACTACACCCTTATGATTACAATAAGATCATTGATTATTGTACTTGTTTGCTAACATGTGTGAAGCCAATCCACTGTTTAGATTCAATGTTTTATGAACAGAGAAACACAATTTACAAACTACGGCATGTTTAATAGACACAACGAACATTTATATACGCAAGAAAATCCGCATCATCTATATCATATATTTCCGAACTGATAGATAGGAAGAATGGCGCCGGTTACATGGCCACCCCGATCCCCCGATCTGTCCGTTTTAGACTTTTATTTATGGGGGACGGTAAAATATAGGGTGTATAAAAAGACCTTCGACACATTAGATGACCTTAGAGAAGCTGTATTAGAAGTTTATAATAATATTTATGCACAGTCCGTCGGAAAAGCAACAAATTCAGTTTAAAAAAGGTGTGACTTGTGCATTAAAAATAATGGTGGACGTTTCGAAAATTTTTAGCCTTAAATAGTTAACTAATTTTAATTACATTGTTTTGGTACTACTTTATTTATAGTACAATTTCCTTGTTACTTAATTTATTCATTAAATTATGTTTATAATTTCGAAATTAAAATAATATTTTTAATAACTAAACTGAATTTTATTAATACACGCGATATGAATTTATTAATTGTTTTCATAGCAGAGCAGTTCGAAAATTAAAAGAAGTCCATAATTCGTTTATTTATAAAAATAACTATGTCAAGTGGTACATCATTTAAAACGTCGAAAGAAGGCCTTTTTATAAAGTCATGGCCGACTATGGTTTCCATTAGAAAAAACACAAATTTGTGTCATAACTCAAAAATTATAGCTTAAATTAAAAATTCGGTTATACACTATAATTTACCACATAATTACTTATAACTTTCTCCTTTACACATTTCTGCTAAAGTCAATAATAACAGAGATATAGGCGCCGGACAAAATAGCAAGAAAATTATTATTGCAATATATCTAGTTAGCCATGCATTTTTTTCCCAAAAAGAAAAAGCTCATTAAACTGAGCTATTTCCGCTAATTTCCGAGATCCCCATGCTAAACATAAAAAAAAACTCAACCAGTATGTGCTGCATCGTATATGTTCGAAGAAATGCTGGGATTACATTGTACCCAAACATGATACATGTGACATGCATAGGGCATAGTTTACACCGAGTTGCTAATTTAGTTCGTACTCTTTATTCAGATATTAATATTCTGATATCCTCTGTGAAAAAGATTTTTCTTAAAACACCAACTCGTGTCCAGAGGTTTCGAGAAATGGCAGCGGACGTTCTACTTCCATCCGGATCAAACATTGCAAAATGGGGAACTTGAATCGACGCTGCTGTATATTACGCTGAATATTTTGAAATTCTGAAGAAAATTGCGCAGCGTATTGGAGAAGCACATAGTGTTCTGAGAAAAACAAATGTTCGAGAAGATTTCAATTTTATTTAATCTCATCTGGCATGCCTTTCGACTGCAATTTTCACGTTAGAAATTAAGGGGTAATCTTTGTAAGACAGCATTAAAATAGTAGAAAATATAGTAGTTAAGCGTTTAGCAAAACTCCAGAAAAATTGTTTCATCAATAAATTAATCGCAGTGCTGTCAAAAAATACGGGCTATCAACAACTGAAGAATATCAGTGAGGTGTTGCGAAATAAAACAATGCTTAATGAAAAAAATGAAACTTTAAATGCCAGCGATATTGTAAAATATAAATTTGTACCAATAGTGCCGTGTGTTGTCGAATGAATTTTTTCACAGTACAAAAAATTCTAGCCGACAATAGGCGCAAATTAATTTTTGAAAGTTTGCTACATCACATGTAGTTAAATGTAATTATAATTTGCTTCTACGTGCTAACGATGTGTGTTTCTCTGTTTACAAGGATGTTTTGCGTTTTTTTTTACTTATAATTAGCGACTTAATAAATAGTAATCAGTTTTCATACATAAGGCTTAATTTCGATTGTGAACGCGTACCTGAGATCTCACATAAACGTATGCCACTTTTCTTTTTGTTCACATGATATATACAGTCTGATGTTATACCGACCCGTATAAGAGTTTTATTTCTTTTAAGCATTTCGAATGTGTCAGTAGAGACTGTTGATGTTTAACATTCATATATTTATTTAAATTATTAGACACCTAAACTTAATTTTCACCCATTCACATATGTTGAAACGAGATACGTTTTCTTTGTTTTCGTTTCTACTTTTATTTGTCAATATCTACTGAAATCTACTTAATAAACTTGGTTCTTTACTTTAATGTGGGATTTTTTTTTACTTCATATCATCTCCTGTATTAGGACTAATTATTTATAGTAGCTACGTTAGCGCAGCTATGACCTCCGCATGGCGTATAACCTCTACGGCAAGCAGCTCTTAAAACGCAGTGGCGGCCATTTTAAATTATAGTCAGTTTATCAACGCTTCCACAAGAATCGCACGAGCATCTTCACTGAGACCTACGCCATTGGCACTGGTAGGCTGTCTTGTAAATTTAAGATAATCTCGTCCACGTAAGGTAAGTCCGAGGACAGTTGTTGGATTGTGCAAAATTTCATTAAAGCCAGTTTTCGTAATATTTTGTTGCTTGGTGCAAGTGACAACATGTTCTAAATATACGCCATTGCGCTGTAGACACTGTTCATAACGGTCACGAGGATTTGCAAACATATTCGAGAACACAGGTTGCTGCCAATTCCTGGAAAATGAGACGATCTTCTCAGGTAATGCATTCACAGTTTTGGGTGGGTCTGTGCTACCTTTAAAATTCCCCATAGGTAGAAGTTCGTGGTTTACGATCAGGAGAATTTTATGGGTAGGTAAAATCAGTCCCGCGAGATGTGGTTCATCCTTGAAAAGTTTCCTGCAGCATTGCTATAGATTGATGAGTGATGTGGTGGTCGCCCCGTCCTGTTGAAGCGACTGTCTTTCCATCCAGAGGTTCCTGCCATGGCAAAACCTTCTGATATCCCGAATAAATGGCCTGAGTACCATATTCCTATTACGTCCCTGGGTAATATTAAGAAATATACCATCATCATCTACAATTAAATACGGACCAAGCACACCGTGTGACAGTGCATGCTATATCGTCACACAGTCACAATCTAGCGGTTTCTGGACAATAGCGCCTGGCCTCTCAAAGTCAAAGAAGCGACTAGTTTGATGTAATCCTCCAAAAGAATGTTACTTTTGTCGTCTCGTACGCCATAGCCAAAATTCGTTCACAATACACAACCCAGGCATGCATATCTTAGTTTGTCAATCATCTAACCTGAATTCGGTACGGAAATCCACCTACGTCTTTAAACAATCGTCGAAAGGACGCATCTGATATTAAATTTCAGGGACATTCGTCGAAGACTTCCTTCAAGTGACTACAAAACCTTATTGACGCACGTCCATAATTCTCATTTGTTCTCACAGTGACTGGCCTACCAGACCTTCCCTTCCGTCGTCACAATACGCTTCCAGTATCACGAAATTTCTTAACAATAGAAGGCATAACTGTGTTGATTGGTGCTGCTTTATGAAATTGTTCGTGATATTGTTCCGCCACTAACTTCAAACTCGGCCCATCCTGATAGTCGTTTCCGTACGAATGAAAATAATGCCCAACAATAAATACTTTTTTCTACGTCATGAAACCCATTTTCAACTCTAACCTCACAGCACAATGCTCTTTACACTTCTACGAACATATAACGCTGATGCAATAATATGCCGATAAGCAGATATGCTCAACGGCGCGAAATCTAACACTCTATACCGTACTTCTAAGGAATGCAACCAATCACTGCTGAGATTTACTGTGAACAACTTCGTCGGTTTGAGGCAGCAATTCATTATTTTTCAATTTGTTTTACAGCACGATTAAGGCTCATTTTTATACTCCTAACATTACTAAATATTCTAGAACTTTCTTGGGCGACCTTTCCACATTTGTCTTATTTTGCTGATCTCCTTCCGTCAGATTTCCATATCTTTCTCTCTATATAAGACTACCTTCGGGAAACACTCTTTAATAATAATGTCATGCCTAAAATTTGGCTTGATGACTTCTTTACTTTCAAACCACCGGATTTCGTCATACGCGGATTCGGAAAATTGCCAAATCGTTAGAAGACAATCATAAACAATGGAGGGAAATCCTAATTAGGTAATATATTTTGTTTACTAAAAAATAATCCATTTTGAACTCAACAAACCAATGCATCAACCTAATTCATCTTAAAAAGATGCGCATAACCAAAAAATTTAGATTTGATAAAATATATTTTTTGTGATAGGCCTTGATTTTACATTTAGTCCAAAGACAGCTGCGACTTTTCAAAGTAAATTTCATCAGAAGAACATTATAACCACATATAAGAGATGAAAGCGATATATTAAGTACAGCAACATAAGTAATATCGAAACACATGTTTTAGCTGAAACTCAAATTATTATACAACATTTTTTAGTGTACTACTTTGCATGGCTTTATACCACCACACAAAAAAAAAATAAATCCATAATAGTAAAAGCTAAAGAAGCGGGTGGCCATATATACATCAGTGACATTAGACGTGTTACACCCAGACGGAATAATTTGTTCAACTTGATTTTTTTGGCAATGTGACAGTTTTACCTCAAAAATGAAACGATAACATTTGCAAGAAATTTTTTAACATGTAATACGACATGAAATTAATAATGTATTTGGCGACCCCGTAGCTGAGTACACTCCTGTATACGAATAAGCATCGACAAAATGAGATTGTCGATATCTGCTTGTGGTACCTCGTTCCAAGCTACTTGAGTTTCGTGGATTAACTGCGCCAGAGTCTGTGGAGGATGGTGCAAAGTGGACAGTCTCCTCCCCATGATATCCCATGATATCCCATCAATGAGTTTTAAATCCGGTGAACGGAGTGGCCACGGCAAAACATTAACGCCTGCTTCTTGGAGAAAGTCCATAAACTGAAAATGGACGTGTGGACGGCCATCTAGATAAGGTAGTAAGGTGGTTTGTAGGACATCATCAGCATAATGCGCAGCTGTCATACTGCTTCAAATAAAGAGAATTGGTGATCGGCTACCATAGGCAATGGCCCCCTAAACCATTACTCCAACAGTCCTGTGTACATGCCTCTCAACAGCAAACACAATATCACGTCGCTCTCCACGCCGGCGTCGTACCCTTCTACGGCCATCGTGCATACTTAGACAGAATCACGATTCGTCGCTGAAGACAACATTATGCCATTCTGCTTCAAATGCTGCCGTTTTTTGCACCAGTTCAAACGTTGACGATAGTGGTCCGCATTCAAAGGAAGCATTAATCGTGGACGGTATGAAAGAAGTACAAAGGCTCGAATGCGGTGATATAGTGTACTAATAGTAACAGGTCTACCTTCTTCTCCAAGCGATTTGACGCGTAGTAGAAAAACGGTCTCGTAGAGCTAGTTGTCTGAAGCGCCTATCTTGACGCTCTGTGGTACGCCTTGGTTGACCAGTTGGCCTTCTTCGTGTTCCTCTACCTTCTTATGTCTACACACGACACACACACATTACCTTCATTGCAGTACAATTAACACGGCGGCCAATTTCGCTATAGGACAAACCAATATCTCGATAGGCAACAATTCTACCCGTCAAAGACACTAAAGACGGTGATAATTTTGACTTCTTCGAACTCTAGGCATTTTGTTACGCTTAACACTCGTAGACGGACGCGCAATAACTAAACATTTCTGTACTTCTATGTCAGCTCTCATAAACAGGTTTCTTTACACAAAACTAAGGGATAAATTTCTCTTGGTAAAAAATTATAAAAGATAAAAAGTTCTTCTTCTTATCATAGCATGCTTTAAATATAGTCATTCTGATGCCAAAAAAATCAAGTTGAACAAATTATTCCTTCCGGGTGTAACACTTATAATGTCACTGCGTATATTTAAAGCTCCACCTTAGAAGATAGGATTGATATGTAGTTGAGACGAATTTTTAGATAAACTACATAATCTTTCCACTAGATTTCGAGGCAAAATATCGCCACCTCAGCATAGAGTTGCACTTTAAACAAATATTAGTTTCTATCCTACACCAAATATAAACGACTTCCTTGCGAAATTACTTTATGTATTGTATCCCTTCATGGAAGTGTAAAGGTATACATTCTCAACGGCACATTAATGTGAGTTAATAATTTTAGATTTCATGTAGTGTCTTTTAGGTTATCTACGAGTAGTAAGGCGCTTGTTGTTAGTACTTATGTACTTCTAATAATAGATGAATGATTATTATAACGATTATTAGTAGTTTTGCATTATCATCGTATTATCGTATCGTTATTAATTATTATGGTAGTTGAATTATGGAGCAACTAATACTGAACATCGTCTCGTGATTGATTAGAGATATTATTATATCTTTAATAAATAATAAATAATAATAAAGGGATTTATTATTATTATTATTAAATCATACTTACATTCTATATTGTCCTAGTTCTAGAGCAATCCCACTGTATATAAGCACTATAACACCTATAATTGACACCGGAATTAGCATTTGATTATAATAGCCTAACCATGCAAAACGAAATGCGACCTCCGATCCATAATAGTTGTAGATGACATGTATTGGTTGCATTTGGTACCATAATCTCGCATTTGCCCAGTATTTAGCTAAAAGCTAAAAACACAGTAGCAGTTAAGTGGAGTTAGTGTAAATCTGAAATATAATTCTGACAGAATTTAATAAGCGAAATAGAGCATAAGTAACAATAAATCCTAATGGATGCGGGTTGTGGTTTTAATTCACCTTGTATAATTAAATTGTATTAAAATTTGAATTTCGATCCATTATTGTATATTACGTGACAAACATTGTATTTAATTTATAATGTCAATAGATTGTAGGTTGTTACGAATTAACAATATTTATAGTCTAATTAAGAAGAAAACCCAAGCTTACGTACCAAAGATAAATAAAAGGAATATAAAATATCATTTTTAGTATTTCGAATTGATATCTAGTGTGCAATTCGGAAGCTTTTCTTTTAAAAATGTCCGCTGTTTACAATATAATTTTCGTAGTGAACGATCGGTTTATAAGCGAAAATGGATCTATATAATAGAGAATCATGTTAAATATCTTTCACGGCCGAATCTGAAAATAATAAACACCTGTAGTAAATGCAAACAATATTTGCATAGTATTTTTAATAACAATAGAATGTACCTACGTTATTAAATATGAAGTAATGTATCCAGCGGTACTAAAATTAGACAAGACGAGTTCAACAAGTTATCGAAGACAAATCAATAATATTAATAAACTTCGATAGTATATTACAATGTTTAATAACCCATTAAATATTGCATAATATCTATGAAGAAGAGATGTATACATAGTGTCAAACTAAGTGAAAAACCATACATGATTTATATAACATATTTAAAGATTAAACAATAAAAGAATTTTATTTAACATCTTGTATTATTTCTTGAATTTATATTGAATGCTAGGCCTAGTTACGTAGAATCCAAAACAAAACGCTGAGGCTTACATACTATATTAAAGAGTCGAAAGTGAGTGAGTGACAACTTACTTATAAATTTGTAGCCCCACACATTTGAGTTAAACTTCGCAACAATATGTCGTATCGATTTAATCAATTTCATCATTAATAGAGTTGCGTATCTTGTCCATACAACAGAGTCGAACGCGCCCACCGCCACTTGACCGTACGAACGAAATGTGCGTTTACAGTTTCGTTGCATAAAAACGATTTTTTGAATTTTGCTAATATTGCATCCGTAGATGTGGAACGATCGTTTTCTTTATATAACAACATTTATTAATCACGCCGTACATTATTCACACATATTGTCGTGGTTTTTTCCCCATAGAAAAAAGAAGAATTAAATATTGAACAGTATTTGTATAATTTGGATTTAAAATGCATTGTTGAATTTTATGTATATTTATATTTATTGTGTTTGAATTTATATTTTGACTGGCCCTGTATGTATATTATATTAGATTGATGGTGCGGCCAGATTTTGTACTAGTGAATTCGATGTATGAGATTTTCGCGGTAATTTTATTTAGAGATACCAGTACTGGCAAACCAGATGGTCAGAGAGAATAAAAAACCTCATTTTTATTCTCCTGTTTTTAAGTAAATTCGGGTTATTTGTTTATTTTAAAAATTAATTACGATTTGCACGAGTGTTTGTGATCTCGTTTCTTTTTGATAGTAAATTTAAATAATGGTATCTCTCGCGTAGTTTAGTGTTGGATGTGATTAGATCGATGTAAGTACATTGAACAATTAATTTATATAATTGCTACTACGATAATTTGCTTATGTTTGTAATGGTAGTTTAGAATTTGCATAAATTTTGATATAAATATTAGTATATGAATAATTCAAGAAAATTGTCATGTTTTTGGTAATGGAGTTTTTTTTTAGTCAAGATGTTCTAGATCGTTTTAAATTCAGGTTGTTTTTTTGTTGCTGGGTTTGATTTTGTCATGTTTTATTGCGCATGACTGTAAGGCTGTCACGCGTACTCGATAACTTGGTGGTTGTTGACATTTGATTTTGTTTGGGATACAGTTAGAGGTCAAACTTGACAAGTTTCTTAATTATTTATTAATTATATGTTTGCTCGAGAGTCACAGGGGTTTTTTCTCTTTGTGCGTGCCATTATCATAAAGAGTGTTTCCTCCTAAGCTACTGTTAATTTTGCTTTAGCTCCCTATACACTCGGTAAAGGGATTTTTTTTTATTTTTTATTTTTTTTAATAAACGAAAATGATGAAAGTGTGAATTTTATTGACTGCTATATTGTTTTTTTTTTGCTTACACGTTTCTTGCTTGCTTGAGAGCAAGACCTGAGATTAGAAGATTCCAGCTTGGAGATTGAGCGACTGAGCAGCCGGACATTCGTCGTGAACTGTACCCATGAGCTAGGCACAGTTCATAGCAATATGTGTGCACAAATTAAAAATTTAACTTTATTAAAAATGTTAATTATGCTAGTTAATTTTAAAAGATAATAGTGCTGAAGATTATGCTGATAGTGTTGTCCATTATTTGGAAGACAAAATCTCAGAAACTTTACGCTTTATATTCTCAATACCATTTACCAGGAGTTGTGGGGTTATGTCAGCACAGAAATCCCTAATAGCATTGCGAAGCTCTACGATTGTGATGTGTGATGTCTGATGTTAGAAACGGTATTGTTTATATATGAAAAAATAAAAAATCTGAAATTGTCAGATCCAGAGCTCTTGGAGGAAAATTAATATTTCTATCGTCGAAAAATTCTTGCAAGAAAGCTATTATATTTCGGGATTTGTGTGACAGTGCATTATCTTGCTGAGTTCGTCATCATGAAGCTTATTAATAATAGGTTGTAATAATTCATTTGATATATTTCAGCAGTTACGCTCTGGTTAAAAAATATAAGCTCAATAATTCGTGTCTTTGAAACTATTAGTCAGACACCTATTTTTTGTTCGTGTAATAAATTTTCTATGAATGGGTGAGGATTTTCTGCCGACCGCATTCTCATATTTTGCTTATTTAAATTGCCAGAAAGATGGAACCAATCCTCATCAGAAAAAAAAAACATTTGTCGAGAACGTTGTCATTATTTTTGTTATGTAAAAACCATTAACGGTACTGTGTTCCGTACCAAAATCTACATGTATGTGTTCAAAAAATGCTTGAATTTGTGTTCCGACTAAGAAATAAACTTCTTGAGAAGGTTTTTCAATTGATTTTTTGAGTTGTCCATATCCTCCTTGTCGAATATCCTCTATGCAATTAGCGGTTTGTTTTAGGTGCTCCACCGCCAGGTTTACGATTTATTGTCCCTGTTTCACGAAATTTATCAATGAAAGGATGAACATGACTTAGCAGCTGTGGATAAGTAACTGGCCGATTTGAAGTGTTGCCGCAAATCATGCAAGCACTGATTAATGGAATAAGCCCATTTTCCATTATCTAATTTTCGACCAGTTCTAAAGTAATTTTTAATTATAAACTTTTTGTGTAGTAACTCTAACATGTTAATAATAAAATACTGTCGTGTTAAAAAAAACGGGCCACGTTTTTTACTTACTGTGCTTAGTACTTATGAAGTTAGTTATAAATATAAATATATCTAATTTTACAGATTGGGATAGTGAAGATGTATAGTTTGACATTTCGGTTGATTATATTCTATTTATCACTTGACAGTAAAATCGTGAAGTTTTGACAGAAGAATGTGGTCTAATATTATGCATTATAAATATAAATCGAAACACACACAAATGTTAGTTTCAATCTTGAATTTAATAGTTAATGTAAAAAAAGACATTTGTTAAAACATTTATTGCAATAGGAAAATTAAAATTTAATTAATGCTTTGTATATGCACCTCCAGCATTAATAACAGCGTCACTTCTATTAGGCATAGATGTAATATAGTTGATAATAAATTCTTGCGAGAGTTCCTCCCAAGCGGCATCTAATAGTTGCTGTTTATCGTGAAATTGCATGTTCTTATTTTGAATATTTCTGACCATTAAACCCCATACATTTTCAATCGGATTCAGATCCGCGCTATAACATGAAAAATTCAAGACCTGAATATTATTGACACGAAACCATTCCATAGTAGTATTAACTACATGGACTGGGCAGTTATCTTGTTGAAAATTGAAATATAGTTCGGGGTATAACTCCGTAACCGAAGGTAGCATAATGTTTTCCATAATGTTAACATATTGAACACTATTCAATCTTTCCTCAATGTTCCACAAGACGCCCAGTATCCATCCCCACATATTCACAGGGAAACGGGGTTTGTTCTAATAACATTAACGTACATACTATTATATCTTGCACCTCTTGACCTATACACTTTAATGCGTCCGTTATATGATTAGTGAAGAAAAATTGTTTAGTAAAATAGATCCCTATGTATAGCTTGTGGACTGGGAAGGAGAATAATTGTGTATGCAACC
Source organism: Melolontha melolontha (assembly GCA_935421215.2). Taxonomy (NCBI): domain Eukaryota; kingdom Metazoa; phylum Arthropoda; class Insecta; order Coleoptera; family Scarabaeidae; genus Melolontha; species Melolontha melolontha. The sequence continues at coordinate 5,524,134 of OW285240.1, read as the reverse complement.
AACATAGCTGTAGTTAAATTACTATTGGGGTTATTCAAATTTGATGTATGAAGGAAAAATAATATTTTATCCGATTAACTTCTGTATTGCAATCGATATATGTAATTTAGAAGCAATTACATAAACTTCTTGGACATATTCAATGCAGAATTTAATCGAAACAATATTTTTCTCCATACTCTAATTCTTTTCCACCTTCTTGAATATCTTCAAAATATATCATAAAATATAAATTCAAATGAAAATTACAAACAAAGGTAATTCGTATAAAAAGATATTTAGGATCTATACCAACACTTATGCCAGATGAATACAATATTTTCAAAAATAGTATAGTTTGACGTTTTAGAATATGACACTATCCAGCTAACATTAATTTAAAAAATCTACAACTAATAATTTAAAAAAAAAGGTTAAACTGTACACTATTATCCATTGTCCTAAATGCTACTTACACAAACAAACAATAAATCCAACGAAAGTTTATAACATGTAACACAGACACGAGATCATAAAATTTAAATACGGTGAATACTAATCGACCAAGATAGCCAACATTAAATTTTTCGTTAAAACGTATGAAATTCTTACCTCAAAACAACTTCTAAATGCAACACCCTTGCGATGTTTAAGTTGCATAACTAATTTCCTTCCCCTCACGTTGTTCGGATGCCTTTCCCCGCAAAATTATACACGGATCGCCTATCAAGCTACACATCTATATATACGTTGTCCCCTGAAATTTTGAATACGGGCTTTTGAATACATTACTTGGCGATTAGCTACCATGCTCGTTTGTTGCATAGCTGAGAATATGAGTAATGCAATGTGTTTGTAGGCACAAGTTTGTAGGATAATTATAATAGGTTACCATGGTTGTTATTGCAAAATGAATGTCAATTTGACTTATTGTTAGATGGTTTCAAATTTGATACACTCTGATACAATTAACTGTAGTTAATTTTTCTTTTCAAAATGTTAACAACGAAATAGAAAACTCACATTATTAAATGGTTTTATGGAGGTCAATCGATGAATGAAGACGCAAATAATTTGTTTGTTTTAGTATACGATGTGACAGTAATCACCAGTTCGGTCTTCCATGTTATACATTTGTTTAATTAAACTGGTCTGTAAATCCACCATATAAGTGCTCAAAGGAAAGGAGGCCTCAAACTGAAGAAGCTGAAATGCGGGAAATTATGGTTCGAAATATGTTAACAAAAAATGACACTTTATCAACAAGAGACCTTTCAAAAAAAACAGAAATTAATACTGGAAAATCAGAATATTTAACAGGAGTAGCTTGAAGTCTTTCAACGTTAAAACCACACAAAAGGTTTTCCCGGTTGACCATGGTCGTCGAATGGAATTTTGTGAAGATGTGATGGATAGAGTAAACAACAATTACGAATTTCTTAGAAATATACTGTTTAGTGACGAATCGATTTTCCCGTTACATGGTCGTCATAATCCTTCGGTAATGAGATACTGGTCCCAAGAAAACAAGCACCGAAGAATAAGTTTAAGAACTCAGTACTCCCAAAAACTTAACGTTTGGACTGGTATTCTGGAGGACACTGTTACAGGACCATTTTTTATTAACGAGAATCTGAATGGCCGAAAGTATTTGGAACTGTTTGAGAATGAAGTGATACCAGCAGTACAAGGCATACAGAATATTGATATGGCTCATATCTGGTATCAGCACGACGAATGTCTTGCTTATAACGCGGCTCGTGAATATTTAAATCAAATATTTCCTCGTCGCATTATTAGCACCAACGGAGACATAAAATGGCCACCAAGATCTCCCGATTTGTCCCCAAATGATTTTTTTCTTTGGGGCCATATAAAGCAATTTATACCCATCAGCATCAAAGACCTAACAACGTGTTTGACCTCAGATTAAAAGTTATTGAAGCTATTCAAAATATTAGTCCTGCGATGTGAAGAGCAATGGGACAACAGTTTTATGATAGTCTTGTTTGGCTCAACAAGGAGATGTTTTCGAACATTTAATAAGATGATGTAACTATTTATTATTCGTTAGCTTATCATTGTGTTCGTTATAATTTAAGTATAATTTGTAATATTAATATATTTTATAAGTATTTTTCACTTTGATTCTCTATTTTATTACAAATTAGATATTACTGAGGAACGTGCATATGTGATTTGTGGTGCCAGGATAATAATTGTTGTTTCTTATAGCAGTAATTATACTTATAAATGGATTCCCAGTAATATGAGTAATCAAACTGTCATCCTCCTGTTGTGTTGAAACGCATGTCGACCTGTACCAACTTTTCTACTCAAAACGCCTTTTTTTTTCTCCATTTCCTAGATTCTACACACGGTGGTCTTGCTAATGCCGAACTCTTCTGCAACACGTCTTTTCGACCATCCTTCCTCTATTTTTGTGCAGATTCTAGCTTTGTCTACTAAACTTAGCATAATCCTTACTAAAGTTATAAAAATTATATTATAACTTTGACAAAAACAATACTAAAAGCATACAATGACAGTTCGTTATAATTTTGACAAAATAGTTATTTACGATACAAGTGTTAAAAGTGCGATTTTATTTCACGAGTAAAAGTTTGCGACACGAGCGTTAGCGAGTGTCGCAATTTACGAGTGAAATAAAATAGCATTTTTAACATGTGTATCGTACAATATTTTATCTACAAACACAATTTTTATTATAAAATATAATGAAACTCCACTGACCAAATTTGACAGCTCATGAATACGTTTTGACACAACTGGACGCAACCGTTAAATTACGTCAAATTAATTTGTTACAATTTGTACAAAAGATGAGTTCGTGTATTAATAAAGAAAATGAAGTAATACCGAGTGCAATAATTGAAGCCGCTGATAAAGCGACATTAGATTTGTTGCCCTCAAAATCTAGGCAACAATATGAAATTGCGTACAAAAGGTTTATGGAATGGTGCAGATGCAATAATGTGATAGGTAAATTTTGCGAAAATGTTTTACTAGCATATTTTAAAGAAAGGTCTAAAATTTGGAAATTTTCTACTCTTTGGTCACATTTTTCGATGATAAAACTTATGCTAAATATAAAATATAAATATAAATATAAAAGACAACCATGATATTAGTAAATATTATAAACTTATTGCATTTTTGAAACGGAAAGGAGAAGGTTTCCCACCAAGAAAATCAAAAATATTGACAAGACAAGAAATTGATAGATTTATTTCTGAAGCATCAGACGAAAAATATATGCTGTTCAAAGTAGCTGTTGTTATGGGTATATTTGGCGCTTGTCGCCGGGAAGATTATGCCGTATGACTGTGGATGACATTGAAGATAGAGGAAATGTGTTAGTAGTTACTATACCAGATACTAAAACCAATACTCAAAGAATATTTACCGTTATTGGCTCATATATAAACTTGTATCGCAAATACAAAGCATTACGTCCATCTAATATAAAACATAGACGTTTATTTATTAAATACGCTAATAATAAATGCACAAGTCAAGCGGTTGGAATAAATTCGTTTGGCAAGATGCATGCAATTATCGCAATGTTTTTGAAATTACCGAATCTGGAATCTTATACGGGACATTGCTTCCGACGTTCATCTGCTACTTTGCTAGCAGATTCTGGTGCAAGCTTATGCTCAATTAAGCGACATGGAGGCTGGAAAAGTTCCACCGTTGCTGAAGGTTACCTAGAGGATTCTCTAGAAAATAAAAACAAAATTGCTCACTCCATCCTCCCAGATCTATCTAATAATTCTATTGCAAATGATAATTTAAATCACGATATTTTAGATCTTATGAACTATTTGTCTGCAAATAATAATTCCGCAAGTACAGCAACACATGGAATAAATATCCCCAATTGCACAAACTGTACATTTAATATTAATTATCCAAAGAATATGTAATTTTCATTGTAATAAAAATCATTTGATATGTACGGAATTTTCTCTTGTCATTTTTGACAAACTGTCATTTACTTTTAAAACAAGTATTAAAAGTGGCCTTTTTAACACGCTACGCAATAAAATCGCATTTTTAAGTGAAGTTAGCTGTGTGAAAATGTCAACTTTTAACGGTGTTTGTAGAAAAACAGTCTTAAAAGCATACAATGATGGCACTTCGTTGCTACAGTAATTTAGGAGGTTAAAGCAAGTAATAATTAATATATGTAAATTAAGCCAAAATCGCAATAAGACGAGACCCATATTTTTAGAACACGACAGTATTACAATCAAAAGTTAAGTTTTCTAATTTAAATTTTTCACTGACAGTTGTCCCAACAATTTAAAGTACAATTTAAATGTATCACAGTGTTGTCAATTTTACTAAAATACTTAAATAAATACTTAAAAAACAGCCTACTCTAATCAGGAAAGTTTTTGAAGGCATAGTACAGTGTGTATATAAATAATTGAAAGGTGTTTGAATCGCCCGCGCTTTTTTTAATGTATGAAAGTTGGTGCTTCTACAAGCTATGCCGCAAATAATCAGTAGCGTCCTTCTGTTTATTTTAGTTTTCTGCATTTTCGTTCTCGTCTATTTATTTTGTTATTTCTCTCCTTTATTACCAGAAAGGCTTTTCTTATTGCCATTTTTCTGCTGTTACATATTTGTTATTGATAAGCGATGAAGAAATCACAGTAAATTTGTACAAATGTAACATAGTACGCTTTTAGGTTAATAATGGTTTTCACGGATCTGCACAACAAATTTATTGTTGAGGCATATTTTCGTTCGGGAACACGCAATGTTGAAGGAGTATGGGATTATTCCTATCCAAATTGCCACCAGCAGTTTCAAGAGGAGTTTCCAAAAATGGAATTTACATATGACTGCTTTGTACAGCACGTTCGTCGTGTAATAGAGAGATATCGCACAACAGGGAGCGTTTTAAAGGGAAAATCTACAGGACGTCCTACTATTTGAATTTGTGCTTAAATTTACATGGACGGCATTTTGAACAAATGTTATAATTTTATCTTGAATAAGTGTTATAGTTTTGTTATAATTTTGATAGAGTATGCAAGTCTGAAATTAAAGTATTGTATAGTGAAATTTAAGATACCAGCATTAGAAAACATACATAATTTCATTGTAATTATCTTTCAATAAAATATTATTTATTACTATATTTGTTCCTATTCTAATTTTTTAATGTTACGCCTATGATATACGGCATTTGCTCCCTCAGAGATGCTGGCATGCACTTAGCACCAACTTAAACACAAAAAATTGAAAGCGGGAAATTCAAACACCTTTCAATCATTTATATACAAACCGTATAAATAAATACGATATCGTAGGCGCGTAGGCGCCACGCCAGGAGAATGTGCATATAGCTTGATCTACGGCATTTGTTTAAATATGCTTTCATTCTCCCGTATTTATTATATACATCTAATCTTTATTATATAACCGTAGTTTTATTTCTATTCTTAATCTTTATTATATTAGTTAGTTATATTAGTATATAACGCATAAGTAGCTGTTTAGTATTATATTTTTTACTTCCTATGTTTGAAATATTCCGAAGCCGTAAACGAGACGCCTACTCCGATTGTGTTGTACGGACAAAATATCGTATCTCTAATTATTAAGATACCGTCCAATGAATTCATCAATATGCAACACTATAGTATACGTGCATCACATATTATACGTTGCGGAAATATGTAAATATACTTGTTTTAGAGAAAATGTCATTTGAAATTAATTTTCCAAATAATTAAGCTGTAAGTTTTATGTATTAATTGAAATAGTTATTTATGCACCAAGGGCGTTGTGGGTATTATATTGCCCCGAGGTCGACGTTAATTCAACCCACGGGCCTCTGGCCCGAGGGATGAATGTCGACCGAGGGCAGTATAATTGCCATAACGCCAGTGGTTCATACAATATTTAATTTTTCAAATTACATTGGAAAAGTTCCTAGATTTCTGTTAACTATCATGTCGTTAACAGTCGTTATGCATCTAATATGTTGAGGCCGGTGCATTGTTCAAGACCCTAAAAATGCATGGGAAATGGAAAAGTACATCTGTAGCACAAGGATACATAGAGGAAAGCATTTCTTATAAGAATAGAGTATCAGCATTATATTTAATTATGTTACAGTATCAGATGCCAAAGTTACTAGTGGAGATGTTTTCCCATCAAGAACTTTCACAAACTTGGAAAGCTTCGGATCACATAATTTTTCAGGACATTTCGAAAACTGTATTTTTAATTTTGCTAAATAATGTTAAAAATTTTATTCTTTCTTTAGAAATTGTTGAAAATAAACAACTATTAAGTTTTACGTATTTTAAATGACAGTTGCTGATACTTTAAGTTTTCAAGTTGTCAATGTTTAGATACTCTTAATTTTATTAAAGAATGCTAAAGTTTTGCTTCTCTCTTTAGACTTTCTTAAAAATAAAAACTATTAGTTCTGTAAAATGTATATCCTTTCTTCTCGGGCCTTATTTATACTCACTGTGAATAAATTACGGGGCGTTATGGGCCATATTGCCCGATTATAACGCCCAAGGGCGATATGACAGTGTTTATAGTAACCGCATCCAAGGTGAAATGAACCAATAATACTTAAGTGAAAAATAAACAACTTTAATTCAGTCACTATTCACATTTTCACCATCTAATAAATACAATTATATTACCTTGGCATTGATAGATAATGAAAGAGTAAAAAATTATAGTAGGCAACTAAATGAATTTTGTAAAAACACGCGACGAGTGTCGCTGGAAAAGAAAATGGCCAAATAATTCTAATTATTTTACATGCTGGATGTAAATTTTGGCACAATATCCTGCGGAAAACAGTTTTTACGACAAACTTTTTCGATCGCATTGTAAGCATTCTTGTTAGTTAACTTACTTGTCTGTCAGTTAAATATCCTTGTTCAGTCCATTCCCACGGGCTGTCGTGCAAAGGATAAGCAGCAAATAATGTTTTCCGCTGTAGTAATTTTGGTGAGCCATATTCACCGATTTGATCGCCGTAATCAGTCCTGGCCAAGAGATAATTTATGAGAAGAATTCTTTCGGCCGTAGACAATTCATCGGCTTGTTGGCCACGAGCAGCATTTCTAAATAATTATAATGTTTATTAAATCAATACAAAACGTTATTTCATACTAACTTAATTAAAATAAAAAGTAGAACTGCGATCATTGAGAAATATATTCTAAAGTTCATATACACAAATATTATAGATACTCTGAAATTTATTATTGGATTTAAGTGGCAAAATATTTACATATTTAAAAGACAATGTTCGTATGTGTGTCCGTTATAGACTCAAAACCTACGGTTTTTTTTTTTTGCAAAATGATGTTGTACGAAGAAAGTTTAAAGCTATTGAAATTCTTGATCTGACCAGTAGCAAGAAAGTTGGAAGCCCAATAATTCAATACTAGCAGTATTATTATGTAAATGCAGATGGCGTAGAAGTAAGCTCGAATGGTGTTGTTTCGATAATTGAATTTATTTACATTCTTAACTTTATAAAGTCAGGGTTCAATTTTGTGAAGTTCCATATGCTAATATCTAATTTTAACTAAATATAATAATTGATATCAAACTTTCAATTGTGTTCATTTAATTATACTCAAATAGCAAATCATTGCCGGGTTCAGCTAGTAATACAATAAAATAAATTCACATTTGAAATAGCTCATGGAAGTATGAAAATCTTCCTCTTCCTTATTCTTTAAGGGCCAGTCTCTCCACCTCCAAATAAGGTTCCTAATGAAATGAACGCTAGACCTCTCTTTCAAATTACTAATACCATTATTCGGTAAATAACAGCGGCTTATTCTCCTAATAAACTATTGGGTACTTGTATTAACTACGAAATATCGGGCCAGATGTGCACGCTATCTCAGTTCCATATGGCGTACTAAATATAGTATCGTTGCTAAGTCTTTGTAGTCTCTGTACCTAAAAGGATTATTATCAAACAACAAAGAAGGTTTTGGTATGAAGAATGAGATAGTTTATAGCGATATTTTCACCAAAAAGTCTTCGTTGCTTATATTCTTAAGAAATCTATGAATAAATATGGTTAACTATAAGAGTATGCGACATGGCAACAGCGCACGGTACCGAGGATACAACAAAAATGTAAATCTTAATGGCGTAGTGTTTACTAATTATTTTTGATGAGGAAAAAGTTTTTGGGTAAGTTTGATTATTATTAATTGTTGTTTTGTTATTAGTAATAATAATTAATTTTAATATTTTTCATAAAAATTTACTTAAATAATGACTTTTACAAGTGCACACAAATGTAAATGTAAAATTCCAAGTTGCGAAAATTGATATTATTCCAATATTTTTCCTGATTCGAGTGATCAAACCAAACATTCCTCCACTTTCCCTTCTGATGATGGTAGAAAAGAGCTATGGTTGAACTCTATTAAAAGCTTATCAGGTATTGATGTTCCTCAGAATTCAAAACAAATATATGTTTGCGAGGATCATTTTCAACAACATCTAAATAATTTAGTGGCTTGTCATTCCATCGAGTTCAATTGTGAGGAGGATAGTGTCATTTATGTCTTTTATTGAGCCTAAAAGTGCTAAGATTAGTACATTGAATACGAATGAATTAGAAGATTCTTCTCTAAATATTTCAATTAATGATGAGAATGATTTTATTTATGAAGCTGTCACCTATGTATGTAGATTCCTCCTAAAAAAAACTTAATTTACACAATTGTAAGAGTTGTCAGTCTTCTTTATTTTCTGCTAACGTAGAACCTCATCACACATTTACAATGTTTAAGGAATTTAGTGAATCAAGTAATCTTCTTTATCCCGCTCTTAATTTGGTATTGTATGTTAATATCATTTACGATAAAATGGTTGTGTCGTTAAAATCTTTTGGCCATGTAAATTCTATTCACAAGAAAATGTTGGTAACTTTGTAGAAGGTTAGTTTTTCATACTATATTTATGTTAACTCCGATCATCGAACTTTAGTTCAAAGGCAGTTGTTAAATTATATCTATGAGTTTGATTGTTAGGAAATTATATGATGACATTTGTTGGCCTTCTAATGATAGATCTCTGAATCGAAACTCGAGAAAAATAGAAGATAAATTAGGTTCTTGATACGTTGACAAGTTTAGGGTTTTCTAATCTTTTGTGTATATGAAGAATTGAGGAGGGTTATGCGAAAGCAGACATGTCCATTTTACCCCTAAATTAACTTTTTGTCAGTTTTGTAATACTTGAAATGGTTTCTATGACTTGCATTTTTCAGAATCTCTCAAAACCATACAGATCTCACAGTATTTTGCCTCTAAAAATATCGAGTTCAGACAAAAGCAGACATATCCCATATAAAACTAAAATTGGACAAAACGAGACAAATCCCATTAAAAATAGTAATTTCTTTCATGATTTCATTCAAAAATAAGACATATCCAAATACCATTTTTGCTTCTTTACGCTTCCTATTTTACCGACGTCTCTTCTACTACTTGTTGAACATTGCACTTGAGTAAGACTTGAGTGTTATTCGTGGTATTATTGTAGAAGGTGTTGTTGAAGATAAACAGTAATAAATAAATACGCAATGAATACTACAGTTGCTGCAATCAATGTGGGCAGCAGAAGGAAGACGCCGAAAATGCTGAAACGCGAGAAAGAAAAACATCAAAGGTAAAAATTAGTGTTGAGGTTATATCTCTCTGTATCATTATTTACAATTTTAGATATTCTAATGCCGATCCAAATTTAAGGCACTATGTGCGGCCTTGTAATCACAATAGTAAGGCGTATAAGTGCAGTTTGGTAAAAGTAAACGATATTAAAAAGGCTAGAGACAAGTTTTACGAAAATCCTTCTAAAATTGTTCAAGATCAGAAGTTGTGCCATCTGGTATCTGTCTGTGAACCGGAAAGACGTCGACCTAAGGATGGGGTGTCTCCCGAAAAAAGGAAATCAAAAAAGGAAATCAAAGTCTGTACATACTGTTTACTTTTTCCGTACGTACAGGAGTAATAACGAAACAGAAAGTTTGACGGTCTGCAGAAACTTTTTTTTGTCTGTATTCGATATTACAAAAAATCGGTTGCGTATTATTCAGAAAATTATACAAAAAGGCAGTGTACCAAAAGAAAACCGAGGAGGTGGTCGTTACGGTAATAAAAACATTGAAAAAAAGCAAAAAATTCGGGAATTTCTACAGAACCTTCCAGCATCTGAGAGTCATTACAACAGAAGCAAATCCAGCCGTGTTTATGTGTCATGTGAACTGAATATTAAAAAATTGAGCGAGATGTATAATGTGAAAAACCCTGATTTTATCACATCACAATCAATGTTTAAACGAATTTTTTACGGAGAGTTTAACATTGGATTCGCTTCTCCAGCTTCAGATGTTTGCGGGACGTGTATCAATTTGAAAAATGCAATAAAACAAAAAGGACCGAATAAAGCACAACTAATTACAGAATTAAGAATTCATAAACTTAGAGCAAACAGTTTCTACACTATGCTAAAGGAAACGCCTGAAAAAAGTGTTACATTTTGTTTTGACCTCCAGCAAATACATCCACTACCAAAAACACCTATTCAGGATGCATTTCATTTAAGGCAAATTAGCTTTTACAGTTTTTGTTGTGTTGACGTACAATCAAAAAATTCTGTTTTCTATACCTGGTCTGAAAACCAGGCGAGCCGTGGCTCAACAGAAATAGGATCCGCATTACTAGCCCATCTTAGATCTCTGGACCTAACTGATTTGGAACTAATAAGACTGTTTTGTGATGGCTGTGGGGGCCAAAATAAAAACTCCCACATTATCCGTATGTTGGCCTATTGGCTGAGACATGAAGCCCCAGAAAATGTTAAGGAAGTTATAATTCATTTTCCAGTAAGAGGACACTCATACCTGCCGGCCAATCGTGTTTTTGGGCGTGTCGAAAAAATTCTGAAGAAGTACAGTGTAATTCTCAATCCTGAAAAATATAATGGTTTTTATAGTCAAGTTGGAAGAGTTCGAGAATTAGGCAAAGATTGGAACCTGTATAATATCAAAAAACTTTCAGAAACCTACAACAAACTGAGCAGTATCAAAGATTTAAAGAAAATTTATATAAAAAAAAACAAATCGAGGAACACCACTACAGTCCGATACAAGAGTTGTCAATTTTTTCGTTTTGAAAATGACGGCGAAAAATATGGCTCCCTGATAAAAAGAGGACGTAGCGAAAATAACTGCATATTAGAAGACCTGCCATTGGGAAACACACTTTCTACGGACAAAAAGAAAAATGTTGTAACCCTATTGGAAAAGCAATTTAATAAAGATGATGTTCAATGGCAGAACCTTCCTGAATTGAAGTTTTTTAAAAATATTTTGGAGAAAAATGTCATGCAGTTGGATGAACCAGAAGAAGAAGAAGAAGTTGAAATATGTGATTGTATTGAAGAAGACAAAGAAATGCACATTTAACATTATTTTCTATTTTGTTTAGAGTTTTTAATAAAGGAGTAATATTTTTATTTTATGCAACCGAATTTTAACAAACCCAGAAATATCCCATATGAGTTCAAACAAAACCAGACTTATCTGTGGGGATCATGCAAAAGCAGACAAATCCATTTTTGTTTGTTAAAAATATCTGAGGAAAATGTAAATTGGTTTTGTTTTTATTGAAAAATGAGTTAAGAGATCACTTTCAGATCGATGTGTTCTAAAAAATTTTTGTTAAATAAAACGTCCTTTGATGTAAACGGTTTTGCTGTTTTTCTCGAAACTTGTTCATATGGACATGTCTGCTTTTGCATGAACCCTCCTCAATTGTCCTTATTTTATATTGCTGTTTATCATAATTTCTGTTTATTTATTGTTAGGAGTATATAGTTTATTTTGTTTTATTGCAAGGGTTTAAATTTATTTTTTAACAGAATTAATTTTTATTTATATGCACGTAAATACGTGTCTGTGATTGATATTTATAGATATATCTCACTGATGAGATCAAAAAAATCAAAACATGTATTTAGAGCATAGTTAGAAAAACAACATAGTAGTTTAAAAATGCCGCCATCGCGGTTATTTACGAATTTAGTACTACCATATGAACGCGCTAACGTAAGGGTCTAATTTTTAACATGGAATGTGGCACTCTTATATGACATGCTCCTTGCCCCCTATACAAAGTTGTTTGCCAAATAGCTAAGCCGATCACATACGAAAGATGTGTCGAGTAGCGCCGAATCTAATAAATCTCTGTTGATGTTTTAGGTAAGGTGAGATTTAAATTGTTGTAAACAAGTTCTATTATAAATATTTTGGTCTATTTTAAATTATTTTTGTGTGTTAATAGAGATTTTTGAGGAAGTAGAAGATATCATTGACAATGAGTTAGTTAATTAAGTTGATTGGAAAATCCTGAACGTATGCCGTACGTTTTCGTACAATGATGACAATTTAGATAAATAGACAAATTATGAATTTCTGAAATGGTTTCAACATTTCGAAGAAACAGTTCTAGATTTACTGAAAAAATCAAGAGAAATTCTGAATAAAATTACTGCATTATTTAAGTATGTAATTTTATAATTAGAGATTTTATTTTTTCAATTGTATTTCTAAACATAATAATTCTTTTCTCAGGATAAATTCTTGGGGTTTCTTTTCATCATTAACCTCCTCTTGTAGATATTAAGAGACAGGATAGAGGAGATTATGCAGTTCGACAAACAATAAATTTTTTCCAAAATATAAGTACGTCGACACTCTATATAGTGAAAGACCAAAATGTTGACCGAAATTTCAATATATAAAGAGAGAAAAAACACAAAATTGAATTATTAGAAAAGATTTTATTAAACATTTGAAAGTTTAAATACATAGCATGTACATAATGTACATACTTATGTATGTACAGGGCTAAATACTACATACGAAATAAAAAGATTACATAATACAAAATCTGTTAATACATACATATTGCTATGAATAGTGGGTTGAAGATTTGTTACACCACCTTCCACAACTAGTTTTCCCAACTACGTTTTCTCAGCCGGTGAATTTTCAAATCTGAGACCTCTAACTTCTCGGGTTCCACTTAGGAAAGACGTGTCTAAAATATATGTTGAGCGCCAATGAAATGTTCACAAAAATTCATTTGCTTATTTTATATAAATTGATTCCAAACTAATTTCTCTTTAAATTTCTTTGAAATATATTCTTTTATATATATAGGTATAATATACTTAGCAAAATTGGAGTGAGTAAATAAAACAAACGCAGGTTAAAAAGTGAAATAAAAATATAATTATATTAAATACAAAAATAAAAAAAATAAAAAAATATATCTTCACAAAGTATAAAGATGTGGTATTATTTAACAAAGATACTTGAGGTAAAAACATTCATTGAAAATTGACAGCTAAATGAATGGAAAACATGCTCTTTAATGACTCCGAACAAAACTTATCTAAAAATAATCAAGTTTAATATTAAATTCTCCCCAGAGAACCACACTGTATATTCAGATACTGATATGCGAACAAAACTGCGCAAGTGCAATGTCATGCACAAAAAACCCTGATACCACTCGAACAAACTTTTCATTTATAATTTTAAACAAAGAATTGTTAATACTAAACTGTATTATCTATATGCCTAATAATTAAATCTCTTAACTACAAGAAAATTAATACAATGTAAATATTATTCTTATAATTATGACGTCATAAAATTTTAATTCTACTTACAAGATTTAATGGAGGTACGAAGAAGGTGTTTAATCAAATTTAATTATCAAAACAACGAGAATTTATCTCAATAAATGTCGGGACTTTAATATCAAAATATCATCAACTATTAACATTATCAAAAATACAAAACCCGAAACTAATTAAATATATATATATATATAATATATATATGGAAGAAAGCAACCTTCACGTTTTACAGCTTAAAGTCGTCTCCTCGAATTGACCTCCAACTTGCACCGGATAACCAGTTTTTCCCACTTAAAATTTATAATGTACAGTCATATCCCAAATAAATGTACATTTTAAATATTTTAATTAAAAAAAAAAATCCATAGCAATATGTATGTATGTACATTTAAAATTTGTGTAGTCTTGAGAAATTGCTAAATAACACATGTATGTACATACATATTATGTACTAGAAAAAATAATCAGTTATTTTCTTTTGAACATTACTTCTAAAAAATAATTGTTGCTCTACAAAATTTTCGCATTTATTCAAATGCATAAAGATTTGATCAGGTACACTTTCCTGGCCCCTGAGAGTAGTTCGCACATGCATTTCTTATTTCATTTTCACTAAATTTAGCAGGACATTCTCCGGTTTCAGTTTCTTCTTCATGATTATCTATACTTTCTATATCGTCAATTATGTCTGTTGGGAGATCTGTCGTGCCAACATCATTGTCGATTTCTAAGAAATCTTCAAGTAAAAATCTGCGTCGATGGTAGCAGTTTTTCGTAGAATACCCCATTGTTTTCTTAAGGTAGCGAGATCCATTTCGTCTTCTTCTTTCCATTCGTCAATTTTTTCAGTAAAACCTGCTGTAGAAAAGCAGTTTTTGATTGTTTTCTGAGAAACATTTTCACTCCATACTTTAGCGACTTCGGTTATACACTCTTTAAGGGTAATCAATTTTAGGACTGGAAGGTTGTTATCAATCACGTTAACAATTTTGTGGACAATTCTGTTTCGGTAATGATGTTTTATGTTTTTTATAATACCCTGGTCCATACGTTGCAATTTGGAGGTCGTGTTTGGTGGAAAAAAGATCAGTTCAATATTCGTTAATTTTTTACTTACAGTAACTGGATGTGCAGGACAATTGTCTATAAACATCGCAATCTTTCGCTTTTGGTTTTTCATTTTCATGTCCAGTTCTTTGAACCATCTTTCGAAAATCTCAGAAGTCATCCATACCTTGTTATTACTGGCATAATCTAACTCCAGAGATTTATCTCCTTTTAAACAGCGGGGATTTTTGCTTTTACCTATCAGGACTAATTTCAGTTTTTCTGAGCCATTGATGTTTGCTCCAACCATCACCAAAACATTTATCACTTTTAAAAGCAAAATTTTTGTTTGGCAAACATTTAAAAAACAAGCCGGTTTCATCACAATTGAAAACGTTTTTTGGCTCGTACTTTTTTAATACACTTTTTAAAACAGTTTCAGTCCAAATGTCACAGTCCTACTGACTAACGCTTGCACTCTCGCTGGACACTGTCTTGAAAACAATTGCATTGCGAGTCTTCCAAGCACTGAACCACCCTTCACTGGCTTGAAAATTAACGCAGTTAAATTCTTTAGCAAATTGTAGAGCCTTATGCTTTATTAAATTTCCCGATATTGGTACGTTTTGATGCGTACGGGCCACTTGAAAACCATCGTAAAACTGCTTCATTTACATTCTCGTAAGAACACACCCGTACTCGTTTTCGACTGCTTGGAACATTCGTTTTCTTGATGATACTTTCGCGACTTTTTATTATCAGAGAGACGCAACTTGGAGAAACACCGAATTTTGCAGCAACATCAATTTTTTTGCAGCCGTTATCAACTTCCTCCAAAACTTTAATTTTCTCAGCTAAACTTAAACACACTCGCTTGGACATCTTAACTGATTCTTAAACAAAAAGAAACTGAATCTGTTTGTGAATTACATATTGCTATGGTTTTTTCCCCAATAAATATTAAAAATTTATTTATAAATCTTTGTACCATTATTTTGAACTTCTATGTATATTTCATGTGCCCGGTGAAAAAACTAGTTTTATATTGAAGCCACCGCACTTGGTGTGGACTGAGCAGACACAGTTTACCAGTAAGACGAGAAGTACGTTCTTTTTATTTAGAAAATAGATAATTATCTATCATAAAGTAACTTCGGTTTGAATTTGATTTAATTAGTTGATTGTGTTTGTTATATCAATTTCCCGTTTATTCTACGAGTTTGTAGTCTCGTAATATTAATTTATTTTTAAAACAACGTTTTCTTGTCTACGTGTCTCACAAAAATTTTTATGTAAGTAAAAATATATATATTTTTGAGAGATATCTTATTAATTCAAAAGATTTGAATATTGCATTTCAATTGTATTAACATTGTTATTTAAGAGATTTAGTCTTAGTTAGTTGAGATTAATGAAGAAGAATATTTTTAAAATTCTACGTAAAAAAATATAATTGTAAAATTTTATTTCGTTTGGTTTTCAAGGGATTTTGATCGCGTTGTCAAATTTATACAGTGTGTTTCTCTGGGGAGAAATTAAAAATAATCTTTATTATTATTTTAATATAAGTTTGTTCGGATGTCATAGAGGGTTTTTTATTTCATTTAGCTGTCATTATAAATGAAATTTTTACCTCTGGGTGTAATAAATTACATTACAAAATCTTTATACTTTATAATGACAATTTTTTTTTTCTTTTTTTGATTTTTTGTATTAAATTTTCATTTAAATTTTATTGTGATCTTTATTTTATTAACCTTTCATCTCGAATTTTTAATGAATACTTTTACTGGCGCATTAAAAATTTTGTAGAAGAAACAACCACGTTTCCGATTGGAACCCTGAGAAGAAAGCAGTCCCATTTGTTGGAAATAAACCGACTGAGTATCCTAGTTGGGTAAATTTGTCGTGAACGGTGGTACAGTAAATATAAACACCACAGTTCATAGAAACATGTAATCTAGGCCACGACTACATACATATAAAATAGGTTTTCACCGGGATTTTCACAGTGTGCGTGCTAATGTTAGGTAGAAATGGGAAACCCGAAGTGGCCAAAATCTCAATAAATGCATAAAAATTTATACTTGAAATTCCGGTAAATATTTTATTATATAGAGTGTTACTATTTTACAGATTCACTATATGCAGGGCTTTTTACATAAAATTTCATTAAAATATTCTAGGGCTTGAAAAAATTTCGCTGTAAAGAGTTTTTCACTATATAGAGTTTCACTATAAACAGTGTCGACTTTAAATGATTTTTGTAAATTATTATAAATTAAGAATTAAATTACTTTGTAGTATTTAATTTTATAATTACAATTTTTTTTCTTTTTACATTGTACCTATTTGTAATAATAAGATTTCTTTTCTCAAGATAAATTATTGTTACTTCCTCTCTTCATCTGCCACCATGAACTTCCTTTGCAAATGAATGTTTTCTTTGATTGTTTCGCGTTTCTTTTTCGATTGTTAAAGTCACAGCAAATATTTTTCAGAACTTAAACATAACCTATAACGTGCTAGCAACTAACAACAACATTGAAGGATTGTCATATAGGCAACCTATCAATATTGCTATATGCTAAACATAATCATCACTAAAATCAGGTGTATTCTCGTTTCTTTCCAACACGTTATCGTAAGTACATCTCTATCTCTGTTACTCACCTTCCGAAAATTACGTGCGACCTTTGAAACGTGTCTGTCAAATAACTATTCGTCAAATTGTTGCGGTTAGAAAGTTAGAAAGTACCTAATATATTTGTTTGTCGAACAGTTATTAGGACCATTATTAGTAACTTGGAAAGGCCGGGTCTAAGTCTTTTACTTAATGGCCCGAGCTTTCCGACTGTTCTGTTATCTTCCTCTTGTACACTCGTTCCTATCTTACCATAAAACCTACCAATATCACATGGTCTTTGTTCTTTTGTTTGACTGCTATTATTACGTTCTGCCCATGTTTTCCTGAATCTCCTTTTTTACCACCTTGAACCATGTTCAAAGTGTTGAAAATGTGTTGTGACATAATTCCACACATGCTAAAACTAAATTCTTCGAACAATAGTCATAAATCTGCAATCAGGTGACATCACAAGTGCATGAAAATGTCTCAGTTAACAAAAATTGTATATCGGGCGGTCTTAAAAATTTTAACAAAAATACGATTAATAAAATTTTCAAAATGGATATTAATCCATTTAGTATTGAAGCTTTTAAAGCACTGTTAAAGTGAAAGCAGGTACTAAATAATAATACATTTTCTAATGATCTTGGTTTATTGCCCTTGTTTTAAGAAATTTGAAACCAGCCCCTTTACATAATAATATGTTTCAAATCATTATAAAACATTTTATTATCTGAATCCATTATAGTTTGCAATCCGGAGCTGTAACTGTATTTCCATTATTAGATGAAGTACATCTAATATTTTCTGTTTTTGTTTTAATATAATCGTATTGTATGAAAACTCTCAATGCTTCGATGTTCTATTAATGCATGGTAGCATTTTTTTCGTCTTTCAGAATACGGTGTCCTTTCATCCACAGAATTAAATAATTTGCGTAAATAATCAACAAATATTGCTGTACGTAATACCTCCGGTGAAAAAGAATCTTCAGTATTAAGCTTTGTATTAAGCAAGCAGAGAAATATTTGTCTGTCAAAACTCAAAACTATGGTGCCATTTAGAATTTTTTTTTCAAATCTACATCACATTTATTTAATAAATAATATAATAAAATCAAAAATAGATTATTTTTTCCATATATATTCGCTAATGTTTTTAAAAGAATTTAATTTCTATTGTCTTCTTGTTAATTAAACTTTTATACTGAATTAATTTATATATAAGGTGTGCATAAATTGGCGTACTAACTATATGTGCCGACGTTCTTGGTCAAATTTGGAGGTAAAAGGCTTAATACTAAACGGTGTAACATACTTCCTCTGTTTTCAGAAAAAAATTTGGAAGAAACATACATTTGGCAACATTTGTGAACCTTACGTTTGAAATCGTGAACATGAAGCAAAAAAATAATAAAATTAGCTCTTGAAATTACATATTTATTGCGAAAACATTACAAAGTTAAAATATTTTGTGATAGTACTGACTTATTTTTGTAGATCTCTTTGACAGAAATCAATGTCATTATTACCTACGTAATTGTTCGAACTGGAACAACATTAAACCTACTTATGGCTACTTATTGTTTTACTTATTGTTGTCAGATGTGTTTTTTGCCAAAATAAGTTAATAAACAAATATTAATAACAAAATTTAACGAAAAAATAATGATAACAAATTTTCTTTATTCTAAATTGTATCTCTTTCTGTCAACAAATATCGATTAATAACGGTTATATAAAGACCAAACTTTAGGAACTTCGTGCAGAGATATGAATTATGGTACAATATTTTGGCTTTAGAATTTTAGATTCTCTTATTTAAAAAAGAATATCGCTATGTGTTGTTAATATGCCAATTTATACACACCTTGTATTTGCTATTTAAGAAATAAAAATAACACAATCTTTTTTATTTTCAAATAATTTATTTCTATTGTGCTATATAAAACAAATGAATATAAAAATGTGTATTTTATTATTAAGTCGACAGATATCTGGGTTATATAATCAATTAGGGTATGTTTATCTTCATATTAAAAGTTAATATAATTTTAATTCAGAAATTGTCCTATTCAAAATATTTAATAATATAATATTTCAAAGGTATTTTTAATAATATAAAATATTACTAAAAATCTGGTGTGAAGAACACAAATGCAGGTTCACTATTAATATTTTCTGTGAACGTGTCCGAATATATATATTATTAAAAATACCTTTGTATTATACAAAACTGGTGGGGTTTACCTACTCATGTATGTTTCAGTTATGCTGATAATATAATATTTAGTAGTATAGCATCATTAAAATTTAGTATCAGCAGCTAGAAATGGTGCGCTACAATCGTGTTTCAAATTTCGATACATTGAGTTGGCACTCTTTTTACTGTTAATTTCTCTATGATTTACGCCCGGCGGATATTGAACGTAACACAACAGAGCGTAGCCTAGCCGAGGGAGCCGAGGAGAAGCGACGGAGGTACAGACCAGTGGGAGAATACTCCGTACGACTACGTGCTTTGTAGTTAGAGCCCAGTTGCCCAGTTCTCTCCGCCTCTATTCATTCCAGGTGTCCTTTTTATACAAAATGGAATTTTTGATAGAGCTAGTACGTCAAAACAAACTTCTATATGATGCAAGTGATGTAAATTATTCGCGTACAAAATATAAAGACGTAATATGGAAGAGTATTGCAAAGGAATTGAATTATACAAGTAGTAAGTGTGAATTCCATTATAAATTAATGTATTTAAATTCACAAATAAACTTTAATCGAACATTTTTTCTTAAAAATATACCCGTTGCTGTCTGTCATGGTACAAATCCCGATCAAGAATTAAAATTTGTAATTTTTTCCAAAATGAAAACTATTTCATGTGTATGCTTTTGTAAGCAATTGTTTATCAGAAGAGGTTTCTATTTCACTTAGGTATCTCATCGTCAACGTTATTTAAGTTTTTACAATATGAAAAATTGCTTAATACGTAAATAACTTTCACGATATTATTTACTAAAATAATATTACATTCAAATGGTCGTTTAGAAACCCAAAATCTAAGGATAATAAACGCATAGAACGATTGCGTAATACCTATCTATGAGTATTTCGATTCTCGTGACTTTGTAACGTCACTTGCGTTCCACATGATTGCACCACAGATAAGTTCTTTACAGATAGGCGATGCCATACAAAAACGTCAAATCACGCGGGTTGTATACCGCCTGATTCTGAGCAAACGCAACGATCCGAACGTATGAATATTTCTCCCGCTTCGAATACAATTCCCCTGAACGCGTTTAGCCAATCACAAAGCAGTCTGTCGCGCAATCATTTAACAACTAATGTCACAAATTAGTGTCACCACTGTCACCCTATACGGAGTCTCTTAAGCGTTTGAATAGTGAAAATAAGAAAAGAAAATAGACATTACTGGTTCTGTACAAAATTTAAAATCATTATTCCCAAATCGCAGAGTTCCTAATGATACGTTCATTTTAGTATGCGCTGCAATAGAACTAAATTCAAATTTGACAGTTAGCGATATTTCCAACGATTTAGGCATATGCTGCTCTTTCGTTAACCGCAGTTTAAACGGATGAATTTCCGTTATTATATAATTAATTTCTCATTATGAACAATTTATTTTATTATCTGTGAGAGTAAATTTTTCTTTACATTACTAAAATTTAATTTAGTTTTTATTTATTTCTGATGTTTATTTAGTTTACTATGAACAGTTTTTGTGACCTTTATTATTAAAATTTAATTTATTAAATCTCTTGATGCCTTATTTGCAATTTTCTTAACCGCTTATTAATAATTTCATTACGCTTTGTAGAATAACGTATTGCAATTTACTCATTACCATAACACAGGACTAAACAATTTATAGTCCTTTAATAGTAATTTGGTAATCAAATAATTTTTCTTACGCGGCTCCATAATATGTAAGTATGTATGATATATGACATTGATGTTGACACGCCTACAGCATTCAGGGGAATTGTATTCGAAGCGGGAGAAATATTCATACATTCGGGTCGTTGCGTTTGCTCAGAATTAGGCGGTATATGCTTGGCATTTTATTACAAATTTTAAGATATAGGATGTGTAGAAATTAGCGTACAATCTACACGTGGCGTCCCTCCTTTTGTTATTCTTCGATATATTCCTTCTAAATAAACTTCCAACGGTTGATAATAACTTTACACGAAGTCGCCAAAATTTCGATTTTTTACTACAAAAATGAAATTTTTCGTTATTATTCTACTGTAAATAATAAATTATTATAATTTTAAACGTTTATTCAAAATTATCAATCTAACGAATTAATAATAATGATAATAATGATAATAATAACTGAAGAAATATGTATGTTAATTTTTAACATAATTTTTCTACAATGTTTTGATGTGACATCAATGTGTAAATTTGTAAATACATACACAATTGTAAATATTCTTTCTACACTTTACGACGCTATTTTATTCGAATTTTTCATAGAAAAAAATCCGCCCTCAAGTAGGAATCGACCCCACGACCTCTGGCTTGCCGGACCATTGCTCGACCACTGATCTGTTGAGGCGTGAATTAGAATCCTTTATGGGAATATCTTGAATTACATCAGAAACAGATGAAATATATCTTGCCCGTAGTACGGCAGTTGTGCAAATTTATTGCATTTTCGCGAAGTAATGTAATTGTAAATATTCTTCAAGTAGGAATCGAACCCACGACCTCTGGCGTACTACGGGCAAGATATATTTCATCTGTTTCCCTTGATGTAATTCAAGGCATCCCCATAAAAGATTCTAATTCACGCCTCAACAGCTCAGTGGTCGAGCAATGATCCGGCAAGCCAGATGTCATGGGTTCGATTCCTACTTGAGGGCGATTTTTTTTTATGAAAAATTCGAATAAAATAGCGTCGCAAAGTGTAGAAAGAATATTTACAATTACATTCCTTCGCGAAAATGCAATAAATTTGCACATACACAATTGTTTCTAATATGATGCAGGTAGACAGACGAATAAGTATATTTGTCAATATTGTGACTGACACATGTCATTAAGACATATTCATTTAAAAAGTGTTAAATTTTAACATATATTTTTTTAGTTACAATATTTTCATAAAATGCAATTTACATCTAATGAATATGCGGATACGTATATGTTTTTTTTGTTTTTTGCAAAGGTAACGCATATAATACACAAATTGAATATGAAGCATGCTATCCTAACCGCAGGGTTACAGGAAACTAGTATGCTTGCTCCTAAACATGCTGATACAAATTGAATCAGTAGTTTCCGCGGTATCTATTTAGAGGAGCAAATATTGGAACTAGTAGAAAAGGAGCCGACTTGTAGTACTAGAGAAATCGCACGACAATTAAATGTTCCAAGTAATAAAACTGTTCGTACTATCTTAAAAGAAAATCTCTTGTATCCTTATCATTTTACAAAAGTGCAACCAATGTATGACAATGACAATTTAAGAAGAAATAATTTTTGCAACCAATTTCTAAATATTTTGCGAAATCAGCCCAATTTCCATCAGAAAGTGTTGTGGACTGATTAATCTAATTAGAGACGGAACGTTGAACAGCCACTATATGCATTACTGGGCAGATGAAAATCCAAAGGTCATTAGAGAGTATGGTCATCACCGTAGATCTTCACTGAATATTTGGATAGGGATTATTAACCAGAAAGTGATTAAATGCGGAAAATTTCCTACAATTCCTTGAAAATTTGTTTTATGATTTGCCATTAGCTGTCGTTCGGGACGTATTATTTATGTTTGACGGGGCTTCAGTTCACAACGCACGCATTGTAAAGGAATGGCTTAATATTAACTTGCTAGAAATATAAATTGGTCGTAATAGCCAACTGCTGCCGTGGCCACCAAGATCACCAGATCTTAATCCCATTGACTTTTTTATATGGGGTTTCATTAAGCATCATGTTTATCATGTCACGCAACCTGCAGTCCTCAACGATTTGAGAAACAGAAAACAGAAATTGACTTAATGGTACCGTTAATCACGCCAGATTTACTACAAAAGGTATGTTGTCCCTATCCGATTTGCACAATGTTTAGCTGTAGATGGTTTCACTTTCAACATTTATTGTAATTTAGTTAGTTTTCAGTTTGTACATAATACAGTAGCGTTCCAATAAAGCATTAATCAGCAATATTAACAAAGTAAACTGACAACTGATGATATTTAAATTAGATTTATGTTGCTATGGTTGTATGGCACTATTCATTACTATATTATTATGAGTTGATACCCCACGATACCCCACCAGTATACTAGATAAGAGAGAAAGGACGGTTATAGCTCCAGGAACTAGGCGTGTCTGTGCCCAGTCGTCGACAATAGATACCACAGAAATACGAGTATATACGCAATACGTATGTGTATACCACAGCTACTCCTGATGTAGCATTGCTTATCGAATCTTACGTATGTGTATACCACAGCTACTCCTGATGTAGCATTGCTTATCGAATCATACGTATGTGTATACCACAGCTACATCTGACCTATCCTTATGCTGACCTATGCTTATCCAATCAAATGCTACACTATGCAATCAATAAACATATCGTAGAAGTAAAGCGGCGGGGACGCGTCTTGCGCAGCAGTGTTGTTTTCTTACCTCGTTTACGCACGGTATACATACATGTATAGGTGTGCATATCTAGGAAGTTAAATAAGTTCGTGTGGAACAGCAATTACTGTATTTACAGAATCTTTGTCTTGTTTCTGTCTTATTTTGCTATGCCAGTAATTGTCATTTATTATAACATCAAAATGAAATTTCCTCACTATGTGTTTATTTAGTTTCTCAAAATATGTGTGCATATATTGTATTTCATAATTTAAGGATTCTTTACAAAAACAGCCTTAGTCTCAAAAATGCCAGTATTGAGGTTTACCCAGTCTCGTGTAACTCCGAAGAGATCCGAACAGCTAATGATTCGGTATCCTTAAAAACAGCAATAGTCCGGAGATAAGCAATGTGAAATATAGGAGTTTCTATAAGAACGACCATAGTCCAATGGTATTTCCAGCATTTGTCAAACAAACGTTTGCCAAGTGCCGTTATGTTCGATAACACGTGACGGTAAAAATAGCGGATAACCGCGACAGCATGTTTTGCGATGAAAACAATAAGACACAGTGGAAACGTAAGAAGGAGAAACGTGTAAAGAGGGTAAAACGGGTAGCCGCTTGGAAGACCAGTCAACACTGCAAGATAGAATTAGTCAATTTATATATTGAACAAGCAGTAAGTAGTTTACAGATGTTCTTGTTTTCAATGTTTCACAAACCTATTAGAAAATCATGCCTGATGATTTTCTAATAGGTTTGTGAAAACTGAAAGGCTGATTTACTAAATCAGTTCAATTCAATGACTTCGAAGTACGAATAAGACGCGCACTTGGCTGGTTTACTGCCGTTTACTGAACGTCGTAGGCCTAGGCTAAAGGCAAATGAAGAGGAAGATGCAGATTCCAACGCAAACCGTGCAAAACCAATCAGCAACTCGGTAGTTTTTAAGTATAAAGTAAGAGTAGATGCAGCAGAATGTATAGTGTGTGCAAAGGCTTAAGCATGTTTAGTATTACGCGATCTAGACTGAGAAGAATTCAGAACTATTTACTAACTAAAAGATCAGCACCTTGTAACAGAAGAGGCAAGCACTCAAATAGGTTTAGCAAAACTCCAGATTCAATACTTGCTTTAGTAATCTATCACATTCAATCATTTAAAGCACGTCAGTCACAGGGTTACTTTCGTCATTTATATCTACCAGAAAGTCTATCCGTGAGCGTTATGCATCAGCTGTTCTTGTAAAAATTTCGGATTAACATTCCGTATTAACTGTATTGGAAAGTCTTCAATGAATAGTTTAATATTCGTTTCGGGTTACCACGGTCAGATCGGCTTAGTTCAGCCTGCTGGATGAACGAAAAAACTGAGAACTGAAAGAGCACTTCATCAAGCTAAAGCTGACAAATTTTACGTGATCATAAGGCAGTCCAAACAAAAAGCACAGCAGGGACGTATCACATACAATTAGCTTCAATTATATGGAGAACCTGCCATTGTCTCATATTAGGACAAACAAAGTATTTTATGCAAGCCAGTTATGGTATTATGTTTTTGGCGTGCATGATTTGGCATAAAATAATGCTACCATGTTTGTACGAGGGATGTACAATATTTATTGTCCCTAACATATTAAAACAATATTATGTTTCAACACAGTTACCCTGCACTTGAAAACACTTATTCCACCGAAGTTCTAACCTTTTTGAAAAAACTCGGGGTCTTGATCACAGAAAAACTCTTCAACTGCTGTCATAACCTCGTCATCGCTACTAAATTTGGTCCCCCGAAGACTTTCCTTTAATTTTGGAAATAAATAAAAATCACTAAGAGCTAGGTCGGGGGAGTATGGTGGATGGTCCATCAGCTCGAAACCTGCATTGTTAATTGTACTTAATAAAACGAAGCTCTTATGCGCTGGAGCATTATCCTGACGAAACAGAATTCCACGCGCCAACTTTCCTCTTCTTTTTTCTTGAATGTAATCATGAAGTTGATTAATTGGTGTAACATAATACTGGCCCATGATTGTATGTCCTCGTTCCAGGTAATCAATTAATAAAATTCCTTTGGCATCCCAGAAAATGGTGGCCATAATCTTATCCGCCTAGAATTGGACCCTAAACTTGCGCGGTGGTGAAGATCCTCGAGGTCGCCACTCCTTGCTTTGGACTTTCAACTCGGGATCGAAGTGGTGAACCCAGATTTCATCAACTGTAACAAAGCGACCAAGAAATTTTTTGGGATCACTGTTAAACAATTTTAAATTCGCATCTGAAGTCGTGACTCTCTCTCGCTTTTGTTCGGGTGTTAACATTCTGGGTACCCAGCTTTCAGACACTTTATGAAGTCCCAAATAGTCATTGATTATTGTTCCAATTGTACCGTTTGAAAAGCCTATTATCACTGCTAAACGTCTACTAATTAACCGATGATCTTGTTTAATCAAGTCACTCACACGATCAACATTTTCCTGAGTGCACACAGTTTGGGGCCGACCAGCACCTTTTACATGTTCGCAAGTTGTTCTTCCACATCGAAATTCTCGAGACCAATTCTTCAGCACTTGATATGAAGGCGTTTCATCCCCATATCCATATATTCTAAATTTGTTGTGCGGTAAACCTTTCTTTTGCAGATATTTAATGACAGCGTGAAGTTCGTTTTTCTCCATTTTCCAAAATCTTTGAGCAGCTTCTATTTTAGCTCAAGACAACTTTTTAACAAATTTAGCTACACTACGCAACTTTGGCACTTTGCTTGACAGATAAACAACGAATGAATGGTGTTGTTGTGTAATGTTTATTTCAACGCCTACTATACTAGGGATAGTAAATACTGTACATTCCTCGTATATGATGAAACAATTGCGAAGAAAGGACAACGTCACGTCTTTGTAACTACATTATATCAAAATGATAGAATTTGTATAAATCTGTCTAGATATATGCATTAAAAATGTCAATGTCACCAGAAAACTCATTATCAGAATCATGGGATGAAGAAAAATTCATATTTCTCATTCAGTTATGTAAGCAGAAGGAACTTGGAATCCTTCAAATATAAATTTGAACAATAGTAACCTAAAAGTGGATACGTGTAATGATATCGGCCAATGTATAGGTACGACGGGAGAGAGTTGTAAAAATAAAGTGATTAGCCTCTTATCATCTTTTAGGCGCGAAAAAACCAAAATAGATTGGTTCTCCACCATCTTCGTGGAATCCTGTCAATGTTTAATTCATATATTAACATACCGTGAGTTTTTTTATGTCACTGAACATAACACATGAATATACCTACGTTCAGTTTTAAAATAAATGCTTCAATGCATGGGAACGTTATGCAACCAACAATGCGATTGTAATCACTTGTCGTAATAAGATATTTTGGTTGTCAGTGTCAACAAAGTGTGAAAATAATTTATGTAACATTTAACTTACACAAACAATATTAAAACGAATTTTATGGTAAATTGTAAAAAAAGTTTGTTTTTATTTAAAATTCTTTAACTTTTTCATAAATGTTCGAAATACCCACCTTCGCATTCCATACAATATGCGAGTCGATTATGAAATTCCTGCAAAGAGTGTGTTAAAAAAATCCGATTTGGTTTGTAATTCGTCGTAGGCTGTATTTATACGTGCTTTTAATTCTTCAATGAAAATTATATTATCATAAATTTTAGATTTAAGGTATTCCCAAAGAAAAGTCATTTGGCGATAAACCTAGTGAATTGACCGGCCAAACTATCGGACCGAAGCTCCCCATCCATCGATCAGGAAGACTTGAATTTAGATAATTTGTAATTACTGCAGTTAAATGAATTGGGGCTCAATCCATTTGAAGCAAGACACCTTCAATGGCTTAATTTTCAAATCGAGGAACAATACGTGAAGAAAAAGGCGCTTCATCAGTGATAATTATTTTCTTCAATATATTATGATTTTCATTTAATAAAGTAAATAGTGTTTCGCAAAAATAAACATGTCTTATTCTATCTTCCTGAAATAATTGTTGGTAATTAGAAAACCTGTAAGATTTGTATTTGTACTGTTTGATAATTTTAAATACAGATGAAAGAATGTGGGTGGTTTTAATTTTCTTTCTGCCTGTATTTATTGTGCAGCCATCAGAATTAAATTTCCTAGTAATTGCCTGAATTTTTCCGATAGATGGTATGGCCTGTCAAGATATTTGATATAAAGCAGATCCCGCACTTTCCTTAAACTGTTTCCATCTTTATACCAGTTCAAAATTTCTCTTTTTTCCTCTTTTATATATATTTTTTAAAAATTAGGCAACGTCGAATTATCCAACCCTCAAAGTGAAGTGTTTGCACTTAAGAAGGCGTTATACTAGTTGTAATGGAAACTATTATGTTCTATATTTTTACTTGTTGAAGTAAACGATTGATTCAGAGTAGCTTGTGGTGCATTTTTAAATATTGTGATATTCCTTTTATGCAAATGAGTTCCTATATGCTGCGTTAATTGAAATTTTTTGTCGCATCGAATCTACAATAATTCATTGCAGTTATTAAAATATGAAATTAAACGTAAACAAATATAAACTTACAATTTTACTGCAATAATTACAAAACACTCTGTCATTATCTATACAAACTTCAGGATAATCTCTTATCCAGATTGACACGTGTGAATATGATTTCGATATATCAAAAATAACAAAGTAAAATTATGTATACATATACTTTCGAGAACTAACTAAACACAACTGGCGATATGACTGACTTATAGGTCAACCTCATTGCTCGTAGATTCACTGGAACTTCCCCGACTTGATAAACACAAATCTGGGAATTCCCGCTGCAGGGAAATGCTCATGCAGTGTAATTTTGATATATTATGAATAAATGGTTTCATATATTTTTTATGGTGCACTTTAGAAATAAATTATAAAATATGAAAGAATATGTAATTTTATATGAAATATATTCAAGATATGCAAACAAAAGTAGTCGCAAATGCTTTCCTTTTATGAGATCTATATAGATCTGCAAAAATTTTGGCTATAATATTGCCCATAATGCCTTAATACTTTTCTTATATACCACATACACTCCTTTTGCTATAAGAAAAAATACAGATACACTAAATATCTGAAATAGTAAAATTCTATTTTTATTTCAATTAGATTTAAATCGATGCTTATTTGCAAGTGCAAATTTTTATCATCATTTAATTATGTAAGCAATAATCACATTATAGTTTCCACTTTTTATAGTTCAAAGCGTGAAGGATGCTTGGCGAAAATTAAGAGACTGCCATCGTGATGCTCTGCGTCGTCAGAAAAGGAAAAAAAGTGGTTCCGGTTCCACAACCTCCAAGCAATGGGCCTACCAAAAACAAATGGAATTCCTTCTTCCTTATATGATGAATCGAACCGCAGGAAACACAAACGATTGTCAAGATGAAAATGGTGAAATTTTCAGTTATGAACTATCTTACCATTTAGATGAAAAAACAAATGATGATGAAACTGATGATCCATTGGCTAGCAAAGATTTCGACTATAATAGAATGGAAGAGCATAGTGAACTGCAAGCAACACAAGAACAGGACCTACTACAGTTAAAAGAAGAGCAAGATGAGCAACAGCAAATCACACAAGAACAAGGCGATTATCAGACGTCACAAAATCAAGATGAAAATGAAAAAAATACAACACTGCCAGTGCAAAGATCAGAACCTTCAATTATTAATAAAAGAAGAAAAATATACAAAGTATTACATAAAACTTCAGAAAATTATCAAATTCGCAATAAACAAAGAGATGAAGAGCGAAAACGTATCACATTCTTACAGAATCAAAGAAATTTACAAGAGGAAAGTGAAATGAGGAATGATAGTTTATACCAGTTTTTTCTATCTATGTATAACGATGTTAAACGAATGAATAAGGCATCACAGTTGAGAATCAAAAAGAAATTATTCGACGCGGTTCAACTTGAAGAAGAGGGATCATTATCTGCAGAGTGAAGGAAGCAATTAAGTAGACTAATATTCAACAGATAGTTGAATACCCAGCAGCTGTTCAATAATTTGTCATTCATCCTTACCTCAAGTTCATTTCTGCTGTAATATTAACCGCATTAATAATAATTTTGTCATACTTTTCCAAAGCACATTGCATTAAAAGTTGTTATTTTCTATTTCTTTAATAAAGTTTCTGTTTTTATTAAATATTTATTTTTTAATGTATTTGCTTCAATAGCTCTATCTTTTATGCTAAGTTTCACAAAATATTAACTATTCTCAATATATCTTTAAAGTTTTTAAGATGTAGCTATAATAATAAAAATAAATCTTGAAACCATGTAAATGTAGTAATAATTAAAGTATTAGGAATAAGGAAAATACAGTGCTCTTTCAATGATTCTTCAGGAACTTATTACCATAGTATAAATAATATAGAGTAGGGATACTTCCCCTAGTTATGAATGAAATCGAAGGCAGATTTATGTGACCTTAATTTAAAGCACAATGTGAAAACGCGCCAAATTTTAAATTTTAATTTCAAATTTAGGATGTTAATGGTGCAATTAATAATTTTTTCTTGTGTTTACACATAAAAATAGGCAGTTTGCTATTGCAATATCATTACTACATTATTTATATCAATACTGGAAAAGTACTAAGCAATGACGAGGATATATTGAAAGACAATTCTCGGCTAGTATTCTCATATGCGTACGCGACTATGACTTCCAGAAAGAATGAAAATAAATTTCGCGCATTTTCACACCAGAGTTTTAATCTACGAGAAATCCAATAGTATCTCTTACTCATTATTATTTATACTATGGTACGAGGGATAAGCTGAATTTATTGAAAATAAGAAAATCTATGAAAAACAAGCATACAGTGTTTATTTAAGCCATTATTGCCCAAGTTATTTTTTTGCCTGATTTTTTTACACAAATGGTTTTTTTAGACTAGTGTTAAGGTGTTTAGTAATACCTAAGTGTAAAATTATGTTTTACAAAAAAAAATATTATTTTAGGCAAGTTCCAAAATTGGAACACTGGGCATGAATGACATTACCGAAAATATTTTTTAAATTCTTTAAAAAAATAATTACTTCATTCTATTTTTTATGAAAGAGAATAAAGCAGTTTTCGTGTATGTTTAGATTACACTTCGAACACATGTTGGTTGTATTTTTTTTACAATATGCACACCGATTTTGCTTGGGTGCTGAGTCTAGCCAGTGCCCAGTCTGATCAAATCTTACTTGATCTAAAACTCTTGCTGGCAATGCTTTTGGTGTTGATGGACGTCCCCCTTTTTGTGGTGGCTGCCTATACTTTTGAAAATATGCTTGAACAACCTGACGACTAAAAGCTAGATAATCCATTTTTTTTCCATGCCCTCTTCTATATAGCTGCCATCCATTATGAATTGATACATCTAGACAAAAAGCAAACATAGGCCACCACCATTTTTTTGACCTTATACCAACTCGATAATTATCAATATTCTGATCCATTCGATCCAAGCCGCCCATAAATTTGTTGTACTGGGAAACTACCAATGGCTGACTTATCTGCATTTTCTTTTTCTCTGACGATATCCACCTTTCTACTATTTTTTCTGGACACGTACTATCGCAACTACTTACTGTTAAAACGATTCGATTGTCATGCCAAGCAGTTACTGTTACATCATTTTTTATATCACCGCAAAACTCATAATACCCTCTATTTTTTTTCTCCATTGACTTAGCATCGGGAATGGTACATTTTTCAATTCGATTGTATTTTATTGTCCCAGTATATCCGATTCCATTTTGTTTTAGTCTGTGCACCAACTTTAGAGACGAAAAAAACGATCCCCATAAATTTTAAAAAGTAAACTTTTTGGTAACTTTGACACTAAACTTAACACCGCCGATCCGCCTACACTAAGAGCAGCCTTATCTTCTTTTTTCAAAGTTCCTTGATAGGGTTCAAAGCTCATTAGATATCCAAGTGGTTCATTCATGCACCACATCTTGTATCCATAAAGTATGGGTTTTCCTTTTAAAAATTGTTTGGCGCCATGGTGACCAAAGTATGGAACTATACTCTCATCGATGCTAAGTTGCTCACGGTTCCCAGTAAAACATAAGAATCTTTTGTTTAACATTTCTATTAGGGGGTCTTACCTTTGCAAATTTGTCATCCTTTGGCAAGTTGTCATTATTAGCACAATGTAAATATCTTTTTATCAACTCAAAGCGATTTCTACGCATTGCAGTTGTAACAAAAGAATTTTCCGTTTCGGTACCAATTTCCCACCACATACGCCATCTTGGTACCGTACAGTAGCCAGAGAGCAACAAAATAGCAATAAAGCAACGCATTTCATTTGTATCCATAAGGAAATTAGGGTCATGTTTTTGATTTCGTCCATAGTGACATGTCATTTCCGTAAGAAATCCTATTACTTCTTCATCGAAAAACTTTTCAAAGCACTTCACTGGATCATCTTCCACTTCAAAGGTACTATCTGGAGGAATAAATTCTGGAAATTTTGTTTTTAGGTCGACACCTTTCTTCCATTGTCTAGACACATTCCCAACTGGCAACTTGTTTCGTAGAAGAGATAATGGGATATTCATCTCCTCGTCGCTTTCCGAATCATCAGAAACAGCTTTGGTTTCAAACTGTACCTCATTCTGTATCTCTGCTGCACCCCCATCCGTTTTTTGGTCATTTGGCATCTCTACAGAGTCTTCTTCCTTATCGCTGCTTTCTTCACCCAGTCTAAAAGTTCTACCTCGATCTGTTACTTTTGCAGTGGCTTGGGCTATTAACTGTTTACCACAAAACCTGTTTATATCTGCACAATCATGTTCATCACCACTACCACATGTTCCTATTAGTACCTTCTTTGGCTAGTTTGTCACTACCATGAGGAAACTCCTACAATGACTAAGAAGCAGCGAGGTATGAAAAAGGTGTGTGGTATTCTTCAGAAGTACGAACTTACTAAATGCAATTAAGCTAGATGGACAAAAGACAGTTAGAGCTAAGTTGAACACTGAAAAGCGTTTGCCTGAAATGTTCAGTAGAGTTCCAGAGAAGGGAATTATGCTCCACCATGATAGTGCATCGTCTCATACTGCAGTTTTAACTCTCCAGCTTCTGCCTCTAAAAAATATAAAAGTAATAGAAAGTCCGCCGTACTCGCCTGATTTAGCAACTGTGACTTTTGGCTATTCTTGGAGCTTCTTCGAGGTTCCCGTCTGAAGAAAAGATTAATACCGCAGTTCAGGCTTATTTTGAAGGTATTCCGAAAGAATATTGCTTTGGGCGCTTGTAAACAGTGAAAAGAAAGAATGGTCAACTGTATCATTGCTGAAGAGAATTACTTTGAGCATATTTGAAATAAAATCCTATATAATACTAACTGTCTTTCTTTTTCTCAATAATTTCAGCTTGACCACCGTATTACAATGTCAAACTTTTAAAATGTCAGAAAAAATTAAATGTGATTGTATAGGCAGCCAAGTATACGAAATCGTGTTGGGTATACATATGATCGAAAGGGGTTTTCATGAATTTTGACAATTAAATCAGGACGTTTTAGTTTTTGTGATAGATTTCAAATTTAAAAAAATATTTATAACAAATGTCAAATAAATTTGAATAAAGCTATATTTAGAAATGTCCCGGGAAAAGAATTTGAATATAATTATTAATAATTAACAATTTTAGATATTTTATAATGTTACTGAGCGTTCTATATTGTTTGTTTCACTATTACGTTATTAATTTTATGAAATTACCAGTACTTCTAAACTCACGGACAAAAATATTGCATATTTTATAATTTTTTTGTATAATCTTTCTGTAACATTTACGGATTGTATGTTGATAAGTGTACTTTCTTGAAGTGTTTTACGTGTATTAGTATATTACTATAACACACCTGGATATGTACAAATGCCTATGTTTGTTCACTATTAGTGCATGAAGTAGCATTATTTTACGAGTATGCCAGCATGTGATAGTGTGCTTTAGTGAGACAGGATGATTGCTCTTGTTTTACATTATCAGAGTGATATTTCTAGTATTTTGTTGGTAAAATTCCACATCTAAATGAATTAGTTCCAGTTAAAGTTGTCACTTTAGCTAACGAGGGTCGCA
The DNA here is from genome assembly GCA_935421215.2 of Melolontha melolontha. Taxonomy (NCBI): domain Eukaryota; kingdom Metazoa; phylum Arthropoda; class Insecta; order Coleoptera; family Scarabaeidae; genus Melolontha; species Melolontha melolontha. The sequence continues at coordinate 5,489,940 of OW285240.1, read as the reverse complement.
AGTAAGAAGATATTGCACGAAAGCTGAGAATACATTAATCGACAGTTTCTTGTGTTGTAAAACGATAAAGGGAGACTCGGGAATACAGTCGGCTGTCTGGATAAGTACGTAAAAGATGTAAGACACAGATGTAAGAGCACGGAATTCTGGACACGAATAATTGTTTAGTGTAAAATGCCTTTTTTAATGTCAGTATTGTCACTGACCTTTATAAATATCTGACTTATGTTATAAATACATATATGTTATAAACATGCATCTAGTGTTTTTAAACGAATCTCAAAAATCTAGAGCAATTGCTAAGCTCGAAGAACGTTGGTCTATAATAGCTGTTGCTCCAGAGCTAAACGTTAGCAAGTCATGCATCGCATATACAAAGAAACGCTGGAACGAGTTCCATTCATTTCGAAGAGCTCTAGGTTCTGGTGGCCGACGTGTCGCTAATGCAGAAGAAGATCTTGCTTTAGTAAACCACATTACAGAACACCCTTTTGAGACGGCGTTAAAGCAAAAATTGCAACTCAGTTTCCTGGTTCTAAATGTATTGCAAGTAGAAGAATAAAGGAACATTTGTTAAAATGTAGTGATGCCGTAAAAAACACATATTTAAGTAATTTAAATAAAGAGGTTCGTTTACAATTCGCAGATGAATATTTAAACCATGACGAACAATTTTGAAGTAGTACTGTGTTCAGTAATAAAAAGGGCTTTAGTTCTTGTTATACTGGAAAAGTCCGTATTAATCGGCCTTTTAATAATCAATATGAAGAGAATTATGTTGAAAAAGATCGGCCGAGCGGAAGATTTTTCGTAAATGTGTAGAGTTGGGTAAGTTCTGCAGGTTTAGGGATATGTCATCGAGTAGAACAACGACTGACAGGAAATGTATATCAAAATTTATTAAAGAATGATACATTCAATGCTGGAAAGATTTCCAGATTATAATTTTACATTCCAGCATCCACGTCTCATCCATTGTCACAATCGACGAAAAGAAAGTCCCATTCATACCTTATGATTTTAGACCGGTGAACAGGAATGAGCTTTGGCAAGCTATTCAGGGTGCATGGCAAGATGTCTCTGAAAATTATGATACGAGAAATTTCATTCAACCGATGAGGTTACAATCTATTTTAGATAATAATGGCTTTTCAATAAAATATTAACTCAAGTTGTAGTTATTCTTTAAATTTGTTTATCTAGTTATAAAAGTTCATTGCATTATTTAAATGACAGCGACGATTGGATAACCTAAGTTTACTATAGACAGCAAAAACATCGTTCACAATTGAAAAAAACTCCAAGTTTTACGAAATCGCAAATTGACAGCTACGCAATTAAAAAATGAGTTGTTGGAGACAAGGCAAGTTAATGTAGGTGTGAAAACAGTAACATAAAACCGCCGGGTAGTGTTTATACGCCCTCATGCTGATTGGGATAAACATGATGGATCAGAGTTCATTTCACAGACGAGACTAGGATTTAGTTGTTGAGGCCAAATGGACGCGATCGAGTGTATAGAAGAGAACTTGAGAATGTAATGTTGTACAAACCATTAGCTTTGGTGGAGGTTCAATTATGCTGTCGGACAGCATCAGTTGGAAAGGACGTACGGTGCTTGTTGAGGTTAAAAGACGAATGAACGCAGACTGATACCTCCGTAACATCATTTAGCAACGTGTTCAACCATATATTAGCTTACAAATGAAACATACATGCAATATACACATCTGTAACTGTACACATGGACAATACACCTCGTATTTTACAGCAATTACTTCTGCTTAAGACACGTGTTTCTGCCATCTACTATTGGGCGTCATCAGTTAAGCTAGTGAAGTAATTAAAGCTTTACCGGCTATGCCGGTACAGAAGGGAGGAAAATACGTATATAGGTGTAAGTTCATTAACACGATGCCAGATGGCAGCAAATATACAAAAAAGGTTTAAGTATATCAATACATTAAGCACGTATTACGTATTTGTTACAAATGAAACAGACATGCTAGTTTAGCTAGAAGTAATTAAAGCTTTAATTACTTCACTAGCTTAACTGATGACGCCCAATAGTAGATGGCAGAAACACGTGTCTTAAGCAGAAGTAATTGCTGTAAAATACGAGGTGTATTGTTCATGTGTACAATTACAGATGTGTATATTGCATGTCTATTTCATTTGTAACAAATGCGTAATACGTGCTTAACGTATTGATATACTTAAACCGTTTTTGTATATTTGCTGCCATCTGGCATCGTGTTAATGGACTTACACCTATATACGTATTTTCTTCCCTTCTGTACCGGCATAGCCGGTCAAGGGAAGGGTTGCCTTTTTCGGCATAGTCTCTTTCGTCCTTCAGATGTCACTAGATTATATAGCGCTACCTGATAGGACGAAATTTGCTATGTCTTGTAGGCGATTTAAGCTTTAATTACTTCACTAGCTTAACTGATGACGCCTAATAGTAGATGGCAGAAACACGTGTCTTAAGCAGAAGTAATTGCTGTAAAATACGAGGTTTATTGTCCATATGTACAGTTACAGATGTGTATATTGCATGTCTGTTTCATTTGTAACAAATGCGTAATACGTGCTTAACGTATTGATATACTTAAACCTTTTTTATATATATTAGCTTACTTGAGTAAGATAAGTTTGTATTAATGCAGGATAATATTCGGCCACATGTAGTCAACAAGTCGGAATTGTGTTATTAAATTGGGATCCAGTAGTCCCGATTTAAACCCGATCGAACACCTATGGTACATCCTCGAACGCCATATAACGAGCTCGAAATCCGGTCCCTAAATCAATTGATAGATTACTAATAGCAGCTCGGGAAGAATGGAATAGGATTCCCAAGAAACCATTAGAGAGCTTTTGCGAAGTGTGGCCAGAAGAATGTAAGCTCCAACTAGAGCTAGAGGAGGAAATACCCGTTACTAATTCATCTTCATGTTAGTTAAAGAAATTGTTTTATTGTCGTAGAACACTTCAAAGAAGTACTTTTTTTTATTAATTAATGTTGCAGACACTTCTTCGTGAAACATTTTAGTAATTATTGATGTCCTTGGTAGGAATAACACACTTGGCTATATTTCACGAATTTTATTATATTTCTCTAACATATATGTTTCGACTGTTATGCCATTCTCAAAGAGTTTCTTACAACTCACAACTCTTACATCAATAATCAAAGAAGTACACTTACCAACATACATACATTGTGTAAATATTACAGAAAGATTACCTATCCAAAAAAATTAAAAAAGCATTTAATATTTTTGCCCACGAACTTATTTAGCAAAATATATGAAAAAAACATTTTCCCACTCCCCTTATAGTAAGCATACCATTAATACATTGTTTCTATAGACGTAAGTTGCTTTTACTGAAATGACTGTGATTGTTATGACAACGGGGCGTAAGTAATTTATTTACGTCCTTTAGGGAAAAAGTGCATCAAAGCACGTGTTCTATTAATTTATATTTATGGTAATATTACAGTTTGTACAATTAGTAACATTATTAACAAAATTGGGATATTTATTTATATTTCTTGATAATTCAATGTTGTTATCACCTACTTTATCAGCAACACTTAATGTCTAATTTATTAAATTCCGAGGTTGTTCACCGTTACTGTTTATCATGATTACATTTAATTTTTGAGGATTTTATTGTCTGGGGAGTGGGAAAAATGTTATAAGCAATTCGGGAGGTAGCATTTATCAGTCTCGAACTCTATTGCAAGTCCTCCGGCAAGCCCTCGGACGCAAACTAGTCCTCGACTAGTAAATGTTACTTACCTCCCTTATTACTTAAATAACTATTACTGTTTCTTAAAGTTATTTTTATTCAATGTATATTACCTGTTTCGGTATCATCATGAAAATGTGTTTTTTTGGTTTAGTATTTTTATTCAGGAAAGTATTTCATCAAGTATCTACAATGAACTCTCTCAATATGTAGCAGTTAAGTAAACTTGTAATAATAAACTAAAATTTCTTAATTATGAATTAATATGTTATTGTCTTCAAACTTAACTTACCTTAACCTAGCAAACTAATATTAACTTTCATTTATTGAATTTAACGTACGTGCATCTTTTAAAAATTGGGTCTACATCGTTTGGCTGTCTGAGAAGTAAATTTTTGAAGATTTGGAGTCCTTTTGTATATCGAGGAATGGATCTATCATTTTCAAATGTTAAAATCACGTTTTGTATGTTCGCTATATCAAGTAAGAGGGTTTCTGGAGCATGTAATTTAACAAATACTAAGTGTCCGTAATACTAAAATAAATAATATATAATAACACGTGCATGAAAAAATATTTTTAGCTATTATATGTTAATATTGTTGATTTTCTAATCATTTAAACTTACAATACCCTGTTCAACTTCCATTTCCACTCCCTTTCGTCTCAAATTATACAAATATTTTTCTATTTCTAATTTTTGTCCTAGAGTTCTCTTCTTTTCATAGACAAGAACAAAGTCTATCTTCCTCTTGCCATCTTTAAAATAACTTGTTCCTGGTTTCGTCATATCGAAAGAGTAAATAATGTAATTATTTTAAAATCTAAATGTCAAGATGACAGGTTTTAATCGATTTCGTAGCCATTATTTTGGACACTAATCGTTTTATTGGTAGTCCTAAATGTGCTTTTGTATTTATTTCATTAATATATGATTAGATATTGCCCCTAAATATATTTGTAAAATACCTACTAATTTACTTTCTTACACAACATATACCCACCTTGATTCGTTTCTTATTTTACTTATTTTTCTCAGAGGTTAACTAGGCATACTTCGCATCTAATTAGTAAATATGGTTAAGAAAAATGGTACAACCTATTTGTTAGTATCTTATTAAAATGTAGCTTTAAAATAACGAGACAGATGCTACTACAGACAAACTGCGCATGTGCCAAAGTCGTATGACCGACAGCAGGATACCGTGAGCCCTTCTTCTTCTATTGCCGCCCCTATCATGCATTAGACATAATTACAGACGGCAGACTATGTGCCCGAACAGTAGCGTGATGTGGAGGGATCGAGTAGAGGCGCACGACGATCAATTCAGTTGCTGTTGAGACGTTTTAAGCGATACATTGTTAACACAATCGTGTTGAAAATGTCGGGAGTGCGTAGAAACAATGCATCGACTCGGTTGCATGCTAACGTAGTAAAGAAATTTTTACATCGGTTTCCCGATTTAATATATGACGGTACCGTAGTGAAATGTTTAGTTTGTGAAACAACTTTATTAACTTGGAAAGCAAGTCAGTGCCAAAGACATATAAATAGTGACAAACATAAATCGAATAATAGTGGACGCAGATCATATAATAAATTTGTGTGTGATTTAACAATGATGTTAATTGCCACCAATATACCAATGCAGAAAGTGGAACACCCAATGTTTCGTCAGTTTTGGAAGAAATACAATCCTACGTGGAAATTACCAACAAGAAGTACGCTACGAAATTACGTGCCGTCAGTGCGTGAGAGAATTGTAAATTGTACGAAAAATACGGTAAAAAAAAATTCCTGCTCCTTATTTACTAACCTGTAAACGAATGCAAGGGTGTACTGCCAGAGCGATGTATGATGTATTAATAGAAACACTACACAAATTTGAGATTATACCGAAGCAAGTGTTAATGTTAGTTACCGATGCTGCCAAGGTTATGTGTTCCACGGCAAACTTACTCAAAACGATTCAACCAAACCTGCTGCATGTCACATGTTTGCTTCACGCTTTACACCTTGTAACAAATATTATACGTACAACTTATCCTAATGTGGATCAACTGATAGGACAAACGAAAGCGGGTTTTCTTAAATCTCCGAAACGGATTCGGCTATTTCATTCGCTGTGTCCTGATATACCCGAGCCGCCGCAACCAATTCTTATACGATGGGGTACTTGGTTAGAAGCAGCATTTTATTATTATAAACATTTTGAAAAAATTAAATCAGTGATTTTACAACTAGATGCCAAAGAAGCAGCTGCAATACGGCTCAGCCAGGTTCAATTTAACAATCCTCAAGTTGCAGCAAATTTAAAAATTATTTACGACAGTTACGTTCCAATACTGGACGCAATAAAAAATTTACAGAACACTGCGCTGTCCTTATCGGACTCATTAGCAATTATTGACCACGTAAAACTAGTGCTGCATATCCTTGAAGATTAAAAAAAGTGATTGTGTCCGTGAAAAATTTAACAGTGTATTAGATAAAAATGTAGATTTTACAAAATTAGGGCAACTTTTTACCAATACTGAAGATCCGTTGTACAGATACAAAGAGCGCTTTAACTATGCAAATATAACATCTCTCAACGTCGAACAATCCTTCTCTGTATATAAACATATATATACGTCGCTACGTACGAACCTTTCCGAGACTAATACAGAAACATATATTATGGACCATAATATATGTTTCTGTATTAGTCTCGGAAAGGTTCGTACGTAGCGACGTATATATATGTTTATATACAGAGAAGGATTGTTCGACGTTGAGAGATGTTATATTTGCATAGTTAATACAGAAACATATATTATGGACCATAATATATGTTTCTGTATTAGTCTCGGAAAGGTTCGTACGTAGCGACGTATATATATGTTTATATACAGAGAAGGATTGTTCGACGTTGAGAGATGTTATATTTGCATAGTTAAAGCGCTCTTTGTATCTGTACAACGGATCTTCAGTATTGGTAAAAAGTTGCCCTAATTTTGTAAAATCTACATTTTTATCTAATACACTGTTAAATTTTTCACGGACACAATCACTTTTTTCATCTTCAAGGATATGCAGCACTAGTTTTACGTGATCAATAATTGCTAATGAGTCCGATAAGGACAGCGCAGTGTTCTGTGAATTTTTTATTGCGTCCAGTATTGGAACGTAACTGTCGTAAATAATTTTTGAATTTGCTGCAACTTGAGGATTGTTAAATTGAACCTGGCTGAGCCGTATTGCAGCTGCTTCTTTGGCATCTAGTTGTAAAATCACTGATTTAATTTTTTCAAAATGTTTATAATAATAAAATGCTGCTTCTAACCAAGTACCCCATCGTATAAGAATTGGTTGCGGCGGCTCGGGTATATCAGGACACAGCGAATGAAATAGCCGAATCCGTTTCGGAGATTTAAGAAAAACCGCTTTCGTTTGTCCTGTCAGTTGATCCACATCAGGATAAGTTGTACGTATAATGTTTGTTACAAGGTGTAAAGCGTGAAGCAAACATGTGACATGCAGAAGGTTTGGTTGAATCGTTTTGAGTAAGTTTGCCGTGGAACACATAACCTTGGCAGCATCGGTAACTAACATTAACACTTGCTTCGGTAAAATCTCAAATTTGTGTAGTGTTTCTATTAATACATCATATATCGCTCTGGCAGTACACCCTTGCATTCGTTTACAGGTTAGTAAATAAGGAGGAGAAGGTCCTTGCGGAGTCAGCGTCCGTACTAGAATGGCTAGGATGGACTGTTTTTTAATATCTGTAGTTTCGTCTATTGTTAACCATAGGAATTTTTTTTACCGTATTTTTCGTACAATTTACAATTCTCTCACGCACTGACGGTACGTAATTCCGTAGCGTACTTCTTGCAGGCAATTTCCACGTAGGATTGTATTTCTTCCAAAACTGACGAAACATTGGGTGTTCCACTTTCTGTATTGGTATATTGGTCGCAATTAACATCATTGTTAAATCACACACAAATTTATTATATGATCTGCGTCCACTATTATTCGATTTATGTTTGTCACTATTTATATGTCTTTGGCACTGACTTGCTTTCCAAGTTAATAAAGTTGTTTCACAAACTAAACATTTCACTACGGTACCGTCATATATTAAATCGGGAAACCGATGTAAAAATTTCTTTACTACGTTAGCATGCAACCGAGTCGATGCATTGTTTCTACGCACTCCCGGCATTTTCAACACGATTGTGTTAACAATGTATCGCTTACAACGTCTCAACGGCAACTGAATTGATCGTCGTACGCCTCTACTCGATCCCTCCACATCACGCTACTATTCGGGCACATAGTCTGCCGTCTTTAGACATAATAGCACAGATTATACAGATGTTTCACTTGTGATATACACCTTTGTTGCTTTGTACCAGATTTTATGTTCGCGCATGGGTTCTATAATAGCTTCACTCATATGTACAGAGCTTAACTAAGACATGAATCAGAAACGAATTAGGAACATATTCTTAACGATAAGAAATAAGTACTAAAAAATTTTTATTATAAATCCACTACAATATTGCTTCGCTATACAATAGCTTCATCAGGTGGATGAAAACTGAATATTTAAAATACTAGTTTGAATATTTATGTACAAAATTATTCAGAATGGCGGTGGAAAATTTTTTACATTCTTAAATTTAGTAGACGGGAGTTGTTTAAATCTAATTGGTCATTTAAAGCTAATCCTGAATTATTATACCTATTAATTTCTAAGTTTTCTAACAAGTTAAGTTCTTTGCTTTTATCATGAATATGTAAAATTTTGAAAACTTTATTAAATCTATGATTAGTTTCTAAACAATGTGATTTGGGAATCCTGAACCTGTTTTCTTTTCTTTATAACTTCTCTCGTGTTCTTTCATCCTAATTTTAAACGTTCTCCCCGGTTGTCCTATGTATACCTTCTTACAATTTTCACATGTTAACTCATAGACACCAGGGTTTGATTCTTTATCTATTTTATCTTTGTTGTTTCTAATAATGTTCTGTATAGTAAAAGGTTAGAAAAGAAAATAAATTTCAAAATTGAGAATATATTTTATATAACAAAAATAACCACACATTAACAAACAAAAAAGTGAATAAAATCAATATATTAAAGACACATAATGCGTTGCATGGGAGCCGCATAAACCTCATTTTTTATTTGACCGCATAAATAAAAATCAAGGAGAGTCAGATCGGAGGATCTAGGTGCCCAGAACCAAGGACCATTGCGACCAATCCACTTATCCTCAAAGATATTGGTTAATTCCCGATATACCTCATGTGAAGAGTGAGCGGGTGCTCGATCCATTTGAAACCAACATAGGTTATTCAAAAATGGCAGTACTACTTTCCTTAACAATTGTAGATACCTGATGTTTGCCAAATTTTCGTTATAAATTTTATTTTCAACGTGGATATGTATAATTATCGCAAAAACATTAGAGCTAAAAGTGTCTTGAAAATTTGCTTCTCTAATGGCATGTGGATTTTGTTGTGCCCAATGATGACAGTTTCTTCTATTAAAAATCTTTAAAATTTTAGAAAAAAATTGGGATCTTCTTGTGTTTTAGTTAAAACAACTCGCAAAATTGAACTCTTGAGCTCCTGGACAAAAAGCCTAAACTGATTAAAAAAATGAGGATGCATTTTATTTTTCATTAAACTCCTTTGATGTACATGAAATGCCTACATCTGCAGACGCCGCTGGTATAGAACTGGTTGAATGAGCATGAAAATATCCCAAAACAACGATTTCATTACCTTCGTCGCCGTAATCGATTTTGGAACTGTCGTCTTGACTTAAATACCAAAGTGAATGGAATTTGACTCTATTCGCTTGAATCTGATTTTATTCATTGCTAGTAAATGTGGGCATCTTTCATTAAAAAGCCGACATGTTCTTTCAATAATTTGAAAATATTCACCATGAATGTAGAATAAATTCAAAATATCTCTATTAGAATAAATATTTTATTCGTCTTGGATATTTTTGAACAACATAAAACTAGTTAGACACGAAATACACTTTGTGACAATTTTGACAGATCAGATTTATTTTTCAAGGCTTAGTATAACGATTTTTCATGATAATGCTCAATTTAGAAAATAATCATCAATAACTCCAAAGCTGTGATAGACATAGGGAAACCTATAGCTGTCCGACGGAAAATGTTTATCTACTTATTATGGCGTGCTCATCTATAGGGTGTTCCATTCAAAAAATACGATAGTTCTTTAATTAAACATTACTTAAGTAATCGATAAATTTCGAACACCTTGTAAGAGATTTCTTACATGTTTCGACATTACTCGGAATCTTATACCTTTCGCTGTCTCCAGTAGAAATATGACGTAGTTTATGCCTGAGATACGAGGGGGATATCTAGTTACCCTAGGCAATTTTCCTTGAGTGAAACAAAATGTTGTTATAATGGCAATAAATAATGACATATTAAAAGTGTCACTGTAAAATCTTACGTCAAGAAGCTGAAGTATTGTTATGAAAAATATCATGTCGAATGCAAATGTGAAAAGCGATAAATTGGAGTATCGAGGCATAATCAAATACTTGTATTTGAAGAGGTTAAATGGTAAGTGGGAGATATGCTTAACACACTTGGCGATCAATGCTCAGCATATGCGACTGTCTAAAATTAGATTGCGACATTCAAAAGAGGAAAGCTTTCTGTTGAAGATAAGGAGCGACCAGGAAGACCGATTTCTGTGTCCACCCCTAAAAATAATGACGCAGTTCATCACATAATATTAGAATTCCTGAAACATATAGCTTAGGCACTAGAGATTTCATACGAACGCATCCATCATATAGTTTACGTCGATTTATACATGAAAAAAATTTCTGCAAAATGGATTCCTAAATGCCAACTTGAACGCCAAATACAAATGAGCAAGAGTGAAAGCCAATCCATGCCCGTTTTGAAGGAGATCCAGATTTTTTGAACCATCTTTCGACTATGGATGAAACATGGGTCGGTTTTTACGACCCAGAAGCAAACCAGCAATCGATAGAGTGGAAGCATCATGGTTTTCCAAGACCTAAGAAATTTAGAGTTCAAAAATCCGATGGAAAAGTTCTTGCTTCATTTTTTTTTAGATATCCGTGGAATAATTATGATCGATTACCCAAAAAGGATCAGACCATCACTGGAGATTCTTATTCTAAATTACTAACCACCCTGAGAGAGAAAATTAAGGAAACAAGACGTGGCATGTTAGCGAAAGATGTGTTGTTTTTGTAGAACAATGCCCCTGCACACAAATTGCGCGTTACCATGAATTCCATTAGGGATCTAGGGTTCGAATTACTGGAACACCCACCGTATTCCCCAGACTTCACCCCTTCAGACTATTATCTGTTCCCTCAATTGAAAAAAGTTTAAAAGGACGTCAATTTTTGTGTAATGAAGAGGTAATAGAAGCTGTGGGGGGCTGTTTTGCAAGCCGAGAAGAATCTTTTTTTGGATGGGTTAAAAGCGTTGCAGGATCGCTGTTTTAAGTCTATTAATTTAAGCGGAGAATATGTTGAATAATAAAATATTCTAACTTTCAACTATAAATTGTTTCAATAGTAGGCTAAGAATATATCAATACCCTCTCGTGTATGGTTTTAAAAAATACATTGAAAAAACAAAAAATTTCACAAAAATCAAAATAATTCAAACACGGGTAATTTTTTCCAAAAGAAACCTTAATATAAAGTGTTATAGTACTTTAGAAGGAATCTAAAAAAATAACAAAAAGTATAACATTCCATTTAAAATATCAAAGTTGGCTATGACTTCCAGTATAACCGAAAGTGGTTCATGGGTGTAAATATTTTATTTTAACAAGATTACATGTCACAAATTTTCACCTAAGGCATTAACTTAGAAAACTTCTAACGAACGGGTTACGTGAAAAACCCTGTATACCTTGTTTAGTTTGAGGTCTAAACTACTTTTACTCATAGGTACGTTAATTAATCTATACACCATTGATTGGTATGCCGATAGTTTTTGTATTATAGGATGAAATGAACTAACGTGTATTGTAGTGTCTGTATGTGTTGGTTTATGGTATATAACGAACTTGTAGTAGATATAATAATTTATGATTAGCTTTAAATAACCAACTAGATTTAAACAACTCCCTTGTATCCCCAGTATCTCCTTCGTCAATCAATGACATATTCTTAAATTTATATATGTATGTACGATATGTATTTGTAGGATATACATATCTGCTTTACAGTATAAGTAACGAAAAAAATTAGCTGTTGTTATTATGTTCACTTAAACTAAAATTTGAAAAAAATCACGGTTTTTTATAATTAAAAAATTGCACGTGATTTGCATTTTTTAAATGAATGAATTTAATAAATTTGCTTTTTAGAAAATATAGTTTAATTTCCAGACCTCTGAATATCTAAAATACTGTAAACTTGCGAATAAAAAGAACTGTCCGACTCATAAAATGGATTATCGATCTCTCAAAAATAGCATATATATCACGCAATAACTCCAATTAGCGCCTTAATAACAATTAGGCGCTACAACATGGAGACAACAAATGCAACAACTTCAATCAACGTCTTTTTTTGACAATATAGAAAGCTAATTAACGGTAAATTAATTTTTATTATTACTATTAAAATACAGAGTCTCGTTAGTACAGCACCTAGTTTTTACAACTAATAGGGTTTTAACAATTTAGTTTGCAGCTGATAGCTTCAATGAATTCTTTCTAACATTTCTATGCATTAATACTTCATTCGCAGTGTTGACACTTTCGCAAAAATTCAAATGATATCTTCAATACATATTTCAATAACTAAGTTACTATCGTCAGTAGAAAACTATAATACTTTATTACACAGAAAGTTAGTATTAATTTTAATGTCAAAATGAGAAAGACCTTAACATTCTATTGTTACATAAGTAGAATAGTGGAAAATTTAAATAGTATCAGATTAGACAATTAACTTAGGTGATATTCTTACGTAATTAACAATCAATTAATTTAATAAGAGTCCACGTCGACTTCTTTGTAATCCATAACAAGAGCTGCCAAGTCTTCCCTCGCCTCTTGAAATTCACCTTCTTCCATACCTTCTCCAACATAGTGATGTACAAATGCGCGTTTTCTGAACATCAAATCATATTTGTGAAGTAATTTTTCCCAAGCCTCCTTAATTGCTGTGCTATTCGAAAGCATCGTTACCGCTCTCTGAACTTTAGCCAAATCTCCGCCAGGTACACACGTAGGTGGTTGATAATTAAGTCCCACCTTACAAATGCAACAAATTTTTGTTTAATAATAAAACTTACAGAAAAGAATATAAGTAACCCATACATTTTCGGATTTTCAGTAGTTTAATAGACTCTATGATGCAAATCACACAAAAATAATTTTCTAATAACTCACCTTAAAACCCGTTGGACACCAATCAACGAACATAATTGAACGTTTTGTTTTGATATTTGCAATTGCATTATTAACGTCAGTAGGAACTACATCTCCTCGATACAGTAGACAGCAGGACATATATTTCCCTCTTCTTGGGTCACATTTAACCATTTGATTAGCCGGTTCAAAGCAAGAATTAGTTAATTGGGCTGTTGAAAGTTGCTCGTGATAAGCTTTACTGACAGAAACAAACGGAGCATATGTAATTAAAGGGAAATGGATCCTTGGATATGGTACCAAATTTGTTTGAAATTCTATTAAGTCCACATTAATAGCTCCTTCGAATCGTAAAGATGCAGTAACTGATGATACGACCTATTTTTAGAAAAAAAGGATTATTTTCGATTTTATACTGCAAATTTATTGCAATTAAATTGTTCTTATGAAACAGACAGAAACAAGAGAAATCTCTAACCACAAAATACTAATAAATTCTGTATACGTATTTTGGCAACTAAGTTGCCATCTTTAGTAGAACAAGCTGAGAATGAAAACAGTACTAAACATAGCGTCTTTGGGTAAGATAAAACCTTTGAAGATATGACCTTTACCAAATCGCCGGTGGCACAACACTAAATTCCTAACATTAAAACTAACCCTTATATACTACTTAAACCTAACGTGAAAATTTAGACACCGTGAAGTGTGAAAAAACATAAAGCGTAAAAATAATATACTATAGTCACAATAAAGCATACAACCTGGACTGAGGAATTGGTCTATTGTCAGAATTCACTATTTTACTCTTATTTCTATGTATATAAATACTTTCATAGCTATCTAGTTCTCTATAATTATTTACATTCTTAATTAATCTAAGATTATTTGGAGGTATAGAGTCGCCTGTGTCCCAAATATGTCGGGCCACGCTAGATTTCTCGAGTCTATTAAATCGAAAATGGGCAATATGTATATTCCTTGTATCGAGTTGAAATTGAACGTTTAGTTTGCTCGAAATATTTTTGGTTACAATCGCTACAATTTATTTCACAGATCCCAGACTTTTGTCCTACTTGAATTTTATCCTTTGTGAAACCTAAAAGTGATTTTAATGAGTTAAATGATTTAAACGCTATTTGAAGACAATGCTTTTTAAGATAGCGTTCAGATTTCTAGAAGTTGAGTGATACTGTAAACAGACAAACTTCATCACTATCACCTTGATATTTTTTAGGTAGTAAACGCGTGGTATTATGAATTAGTTTTTTAAGCCCATGTTCCTTAATTAGGTTAGTTACTACTTTCGAGTCGAAACCATTGTACACTGCGATACTTTTGATTAAACTGTTCTTTTTAATATCTATCTTTTCTAAGCGGAAAACCTAACAACCTATGGATAAGAAAATTGAAGGATGCCATCTTTTGTTGGAAGCTATGATTTGAATTCGCGGTTATAAACTTGATATACACTTGGTTATAAACTTGTGTGTCTTTTCGGAAAATACATATCTATTTCTAAGTTATTGTTATTCCTATTTACATCTAAAACCAGTATTTGTTCATTGTTTTCTTTTCCTATTTGTGAATGTAATTGTTGTAAATTCCGGATTTAATTGCATTAGAAAGTCATCTAAAGAGCACAACTTTGTATTAAATAAAAGACCACGAAAATATCATCGACATACCTGATCCATACGTTAGGGAAATATTTAGTATTTTTCTTAAATTCCATCTCAAAATAACTCATAAACAAGTTCGCCCTAAATGAAGACAATCAGTTGCCAATTGCTGTGCCATGACGCTGTTCATAGAAGTTTCCTTCAAATTAAAAGCAGTTCTGAGACATGCACAAAGTTGTCAACTTCAAGTATTCATTCATTTTCTCGCGTTTAATATTATTCTTAACTAACAAACTGTCTAAACATTTCAATGTTTCAGGAACAGGTTCCGAAGGAAACATTCACTGTTTCCTTCGGAAACATCAAATGATACTAAAATTTCGCCCGGTTCCAGCTTATGATCTTTGATTCTCTGAATAAATTCCAACGAATTTTGAATTTAAGAACTGTCTGATATATCGGGAAAATTTTTAAACTCATTTACCAACAATTTCGAAAATTGTTTTTATGCATTGAGTGAATACACGGGAATACAATAATGCATATCATTTAAATCCGATAAATAATTTTCAAGAAATATGTTTTATTCAAATATGATTTAATTTAATAATGGCCGTATGAGGTTTGATAGAAAAAATTGCGAATATAATATATATTAATATAATTTATACTTTTTTAAAATGTTTCGCACCGGTGGCTCGCGCTTTTATATTTTTTGGTCAGTCGCCGCCGGACCACGCACTTCGCTCGTCTAGAGTAATAAGTTATTACTGATAAAAACCGAAGCGTACCGAAACCTATATTTTTATAAATAATGAGGTATAAATTTATAAAAAGTGGTAGAACATTTACCGTTTTAAGCATCGTTTGCGTTGTGGACAAAAAATGTGCTTACATGCAGAAAACGAGCGTTCTACATCTACTGATGTTATATTTGCATAATTACAATAATCTCTCTAAAACACTTTCAAACCTTTTTAGAAAACAAACATTTTTGTGTCTTGTAACATGTGAACATGTTGCACTATTTGCATTATTATTTTTCCACTAACGACATCGAAGTATTTTCTAATCTTTCTATTGCCTCCACTAGTTCGACATAATTATTATGAATAGTTTTTAAATCTGTTTTAACCTATCTTGAAATTATGACTGGCTTTCCTTGAAAGCTGCAGCTTCTTTGGGTTCGAATTTAAAAACCACGATCTTAATATTATCAAAATATTTATGACCGTAAAACACTGCCTGTAACCATGTTCCCCAGCGTGTAAGAATCGTCTGTGGTGGTTCAGGAATATCGCGTCACAGTATATGAAATTGGCGAAAATATAATCGTCATTGGTTTTTCTGATTTTTTTTCTTTGAACACATTTTAGTTATGGCATTAAGCTTTTCTAACAAGAACGCACGTGTCACTACGTAGATTCGACAACTACACTACACACAACTATTTGCGCAAGCATCGGCCAGACTTGTAGCGACATCGAACAAAATACAAAAGAATATGTGGCACGGTATGTGATAATTTGTTTGCACCAGTACCTTTAATCTTCATCACTGTGGTGCGTTAAATCCGTGATCGGATGTGTTCTGCAATTTACAAAACTGATTCTCCTCTCTCGCACTCTGAAGGAGAAACCTATACGCGCGGTGATATTATGCGCGTTTTATGGCGCGAGAAATTATTCATAGTTCAAATTGGATTTTAAAATTATTGATCAAAAGACCCACATTTATATACCGAAAAAGCCATATATAGCTCGCGAGCCATATGTTGCCGAGATATGTTACATATAAGCAAATGTACGATGCGCATATGTGATTAACAGAGCGCAGACTGAAGCGATTGAATGACCAATTGCCCCACTATTTGATTGCTCGATTGCATTCGTCGAGCAGATGTTGTTATTTCCGTCGTTATTGTGTCTATTCATTCATAAATTCTATTTTACAGTGCCGTGTTTCTGGTTTCGCTTCTTTCATTGTTATTTGGTTACAACTTTTAGTATTTTAAAAAATCCGTTTTATATTGTTATATTGTATCTCTATCCTATATTTTTTTATAAATATTAAATTTAATTTACTACCTTATTTTTGGAGTAGTTTTCGTATCTTCTTTTTAGTCCATTTCTTTCTCTTAGAATTTCTCTTTATTTTCATTAACTATGGAGAATACTCGTAGGGGAACCATGGCAGGATTGATTAGAGGCCATACAGATTGGTTGCATGTTCGTAATGATACGACAATATATTGCAGTGCCTGTTCATTAAGTTTAAGGCGTCCACAAAAGTGTAATGTGCAGAGACATATTTCTTCGAAAACTCATCTAGATAATATATTGTAGTGGTTTTTTGCCCGAAGATAATTTTGAATAATATATTTTATTTATGTACATTTATTTTTGCAGGATATTTTTATATATTTTGAAAATTATTTTATTTTGATGTTGGACCGATTCTTTTGATTATATGTATCTGTATATCTCCGTGACGTATATAACGGTTATAGTTTGACATGTGGTCGCATTTTGCGCTTCGGATAAGAGGTTAGAGGGGTGTAACCTTCAGACACACATAGAATATTGGTAGATACAGTTGATTTTAATGGTATAGTTAATTAACTATAGATTTTTGATTAATATCACGTTTATTGTTTGTAATTAGTTGATGGTGATTTGATTTCATTACGGGATTATTAACGAGGGTTTTCACTCGTTAATTTTGATTAATTTTACTTTTATCTGCCATGTGTGTTTCAAATATAGTTTTTATAGATATTTTGAAAATGTAAGTAACTTTTAAAATTTAATATTTCAATGCATTGATTGTTAGAGTTATATTCATTATTGATTAGATTTAATCTTGATATGTTTGATAGTTTGTTATTTGATAGCAAGGAAAATTTTCATTTTTTTGATGAGGGATTTTTTTTATTCACGTGTAAGATACCTGTTGAAGTCAGGATTTGGAGGGAAATTTATATTCATGTTTTGTGCGCATGATCTGGTTTTAGACACGCGTGATAACAGTTTATATCTGTTTGACGTTCGAATTTTGGGGTTAAAGTAAACTATTGAAATTGAAAGTTTTCCATACTATTTAATTAGTTGATTTTTGTTCGCGTATAATTGGAGGTTTTTCATTGCGAGCGTGTCACTTACCCCGCAATCCTTTTCCCTCCTGCTTTTTGTTTATTAATGCAATTAGCTGTCTTAATATTTGATTAAGATTTTTTTTTCTTTTTTTTTTTTTTAATAAAAATCTTGTGGAAAAGTGCTTGTTTTAATGCTTATATTTGTTTTTCTGTCCACGTTCGTAAATGAACCTGAGACTTTAGAGGACTCTATTTAAAAGAAATAAACTCTCCGTAAGGCGGCTCGGACTCATAGTGGTGTATTGTGGATTGTCTTCAATATATTTCAACAATACACAGCAATATGTTCATCTTTACCGGACACTTTTAACGAGGTGGGGAACGTGGCTAGAAGCAGCATTTCTCTATTAAAAATACTTGGATTAATTAAAAATCTTTGTTTTTCATCTTCAAGATGATGATACGCAAAGTTTTTCTAATTGTAAACATCTGATACAAATTGAAAATTTAGAAAACCAGCTAAACTTTATTAAGGCTAATTTCCATTGTCTTACAGATACGATTACATACATGCAAAATCATGATATTAACCTAAAAGATGGATAATTAACTTAGAAACCGTTATCGATCGAATGAAAAGTATGCCTTTTGAATTTGGAAACAAGCTGAAACAAAAAGTTGGTGCCATATTTAGCAGAAATTCAGATTTGATAGTATTATATCAATTCTGCACAGAGCCGGTTGAACAATCTATACATTCGAAGTAGGGTGCACTTTTACAATATTTTAGTCATGCACCCATCACCAGTTGCGATGTGGAACGGAAATTTCTATTTTTAAACACGTTTTAACATTTAAAAGAACTAATTCAACACAGGAACATCTTGAACAAATTTTAGTTGTTCATAGTAATATTTTACACTTTCAATGTTTCACAGAAAATACATAGTTTTGAGTTTTGTTCTTTGTAAATTATTTTTATTCAAAATTCGATACGCAATTCGCTTGTTTCACTTTTCACTTTTGTTTCAGCAGTGCCGGTTGCCGCCGGTTACCAAACATTCGCTCTGTTGTGCAGTGACAGATACGTATTAATTGCATATGTAGGTATGAGCCCCTTATGCAGTGACCACACGTATCAAATTGTTCGAAACTCACGGATCGCTTACAGAAACAAACCTATTGCGAATACAAGGCAGACGTCTATGGGCTATGTATCATCAATCGCTCAAGTCCGCTCTCTGTTAATAAAAAAAAAAACTCGCTTTTAATCGTAAAGCAGTTCTTTTGATGTCTTGTGATTGCTTTTATGGACTCAATTACCGTACTTTAAAAATATATTTAACTCAAAAGCAGAAGAAATTTCGTTAAAATGTTCTTCTGGTTGTTCTAAAGAACAATGATATAATTTTCTAGGAAAAATTATATACCAGAATAATTTAGAATTTTCGAAGACTGTGTAAATACGAAATTTGTTATGTATTTTTATATAGTCAAGACTAAGTGCAGTTTCGAGTGTTCCAATGGATGTAGCATGCGTAATGCATATCCTTTAACTCAGTCATGGAACAAAAATAATAATAATAATAATAGCATCTCACAATAGTTTCAATGCAAATCACAGGGGGTGTTGGCAGGCCATGGATTATTATTACGCCCGCGCCCGAAGGGCGACCTTAAATAAGAATGAAAATTATGAAAACCTTTTCAAACAGTCGTTCCCTGCATTCGATCCCGAAGCTCCCGACACGATATACCAGTGTAATATACAAACAATAAAAAGAATATTTAAAATTAATGTATAGGGAAAATAAGTAGTTACTTGACCAAGCAGTCTATTTAGATTTGTATATGTTGGTCTAGGAACATCCAAATTTCTCGCCAATATATCGTAAACAGCTTCATTATCCATAACGAATGCAACGTCTTCGAACTCGAGGGTTCCGTGCGTTGTTAAAACTGCATTGTATGGTTCCACTACTATTGGAGATATCTATAGTTAGAATTCTGTCAATTAAAATAATTAACGAATGCTGAAACGTGAATATTACATGAGGTGCGGGATATACTGCAAATTCTAGTTTACTTAATTTGCCATAATCCAGACATAAATTTTCTAAAAGAAGTGTTGTGAAACCGGAACCAGTTCCTCCACCAAACGCTCTAAATAATATAAATCCTTGAAGAGATCGACAATCATCCGCCACTTTTCGTATTCGATCTAGTGCCAAGTCAATCATTTCTCTTCCGATACTGTACTCTCCTCTTGCGTAATTATTCGCGGCATCTTCTTTGCCTGTTAATAGTTGTTCAGGATGAAATAACTGTCGGTAGTGTCCTGTACGAATTTCGTCTAAAATTCCAAATTTTAAGTTCTAAACATAAATTTACTCTTTTAGATAAAAATATGAGAACTATTATTTACTAGAATATTCACTTCATATGGATCTCGTATGGTGCTAATACAAGATGATTAGAAAAGTTGTTTTTGTCAATCAACGCACATCGAACAGTAGTCTAGTTTCGACCTAACTGAAACTACTGAGAGCATCACTACTTTAGAAACCTTTACAGAAAACCCAGCAGTTTGAACGATTTATTTTCAATGTTTGACACACGAAAATAGAAAGTCCGTGCTGACCAGAAGGTAATTCGAAGGTTCTTGACAGCATCTAAATGTGTTAGTATGACGTTTTAAGAAAATTATTGTGATGTATTTTTAAATAGTCTGCTGACTAAAGTAGATATTTGCAAGAAATACCATCCACAACGTCACTAATAAATAAAAGGATGGACCCAAAACTGACTTCTACGGTACACCACTGAAGGATGATAGATAAAAGACGGTATTCAATATTTCCCAATAACACTAAGAAAATATTTTACGGCAAGTGTTAACAATTTTAAACACTGTGATAGTAAATATGAACCAATTAAACAACATACTGATTTCTGTTTCTTCGATAAAATAGAACAAAAGAACCATAATTCAAACGAAAATTATAATTAGAAACCGGACGCATCAGGCCGAAATTACGATGGACCATATAAATAGTTTACAACAACGCTAAATGCAACACATAGTTATTTCATTCGGTTAACCGCACATCTGTTTCTTGTCGTTTATTTGTGGCGCAACTACTTCAATATTACAGTGAAATTCCTTTCTTCATGGGCGTAGATAGAAGCGTGAGGAGTTTTTATAATTTGTTTTATTTATTAGTCTATATTTCGTAAGATAAATAAAGTACAGACATTTAGTTTTTTTTTCATTGCATAACTGTTAATTACATATATACGTAAGTGAATTTCATTAAGTTTCAATAACTTATGTATACATTTATAATTTTCATTTATTTAGATCTACAACATTGTTTAAGTTACATTTTCAAATATGATATAGAACAACGTCAGAAATGGCATCGTGAAACAATGGCGAGTTGAATTAAGGGTATGTCCATTGCCAGTGATTCCGAAATTTATTGCAAAGTCTATAAAATATCGTTAAAAAATTCCAAGAAATCGCACGTAAAACGTCACTTAGCATCGCAAACACATACACAGAAATTAGACCCGTTGGAATCTGACAATTTTAACGAAGAACTCTGTGAAACATTAATGGCAGCAAATATTCCATTAAATAAACTTAACAATCCCACCTTCAAAACAATTCCCCAAAAATATATTGGTCGAAATGTTCCTGCTGAATCCACCTTACATAAATATTATGTTTCTAAGTGCTACACGAAAGCAGTAGAACACATTAGAAGCCATCTTTCAAATCAGTACCTACGGATAAGTGCCGACGAAACTGTCGATATATTAGGACGCTGTGTAGTAAATGTTATAGCTGGTGTACTACATCCAAATATTCCATATAACGCATATGTAATAGCAAGAGAAGTTATAAATATAAGTAGTTAAACCATTTATCAGAATATGCACCAAATGCTTCATTCGGACGACAGGTACAAAGAAAAAATACTTTTATTTGTCAGTGACAGTGCTGCATATACGCGAAATATAGGCAGACTATTAAAGGAAACATATTCTAATATGCTGCATATTACTTGTGTAGCATATGCTCTTCACAGAATCTGTAAATATATCAGAGACACCTTTCCGGAAGTTGATAGACCGCCTTTAAAAATTTTTCAAAAAAGCACCATTGAGAGTAGCTCTTTACAGGGAAAAACTTCCATCTCTGTCACTGCCTTCCTATTCACTAATAACTAGATGGGGAACACGGTTCGAAGCTACTAGTGTTTATGCAGACAATTTCGATAGATGAAAAAATTGTGTGTAGGGAACTAATACAAATTCCAAATTAAAAAAATTAGTTGTACTTTCTTCAGAAATACTTTGGAAATTACAACAAATACAATGTGTTTAGTATTTTATATATATTTTGTTTTTCGATTATATAAATAAAATTAAAAACTCTTCGAAAATACAAATTTTCAGTAGCACGCCCGTGGGCATTGAGTCATGGGCTTCTCGTGTCCGGTCCCTAATTATAATTAAGAATTATCTGTAGACAATATTTTGGAAATCAAATCGAATGACCAATAAATAAATTGCAGAAAATGAAATGGACAAATATTCTTTATGTTTGTCATCTACTCTTTAATGAAAATCGTAAATTAGCATACATACTTATACACTGTGTCCATAAAGTATGGACACAAGCCTGTAATAACGTTATTGTGCATTATTTGACAAAATGCAAAGATATATCTATTAGTTTTTTATTAGCTATATTTAGATGCTACTATTTTGTTTTTTTCCGTCGACCTTGAATAAGTTATGACGTCATTGATAATTTTTTTTCAGTGTCAACCCCATTTTTTTTGTGGATTTTGAAAGCTTTTACAATTCTTTATTCGATGATGTAAAAATTTTGGTATGTTACATTAGAAAATTTTTGAGTAATCATTTGCGTCCATAAAGTATGGACACTAGCCCGTAATAACGTTATTGTGCATTATTTGACAAAATGCAAAGATATGTCGATTAATGTTTTTTATTAGCTATATTTAGATGCTACCATTTTGTTTTTTCCGTCGACCTTGAATAAGTTATGACGTCATTCATATTTTTTTTAATGTCAACCCCATTCTTTTTAATGGATTTTGAAAGCTTTTACAATTCTTTATTCGATGATTTAAACATTTTGGTGTTAGTGTTACATTAGAAAAGTCTATGCGACACAACCGGAAAATTTGGACGTTTTACGACAACGCATCATCTACGAAACCAGACTAATCACTCCCGAAATATTACAGAATGTGCGAAATGGAATTTATCATCGCTTAGGATTTTGTCAACAAAATGAAGGAAAACATTTTGAGCATTTGTTATAAATTTGATACTGAAAATGTCAAAAATAAAACTTAGAATTACAACACAGTTTACACAAAAATTTTCTAATGTAACATACCAAAATTTTTACAACATCGATTAAGAATTGTAAAAGCTTTCAAAATTCACAAAGAAAAAGTGGGGGTTGACATTTAGAAAATATATCAATGACGTCATAACTTATTCAAGGCCGACGGAAAAAATAAAAATGGTAGTATCTAAATATAGCTAATAAAAAACATTAATCGACATATCTTTGCATTTTGTCAAATAATGCACAATAACGTTACTATGGGCTTGTGTCCATACTTTATGGACACAAATGATTACTAAAAAATTTTCTAATGTAACATACCAAAATTTTTACATCATCGAATAAAGAATTGTAAAGGCTTTCAAAATCCACCAAAAAAAAATGGGGTTGACATTTAAAAAAATTATCAATGACGTCATAACTTATTCAAGGTCGACGGAAAAAACAAAATGGTAGCATCTAAATATAGCTAACAAAAACCATTAATCGATATATCTTTGCATTTTGTCAAATAATGCACAATAACGTTATTACGGGCTTGTGTCCGTACTTTGTGGACACAGTGTATAAAAATTTGGTGGAACTAAGTAATTAATTCGCACTGGTACCGTAATGACTCATTTATGAACATAGGCTAACGAAAAATAATTTATATGAGTGTCTTTTATAATTACAAGAATATTACATTTGGAATTTTAGAAAATATTATATCTACACATAAAATCTTTTCTAAAGAGATTCTAAAGTTGTTGAGATATATCGTGACTTCCTTTTGCAAGAGCTGAAGTTCGATATATTATTAATACGTGAACAGCAATTGCATATTGCCAATCCTGTTGATGAATAGACTTATCTGAAAAGCTGTGTATGTAGCGGCTGCATTCAGTAATTGGAGAGGAAAAACCTCCAGGAAACAGCCTGCAAGTACTTCAGGGATTTCGCAGAGGCCATGCAGGCTGCCCTTGTTATTTGGGCTACAGAAATACGTTGATTCTTTTTTACGAAGAGTGAAGTATTAAAAGTTTACAACTAGGCAATATAGTTGAATGCGTGCAAATCAGACAAGAAATTTTTAAATTATATAACAATGGTGGTTACCGGACCATTCATGATAATAATACTCGTAATAACAATAATAATAATTTGGCGCTCACAGTGTCTGCTGAAGGTGATGATGAACTAATATATAGGGTGAATGAATCTTTGAATTGCATCAATATGTGGATGCGGGATCACCAACTGGAATTAGCACCACAGAAAACGGAGTCAGTCATTCTAAAAGAGCCAAGAAGGAGGGATACTGTACGTTTCTACTAGGAGAGACAGTAATCAAACCCAGCAAGATACAGCAGCGCTTATTGGACTAATGCCCAATATCGCCCAGAAGTGGGAAGATGGTGATACTATGTAACGTCGTGTCATCGGCATTGTTATACGGAGCACCAGTATGTTATAGTGCACTTCAGAAGAAGACGTACAAAAAACTGCCGGAAAAAACTCAAAGAAAGTTTTTGCTTGGGTTTGTGTGCGCATATAGGCCGGTGTCAGTAAAGGCGTTACAAGTTATAGCTGGGGTGATACCCATATGTTCGCTGGCTAAAGAGAGATTCCTCACAGAAAAACGACGCCAACAAGAACTGAGCAGCGTCAAAAAGAGTGTAAGACTATCTATTATTAGCGAGTGGCAGGAAGAGTGAGAAAAACCGAGCAGTAATGCAGTAGACCAAAACGCTTATACCAAGTAAAGACATGGTTTGACTGCAGATGCAGAAATGTCGATTATTATATGTGCCAGATATTAACAGGGCACGGACAGTTTTGCACGTATGCAAAGGACATAGGAAAAATAGAGAGCGACATCTGTGGATACTGTGCGGAATAAAACTCGCCGGAGCACACTTTTTTCTCATGCATTAAATGGAGAGCAGAGAGACGACAGGCTTTCTCCAAATTTGGAGGGGACCTGATGGTAACCAACTTCTCGGCGGTTGTCACTCTAGGCAAAGTGGTCTGGGAGATCATGAAGCAATTAGCGAGAGCAATATTAAAAACAAAGGAAGTGGAACCTAGAAAAAATAAGTAAACTTCAAACTCTAGAAGACCAGAAGATCAATAGCAAAATTCCCGAACTCCTAATCCTCGAATACCACTAGGGAGGGGGAGGTATGGAAAAAAAAGGCACTAGGAAAAAGAAAGACAGCCCCATCACTCGAGAAGTATGTCTGATTGATGGCCCAGGGGGTGATGAAAATAGGGCGGTTTAGACGGGCCACTTGTTTCGGTTACGACCGACTACGCCCGTTTAAATAATAATAGTAATTCATGATTTAACAACCCGCAACAGCTTAACGAGGCATTGACAGACTATGAGTTATTATTACGCCAACGCCCATGGAGCAAATTAAGATATTTGGTTGTCGGCATTCACCTTAAACGAAAAGGAAAAATTACGTAAACATTCACGGATGGCAATCGCCGAATTCTATCTCGATACCTCCGGCACAATAAGCCAGTGATTTATCACTGCGTCATCGACCTCCGAAAAATTATAATAGACAACAAAATCTATATTTATTCTTTTTCAGGACTAATCTCAAATCTATTTTAATAAATTGAAACTTTTCAATGGAAAATAAGATCAATTATCGAATATTCGCCATACACAACTGATCTCGAAATATATGACACAGTAACGTTGAAGAGAACTACTTGAATACTCATAAAGTCTTATGTGTCTAGTTTAATTTCTTCATCTTTTAATAATCCATATTTAATGAAAAGCATAACTGTATTCAAGAACTTATTGGAAGAAATAATAAACTCTAATTTGGAAATAGTATAAAATCACAGTTGCAGCCAGAAATATGTATGTCTAATAAGAAATGTCGATCATTCTTATTGTACTTTGTCTCAGTAAAATAATAAAATCAACTTTTCTATTGTTACTATTGTTGAATATATATTTGTACGGAAGTCTTTCAGTAATGATTAGTTCTGAACCTATATATGCGATGAGATACAAAACGCTAAAAAGCAGAAAATATTATCCATTTCATTTTGGGAAATCACAATTTTCACAAATTATTTGTTTTAGTTTGATTGAGATTGTAAGTTGTGACGCTGTTATTGCACCTCCAAAAATTGTGATGGATGAAACCAACATATGCGATCTAATTAAGTGTTCGTCTGGGACAATCCGCAATTAAGTATGATAAGATTTGCTTCTTCTCGCTAGCACACAGACCTTGAAGATGATCGGGGAAGCGGCGAATGGCAAGGCAATCCAGGTTCTCTAATTAGTGTACTAACTGAGGAAATCATCAGTACTGGAGCACTAATTATCCCCACACGTCCACATTTAGCTATCTCGCAACTCAATAGTATTCTTGAAGTATCTATTTCAAGTGTTTTTAACCTATTGAACAAACATTCAAATATGTTCAAAGTTTGTGCTCGATGGATTCCGCGACCGAATCAAAAAGCGAATAGTGAAGGGATTTGTGAGTACAGGAAGCAGTGAGTTAAGGAAAAAATGCAGAATGGTGGAAGACGATTAGTACTGCGGACGAAGGCGTGAATGTATTTTTAAGATCCGGGCAGTATGCTAGTACACAATAGGTACAAAAGAAAAAGCCACCACAAAAAATAAACGCCCGGAAAAACTGACGCAAAACTTCTGTTAACGAAGAATCACATCCTCAGAAAACGACTTGATCCGATTCGAAACTGGAAACTTCACCACGATGAAACTCACATGTAGCTATTGTGACAGAATTTTTGAAAGTAAAAAATCAAGTGTGTACCACATCCTGAGTATAGTCCAGATGTAGCCCCATGCAACTTCTATCTATATCCTTAACTAAAAAAGGCCTTACGGAAAGGTGGTTTCAAACAGAATTGGTTGCTGTTCGGACTTTAAAGATGGTTCTGAAGAAACTCTCAAAGAACGTTATGTCTTTGAACTATGGCAACACCGTTTGGATAAGGTTATTACACTACTGAGGGATTATATAGAACATGATAAAAATATCGTTGTTTAAGATTAACAAATAAATTTGGCAGTACTAGTCTTGGTCTTCATTGAAGATTCCTCGTAGAATAACTAATTTTCAAAATAAAATGATTTAAACAGTCTGGTCCAAACATATTTATATATTTCTCTTACTACAACCAAATGAAATATTCTACTGTAGTACTATATTTTACTAAAACACTTGCCTATTACTGTAGGCTCCAAGTCCACCATCACTACTCGCGGTACACATTTGCCTGCAGAGGATGTACTAAAGAACGCGTTATAACTATCGTCTACGTTACGATTATGATAACCTTGGTATAATTGGCCATCAGGTTGAATAGCATGCTCCAAACAATATAACTCCCAACATGCATTTGCAATTTGTACTCCCGCTTGTCCAACATGTATTTGTATAACTTCCCTCTAAAAGAATTTAGGTCTAAAATATATATTTTTCAAAGGTGTATGGAAATGTAATATATTAAATATAAAGCAAAATACATTACTTTCGACGACATATTATCCAAATTCTAAGTTCATTTTATTTTTACTGGAATTTTGTACAAAGGAAATACATTTTTACCAAAAGTAGAAATAACACAATAATTTTGACGACTAGGTGACAATCTTTGACAAATATAGTTTGATTGACATTCAGGTTACTTACTACATGTGCACCCAATGTCCCTAGATGGGTGAAAGGTCGTACGTATATATTCTATACTATATGAAAAATTTAATAATAAAATATTAATCTATATTACGTTTAATCAAACAAATATGGTTATAAAGCTTTTTGCATTCTTTATTTACTGATTTATACATTTTACTGATCTTGTAAGCAGATTTTTTTGTAACTATGTGGCATTCCAAATAAGGATAAACCATTGGTAAAGATAGGGCTAAAATAAGAGCTTGTGATCCGCTAAAATAAAGGCCGCTTTTATACAGGCAAAATCAAGTTTAATTAGTTTTGTAAAATTTTCTTTTTGCTATCAGTACTGATAGATATTTCTGTCAGTGCTGTCAATTGCGTGTTTTAGTAGTTTTTTATTGTACTATTTATTTATTAATATTCGTTAAAATAGTCCTTTATAGAGATTATAAAGTGAGAAACTTTTTTTCTAAAGATATTTTATCACTTTCATTAATTTCTTTAATTTATGTAATCGTAAACGTTTTAGAGCATGGATGACGCAGCTTTACCATGGCTGATGACTGATGGCTTATAATGTGCATTTTTAGAACAGAGCTAGTATGTCCGAAACAGCTGCTGTTCGTCAAATTTCAAGGGAAGTAGGAATTAGTAGGAATACTATGTTTGGCATTGTTAAGGAAATTTAAATGTCTGGAGTTACACATTCTCCTTTAAGAAAACGAAGTTGCTGAGATGCTTTCAATAAATTGGACGAAGTATCAAAAAGTACGATTAAAACGCACGTGCATTCATTTTTCTTTAAAAATGAGTTACCGACTTGCACAAAAATATATGAAGCTATTAAAGGGGATGCCAGTTTACATCTTTTTAAACGAACATCACTTTGGAAAATCCTAAGGAAACTAGGATTATAGATTCATAGTTTGAATTTCTTTGAAAGAGGCACTATGTGTCGAAACATGTAAGATTGTTTTAAATATATACAAATCAAAGTAAAACAGGCCTTAAATCGCCGACTCATTTAATCTACTCTAACATATAAAGGTCAGGAAATAACTATCTATCTATTTATATATACAGGGTGTCCAGAAACTCTCCTGACAAACGAAGACCGGAGATTCCTCAGATAATTTTACGACAATTAAACCCAAATTCACCTAGTCCGAAAATGCTTCCTAAGGGAGCTAGAGTTCTTTGAAGAGGGCGCCTTGTATTTATTTTTTTTTAAATTCCTCCAGAATGCTTCTATTTAGAAAAACAAAAACTGATATGCTTATTTATCCTCCAGAGATGAATCGATTCCATCAATACCGGTCATAGGCGTCCGTTTTGGGTAGGTCAACGGTTATTTTAAGGCATAACTTTTTTGTCTTTAACTTTTAAGCATTTGTGACACTAGATTATTAAATTTTCAGGTATTCCAGTACTAAAATGTACTCTTACTTTAAGTCGGTAGGATACACCGTTTTCTAGAAAAATCGATTTGTAAATTTTTCGTTTTTTCTTCATTAAAGTTCAATTTATTATGTACCTACTTATTTTTAGCGACGAAGTTGGCTTGGACTATCAAGGCATGGATGAAAATTAATTTAATAAATTAAAAACAAATTATTTATTACAATGGAACGAAACTAACAAAAAAAGAACAAGTGTCAAAGGTAGATTGTTACAAAAGTTGCTCGATGTGATGACCATTAGCCTCTATGCATAAGTTTACCCTTTTGCTTAGAGAACGCCGAATTCTTGCAAAAATTCCAAAGTTATTTCTAAATTCGTTCCAAGCATCTTGTATCCTTAGCCAGAGTTGTTCGCGATTTTGTATCGGAACGGAATTAACAAATGCTTTTATGTATCCCCAAACACAATAATCGCAAGGATTCAAATCCGGCGACCTTGCTGGCCAAACAACTGGACCGCCTCTTCCAATCCAATGGTCTTCGTAGTTATTATCTAGAAAGTCTCGTACATTCCTGCTAAAGTGGGCCGGACAGCCGTCCTGTAGAAACCATAAGTTTTGCCGAATATTTAAACGCACCTCATCTAACAAATCAGGTAAAATATTTTGCAGGAAATGTAAGTAATCAGCACCATTTAAACGAGCAGGTAATTCCACAGGTCCAAGTAGATAATCTTCAACTACTCCTATCCAGACGTTTATGCTAAACCTATGCTGATGCTTAAATTCTTGAACAACGTGGGGATTGTCACCAACGTACGAATAATAATGTGCATTATGTACATTAAAAATTCCATTTTTTGAGAATGTAGCTTCGTCACCAAACAAAATGTTCGTGAAGAAATCTTCATCTTGATTTTTCTGATTTTGTAACCATCTAGCGAATTCTACGCGAGCAGGAAAATCTCCTTCTAGCAGTGCTTGCACCTTTGTAAAATGAAAAGAATATAAATTTTCTTTGTGTAAGATATTTCCTACGGAAGATTTTGAAATTGTGGGGTACATGGCAGATAGTCTTCGAACGCTAATTTCTGGATTTTCCTCAACTTCCATTAAAATAACATCTTCATGTACTGCTGTTACATCATTATGTCTCCCTGTTTCATTATTTTTTGGGACCACTGAACCTGTTTCTCTTAATCGTTGATGAAGAGCTGTAAATGTTGAGTGAGTGGGATGCTGACGATTGGGAAATTTTTCAGCGTATCTACGTTGCGCCGCTCGAGCGTTACACCTCATTTCGCCATAAACTAAATGCATATCGGCGTCTTCCTCATTAGTAAAAACCATTTTTTTTTAAATTGAAATCGTTGTGTTTGAATAACACAAAGTAAAAAATGCAAAGATAAACTTCGCGCGAACTGACAACAATTTGACAATAAAAAACGTAGGCTTTACTTCTGTTGGCAGTTCAGAGCTAACTATTGCAAAAAATAAAAAATTGAACTTTAATGAAGAAAAAACGAAAACGCGTAAGTGTAGGGTTTTGTATGTTAGTGCGCTCGTGCTTGTGTTTAGTGACCGGTCGCGTAAATTTAGAGAGATCGGATAACCAGCCGTTGCGTAGGGCCGCCAACCCTTTCCCGGCAACTTCTTGCCGGGAAAGGGAAATATTTAACCATTCTACCCTAACATTCAATTCACTATCGAACGCTAAAATGAGGGAGGTGTGCCTTTCCTAGATACGAAGGTAATCAGATACAACAACCACTTAAAGATTGACTGGTATAGAAAACCCAGTAATTCAGATAGAATGTTAAATTACCACTCTAATCACGCCAGTAGCCAGAAAATAAATCTCATATAAGGCATGAAACATAGGGTTTCTAGGATAAGCCACCCTTCCTTCAAACAACGAAACAACTTCAACATATTGGGTAGGATTTTCTCAAATAACGGTTATCCACGCAGTTTGATTAACAAACTAATTTTCACCACACCTTCTTCCTATAATCAAATTCCGAACAATACCATTGCTGAACAACCCAAAACATTCAAATATTACAGACTTCCCTACATTATTGGTGTATCAGAACGGCTCTCTCGTGTGCTCTCCACAGAAAAAATTAGATTAGGTTTTTACAATTACAACCCAGTACGCAACTTTTTTAGTAAAACCAAAGACTTGATGCCTTTGCCCTTCCGACCCAACGTTGTGTATTGCATTCCTTGCAATGAATGCAGTCAGGTGTACATAGGTCATACCTCCACTTGGCTAAAAACTAGACTCGCCACGCACAAGAGTGACATTCGGACTGGTAAGAGCAGATACGCTTTCACATATGATTAACAATGATCACACACCTAATTTTAATAATGTTAAAGTCCTTCAGACTGTAAACAACATAAAGTGTAGAGAGTTTTGGAAATGGTAGAGATCAATAACAACGCTAATTCGATGAATTTCAGATCTGATACGAACAACCTAAGTGAAAATTATGCTTACTTGCTAACAATAAACATAAACTCTAAACAACAACCACACAAAATAACTTATCTGTTACCGTTTAACACATTGGTCCTCCTCAGTTTTTGCTCATTTATTAATTATATAACAGTTTTTTTTTTCTTTTCTAATGTAAAATTCTGTGAGACGACACATTCTGAAGAATAGCCACATTGACTTTCGCACATCAGTGTATAAAATTTGTGGCCTTGATTATGAATAGTAACTTTTTCAAATTCGATGTTTCACACCTGGAATCCAAAAAAAAATTTTACCGGATCTTTTACACTATCATCCTCCAACATTTTAAGTATTAACTTTGTGACAAGAACATGTGTGTGTACGATTGATTATTTCTTTTGTTCGTCAATATTGCACATGTGGCTTTCTTTTTAGATGTGGTTGTCCTGTTTTTAAAATGTAATTTCGAAATAACTAAGTGTACGTCCGTTGACATTAGTTGTATTAATTTAGAATATTACAAACGTATGAGTAATTTCTCCAAAACAAAACAAGTTCACATTTGTAAGTATTACCGACTTTATTTTGTTAATAAGTACTAAATTTATGCCCATCTACTCTTAAAGTGATCCCCTGAGGAAGCATACGAATTCGATGCGAAATATTGGGCTAAAAAATAAAGAATTGACAAGTAATAGAGTTTAATTTTGCTGGATTCCCCCAAAAAAACGACTATCCCTTCCATACATGTTCTAACGGCAAAGACTCCTGGTCTAATTATATATATAGATATATTATTTAATAGTTATATATTATGATTAATAATAATAATAATATATAAATGGAATATGATTAAATCGAATTAAGGATTTGAATTTTCTAAAAATTATAATATAAAGTATGAAGTTACCTACCTTATAATTGAGCTTAATTTGGTAGTCTAATGTAATATGTCGCTCTTACAATCTTATCTGGGCAAGTTTATTATAAATATTTTTTTAATTATAATATATTAATGTAATTGGGCGCCAGTTCATATTTATATCTATGAACAATATTATATGTATTTTTTTTCGGCTGCTTTACGGTTGAGCGAGATCTTTCTCACAGGAGCCGGTCCTTCAATTCATTTAAAAGAATCATTAAATAAGAAAATATCAAATCTCATTTATGTGACAACAATCTATCTCGGGTATTAATACTGAATTGAAGTGAAAAGTGTCGATATCATATGCATAAGTAAATTTGTAAAATAAACAATAAATAAAAGTATAAATTGTAGTTTGTGCTAAATCCAATTTAATGATTATTTTCGTGAGATATTCAATCCTATTGAAATTACATATACGAAGCAGCTGTAAGTGATGCGTAGATCACGCGACATAATTGGTTAATATATAATAAATGCAAATAAAATTTCAAAACGAAGTGATATTACCTTATGATTGATAGTTTAAAATTCTAATTAATTTGAGAAGACCATTCAGTTTCAAGGTATGTTGTATTAAGTTTTTAAGTCTAGTTTAATTGTGCAAATTGTTAGGTTATGTTTTGCTGAATTAATACGGATATAAAATATAGGATTAGATCGGTAATTACCTGAAATCCTTTGTCAGTAATATGGATGTTTTTCGGAGAAATGGGAACGATGAATACCTGGTTGAAGTTGGAAGCAGGAAGTGTTTCATGTAGCGGGTATGGAAGGTAACGCAGTTTTATGCCATATAATTCTACAATGCTCGATAAATTTCTTATTCAGATGATGTATCCACGCTGTCATCTTGTATTAAGAATATTTACAGGTAAGAAAATTACTATTTTTACTGTTTAAATAATATTTTTAATTTACGATCAAATTTTGCGTGGCTTTATTTTGCAACAACCCAAACGATGCTCTTTTCTGTTGTTTTTATTCCTTGGCCTCCATACGATTTATTTTTACTTGATACAGTTATTTAATTTTCGTAATTATCCCAATCGATTGATTTTATATCCAATATTTAATTGATATTATTATAAAAATAAAATTACTAATTATAAAATTATTATTACATATTTTTGAATGTTTATTAATATCATATGAATGAAGTTAATAGTAAATGATTTTCGCGGTAAACTAATTCAAATTCAAAAAATATACCGGTTGATAAAATAGATTTCCATATGATATTAATTTGATTAATCAAGGTAATTATTTTCGGAATAATAAATAATTTAATGACTTTTGATTGTGAAAAATGATAAACATAAATAATAAAATTCTTTCAAATAAATTTTCTAAGTACGTGCGCGGTATTAACTTGTTTAATAATTTACGTTGTAATTGCATGGTCAACTTACTTGATCTAATGCTTATTTCTAACATATGTCCTTTTTTCTCTTCTAGTTTCTGGTAAAGTAGAACCACTACAATGAAGTGATGGTAAATTGCAGATCGTTACATAATTAGATTGTAATATATACTGCTTAGATTTTTTATATCACTTCTGTTGTTAATTGAATTTTTTCCTGTTTAATGTTAATCATTTCTTTAATTTCCCTTTTCATTGTGTGTTCTTAATCGATTATCTGTGTGTTTTCAAAATCGAAGTGGTGATCGCGTTGTAGTTTGTGTGTAAATATAACAGTTTTGTCTGTTTTAGAGTATTTGTGGGCTTGTATTCTTTTGTATAAATATTGTTTAGTTGGGCCTATGTACTAACTATCGCAATCGCGACATGGTATTTTATAGAGACATGTGTTTCTCGATCTTTTTTTATTTTGGGCTTTAGTTTTGAAAATAGATGTTTATTAGCATTACTAAGTTTATATGTTGTAGCTATATCATATTTTTTTAAAGTGTATTTAATTTCTTCTGATAATTGTGGAACATATGGAATCGTGATATATGTTGTTTCATTGTTTAATTCTAATTGGTGTCTGTAGTGTTGTATATTTGGTAAATTCTTTTTTAATTGTTTGGTCTATAAGTTGTGGTGGCTAGTTATCATGTGTTAAGATCGTTTTAATTTTCTTGATGTTATCTTTACTGTATTGAGTATGTGATAGTTTTACTGCCCTATTAGTCAGATTATTTATAATCATTTTAGTGAATACGTAGGTGCATTTGAGTGGTAATTCATATATCGACGAGAAGCTGTGGGTTTATTGTACCAATTTATATAAATAGTACCCTGTCTATCATAGCTTAAAGAAATATCAAGAAAATTAATACCGTTATTAATTTCTTCTTCAATGTAAATTTTAATTTGTTGTGAAAATTGTTGAATTTATTTAAAAGGTAGTTTATTTTATTTGTTGGAAAACATGTTACGATGTCATCTACATATATTTTGAAGAAAATGGGGTGGAAGTCTAATGAATTGATAGCGTTTTGTTCCGAATGTTCTATTACCAGATTTGCAATAGGAGCAGCTAAAGGAGAGCCCATGGCAATACCAAATGTTTGACTATAAAAAGAATTTTTGTATTGATAATATGTGTTGTCGAGACTAATTTATTTTAACCTCTATATTTCGTAGCCATTGGCTACTTCTACAGGAGACTAAAAACAGAGTTAAAAATTAGCAGCGAACGTCAGTAAATACGGGTATGTTAAAATAGATTTACTAGGCAAATGTATAAATAAATACGAGAAATAAAAATAAATTAATATATATTACTGAAAAGAACCAGACCGACTCTTACAGATAACTTTCATACTATACAATACAGGTTGTATGTTAAATCTAGCTGGATAACGAATAATCCGTTGTTATAAATTAGACAAACAATATTTTAACAGGAGATAGGAGATAAATTATTGTAAAGTATGATACCACGTTTAGAGCTGGATATTAATTAGAACGCGAATAATTCCATGATAAATAAAAAGAAAAGTTAAATATTAAAACTTCTAAAAACGGAGAATTGCAAAAGAATCATTTGGGTAAGTAGGTGATTCCGCGAAATAAGGGTTCCCAAAGAATTTAGTCAAATGTTTCAGAAAACGAACTTTCTTCTTAAAAATGTTATCAACGCGAATGTTGTATACAGAGGTTTTAAAACTAATTGGACATAATTTATTTATTTATAATACACACGGAGTGTAGCAATATATTTAAAATATATGCTGAACGGCAGCAATTAAAAAATATTACTATAAAAT
The DNA here is from genome assembly GCA_935421215.2 of Melolontha melolontha. Classification (NCBI taxonomy): domain Eukaryota; kingdom Metazoa; phylum Arthropoda; class Insecta; order Coleoptera; family Scarabaeidae; genus Melolontha; species Melolontha melolontha. Next base: position 5,453,960 of record OW285240.1, on the reverse strand, counting down.
AGAAACTTCAGTAAAAAATTCACTTTTATTTTGCTATTACCTCACTAATATATTATGCCATATTTTCACGCAACACTTTTTCTTGGTAATCTGATAGGCTTAGTATATACAGAACTAAAACTTCTCTTATATGCTTCATTGAGTACTTTGTTCCTCGCCGTTCTAGTATTATGTTCTTGCATTCTTAACTTGTCCCTAACGTACCTTGGCATCTCTCTTATTCCAGATATTAATAGGAGCTTCATTAAAATTATCAGATGCTAAAATACAAAAATTATAAAGTATACAATCTACATATCATAATTTTTCTATTGTTCCCACTTCAAATACCATAACAAATGAGAATTTTCCAACAAGCTGGTAGAAATAATCGTCTCTTAATTCATATTTTCTAGGATGATCAGGTGGATACCGTATACCATGGAAATAACATATGCTTACATTCGTTGTGCCATTGTAGCCTGGCACCCCTTGATAATCCTTTGTATTAAAAACTGCAAAGTATAAATAGGTTGAAAATATATTTTCTAATCTAAAAATTATATTCTAATAGATTATATAGCAGTTTCTTTCACATTATATTATAAGGTCAATATGAAATAAGTGCACATGCTCTTAAAAACGGTTTAACTAACTTCATGAACTATTCCACAATTATATATTGAGCTAACTCCAATATAGCGGGTTGCTTCTGTAATGTGTTATATTATTCTACCTACACAAATCATTTATCAAATGATAACCATAGTTCAACGAATAGCTTGAGATTCTTCGTGTAGAAAATAAAAGTAAAGAAAATTAAATTTGTTAGAATCTTTAGAGATTAACAAATATATTCACCATTGTTAAATTTATATTAGTTGATGATACAGATTTTCCCTATTCTAACAGTCACCCCATTCTAAGTATTTAGGAAGTTGTATTTGTTATATACAGCGTGTCCACGGCCAACTCTAAAGAATGAAATGGGTGAATGAACATACAAAAGTAAAGTATGAAAAAAAGTTTCTATCAACTTGGGTCCGGAAATGCTTTTTAAGGGAGCTGTTGCACTTTAGAGATGGCGTCATAAAACTGTTTTTTTGTCAATTAGTCTTCAACTACATTTAATTTACGATTCAAATTTGGTACATAATTTATAAATGATAATTTATACTTTCTATGTTTATTGGCCAATGACTATCACATACAGTTTTGGAGAGATGTCAGAGGCCCTATACTAACTTTTTTCCTTTGTGATTAATTATAATTTTTTTGGAAGATTATAATTTTATGATATTATTAATGTTAAAAAGGTTCTCTTGCTAAACATCGGAAAAACCAACCGTTTTCAAGAAAATACGTCCTATGTGGAGCGGACTTGTTTTTTGCTTATTTCATATTTAATAAAAATGTAAGAAACTCGATGGAAGGATTTTGTTACATTACGGGTTATACAAAAAACAAAGTTTTCAATGTCAAAAATTGTTATTGTCATAATAATAATTTCATAAAATTTGAAGTCAATTTCTATTTTATTTATTAAAACAATGGTTTCGTTTACTAGTGAAGAATATGCAGATATGGATTTAATCTACGGGGAAGTTAATTGTAACGCATTAGCGGCACAACGTAGATGCAGAAAAGTTTCCTAATAGATCACATCTCATTCATACTACTTTTACCGCCCTTCACCAAAGGTGGCGGGAAACCGGATCGGCGTTTCGTAAAAAAAATAAAGGCGTAGACATCCCCTTGTAGTTGGGGAATTCGAAGAAGCTATTTTAATGGATCTTGAAAACAAAAATTTCCAAATCGTCTATTAATAATATTCTACGTAAAAAGAACTTACACCCGTTTCATTTTCAAAAGGTACATGATATGTTGGAGAGTGGCTTTCCAGCTCGTGTCGCGTTTTCTGAATGGTTAAGAAATATGAAATTTGAAGATCCAAACTTTTTTCGCATATTTAATTCTCCGATGAATCTAGTTTTACCAAAGACGGAATTACTAATTTACATAATTCTCATTATTATGCATACGTAGGGAATACTCCCCATGTTGTGAAAGAAACCAACCATCAACATAGCTTTAGTATTAATGTGTGGATTAGTATTGTATGTAACAATCTAATTGGACCCTGTTTGCGGACCTCTTCCGCGGGGACTGAGTTACCCACCAGGCGCGTCCCTAGGTGGCGGATAAGGGAATGGTCAGGTCTCTCTTGGGGGATCTGATTAGTGGCAGTCATAATCGGGATGGATAGGCATAAAAACCTTCTAATCCTTAGCTAAAGCTGTCACCGCGGACCAGCTCTCCCAAGCTACGGTGTAAGGCATCGTGTTTAGAGCTGAATGGCTACTGGGGTATATGTGGTCTCAAATGTTCCCCTGGGGGCACTAGGCGGCCTTTTATTTACGCTTTGTGCCCGTACCGGAAGCTCTGCAGGCATTGACTTCATACTCCTTCCATACTCGTGGGAATTAAATGAACCGAGAAAAAAAAACTCAAAAAGATGGAGTCTGAAGAGAATCCAAAACCTAAGGAGTCTATAGAGACTCCCTCGGCAATTGAGACTGATGAGACTCCAAAAAACAAAACTGAAACGCAATGGACTGAAACCGAGAACGTTGCGAAGACAGAGGGTGCGCCCAAGGAGAGACAATATCTTTCCGGGACACAAAGAAAGAAATTAAAGAAGATGAGGAAACAGCCCCCCCCTTTCCCAAAAAGAATCTCAGGGAGAACCTAAGCCAACAGGGGCCGTTAAGCGAACCGTGTCAGCTAGAGGCACTCCTGAAGATAAAGCAGTTAAGCGCATGAAGTTTTCTGCTTCGGGCATGAGTTACAAAGCAGCTCTTAAGGGTATTAAGGCTGCAATAGTTCCTAAGGATTATCCGGTCAGCTTAGTGACTGAGGGCAACGTAGGAGCTATACAGGAGGCTCTGATGATGGTCCTGGGTAGGGCGCAAAAGGCGAAGAGGTTTGAATCCTCCCGTCTTATGGACGGCTACTATGGAGTTATCTGTGTATATGAGGACTTGTACAACACTACGAGAGATTACTTCAAAAAGGAAACTGTTTGGAAACTCGTGAAGAGCGAGGCCAAAACAGCAACGAGGTTTAGCGTTTCTGACAGAGACTAAAAAGGAGAATCTGACAGTGAGCTTGAAAAAGACTCGAGAGGCACAATCCAAGGCTTAAAGTGCACCAATGGATTGTCCTCAGTTCCAAGCCTTCCGAAAATGGCCTACATGCATGCCTTCGGATTGACAAGGAGTCTGAGGAAACGTTGGTGAGGACTGATTGGAGACCTTACTATCGCTTTCAGAGGGCTAGCTTTGTAACCCTCGAAACAAAGAAAGACCAGAAACCGCTGATATAGAATGAGGGTGCTCTAGCAGAACCTCATCTCGATTTTCGAAATAAATCTTTCAACATAAGAAAACAGCCACAGCGCCACCTTGTCAAAGGATGCTGGCTGAAGATATCGATATCCTCCTCATCCAAGAGCCATGGATAAGTAGAGGTAAGGTGGAAGGACTACAGATTAGGGAAAGGAAGCTCTTGGTTGGTGCCCCAGACATTAAAGTTAGAACTTGTATCTGTTTCAGAGCTGACCTGGACGTGATGCCTATCATGGAATGTGACATGGCGGCAGCCAGGATCAGGCTGAGTGTCGATGGGGGGATATTGGAAACGGACAATTGCGTTTCTATACTTACCCATCGACTCTCCAGAGTTACCAGGGCCTTATCTTGAGGCCTTGGTGGCATATACCAGTAAGAACAATCTTGAAATTGATTATCGGCGCAGAAGGCAATGCTCATCATAAGCCTTGGGACAGCAAAGATAATAATTATAGAAGTAAGTTTCTCGTCAGCTATCTCTGTGGTACTGAACTTGATTATCTGAATCAAGGTGATAAACCGATAATTCCTCATAAATGTAACCTTATGCACGTTGGGAATACGGGATATTGTAAGGGGGTGGCATGTATCCGACGAGCTGTCTCTCTCTGATCATGCGTATATCCGCTATGAATTATGTATAGATTTAACGGAACCCACACTATACAGGGATCCCAAGAGAACAGACTGGGGCTCTTACAAGGAAGACATATTAGCTGCAACCTGAAACATCCCTGTTAAAATAGGGAATGTTGAAGAGTTGCAAGGTTGCAACGGACCATTTTTTCCTGCTATAAAAATAACTGTTCCCTTAGGGAGCGTTGTATAGCTAGGCGAGCTGCCTGGTGGAATACAGTATTAACCAATCTAAGGACAGAAACTCGCCGGTCATTTAATAGGGAGAAGAAAACAAGTAATTGGGAAGCCTACAAGGCTCTTCTCAATAAATACAAAGATCAAATCAAAGAGAGCAAAAGGAAGGCTTGGAGAATATTCTGTAAGGACATAGAAAATATCCCTGACATGGCCAGAATTAACAGAATTCTCAAAAACGATCCTTCCAACGCAATTAGATCTATACAAAGATCGGACGGGAGGTGTACCAATACTGTGGAAGAGACTTTAGAGTATCTTCTTGTGGTACACTTTCCAGGTTCGGAGCGTATGGATGACTGTGATTCCAATCAACTTGTCACCTCTTGGGGGGCGACTAGGAATGATTGGGAAATATCAAACGAGATCTTCAAACCCCATTTAATTAGATGGGCGATAGGATCGTTTGAACCATATAAATCCGCAGGACCAGACGAAGTGTTTCCCAAGCTCCTTCAAGAGGGAATTGGGGAAATTATGGGTCCTCTATTGGAGATATTCAGGTCTATCCATGGGCTGTATCCCTAGGGCATGGCGAGAAATTAGAGTAGTGTTTATTCCAAAATCTGGAAAAGGAACATATACCCACCCTAAACCATTTGGACCAATTAGTCTTACCTCTTTTATGTTGAAGACTATGGAAAAAACGATATATTTAAATATTAAAGAATGGGCAAATCTCCTCTACATCGACTGCAATAGGCATACCAGATGGAAAAATCAGGTGAGGCTGCTCTGCATAGTCTGGTGAGAGGGCTTGAAAGGATCCTACACCACAAGGATATTGCACTTGCAGTTTTCTTAGACATAGAGGGAGCTTTCGATAGCACCTCGATGTCTTCCATTCTTCGATATTTAAGAGATCGAAAAATAAAAAGCACCACATGCAATTGGGTTCATAATTTGCTGCGGAGCAGAGTAGTTCATGCTCAAATGCAAAACATCTCATCAGGACATTAAATGACCAGGGAATATGGACGCAGGGGTTCGCCGGTGACATTGCCATTGTGTCCAAGGAGAAATTCCCAGGGACAGTGGCGACCATCATGCGAAATGCCTTGCGAATTGTAGAATGATGGTGCCTTGAGGAGGGATTAACTGGCAATCCTATCCTCTAAAACCCAAGTTTGAAAACTAAATGATCTGGCAGCGTAAGGCTGTTTGGACACAAGTATCTAGGCATAACACTTGATGCGAAACTGAATTGGAACAGACACCTAGTCAAAGTGGCAGACAGGGCGACGCAACTCTTCTGGAGATGCAGAAGAGCTGTTGGCAAGACTTGGGAACTAAAACCAAACGTGGTACACTGGCTGTACATAGCAGTAGTAAAACCAACGATTACCTATGGAGCAGTTGTCTGGTGGGGGGGGGGGGGGGAGCGGACATCGTCGGTGGAGCTCCTCACGACTCTCCAGCGACAGGCTCTGTTGGGAATCACGGGAGATATGAACAGCACAGGAACTGTGCTTCCATGGAGGCCATCGTTGGTCTCCCTCCGCTGGAACTATTTGTAAAGGTGGAGGCAATGGATGCGATACTGAGGCTGAAGGCCAATGACGTATGGTGTCATTAGGTTGTAGGGAGCCATACAGATATCACAGGAACTATACTGGAAGAGCCTATATTTCAAATGCCGGCGGACAGCTGAGATTATGTTTACAGCTTAGCTAAATATATTTATGCTTACCAGGGAACAGGCAAAAAGTCGCTCGAGCGATTGTGGCGCCGGTACCTGGTACACTGATGGATCACAATCTAGGCAGTGGGCGGGTGCAGGCATATCGGAATTTACCCTAGAAGGAAGATATCAATATGTCTGGGAAAACATACGACAGGCCGAATTGTTTGCAGTCGCAGCCTGCGTCGAAGAAATTCGGGAAGCCGACTGCGCAAATAAAAATATCAACATAATGACTGATAGCCAGGCAGCTATTAAAGCTATTATGACTCCAACTACCAGATGTAAGCTGGTGAAATATTGTAAACAGGTCCTCAATAAACTGGCACAAGACAATATTGTGTCGCTGATATGAGTGTTAGGACATGAGGGAGTTAAAGGCAATGAGAACTGGCTAAAGAAGGTACTAATAGGAACTTCATAGGACCAGAATCACTAAAGGATTCCGCTAAAAGGGAGAGGCTGGTTATGGCTAAAAAGAGAACATAAAAAGAAATGGAGGTTAACGAAAGGTCAACTTCATACCAAAACACTACTAAGGGAGCTAGACGGAATGTTTTCAGCCAACCTAATTCGTAGTAACAAAAAAGAAATAATTACCGCTTAATAACCGAACATTGTCCTTTAAGGAAGCATCTGTACAGCTTGGGCTTGGTTAGCGAGCCCTGATGTAGATGTGAAAAACAGGAGGAAACTAGCCTTCGTGTAATATGCACGTGTGAGGAACTGAAGGAACTCAGAAAGAAATATTTCGGAGAGATCTATTGGATCCTACGACTGTACTCAAACTTCCCCTGAGGCGGATAGTGGCTTTTATCGAGGACACAAGTCTAACAGAGTGGAACTGAGGGATCTCTTGGGGGTAGTACGTAGAGCAGTGTGCTCAAGTGCCTGGATGTGCTGGCGTCCAACCTAAAACAAAAGAAGAAGAAGAAGAATCTAATTGGACCTGTAGATTTGCCCGGTCGATTAACAGGTGAAGTGTACCTAAATTTTCTTCAGAATATTTTATCCATATTACTAGATGAAGTTCCATTAAATATTCGCTTCATGCAGGCTCATTTTAGTAGAAGTATGCGTCAATATCTGGATGATTCAGTAGATAGGTAGAGGTGGACCAGTATAATGGCCAGCTAGGTCTCCGGACTTAAATCCCTGTCATTTTTGTATATGGGGCTTTCTCAAATCTTGTGTAATACAAACGTGTGAGCAGCTTTGGTTACGAATTCAAAATGCCAACAATGAGTTCGTACAAAAGGAAAATATTTATGGACGGATCAGAAATTCTTTAAACAAAAGAACTATATTATATCTATATTATATCAAACCAACGGTCATCACGTGGAGAATTTATTATAAGTAATTTGGAATTCAATACTTATAAAAAGTTAGTATCAAGAATGTATAGGAACCCTAACACCTCCCCAACCCTGTATGCGATAGTCACTGGCTAATAAACATAGAAAGTATAAATTATATTTGTAAATAATGTACCAAATTTGAATCTTAAATAATGTAGTTCAAGACTAATTGACCAAAAACCTGTTTTGTGGCGCCATTTCTAAAGTGCGGTAGCTTCCTTAAGAATCATACTTTTACATGTACAATATTCCAACAATTCCCTTTTGTGGACACGCTGTATACATAGGTTTAGGATAATTATGCACTAAAAAACTTCAAAATATCCAACAAAAATATTCAGAATATATATTTAAATATGCACAAAAAATCAACTTTTAAAAAATAAATACTAATTTTTTATATTAAGACATTTTATTTTTTCGTTAAAACACAAATATTTTTTTTTATATTCAAAATGATTGCAATTATAATTACATTTAACTACAATGTGATATAACAAATTTATAAAAATAAATTTGCGCCTATTGTCGGCTAGAATATTTTTGTATTGCGAAGAAACTCTTTCGACATCACACGACACTATTGGTACAAATTTATATTTTACAATATCGCTGGCATTTAAATGTTCATTTTTTCATTAAGGCTTGTTTTATTTCGCAGCACCTCACTGATATTCTTCAGTTGTTGATAGCCCGTATTTTTTGACAGCATTGCGTTTAATTTATTGATGAGAATTTTTTTTTAGAGTTTTGCTAATAGTTTAACTACTATATTTTCTACTGTTTCAATGTTATCTTGTAAAGATTATCTTTTAGTTTCTAGCGTAGAGATTACACTCGAAACGCATGCCAGATTAGCTCGAATAAAAATGAAATCTTCTTGAACATTTGTTTTTCTCAAAACACTAGCTTCTCCAATACGCTGCGCATCTTCAGAGTCGAATTCATCAACAATTTTCTTCAGAATTTCAAATTCAGCGTAATATACAGCAGCGTCGATCCAAGTTCACCATCTCGTAATGATGGAGTGGTAGTGCAACGTCCTGAAACCTCTAGACACGAGTTGGTGCTTTAAGAAAAATCTTTTTCACGGACGATATCAGCATATTAACCTCTGGATAAAGAGTAGGAACTAAATCAGCTACTTGGTGTAAAGCATGCGCTACACAGGTCACATGTATCATGTTTGGGTACAAAATCTGTAATCTCCGCATTGCTTTATAGATATATGATGCAGCATCGCTACAAACTAGTAGCACTTTTTCGTATAAAATCCCAGACGGCCACAATAAACTTAGAAAATTGTTGAAAAAAACAGCGACTGTTGAATGATTCACTTTGTCCAGCACTTTTAAAGTCAGCAGGTATGATTTATCTTTTCCTTTATTAACTTTTAATATACCAAATACAAAATTTGCTATCCATCTTTGTTCCATGTCGGTTGTTTCATCCAACGACACCTAAATAGAATGATACTTTACTTTTTCTCTTAATTTGTTCAGTGTTGTTCTATATAACTTGGAAACGTAATTTTTTCTTAACATCGATTCATCTGGAATATTTTCTTTTATATACTTCTCCATAAAGTTGCGAAAAACCGCATTTTTTAATTTATCTAACAGAATGTCAGCGCAAATAAAAGCCATACAAAGTTCCTCACCGAATACCCTGCATTTAGGCTTATGCCGGGGTAAATTAGCAATTAGCACTTGTCCTTCGTTATTTCCCCTGTTACCATTTTTATTGCTTGTATATTTTCCGGTTTGAAGATACTGAGTGACTCAAAATTTTTGGTCGCCGTAACATGAACGCAATATTTACAAAGTAACAGACGCCCATCTGTTGTAATATCATTATAATCCTTCACAGTTGACTTAAAGTTGCACTCACACGATTTTTTTCTTTTGGCATCTTGATGGATGTTAATACTATTGCAACTAGTACACAAATAATACAAATTGTTGGAATGTAAATGGATCTGGTAAAATTAAGAAAATCCCGGGTGTATTTATTTCTCGTTGTTCCATTACCTGTGTAATCCCCGGTAATCCTCGTAATATTTCCAAGTATTGTGGTCTCAAAACACTAACTATTGTGTTGGCTGTTTATAGTAAATCCAGCTTCAACTTGCTATTCACTTCACCTATCTATTCAATGGTTTAGAAGATTATTTAATTTCTACTGTAAAATGTCTATATGTATAAAATCTTTTCGTTTGGTATTCAGTTAATTGGTGTTATTTTACAAGTATGCGAAATGTGTTAGTGCTAAAAATTTTGAGAAATATTAGCCGGCCGACATACAAACAACAGAAATCGCAAAAGTGTAATTATACTAACAAGAAGACTAAATATTTATGTGAAGTCGTAGACTGTTTTAAAATAATATTTTGCTGAAAAACGATCAAGTATGCATTTATGATGAAAAAGGTTCAAAATATGCACATAAAGTATGCATTTACATGCGAAGTTTATATAATTATCCGAAGCTTATATAGTTGTACGTTGTTAGTTAATATAATATCTCCATTTAGGGAAGCTACTTTGTAGCGAAACAGCTGCTGCGGTTTTCTAAATATGGTATAAATCTAAACACATTAATTGTTTGTTTCATTCCAAGATAATCTAGATTTGTTGAATTTAATGATGCTATAGTGTAGGGAAACAACAATAAATTAATTTTAAATAGATAGTTACTGAACATCAGTTTCGCTATTTCTTCATTATGATTAATATTCAAATAATATCTAAATGTCTATTTCGTTTAACTCAGGTATGATTTATATTATTTAGTATAGACTCCATATATTCGCAAAGCAAGTTTCAGCTAATAATTAAAATATGTGTAATATTTGAAACCACCTATATAAAAAAATATCTTTCTAAAATTTATTGAATGTCTTACCTGATAGAGAACCGTTTATGTATCCTTTCAGGCTGTGACTAGTATGCAATCTGAATATGGTTCTAGGAATAAAATTGCTTGAAAATGCAATAACACATGCCTAAAAATTACCCAAAGCTATTTGTATAACGTAATTAATTTATATTAAATAGAATGAATACCTACATATGCAGTGTTCAATGTTTCGATACAAATCGATCAATTTAGGACAACACTGCGAAGCAGTTAATTTAAAATATATAAACTGTTGCTTGTTATGCAATTTTCATTAGGATGGCGACTAGGAATAATTTTAAACGGATTTGCTTGAGCAGATATATTTTTTAAGGATTATCATATGTGCACAAGTGCACTCAAATGCAACCAAGAAACTAAGATTACACATTATTGTGTGATACAATTCGAATTTTCTATATTGGCTACAATGTAAATTAGACAGTTGTCATTAATGGCGCGTGTTTGACACACCAAATGTTAGTTTGAAAATTTACGAATCACCGTTCAACGCGTTAAAATAGTTCAATTATTCTACACCAATAACAGTTCTGTACGAACTGTGTATCCGACTTTTACGGGAAGAATATGGTCAACTTAACAGTCCTATTGAGCGAACAATTTGCAAAGTAGTGAAAAAAATTGAGGAAGCGGGAAGCATTGGAGATAGGGAAAGCTGTGTGCATCATCGTGGCGCACATTCAGCCCAGAGTATTCCTGCTGTGAGTGAGTGATAGTGTGGCTTAAGACCGGGAATTATCGATTCGTCGCCGTTCGTAGACTTTGAGCGTTTCTTATGACTCCCTTTGGTGCATTTTGCATAAGCACTTGCACCTGCATCCGTATAATATTCAGTTAACACAAGAACTGAAGCTCAAGGATCATGGACAACGTATAATTTACCCAGATTGGGTATTAGAGCAGCAGGAAGTTTTCTCTGATGAGGCATATTTTCAACTCTCTGGGTATGTTAATACACAAAATTGCGAGTAAAATCTTCACGTGATACACGAGTTACCATTACATGCTCAAAAAGTAACTCTGCGCATTATGGTCAGGCGGCGTAACTGGGCCTTCCTTTTTTGAAAACGATGAAGGTCAGACAGTAACAGTTAACGGTGAACGTTATAAAAGAATGTTAACCCAATATTTTTAGCATGAAATCGAAGATATTTATGTGGGAAACATGTGGTTTCAGTAAGATGGTGCAACTTGCTACACGTGAAAAGTTCAGAGGTCGCATTGTTTCACGAGGTGGTGACGTCAACTGGCCGCCAAGGGCATGCGATTTATTCCAATTTTAGTCCTATGGCGATTATTGTTTTGTGGGTTTTTTGAAGAGTCTCGTCTACGTCAACAAATCTGCAAAATTGAAGCACCTAGAAACTAACATCCGCCAAGTTATAGCCGAGATAACCCCCAAAACCTAAGAACAAGTCATCGAAAATTACCTCGAACAAATCAACTGCTGCAGAAGGTCAAGAGGCGGACATTTGCCTGACATAATTATTCATAATTAATGTTAATTTTTGTGTGTTTTCTTAAAGAAACTTTAGAAACTGAAATTGGATCACCCATTATATAGGGTTCGTCAGTGAAAGGGGAAAATTGACTGTATCTACAGAAGTATTTGTTTTGACATTAATGTTTTTACAGTTTTCTGTTAAGTTAGACTTGCTATCTTATTTTTTAAAAACAATTGTTGACAGGTGGGCACCATTACGATCTACGCATTCTTGTAGTCTTTTTCGAAAATTTGCTATTGCTCGCCGTAACATTTCCGGTGTAATACGTGCAACTTCCTTTTGAATTTTTGTTTTAGTTCCACTAACGTTTACGATCGCTCAACGTACACCTTACTTTTGAGCCACCCCCAAAGAAAAAAGTCGCATGTGGACAAATCAGGCATTCTAGCCGGCCAAACAATGTCTTCATTTTTGGATATGATATAGTTCGGAAAGAGTTCCTTTAAAACACCAATAAACATACGAGCAGTATGACTGGTAGCACCGTCTTGCTGGAATCACGTAATCTCTGGAAATCGAACCAGTTCTTGCCTCAAAAATATTGTAACCGTGTTTGTGTAACGAACTGCAGTACTGGTTGTAGCACTTCTTCGATCGTCTTCAAAAAAGAATGGTCCAATAATGCCAGATGATGAAATAGCGCACCATACTGTCACCTTAGGACTATGCAAGAGTATCTCATGTAACTGAAGCAGGTTTTCAGCGCTCTAATATCGGATATTCTATTTATTTACATAGCCATTAAGTTGAAAATGGGCTTCATCTGACATAAACATATGGTGGATTAAGTTTTCATCCCTATCCAAACGCTGCAATATGTTTTGACTAAAATTCATGCGATTAACCAAATCAGCTTCTTTTAATTCTTGGACAACTTGAATTTTATAGGGGTAAAAAATTAAGTCCTTAAGTAAAATTCGACACATATAAGGTTCACTGATATTCAATGTTAATGCATGTTTAATCGCAATACGTTTTGGACTACCTATTATGGCAGTTCTAACTCTATCAATATTTTCGGGCATTCTAACACCTATATGCTTTAAATTTAAAATAGATCCAACTTCTTCAAACTTTTGTAACTACCAATTAATTGCATGAATAGACGAAATATTGTAGTGATTGCGAAATAATCTTCTCACAGTTGTCGCAGAGTCAGCATTTTTATAAAACCATTTGACACAGAACACTATTCTATGTTTACTAAATGGCGTTAAATGACTGACAATTTATCATTAACTTCAGCGCCCTCACCCAAACATGAAATGAATAACAGAGTTTTTAAATTTTCCCGCTTCATCGACGAACCCTGTAATATCAGCATTTCATATAATTGTAAACATTATTGTCACAATGTATCCTTTTTTATTAACTGCCAAATACAAGCATGATTTAATGGGAGAGTGACTTTTCTAAAGTTGACATCACTTCTGTCATTATGAGTATATTTCTGTCTTTAGCAATGTTTTAGAAGCCTACTATCAGAATTTCCCCAAAATCTGTCAGGTCGATAAGTTTTGCAATTGTTTAAAGCTAACTATTTGTTGGTTTTGGGAGGAATATATGGAAAGATCAGGAATATATGGAAGAAAAAGATTACATGCGCTAACCAAACATAATTTTTTGCGTGGAAACCCCATTAAGAAAACTAAGGAAAGGTTATGTAAATATAAAAGTGTACTTGAAGCATCTTATCTCGTAGCATTAAACGTAGCTAAGATGTCCAAACCCCATACAATCGTCTAAAACCTCACATTGCCTGCTGCAATTGATATGGTCAATGTTTTAATAGGCGTGGAAGAAGCAAAAAAAAAAATTGAAAAAATCCCACTTTCAAACAACACAATATCGAGGCGAATCGATGACATTGCTGCGATGTTCGGGATCAGATAATTCAGTAAGTTCAAGTTCAAGTAATTTTTTTAGTATTCGATTTGATGAGTCAACGGATGTAGCAACTTGTCTCAGTTCTTATGTGTTGTGAGGTATGAATGTGATAGGAACACATCAATCAAAGGAAATATGTTGTTTTGCAAAAGAATACCGGGTCATGCAACAGAACAATGACTTTTTGATGTTTTTTATGAAACTGTTAAAAACTATACTAGCATAGATTGGAGAAAATGTATTGCAGTATATAGTGATGGTGCAAAAGCGATAACAGGAAAGAACAGTGGATTAGTGAAAATCTTAAAAGATCGTCTTATATCAAGGGCGGAATGGACGCACTGCTTCCTCCTCAGACATACTTTTGTCGCAAGAAACGTGACGGAAAATCTCAATCAAGTTCTTTGTGAAACTGTAAAAATGGTTAGTTTTATTAAAAACTGACAGTTACAGAACAGGCTGTCTGCTAAACTATGCGATGAACTGGGCGAAAATAAAAAATCCCTTCCTTTCCTTACAGAAGTTAAATGGTTATTGAGAGGGAAAAAGTTAACCTGGGTATTAGAATTGCGAGATGAATTAATAATATTTTCCAGGATAAACAAACGCTATTCTCATTGTTTTTACAGATTGTTGTCATTGGCCAGCTTAGTTGATGTATTTTAACATTCAGCATTTCTCACGATTTGAGTGTGAATTTACAAGGACGTTATAAAAGCATTATATTAATGACAAACAAAGTTCATGCTTTCATTAAGAAACTTGATATCTGGATTATTCGCCCTCAAAGCAATAATTTGGATATGTTCTTACTCATTTCGGATTATATTGAGAAAAATTTGCATGTACAAGACACTACTATTCACTAGCTAAAGATGAAAAGCAGAAAAAGAAAGAAAGGGAGAGGAGAGGCTGAGAAGGAAGAGATTAAATATATCAGCACCAAACACTGTCAATATAATGTACTCACTCGTACTAATCAGTAGGTCAACCTGAAGCACTTACATTTGTAAGGACACTAACGTACGTCATCCAAATTAATATATCATTGTAAGCTCCTAAACCGTCGACTTTGCGTGCAATATGTCTTCTTTGGTACTTCAAAAATTTCTTGGCATCTATTCTGATTTCAAATATGTTTCTTATCAAGGCAAACAGTGGTGCTAATGGCAGAGCACAAACAAAGCAGGTAATATACCCGTACTGAATTACTAAAATGAAAACAGGAATTAAAAACATGTAATCGATTTTCTAATGTTTACATATAGAGATTCTCAATAAATATATATATTTAAATGGTACCTTGTACAAGCTAGTAGTAGACATGGGTTTTCGACCCACCACTTCCCCACTTTGGCGACCCCCTCTAATGGATTTCTGAGTGCGAGCAAACAGAAGAATATATTCTCTGTTTCATGGTTTCAAGCTAAAACGACTTCAGATGAGAGGCCGCCAGACGAAGGGAAGGGGATGGCGCTATTATAAATGTGTATGGCGCTATACGAAAATTGCAGGGGTGTATGGTGCTATGCGGGGAGTGTATGGCACTAGGTGAGAAGGTGGTGGTATTGCGTTATAAGGGAGCCGTATGGTGCTATGCAAACAAAAATATTATCTTGCTTCATTTAGATCGTGAGTAAGTATAAATAAGTTCAACATTATTTTTACCACGTCAAAACTAAGTTTTGACGTGGTATCTCTTTACACGGAGGTCCCAAACTCGGACACAGTGTCAATCATTTCCGAAATTATAACCGCCCACGGCACACCAAATGATATATCTGAACTCGTAAATGTGTGCCTTACTTATACTTACTTCCAATTCCGCAACACCTTCTATGTACAGGTGTCTGGAGCCGCTATGTATTTTCCTTATCCCCGATTGTCGCTAACATTTTTATGGAAGCGTTCGAGCAACAAGCGTTCGTCATCTGGTCGAATGGGCGGCAGTCCTAAGATCAGTTTCTACTTTACCTAAACTCCCAGCACATTCGCTTTACCATGGAGGTGGAATCAGCCGGAAATCTCCCGTTTTTAGATGTCCTAGTGACCTGCAATATCAATGGCAAATTGGACCACATGGTTTACAGGAAACCGACTCCCACGGGCCTTTTTCCCATCATCACTCGGCACACAAACAAGTGTTCATCAATACTCTTATACAGAACCTAGGGCACTATCCTCTGAACTTAAACATATTTCTAGCACCCTATTCTAGAATAATTATAACGCCTACAACATACACCGTACTTTAGTTAGATATCGTAACCCCAAACCAAGGAGCGAACCTAATTCTAACATCAGCACCGTTTTCCTATCGTATATTCAATGTATCACCGACCAGATAGGAAAGATTCTACATGAAAATAAAATCAAAACCGTCTTCAGATTCCATTCTAAAGTTTCGGACCTCTTACCCTCTGTTAAAGACAAAATATCTCCGCACCAATCACAAGGCGTTTATTTCATTCAGTGTTCGTGTGTACATTGTACATTACTAGATTAAATATAGCCAGCTCAGCGCTGGCAGAACACAAACTCAACTCCGGTCATCAAATTCTATTCAAAGATGTCAAGCTGCTGTTCTGCGAATCGTATTATTTGCCTAGGAAAATCCGTGAATCAATTGAAATTCAAACACATTTCCGCGATCTTAATAGAGACGATGGCTATAGGTGCAAACTCTATTGAATTCAACTACGAAATCCCACGCTCATCATTAGCTCATTATTTATAGCCAATAGCAGGCCACCATCTGACCCGGTCCCCCAATATAAGTTATGCCGGTCTCTGTCCTAGCATTCTTCAAACTACTACGAATCGACGAACATCTAGGTACAGCCCTGAAGATGTGCCTTGTTACAGTGGACGAAATGTTGGCAATTACGCCTAACTCTCGTTTTTAATTAGTTCTGAATTTTTAGACACGGCTGGCTCTATTATATTCCTTCTCCAAACTGGATCATAAAACCCACACTTTCTTCAACCGCCAGTGTTCTCTTCTACATAAAACGCACTCTTCGTTCCCCAACTGCCGTAAGAAAAACATCTCTTACTCCACGTGCTGTTCAAGTACCCAAGTGTTGTTTAGCCTTGCCTTGCATATGTCCGAACGCGACATGCTCATAACACAAAGGTAATCTGTATTGTTCAATACATATATTATTCTTTTCCTTACTTACATTAACATTAATTTAACTAATTAATTTCTTAGTACACTTGCCATGGAGTAAACATCGTTTCTTCGTATTTATCTAAGTACCACGGGCCCACGTTTCAAAGGTAACTGTATTGTTCGATACAGAGATTATTTGATTTTACTTTCATTCACATTAATTTAATTAATTAACTTTCTTTCCTGTGTAATTTTTGTATGTTAATTTTTAGATACTTATTCATCATACTTGTTTGTATATACGAAGGGGTATTGATATATAGTTAGCCTAGGTCATTTTCCTCGAACAAAACAAAATTTTGTTATAATGGAAAGAAATCATGACATTTTAAAAGTGTTACTGTAAAATCTTACGTCAAGAAGTTGAAGTATTACTGTGTAGTAAGTTTTGAAAGAATACAATGCATTTTAAAACACTCAATTTCTTGCTTATAAATATCAAATAAAAACTTTAAGGACAACGTTGTTGTTTTCTTTTAGTTAATAAGTTGTAATACATTTATTTCAGCATGTATTACACACGTTCTGGACTTTTCATGCATCATCATCATCACCATTTATTTATTTCAATAATTTAGCCTTATTGTTAGCAAGCGCTCCACAACCGAACAAGCGTTCTTTTAACACCACATTTAAATATTTTTTTAGAATCGAGTTTGAGATGACCTTTCACATACGAGGGCGAATCAAATATAAACCGGAATTCTTTTTTAAAACTTTATTTGGACATAATAAAAATACAAAGGTTTTAAATTATTTTACGGATGGGTTTGTTATCCCGTTTTCGTAAAACGAACATGGTTGCGCCATAAGCCAATTACGCACGAAATCTTCAACTGCAACATCGTCATGAAAACGTTGTCCCCCAAGAGCTTCTTTCATCGGTCCAAATAGGTGGTAGTCACAGGGCTATAAGTCCGGACTGTAGCGGTTCAAATGCTGTTTGGCACACTTCTATACGATTCCGTTTTTTATTTTCAGTAAGAAGACGAGGTATCCACCTTGCAGACACTTCCTGAAACCCGAAGTCGTCAGTAACGATCGACTGAGCACTGTCAAAGCTGATTCCCACCTCAGCAGCAATTCCAGCTACTGTTAATCGTGGGTCGTCGTCTAGTCGGGGAGCAGTACGAATGTTCTCCGCTGGCACGCTGGTTCTTAGTCGACGTTGGTAACCTTCATTTTCGACTGCTTCTCGCACTGCTAAAAATTGTTTGTGCCATGAGTACACTTATGTCTTTTTAAGTGTATTATTCCCGACCTGTGTCTGAAGTCTTCTCAGAATTTCTGATTGTTTTACGCCTTCTTTTATAAAAAAATTAACTATAATACGTTGCGCAACGAATGACGGTACTTCTCGCTCAGACATCGCGATATTTAGTGAACACGTGTTAGTGTGGCGTTCTATAGCAGTGCAAAGTCCTCTAGGCATCCCCACCAGTGAACCGCAGACGCCACGTGCCTCTTTGTCCACATCACTATCGGTACGAAAAGAATTCCGGTTTATATTTGATTTAAATTGTTTTACATGAGCGTAAACACTATTTAATACACTTCAAGCCAACATATCCACTTGAATATTGCGTGTTTAAATAATTATTTTCCAACCAACGAGCTGTCTTTTGTATGAGTCTCGGCAAAAAATGAGAACTTACAGGTGGTTTAAATAAAAAATGAAGATTTCTCCACCATCCGTTTTACTCGTATCGTTCGATGTAAATTTGAAGCTAATAAATCCCTCTATATCAATGAAGAAAACTTCAAATCGTTGTCGGTAGATTTTGTCCTTACGGGGCCTTCGCTTAAAATTGAAAAAACAATTTACTCAAAATTTCGAATTGTTCGATTAAAACGATCAATAGCAACAACATGACACTTCCTATAAGAAGAGCGATGTTTCGTCGATCCACTCGTAAACCTCTGCATGATCGTTGAATGTAACTTCTTTTCCCATAATAACTAGTGAACGACTGAACTTGAATTATTTTATACTAGATTCTGGCAATGGCTTGTCACGTTGGAATCTTATACAGCGTTAGATTATACGTATACCAAAAATAATACTTACAATCTAAATCTTTTCTATTCAAACCACCATCACCCCCGCATAGCGTCATAGTCCCTGCACATAATGCCATACACCACCAGACTTACACAACATATACCCGCCTGGAGGCCGAGAAATCCATGGAGAGGTCGTACTCATACACATGGATTCGTAAGGTCAAATGGTGGAGTGGTGGGGTGAGTCCAAAACCAACAAATATTTACTACTCAAGCTATTATAAAATACAATATGACAGAATAAAGTATACCGAAATTAACTGATGTCCAGTCTAGACATCCTTAATAATTAAAATGTTACTTTTATGTCAAAGTGACAATAGTTAGTTCTGTGAAAAACGAACATCAAATTCAATAACCATATCCTTTAGTGAAATAGAAAAAACTTTTATTGTAGAATATTATTTCAAGTCATTCGGAATAGGGCGAAATGACCCAGTTTGCAATTAGTATCTGCTCGCTTCGGGGAGCGTTTCAACAAACGTCCACCAACAAAGCGCTCTATATTATTGCTAGTACGAAAAGTTAGAATCACGGGTACTGTGTTATCTCAATGGAAAGTTCGTTCAGGTAGAAAGAAAAGTCCCAGAAACAACGAAAATATGGGTGGGATTTTCGACAAGATTTTACAGTCTCTTAAAAAAAGCCAGCGCCGAATAGCGAAAGACCTTAATTTGGATAGATCATATATCTACAGCGTGCTGTAAAAGAATTAGGATCCTATTCCTACCGTAAACAAGTCGTTGACAAGTTGCACCAAGCTGACAAAAGAGAGAGAGAGAGTAGAATTTTGCACCAGAACGTTTGTTATGGAACACGAAAATGAAAATTTTATTTCATACATTTGGTTCAGCGAGAAATCACATGTATTGTTATCAGGATTTATCAACAAGCAAATAATTCGATACCTAGGTTTTGAGAAGCCGCAGGAATTTGTTGAAAGGTCTCGTTACCCCAAAAATGTAACCATGTAGTATGATGTTTCCGGGCATGAAATAATTGACCCATACTTTGCGGAGGAGGAACATAGTAGGCATGTAACAGTTAACCAGCAGTGGTACAGGGAAACAATTGTGACTCTTTTATACGAGGACCTAAGGCGGTTTTTCCGTGCGAGAAATTTACATATGGGATCTCAGTTGTTTCAGCAAGCGGTACTACTAAGCATACTGCTATGAAAATTTTTCTCCTTTTGCAACGGTATTTTCCTGGACGTCTCATCTCCAAAGGAAATTGATTATCCGTTAACCTCAAACTCACCAGAAGATCTACCAGGATCCAATGCCCTAGGATATTCAGGATTTGAATATCAAAATTCGGCAAATGTTGGCTGAAGTACCACTTTATGTTATCAGGTTATTATCTTATTCAGAAACTTGCGGAACAGATACAAACATCGTCTTCAAGTACAAGGAGAATATCTCAAACATAGCAATAATTAAAATTTCTTTATCATACCAAATTATTTAAAACTAAAAATATATTTTTAAGTTTCGGTATACTTTATTCTGTGTCATAGTGTATATGAGTAACTCTAGAAAAACAGTTTTCTTAAAATAATTAATATCGCCTGGAGAACAAGAAATACTAGAGGGCTTGACAGTAGAAATAATACTGCTAATATAGAGCGTCCGGCAATAGTATCGAATAATGCCGTTATTAATTTAAATACTGTTATAATCTTAATTTTCTTCAAATAAAAGTTCTTTAAATTATAATTTGCCGTGTTTTGGTCGAGCTTTCTTGGCGTTATTTTTTACGGTCTCGTTGCTATGGCAATCAACTTTAGTTTTTTAAATATTAACGTATATTTTTTATATGTTATTTTTGGAATCAGTATATTTTTCTACGTACAAATAGTTACATTTTATGAGGGGTCACACACTGACATTTTCGAGAATAATCGAATTCTAATCTCGTTACCTGTGCCTGTTTTCGATTGTTTATAAAGTGTTATTTTTTGACAATTAGCTTCGCTGTTGAAAATTTTGTATGAGTTAGTTACATTTGAGTGTATTAAAATGGTTCACTTAACAAGAAAGAAAAAAATTGATTTTCTTATGATGGTAGGATATTTGGACCGAAAATGAACACAACAAGAAGTATGCATGTTATACAATGACGTCTATCCTAACCAAGCTCAGCACGGTTACGATAGACGCACTCTTGTGCTTCCAAATTATTTAAAAAACGCGCAGACACCGGAAGCGTAAAAGAAAAGTCATAGACGGGAAGATCAAAAACTGCTACGGGTGGTGATGCTGCATTAAAAATTTTGTTGGAGGTGAACGAACGACCCTGGACATCATGCAATGATCTACAACGTGACTACAAAATTTCTGAACGATCTGTTCGTAGAGTGCTTAAAAGGGAAAAATTTCATCCATACAAAGTTCAATTAATTCAAGAACTCATGACAGATGATTTCGATAGAAGGCTGCAATTTTGTGAAATCATGAGAGATGCATGTGTTTGGAAATGTTAGGCGCTCTTTCAGGGAGAGACTAGAAATGTGCATACAGAGAAATGGACGTCACATTGAATACAAAATAATTATTAATTTATATTCAATTGTTGTTTTAGCTAGAAACATTGATTTGTATTCATAGTTATGATTATGTATTATTGCTGTCATTTTGTTATAAGAAACTACTAATTTTATTTAATTTCTTGTGTAATCCATTACAAATTTTATACGGACGGATATAAAAAGTATGTGTAGATTGCTAAAATAGCATAAAAAACATACGTTACTATTTACAAAACTATTTTAAAAAACAAAAGCTGGTTATCATAGCAAGGACACCGTAAAAAACTACGCCACGAAAACTCGACCAAAACTCGGCAAATTATAATTTAAAGAACTTTTATTTGAAGAAAATTTAGATTAGAACAGTATTTAAATAAATAATGGCATTATTCCATACTTTTGCCGGACCCAGTATACGTAGAAAAGGAGACAACAAACGTGTATAAATTCCAGAGCAATTTCAATATTAAGTGTCATCAGCAAGATCTGTGAGATTATATTAGAAAAGCGTTTAAAAGATAAGACATCATTTTAATTGGATGATTGACAGTTTGTATTCAGACTAAACAAAGAAACAATTCAAGGCAAACGATAGAGAAAAAGCATTTACAAAAGCAAACGCACCTAGAAACGTAATATGGAACGTATTGAAACGTATTGGAACAGAGAGAAGTGATACGTAACCTAAAACTTTTTTATAACAATATCTTAGATACTGGAGACATCATTCTGGAGAACGACTTATCTGCAATAGAAAACCGCCAACCGTCGGCGGGATTATAAATAACGAGCAAGTCGGTTTCAGAACGAAAAGGAACTGCTGTAACTAAGTGTTGGTGTTAAGAACGCATATTGAAACAGGTTTTCAGAATGACCTGAAAATATCCGCTGTTTTTTTCGATCTCTTGAGTCCCTATAACACAGCCTCGAAGGATGAAATGATTTTTTAATTAAAACAGAAACATCCCATGAGTTAAATTAAGCCAACTTACACAGAATATGCCGAGAAATCACCGAATCGCAGTCCGCCTCAACAGTCGAACTAGCAACGGCAAAACCTTGAAAAATTACCTTCCTCTGGCTCCTCGAATGTTCAATATTTACGCCAATGATCCCCATCCACAAAATCACGAAAATTTCTATATGCAGATGTCCTGATTTTATGCACCCTAACAAAGAATTTAGAGGATGGAGAATTGGTGAAGATCTGCAAATTTTAAACGAATATTATAAGAAATGGCGCTTATATCAAAACCCATCAAAATCGGAGTATATGTCTTTCATTTGTGCAACAACGAAGCCAATAAAGAACTAAATGTTGAATTCGGTGGTGGTAGGATCGACATTAGAAGAATCTACAGTATCATATGACATAGTTAAAAGGTTGTGTCGTGAGTTTAAATGTCCTAGACGGCCGAACATGCAGGTCTAGCGCCCAGAACCGTCACTACCCAAGAAATTGTTAAAAAGATGCATGATCTATTGCTGTAAGATCGATGTACGACTATTAGACAAATAGTTGAAAATCCTGGTCTCTCATACCATGTGTAATATAATTACAGCCGAATTGAAATAAAAAATTGTCTGCAAGATGAGTACCAAGAATATTAACAGATGGACACAAGCAAACTCGAAAAGACATTTGCAATAGTCTTTTAACGCGGTCACGAAAATGAAAATTTTCTTGTAAAATTAGTGACAATGGATGCGTCCTGGATCCATCATTATAATGTTGGGACCAAAATGCAAAGTAAGGAGTGGACACATCGAGGTTCAGCACTGCCGAAAAAATTCAAGATGCAACTTTCAGCAGGAAACCTCATGCTATCCGTATTTTGGAAAGCTAAAGGCGTAATTTTAGTAGATTTTATGCGGAAGGGGCATACAATTACAGGTGCTTATTTTTCCAATTTAATTCCCAAATTACGTTACTTGATAAAAGAAAAACGTCGGGGGAATTTGCGCAAAGGTGGTCTCTTGCATCAGGCTATCGCACCCAGTCAAAGGTCCGCCATTACAACAGCTACAATAGCTCAAACAAACTTCGAAGTAATTGAGCATCCGCCATATTCGCCACATTTGCCTCCCAGCGATTACCGACTATTTCCCAAACTTAAAGACCACTTGCGAGGTAAGCGATTTACGTCAGATAATAATGTGTTATGTGCGGTAAATTAGTGGTTTGCAGAAGTTGATCAACCTTTTTTCAAGAAGCATAAGAAATGCTAGAATATGGATGATAAAAATGTGTTAACCTTAATGAAGACTATGTAGAATAATAACAGTAAGATATTTGCCAATTGTTTATTGTGAGTGGGTCAGGGGTGGCGCAAAGGGACTCTCGTATTTATGGTAACTGCAAAAGAAAACCAACAGATTAATCAAATTCGTTGATTGACGAAGGAGATGCTTGATGGAACTTCATTATAACGATAAGAAATAAATAGTATACTTCTATTGTCTGTTCCAAATAAGAATGGACCAGATGGCGCTGCAATCTGAGTATAATTTACACAGGAATTTCAAAATAGTAGATCATAAGGTTGATTTCATATGTGAGGTTATATACCTACTAATCTATAAAAAATATTATTTTGGCGTTTGTTTATTAACATATTTATTATTAAGAAAGCATAGACTTTAATCATTTTAATCAAGCCAGAAGCGGAAAAGTACCAATGCAAGGTATTAGACTTATATAAAATATTTCAATCAATATCTTATAATCTGCTATTTATTGTTTGAAGGCGTTGCATCTACAATAAATTTATGCGTAAATACAGTGGAATATGTTAAAATTACCACAGGAAATATTTACATCTTTAGTAGAGAACAAAACTTTTGTGTAAATGTGAAACTAATAAATTTAAAGGATTGATGGTGACAGTGAATTATAATTATCATAATATTTATGTATCGTTTAACATTAGTGCTTAACAAATGTAGTATTTTACAAAATACAGTTATTTTAATAGTATCTATAATGAGAGAGCAATAAGGAAATTCATTTAACTGCACATCATTTCACATAATTTGGGTAAAAATTTTTATGCATCTAAAAAAGTTATTTATTTAAAAATATTTTCATTTATACATATTAAAAAGGGTAAAACAGCAGCTTAGCCAAAAGATAGGTAAAACGTACTGATTAATACTTTTTGTTTATGTATGGGATAAATTGCTGTTATCGTGAAATGATTTTTTTTTGCTTTCAGCAGAAATATAGTTTGGTTAAGGGTTCAGATTTATATTTTTCTCAATTTAATTAAGAAAAAATAAATAAGAATAAATAAATAGAAAAATTGCTTTGATGGGAAACTCCGTGTGTTCAGTAAAATCAATTTTTTTCGTAAATGATTGAACACAGTGAGTATCTTTTATTAGCATAATGTACATTAAATCTTTCTACCTACATTTACATAATTACATTAGAAAAATTATATAGTCATTTCCTACTTAAAAATTTCATTAATATTCTGCAAGTATCACAATATCTGGTAGTTACTTGACACCCAGTATCTCGAATAATTTCTGAGGACTTGAAACAACTTATAATCTCATGAATTTATATGGTAAACATTATTATATAATTATATTTTATTTACACGTTATTCACAATATTCACTATATTTACTAAACTATACAATTTAGTTAAGTATAATTATATCTAACACATCACACACACACACACACGTAACTAAATCAGGAACATCACACACACATAACTAAACTTAACACACCACAGTTCATTATATTGCATATTTTTCACGAATTTATATATATATATATATATAAATATAATATTTTCGTGACCTTGGTATGATATGGTAAATTCAATCAGTCGGCGATTAAAGGTCTGGTTTACTTCAAAGTATATATATTTAAAACAACCCTACATGTTTCGACAATGATGCCTTTATCAAGGATATAAAATATAAAACATTTTATATTTTATATCCTTGATAAAGGCATCATTTCCAAAACATGTAGGGTTGTTTTAAATATATATACTTTGAAGTAAACCAGACCTTTAATCGCCGACTGATTGAATTTACTATATATATATATATATATATATATATATATATATATATATATATATATATATATATATATATATTGAAAACTACTCATTTTTAAGATCAGAACCTGAATCTAATGAAAATTCTGAGGATTACCGAGTATTTACAGAACAAGTCAAATTTTCTAACAATATTATCTAAATCATATATCTTGTTTTCTTCTCTTATAACATGATAAACGTGATTTTTCCATGCGTTAGCATCAACCATGTCTAATCCTTCTAATAATAAATTTCTTACTTGATCCAATTTAAATGTCTTATTATTGGCCGCAATATGATGCTTGACTTGAGCCCATACAAGTTCAATAGGGTTCAGATTACTGTGATATGGAGGTAAAAGTAAAACTGTACGATCACTTTCCCTAGCTATTTCATCGACCACGTATGAAACTGGATGACAGGATGTTTAATTTTTTACAAGCTCAAACAACTCAACCTTTAGCATAGAATTATCAGCTAAAATTCTTTTTGTTAAAAGCCATTCAGTAAGTGCCTCCATTTTTCATGATGAAGTAGGTGACTTTTCTATTTTAGTAGAATGATAGGGCGTATTTTCCATTACTATAACACAACTGGGCTCAAGAGAAGGTAATATATCTTGCATTCATGCGATGAACTATTCATATCTTCATGGTAATCTACAAATTTCTTGCATTCAAATATTAACAAAACCCCTATTCATAAAGCCAGTTTCGCTGCCAAAGGGAAGCACAATTAGTCACTTTACTTTACCAGATAAATCTTTTAAACCAGTGGAACGACCTTCAACAAATGCTTGCCTTGGATTAAGTACCGTTGTATCTTTCTATATTTTTGCTTTTGTGTAACCTGCATTCACCCATGTTTCATCTAAATAATAGATTTTTCTCCGTTCTGCACGAAACTTTCTTATACTTGTCAAATAACGACGTCTCCATAAGATAATATCATGTCCTTCAATTAATATATTGTTTCGTGTGCGTTTTTCCCACTTGAATCCTAGTTTCTTTGGGATTCTCCAAAGTAGTGTTCGTTTTTAAGGAGGTAAACTGGATTCCCCTTTAATATCTTCACATATTTTTGTGCAAGTCGGTAACTCATTTTTAAAGAAAAATGAATGAACGTGTCTTCTAATCGTAATTTCTGATACTTCATCCAATTTATTGTAAGCATCTCAGTAAGTTCGTTTCCTTAAAGGAGAATGTGTAACACCAGACATTTCGATTTCCTTAATAATGTCAAACATAGTATTCCTACTAATCCCTACTTCCCTTGAAGTTTGACAAGCAGCAGCTGTTTTGGGAATATTAGTTTTGTTTTTAAAATACACATTATAAGCCATCTGCCTCTGTCCACTTATATATTTTCCTTTACGATTTTTTGATGGACCCGGTAAAGCTGTGTCATCCATGCTCTAAAACGGTTGCGATTACATAAATTAAAGAAATTAATGAGAGTGATAAAATATCTTTAAAAAATGAGTTTTTTACTTTATAATATCCATAAAGAACTATGTTTAACTGATATTAATAATAAATAGCATAATAAATAACTACTAAAATACGCAATTGATTAGCACTGACAGAAATACTGATCTGTACTGACACCAAAATGATAATTTGACAGAACAAAATAAACTTAATTTTGCCTGCATAAAAGCGGCCTCTATTTTAGCCAATCACAAGCTATTATTTTAAGCTCTATTTTTCCCAACGGTTGATTCTTATTTGGAATGCTACATAATTTGAAATTTTTTTTTTAAACCCACTACAATATAGTTTCACCATACAATGGCGATTGATATTCAAATTTGTATTTTAAACATCCAGTTTGAAACCACCTGATGAAACCATTATATGTCGAAACAATATTGTAATGCGTTTTCTTTTTTTTTAAACTAGAAGTTTATTACTAATTTCTTATCGTTAGATTAATATAATGCTCTGCAATCAAATAATAGAACAAACAGATAATTTTTTGGGAACCATATTCAATATCTGCATAAGCTTATAAAAACACAAAAATTAAAATATTGTATGTACAAATTGAGACATGTGGATATAAAAGCCTGTTTTTTTAACCAGAAAAGACCGCATGTCAAGCTCTGACATACAAAAACAATTAGAAGTAGTTCCACTGCTCCAGAAAGTTGAACGAAGGCAACTGCAGTATTTAGATCATATAAATCGTATAAAGAAATAATCGAACAGTAAAAGACATGTGAAAGATGGGAATCGATAAAAGGCGCAAAGGCCAACCAAAATCTGGAATATGGTTGAGACAAGGATTCTCAAGAGGTCTAATCTTTACTAGAGAGACATAAAAGAACGTGGAGGAACCTCCAAACTTCGACACTATAAACTCGTAGATATTGAGGGCACAGTGACAAAGACTGATTAACATTGAGAAATATAATTACTTATTTAACAACTGAAAATTCGAAAATTTTAAACGAAGTTTCTACTAATTTATTTAAAAAAAGTATCTAGACTTTAAATATATGTTGTAACATTTTCCTTACAAAGTATTGTCTTAAAAAACTGCTAAGCAAGTACTTACATAAATCTCGATATTCATTAAACATGTAATATTTATGCGTGTGTTCTAAATAAAAATCCAATTCCCACTGAGCCAAATCTTCTCTATAAAAAACGTTCGAAAAATGTTTGAGCTTTAGTGACACGTACCTAAAATGTTCTTTATTTTACAATATAACGTCAACTATGAACGTGCATACTTTCTTACGGTTTAATGGTCTGGGCTAAGCATGAAAAGAAACTCGGAACTATTAAGACAGTTGCAAGTTGAATACCAACGTCTGCCAAACAACCGCCCGGTCCGCATTGGTCTGTAAGTATACCTCCTAAAATATTCCATCGATAGGCGTCCCCTGGATGCGTAAAAAATTTTCCCTAAAATATATTTTTGTTTATAAAACATTGCCTCGAACATGTTAATCTGTTAAGTGCAAGAGCCAGTTGTGACGACATAATTTTGATAACGTTTTAGCAACACAAATATGTAAATGTCTGGTTAACTTATAAAATAGACAGTGCCAAAGATTTCTTAATTAAGGAATTATCTTGGTCTTATTATTGGCATTAATTCATTTAATTAAATGATTTATGATATGAGGAATTGTATTTGAATCAATTTAAAAATAATTACAATAATAGTAATAGCTTTTATTGTTTAACGAAAAACCACTTATAGAACAAATTAAATAATGCACTATCGCGACATTTGAAAATCGGACACTTAATTTGTTTGATTTAAATATAGCTTTTTCAAAGTATCACGAGCAATAAATTCTGGTCGACAAAGTTATACTTTGACACAGTGGCAAATGCTCTATTGCATAACCGTCGTAAAAGTCATCAACTCATCAATGATGTCAAAACAATTTTGCAAAATCCACTTGCTTACATTTTAGGTTAGGGTAGTAAACGCTTATGTCAAGCTTGCAATATTTAGGTTATAATTTATAAATAACTGAATTTATTAATTCTCTTACAAAGTAATCAAACAATAAAAACATGTGAAAACTTTGTACGTATTTAATAATAAATAGAATACTAAAAAGGCATTTGTGTTACATCAGTATATATGTAGAAAGAAAATGAAAGGTACCAAGTATTATAAACCAACAACAACAATTTAAAAATGAGTGACACATAAATCTGAAAATAAATTGCCGTCATTCTCAGAGTCTTCGCCAAGATTAATAATAAATTCGCCATCGCACTAACTATGCAATGGTACGGTGACAGACGGAGAACAATGTGGCCATACTGATGGGCCAGTTTATCAATTTGATAGGCCGGTGCAGATCTATTCCTCAAGAGAATTATAACCACACATATGAAAAACACCATGCCTTCAATATAGTACGTACGCTCTTCTTGGATAATCCTTTTTATAATGGTACCTAATGTTCCGCAACACTTTCCATAAACATGTTTTACCACACATAAAAATATCCCTTTCAACAAGCATAGTATATAAAGATGTTAGGGTAATATGTTGTTCTATAATTTTACTATAATACAGTTATTTTTTAAAAAAATCTTCTATTTCTGTACATCTCGTAGA
The DNA here is from genome assembly GCA_935421215.2 of Melolontha melolontha. Classification (NCBI taxonomy): domain Eukaryota; kingdom Metazoa; phylum Arthropoda; class Insecta; order Coleoptera; family Scarabaeidae; genus Melolontha; species Melolontha melolontha. The sequence goes on along the minus strand of OW285240.1, from coordinate 5,424,421 downwards.
CAATATTCCTTATAGCACCTTCAGTGAAGTAATCAATCTCCACTATAGGTTTCTTTTTGTCAGGTTTCCGTTTTGGACTGGAAATTACGTGTCCTTTTTGTATTTACGAGGAAATTCTGTTGACAGAAGTCACGCTTACGTTTACAATAATAATATGTAATATGAAATTATAGCAAAATACAAATACGATTTTACTTCTCACAACGGTCCATCATTATCGCGTTCTGCTTCACAGTTTGCAATTGCGGATGCAACAAGTCGCTTACATTGGCAGCAAAACGCTTTCGGCATTTCAAACAAAGAGTAAACAAACACACGTAAAATATGACGGAACGATATGTGTCAATACTGGACATTCGCACCAACATAAATGATGTTAGATGTTAGGGTAATATGTTGTTCTATAATTTTACTATAATACAGTTATTTAAAAAAAAAAATCTTCTATTTCTGTACATCTCGTAGACAATATTCCTTATAGCACCTTCAGCGAAGTAATCATTCTCCACTATAGGTTTCTTTTTGTCATGTTTCCGTTTTGGACTGGAAATTACGTGTCCTTTTTGTATTTACGAGGAAATTCTGTTGACAGATGTCAGGCTTACGTTTACAATAATAATACTGTCGTGAGCAAAAAAAAACGGGACAGTGTCAAAATCGTTATGTCAATTTCCTTTATTTTTTAGCGCTGTAATTTTAACATTTGACATTTGATTAACTTTCAAACTCTACGTCAAATTATATATCATAGTTGATAATTGAAAATTGAAAATGCCGCATCTTTCGAAAACTGATAAAGCTAGACTTGTTACTAGTTTGAAAAATGGGAAATCATTAAGTGTATCGGTTCAATTTAATATTGGTAAAAGTTCAGCCGCAAGAATATATAAAAAAAATGGAAGGAAGAGGATATAAATCGGAAAATAATTTCCGCACGTAACAAAATTTCGAATACGCAGGAAGACGAAACATTAGTTACTGAGATTAGGCACAACTCTTTCGAAACATTAAAGGAAGCTGTAAGAACAACACAATTTCCTGTCTCATCTTGTAACACAATGGTTACAAGAGAATGAAATTTAAACTTGAGATATCCAGCCCTACAGTTCCTATCTAAATCCCATTGAAAATGTATGGGGATTAATGAGATAGAGCTTCTACCTAGGAAGAATTTTGGGAGATTGTTCATAATGCTTGGCATCAAATTTCTACAAATTTTGTACAAAATATTGTCGCTTGAATGTCTACAAGATTAGATGCAGTTAATAATAACGGTGGAATGACGAAATACTAATTATTTTAATGTAATAATTATTTTAATTTAATAAATAATATTTCTGTATCGTTTTTAGTAGTTTTTATTTACGTTTATTTTAAAAATGTCTAATAAATGTCAATAAGACACACATTTTTGATAATTCCTGACTTACTATTATGAGTAAAGATAGCCACTTAAGTAGTCACAATTTAAACCCACGCAGAAACAGTGTCCCGTTTTTTTTGCTCAAGACAGTATGTAATATGAAATTATAGCAAAATGCAAATACGATTTTACTTCTCACAGCTGATAAAGGCAGGAACGGTCCATCATTATCGCGTTCTGCTTCACAGTTTCCAATTGCGGATGCAACAAGTCGCTTACACTGGCAGCAAAACGCTTTCGGCATTTCAAACAAAGAGTAAACAAACACACGTAAAATATGACGGAACGATATGTGTCAATACTGGACATTCGCACCAACATAAATATGCATTCACAATAATGTTGACATATAAATATTATAGCTCGATTATTGTTTTTGTGATACTGTTGATGACGTGCACGTCTTCGAATCGTGAACGGCGTATAACCTATAATCATGTTGAACGACAATAATTGTCATTTTTTCTTTGTAAAATTTCATTATTCTACTAATCAATCTAATCAAATTTTGAAGTATCAGTGACGACTAGAATTTATTGCTCGAGACAGTAACTCTATTTGCTATTTACAGATCTGTCAGTGTCATATTCAGGTTTGTCAAAATATAAAACTAATACGCCGCATTTGAATATTCAAACTAAAACTCAAATAATTACGTTACTAGAAGAAGGATAGTCTGCCAGAAAATTAGCGGATAGATTTAGCGTGAGGAAGGGTACCATTTCAGGTATCAAAATTAAATGGCAGCGCCGAGGAGTTATTAATAGAAAACGAGGCTCCGGTGAATGCAGTGACCAAAACACACTTTTTCGGGTGTGTCCACACAGCAGGAAAACGGTTGAGAAAAATTTCACAATCGAGAAATCGGGCATTTGTGAAAAAAAATTTCTTAATGCGTAGAATAAAAAAAAGTAAGGTTTGGTAGTTGTGCCGCGTAATTTTTATTTTTGGTAAAATGTAATTTTCTCACGTGAAAATGTTTTTCAGTCGTCTCATAATGGTCGAATCTGCTTATAGACCACCTAATTCATGATTTGACGAAAAATATACTAAAAAATCACAAAGGAACGGAAGATTCTCAGTAAACGTGTGGACCTGGATTTGCGCACATGGGCCAGGTGTTGGATTATATAAGGAAAGATTTAATAGTACGAATTATATTAGAATATTAGAAAAATGTTTTTCTACCTTCGGCAGAAATTATATATTCTGAAAGAAATTTCATGTTTGAATACGACAATTGTTCAGTCCACATGGCAAGAGTCGTTCCTCAGTGGTTTAGAGAAAATAATGTAGAGTGTTTGCCGTGATATTCTACAATCCCAGATCTGAACCCCATCGACAATGTGTGGGGATATATTATTAAGACGATAAGCATGAGTAATTTTAGGCCAGCAATGTCCAAGAATTATCTAACAAAATCGAGAATATTTGGAATGACTGTCGACAGAATTTATACATAATGTTATAACATCGATTCCTAGACGTTTACAATAGGTGCTAGACCAAAATGGTGCTGCAATAAAGTATTAAAAACTAAAACCAAATATTTGTAGTTCTCTGATTAATAAATTCTTCTTTTTCGTTTATTCATTCAGTAACATAACATTATAACTAGAGCTGAGGATGTTTGCGGTATAACCATGGTTATATCATGTAACCATAGTAAATTACTATGGTTACATGATATAACCATGGTTATACCGCAAACATCCTCAGCTCTAATTATAACATAATTTTACATGAGGGGTTACCGATAAATATCACTATACTATCACCTATACAACAAATCAATTATACAAAAACCTAATTACAATGCGTAACCCTACAGTAGTGGCGCTGGGTCTCACAGACCCAACGCAAATATATTGCACTGTAACATTGGAGTGGGGACACGCTGTGGTCTATGCGTCATAATAGCTTCTCAAATCGGCCCTCAGTATGCACTTGTCTAGCGCGCGCGTTGCAGCTTGTTGCGATTCCGACTTATACGCAAATTTGGGTCTGTGAGACCCGCGCCACCGTTCGTGTTACAAATTTTGTCTTCTTCTTCTCGTAAGTTACGATAATTACTCAGACCAGAGATACTGACAGCGAGACTGAACAAGAAATGGATCAGGATGAAAGTGATTCCGATACAAGCTCGAATAATTCAAAATTGCGTCAAAAGTCATACTTTACTGGTAAAGATGGAAAGAGTAAGTGGACCAAAATATGTGCCAATAAAAATGTTAGAACAAGAACAGAAAATTTAATTCGAATCTTACCTGGCGTCAAAGGGAACGCTAGAAATATGAGATCCCATACAGAATGTTGGGAATTAATTATTTCAAAAGAGATAGTACAAATTATTACGGAAAACACTAATCGCTATATTGAAAGCGTGGCAGACAAATACAAAAGAGACAGATCGACCAGAAGCACTGACGTCATAGAAATAAGAGCTTTGTTAGGTTTACTATATTTAACTGGAGTCTTGAAAAGTGGTCGGATAAATTCAAAAGAACTATGGGATAGAAATGGTATAGGAGCTGAAAGGTTCTGGCTCACAATGTCCCATCAAAGATTCCTGTTTCTACTACGCTGTTTACGTTTCGATGATCTAACCACTAGAGAAGAAAGAAGATCTATTGACAAATTAGCGCCAATACGAGACGTTTTTAATTTGATTGTTGCTAATTGTAAGTCTGCATATACACCTGAAGAGTTCACAACAATAGATGAAAAGCTAGAAGCTTTTAGAGGTAGATGCGGATTCAAACAATATATCCCATCAAAACCGAATAAATACGGTATCAAAATTTTTGCTGTGGCAGATTCACGAACAAGCTATGCATTAAATCTTGAAGTGTACGTGGGACAACAACCAGAAGGTTTATATTCTATGAAGAACGATCCTTAGAGTATTGTGCTTAGAATGGTATCTTCATTATCTGGCACGAATAGAAATGTTACCTGCGATAACTGGTTCGCCAGTTATAATTTAGTCAAAGTTTTATTGAACGAACATCGCCTTACCTATGTGGGTACTATGAAGAAAAACAAAAGAGAAATCCCGCCAGAATTTGTCAACACAAGAGCACGTAGTGTATATTCGTCCGTATTTGGATTTCAGAAGGATTTTACAATTGTATCGTATGTACCTAAAAGGTACAAAAATGTCATCCTCATATCCACTTTACACCATGATCACGTAATTGATGCAGAAACCGGAGACAAAAAGAAGCTTGATATAATAACGTTCTACAATCACGCTAAAGGTGGAGTAGATAATTTAGATAAATTGTGTGCTACATATGATGTGGCTAGAAACACTAGGAGATGGCCTATGATTATATTCTATGCCCTTCTCAATGTGGCGGGTATAAATTCACAAATAATTTACGTTGTTAACAATCCCGATATAAAATCTATCGAAAGGAGACAGTTTTTGAGAAAATTATCGTTCGATCTAACTGAAGAGCACTTGAAAAGACGCTCCATGGAACTAAATGTTCCTATTCCAGTGCGTGAAAGAATACAGGAAGTTGCCGGAACATCTCAGCCAACGAATAGAGATGCATTTATAACACTAGGAAAAAGAAAGCGATGTTACTCGTGTCTTGCTGACAATAAATCTAAGTACTATTGTTTCAAGTGCCAAAAGTTTGTATGTCTACAACATGCAGTGATAATTTGCCCAGACTGTAAGAAAGGCTAGGTACTAATTTCTAGTGCAAACATACAATCTATTTGTCTATTTTTATAAAAACTAAACAAAAGTATTTTCAAGTGGCTTCATATACATACTTGTTTGTCCTATTACTTATTACATTGTCTGAAATATGTAATACTTTTATTTTTGCAACGTAATAACATAGGTTTGTGAATAAAAACTTTATTTTTCAATTGTTTTAATTCTATTGTACATGCCGGGTCCGAGAGACCCGGCGCCACTGTTGGTGTCACGAAATGGAGCGCCACTACTGTAGGGTTAATTATAGTGAAAATAAATATATAATCGTCCGGATTTCAAATGTTGGGGCGAGGAGGAGTAACTTGGCGCAGGATTAGAAGTAGTGAGGAGATTTTTATTTGGTTTTACATCAAATGTCAGATAATTCTAACCTCTGAGCGTGCATCACTTTATGATCCCCTAGCAAAGACATGTTCCGTCAAACGTCAATGACAAATGTATTCTGACAATTACTTGAGTAGTGGGGGGTGGACCTTTTTAAAAACGGCTTCTGCGCACCCCCTCCTCGCGTCAACTTAATTGATGCTTGCTATACATACATATTGCTATGTATAAAATTAGTTGAAAGAAAACATATTTTTAGTTGTTGACACAAGTTTATATATTTTTTCAAGGCTTTAAATTACGAAGTCTTCTCTCAGAGATTTGCTATTCATATTTATAAAGCCTAACATCAAATAGGGAATATACACCTCCATGCATAGAAATTGGCCCACTGTAAACTTTTGACTTTAACTATATTTTGTTTTGAATCAACTTATCATATCAAAAAAAAATATATGTTGTTTGAAACAATTTAATATGCTTTGGTATGAGTTTAAATTTATCAAATGTGCTTTTCGTCTATATGCTGCGTAGTAACCTGTCAACAATTGAAATGCGAATAGGGGAACAAAGGGACCTGGCAAAAGAAGTGAAAAGAATTAGGGACGAAAATAACCTTCTAATGGCAGAGAACCGAAATATAAAGAGTAAACGTTGCAAAATGCGGGAGGAAATCAATAGACTACTTGAAAAAATGGAGAAGATGGAAAGGGAGAAAAGAGAGAATAACATAGTCATAAGTGGATTAAAGTTGGATAAAAACGAGTCAATTTCTTTAAGAGAAGATGCACAAAAGTTCAGGAGCGGGTCGTGATGACGTACTGTAGGGGCACGTAGAATGATGCCAGTGCCTCGTGTGTTTTCGGTGTTTACTAAGAAAACGCTACAGTTAGTACACGAGAATACAAAAAGTACTCGCATCATTGTACGTGCCCCAACAGTACGTCATCACGAGCCGCGCCTGCAAAAATTTATAAATGGTGCTCTGAGTATAAAAGTGAGTTTTAAAACAGCAAAATAAAATAGGAGGACAAACTCTCTTAGTGGAAATAGAATGCAAAGAAGATAAATCTAATGTAATTGTGAATAAGAAGAAGCTAAAAGACATGGAAGATGGGAAAATATATGTAGATAATGGCATGACGAGGGAAGAGAGAAGCGTGGGAAAAATTATGAGGAAAATGACAAAGGAGGAAATGAGTAAAGGCAAAGTAGTTCGGATCGGATATCAAAAAATAACCGTGGACAGAAGAACGTATATGTGGGATAGGAACAGGGAAGAGTTAAAGAAAATACAAAATAATGAGCAAATATCGGCGGCAAAAAATTGGCAAGAAGTACAATTGTATACAAAAGCTTCCTTTTGTATACAATTGTACTGATACTGTAAATAAAGGGATACGAGTGTATATTTATTTAGTAATAGTATGACAAATCTAAGAAATAAGAAAAAACTAGAAAGAGCAAAAGAAGAAATATTGAAACAACAAGAATCGCGTCCTGGAATGTGAAGACATTGCTGACGCCTGGTAAAACAGAAGAATTAGTAAGGGAAATAGATAGATATGGTATCAGCATAGCAGGACTTCAAGAGGTTAGTTGGAGCCATAAAGAAGAAATCGAAAGGGGAAACTACGTAATGTGGTATGCAGGGTAGGCCAAGCAGGCGCATAGAGGAACGGCGTTTATGGTGAATAAAACCCTAAAAGATAAAGTTATAGAGTTTAAGGCAAAGGAGGGAAGAATATCATACATAAGACAGGAAAATAAGCCGAGGAACATATCGATCGTTAATGCATTTGCACCTACAGAGAATGATGATGATGAAGAGAAACGAAAGTTCTATGAAAAGCTGGAAGAAATAATTGAAAAAATAACAAGTAATGATATAAGAATCGCATCGGGGGATTTTAATGCTAAAATTGAAAAGGAACAATGTTATAAAAATGTGGCAGATAGGCAAACAATACATGATATAACAAATAAGCACAAGATTTGTACACAGGAGGATACAAAAATAACATAGATGATACCAGGCACTGTTGAGGGAAACCAGATAGACCATTTTTTAGAAGCGAGAAAAGACTTAAAAGCAATCTATGACGCAAGATCTTAACGTGGGGCAAATATAGATTCAGACCATCTTATAATTGTAGCAAAATGAAAATTTACAGTAAGTGAAAGGGAAAAGTTGGAACTGGAGTAATGGAGGGAGAAGTGTAGAAATACGGTCGACAAAGAAATAAAACAAATAAACGAAGAACACAGCGTGGAAGCGGAATGGAGCGCTATAAAGGGTTGTATTGCTCGGTCAGCAGGAAAAACAATATCCTATAAGAAATATAATAGAAAGAAGCAATGGTTTGATATACGACTACGAAGAAGGTGTCCTAGCGATTAAAAAGCTCAAAAACAAGAAAGCTCCTGGAATGGATGAAATATGCGCAGGACTAATTAAATATGGAGGCGATGAACTACACCAAAAGATGTAAGCATTTATAGTGCAGATATGGCGATCACAAAACATACCAGAGGAATGGAGAAGAGGTATTATCGTACCAATACCAAAAAAAGTGACCTGACATAATGTAAGAACTACAGAGGCATCACACTGCTGTACGAGGCATATAAGATATTATCAAACATACTGTGAGAGTCTGGAGAAGCACACGGAAAAAAGAATAGAAGGCTACCAGTGTTGTTTCAGGAAAGGGCGGTCAACGGTGGATGCCATACACATTTTAAGGCAAATTATGGAAAAGACATATGAACATAACCTGTAACACACATCGTTTTCATAAACTTCAAGCAGGTCTTTGATAAAATAAATAGAGAACAAATTATGGAATACCAAAAAGACATCTAAGTACAAAACAAGATTAGAAAATTCATAGAAATAACAATGAATGATTCTACAGCCAATGTAAGAATGGAACAAGGAATAACGAAAGATGTAAAAATAAGAATAGGAGTAAGACATGCAGATGCTATATCGGCACTACTTTTCATAATCGCACTGGATGCCATAATAAGGAAAATTGGCAACTGTGGCAATTTAAATAAACATCTTATGGAAGTAGTTGCATATGCAGACGATGTTGCAATAATAGCCAGGAATAGGGAAGAACTGCAACAGGTGGTAGGAATAATCGTGCACGAGACGAGGAAAATAGGCCTCGAGATAAATGAGCAAAAAATTAAAATATATGTGTTGTAGCAGAAATGACAGAGAGATGAGGAGTTGGAGCTATGGAAGTTACAGTTTTGAAGAGGTGAAAAAAGTTAACTATCTGGAAGTCTTAGTCAATAGGCGGAATGAGGCGGTTGATATAAAAGAAAAAATCCAGAAAGGATATAGAGCCTACTATTGTAAAAAAGCTGCTGAAGGACAAAAAACTAAGTATGAAGAACAAACTGAGATTACATATGACACTCATTCGACCAGTAGTAATATACGCCGCGGAGACGGTATCGCTCACAGTGGGAGAAGAAGAAAGCTAAACATTTACTGGGGCGACCCAGAGGCAGATGGAAGCAACAGGTAGAAGAAAACTTAAAAATGCTAATTGTAGAGGAATGGAGACAACAAGTAGCAGACAGGAAGAAGTGGAAGAAAATAGTCGAGATGGCAAGAAGTCACCAAAGTCTGTGAGAAAAAAAAAGGAGAATGTTGACTAATCCACCACATGGACAAGAATTCATAGAGTTCCTTAAAAGGAATAGCTACAATTTCACACCGAAATATTTTAGCTTTAATAATAATAATAATCATCATCATCATCATATGTGTTAAAAGTTATGTAAATACGTGCGGGCATCCATAGTTTTTGTATTATATTTAGGGTCTTTAAAAGTGAAAAGATCAGATAGGTCCCTAACTACAATAAGGGATAAACTTAACTAAAATTATAGACGGCAATGAATAACTGTATTATAAACATAGTCTTATAAGATGTGTATAAATAAACGATAATTGTGAAACATGGATAAATAATGTTAGATAAAGAAATCACTGGTATTGTTCAATGCAACTGAAATTTAAAAAGTACATATTCTTTAAAAATGAAAATGGTATCTAGAAAATACGATGGAAAGAAACTTCTTAGATACATAAACTTTTACTCGCTTAGTTTCAGTAATAGTAAATATAAGATTTACGTTATGTGGGGTATATTAACTTAGATTTATAGTAAACAAAACGTCCATATATCCACATTCAATCGTATATGGCATCATAAATATCTCAGATGAGGGAAATATAGACAGCAATATGCATAAAAAATATATTAATTATAAATAAATGCTAAAAATAATTCATAAGGTTAAATATACTAAAGAAAATAAATGATTAATAATACAATTGCATTAAATAAAATGTCTCTATAAAGCACATTAGCAATGAGACACATCGAGATAAGCGAAGGAAGAGCCATGCAGCAAGTTCGTTCTGAGGAAGGGTAAGGCAAAAACAGAAGAACGAGAGGATGAAATGGTTAAGTAAATGGGGAGAATTAATGCCACCATAAACAATCTTCAACACAAATCTTGCTCTCAAAGTATAGTCCTGACGGTACCCTAAATATTGCACACCGTGTCTTTTTAGTAGCGAATCGTAGTCAATATTGCGCTTTGGATAGATTTTAAACTATAAATATTTAGAGAAACGACGGTTATATATTTTTAATACCTAACTGATAAGTTTAATAAGGCTAGCATGCTATAATTTCTTAAAGGCAGAGCTATATTAGATAGCAAAGAACTAAATAATTCGCAGGTACGTGAAACAAAGCCAATACCTACATTAAAGCAGCGCCATAAATGTTAATGTGAAGTGCAACAGTTTAAGCGGAATCGAATAAACACTATCGACTTGATTAAGAATGGAATCATTTACAAAATAACTAGTTGAAAAAGTAGTCTTTTTTGTGTCAGAAACGTAGCAACGAAAATGTTTAAATTCTGTTATAGATGTAACACATCATCCTAAGTTCCAATGAATGAATATCTTTTTAGGTTATCTGCATAGGAAAGCAGTGAACAAGGGAAATACGTTAATAGATCGTTAAAAAATAAGATAAATAGAGGAGGGCCTAAATATGAACTTTGTGGGAGTCCAGATAGTGGAGAGAACTCGAAGCTATTATAGAACTCGATATGAATGACTCGATATAAACAATGTAATGAATGTAGAAGAATTAATAAAGGAAGGACTTGCCCCAAAGTCAGACAACTTAGCAAGTGAAATTTTATTATCAATTACATGAAAACCACTACTAAAGTCCGTATATTTGACGTCGACTTGGTCGCGAGCATTTAGCTTCTCACTAATAAATTGACAAATTGTCACTAGATTTTATAACTATAGATCTATCTTACAGAAAGTCGTGTTGATATAAGGAAATGTAGGATTTTATGCTGGTGTACAGATAGGAATAAATTATACTTTCAAATATTTGATCAAAATTCGACAATATTGATATGTATGGGTATTTATCAGTATGAGCATTATCACTTTTTTTAAATATGGCTTGTTTCCAGATGGTCGGGAAAGTAGGAGTTCGAAATACCATGTTAATAATGAAAATCAGTGTAAGTCAAATTTTGTATCATATAAGTTACTGACACTAATATAAAGGGAATGTGAATAAAGTTCCCATAACTACAAAAAATCGCTAGTTATATTGTGTACACTCGAAAATTTATTAGCATATGCGTCAACAATACCTTGACGTATATCTCTAAGGTATCATTGTAAATCAAAACTTTGAGTATAAGAATTGTTCCTTGCTTAGCGTGGCTGTTTGGGATTTATGCCTAAAAGATTGCCAGTACTAAGTAATCTTACACAGAATTAATGCTTTTTACCAATTACTTTTGTGATAGCTACTTACATTTCCAGATAATTTAGTCATTATTTTCATAAAAGTAAAGGCTCGTTTTATAATAATTCTACTTGTTATAAAATACCTTTAATAATTTATCACAGAATGTATGTTCTTATAACAAAATACCGCGATATCATAAAGTTTCTGAGTCCAAGATGGCATTGAAATAGAAAATATATGTCTGAACTTTATTCATATTATCATACTGGTAACTTAACCTTAATTTTTGAAAATTATTTTGATAGTGCCATCGTGACATCAATAAATATGTCATTTGATTTAATAAAGATACAATAAAACAACAATCAGCTTGTATTCAAAATTTTATTAATAAAAAAAGGCAAAATTAAAGCAAATGTTGAAATTGTTGTCCGTTATTTTCAATTCCCAATGTGACACGCCTTTTCATGCTGTTAAAGGCATTTTGCAGCATTGCGGGCGTTATTAATGCACATTCCACTGGCAGTACGCACGACGTCTAGGGTAGTCTACCGGCAAAATAGCCTGATGTGATTGCATCTTATACGGATGCATGTGTAAGTTTTTCTTTACAATTTTCTGACATGTTCCATAAGAAAGTCCAATCTCTTGAGAAAGGCGTTTCAAAGGTTTTGTGGGTTCATTTACCATACGTTGACGAACATCATTTGTAACTTGTTCCGAACGAACAGTTGGTCTACCAGTACGTGATTTATGACCCACAGAACCAGTCTCACGAAACACACCAACACAATTGGAAAGGCAATTATAAAAATCTTTGGGAATTACAGCTAACTCTGGAAAGTGCTCTCTAAAATCATCCAAACATGCACGTTGACTGTACACCCAAATTCCATCAATTCGCACACCACTCCGAAAATAGGCTTCATTCATGTACGCTTTTTGCACTATATTGTAAACCATATTTGAATTTACTCGAATGTGTTATGTTTCAAACTCGACGTTCAAACTTGCTTTCAGCAATTCTAACACATTAATGGATGACAGATAATGTCACTGTCAAAATAATTTACAAAACAGAGTTATAGTTCCTAACTTAAGTTCAGACATACAATTTATATTACAAAGCCATCTTCGTCCTAGAAACTATATGATATCACGGTATTTAGCTAAAAATGCAAACCTTAAAAAATGCCAAATATGCTATAGCTGCATAGCTGTTCGAAAAATTTAGCAAGCAGTTCTTTATTACGAAACCCTGGTCGAAGGCTTGCTGCGTTCTAGGGCATTCCTTCAGAGTTAACCAGAGAGCTACTTTTTCGTAAACCTGAAACAATATACAACCTTGAGTACTGTGACATTTATTTTTCAAGCTAAGTTTTTACCGCCCTGTAAATAACAATGTACCAAGTGAGCACAGGCGAGTTGTCGATCAGTATTACTATTAATAAGGCAGCGACAGTCATAAGACTTACGAATATTAACGCAGGAAAGGAATATTAATACTGTCTTTCTAGTCGCTTGTACTCATGCAAGTTAACTAATCAGATACCTTATTATACCATTTTAACCAATGAGATAACATAAAAATAGTACATGGAAAATCCTATCAATAGCTCGCCGTGGTTAATTCGCGCGAGATTTGCAAACATTTATAAACATAAATTTATAAACATAAAGGATCTTACATCACATAATTTTTAAGATTTTGTAGAACCAGGTAACTATAACAAGGAATTTCAAAAGATAACAAGATAAATTAACAAGAACAAAAGTTACGTACTAAATATCATAGTTGAATTCTAGAACTAATTATTAACTAAATATTCAAATAGACCTCCTTCCTGTATTAAACAGTAATCAAACCGATTATACAAATTTTGAAAAACATTGTTTATTAATTGTAGAGTTACAGTATTACTTATGTTAATAATCCTCACGCACAATTCTTGCCTATTTGATAGACGTATGTCGCCGTATTCGTACATTGAATTACTTATAAATAGCCACAAAAAGTAGTCATTTGGCAATAAATCAGGTGATCGTGCCGGCCATTTAATTGGACCTGAATTGCCAATCCATCTTTCTTCAAAATTAGCTTTTAATAAATTGGTAATCCTACGGGTGTTATGCGCAGGGCAGCCGTCTTGCTGCAGCCATATTTCGTTAAAATAAAATTCCTCCCATAGAGCAGGAATAATAAACACCAAGAGATCGAAAATTATATTGATAAAGGTTTGCCATGGAATGTAAAACGTCTGTCTTAAGTTATATCATTTAGTTTTATACTAACATTAATATTTGTCAATATATTTTCTCTCTGACATCTTGTAGTTTTTCAATTATTGTTTACACCACAACACACAAAACTTTCATGATTGAAGCGTATTTTAGAATAGGTGTGCTAGTTAATGAAATTTGGGAATACAGTAAGCGTGTATGTTTGAATAATTTTAGTGAACACTTCCCAAATTTTGCAGTAGTAGAGCAAGATTTTTATATGTATCGGTATATTTCGCGAAACTGGATCTGTAACTCATAAAAAAAGGTGCTGGTAGGCCAACTATTCGTACAGAAGAATTAATTATTGACGTTCGTAATCGTATGGAACAGAACTGGAGAAATTGGAGTTTCTTATAGAACATGCCAAATCATTGTAAAGGAGAACTTGAACATGCATTCATTTAAGATGCAATCATATCAAGCTATTTTGCCAACAGACCACCCCAGACGTCTTGCGTACTGCCAATGGTTCGTCAACAATTTAATGATTAACGACCTGCTAAACTTAATATTTTTTTCCGAGGAGGCATGATTTTATCTTTCAGAGTAAATAAATACAAAATAACTCTGCCTGCACTCCTGTTGGGTGGATTGAGTAGCTCAGCAGTGGTGCAGCCGGTCCCAAGCCCGGATAAAAGAGGAGGGTTGGAGGTGAGGCTAGCGACCTGCCCCGTAAAAGGAAATATGCTCGTAGAACCGATCAGAGAGCCTCGGATACAGGACGGAAACATTCGGAGACGACCCTAGCGAGAAAAAGGACCACGAGAAGAAACACCGAACTGAGACCAGCATGCTGGAATATTAAATCATGGACAAAAAGAGACCAAGAGATATTGATAGAAATGAAGACCCACAAAATCGAAATATGTGCACTCTCAGAAACTAGAAAGAAAGGAAAAGGAACATCAAAATACCAAGATTTCCTGCTTATATATAGCGGTAAGGACAAAGGGGATTATGCAAGCTCAGGAGTGGGCCTTTTACTGCATGAGAAATTTGAGAGCAACATAGAGAACATCGAATATATCAGTCACAGAATTCTGAAGACAACTTTGAACCTGGTGGACAGTAAAATCCATATTATAGCAATATATGCTCCTGACATAAGCAAGCCAGAACACGAAACGGAAGAGTTTTATAACACGTTACAGGAGGTACTGGATAAATTACAGAAGAACGACAAAATCGTGATACTTGGAGACTTTAATGCGAGAGTGGGGAATAATAACATAGACAATATTAAACAGCGATTTAATGAAGAAATAATAAATAGGAACGGAGAGCACCTGATTGAATTCTGTGCTCAAAATATCTTGAGAATAAACAACACGTTTTTCCCCCACAAACTCCAACATAAGTATACATGGCAAAATACACAGGATCATCAATCAACGATAGACTATATAATAACGAATAGGGAATTTTTACCCAAACAAATCCTCGACGTAAGAGCATTGACATCGCCCAATATAGGGACAGATCACAAATTGGTACTAGCCAAATTTCGCATTAAGGTCCCACCAAACAGGGAAAAATCACCTAGGCATTTCGGAAAGTTAAACATAGAGTCTTTAGAGGATCAAATAACGAAATGGCTGTACAAAAAGCGACTAGAAGAAAGCTTCAAGACAAATCCGGTAGAAAAGGGGGGAAATGTAAATGAGATCTGGGAAAAAATAGAAACTAACATATCATAAGCTGCAAAGGAAAGTATAGGAGTCAGAAAAATTAACTTAAATGCGACAAAAACACCAAAACCATGGTTTACCAACGAAATCAGAGATCTGGCGTACGAAAAAAGAAAAGCATATCTACAGTATTGCAGTCATAAGACACCTAATAATTATCAGCAATATAGAGACACCCGAAATCGTATAAACTCTATGATAAGAGACCTGAAAAGAGAGTATTGGACACGGTTTACCAAAGAGATGGAACATGACCTCTATGGAGCACAACGTAAGGTGTGGAAGATACTTAAAGGGAGAAAAAAACCCATTAATGAATATAAAAATCTTAGCAAAATAGAAGGAGGAAAATGGACGGCATATATCGAAGAGCTTTATAAGGAAGGGAGTAACACACCTACGGAGGAAGAAGAAGGAGACAGCGATAATGAACAAAGAATAGAAATTGCAAAAGAAGAACTCAGGATTACCATAGAGAAATTAAAAAACAGAAAAGCCCCAGGACCCGATGGCATACACAATGAACTGCTGAAATACGGCGGAGAAACAATAATTGACAATATCGCATTACTCTTTCAGAAAATTTTAGATACCAAGCGTGTACCAGACGAATGGAAAACGAGCATCACAATACCAATACATAAGAAAGGAAATAAGAACAATCCTAGCAACTACCGTACCATCACCCTACTTAATACAACACTCAAGTTATTAACGAAGATATTCGCCAACAGGATCACTAAATAATACACAATAAGTGAAGAACAACAAGGCTTCCGGCAAAACAGATCAACAATAGATGCTATTTTTATACTAAGACATATAGTTGAGAAATCAATTGAATACAACAACCCTGCCTATATGTGCTTTGTAGATTTGACAAAGGCCTTCGATCGTGTCAGACTGAAAGATGTGCTGAAGTTATTAAAAGAAGAAAACCAGCCCAGTGGATTGGTAGAGATAATTAAAGACATAAACACAAACAACAAAACTAAAATTAAGATCGAGAACGAACTAACATCGTCAGTAGACATCAAATCTGGAATACGCCAGGGAGATAGTCTAAGCCCACTACTGTTTAATCTAATAATGGATAAAATTATAGGAGCAGTAAAAAATGTGGGACAAGGATACGGGCTTGGAAGAAAACAGATAAAGATTCTGTGTTATGCAGACGACGCAGTCCTGATCTCAGATACGGAAGACAATTTACAGCGTATGGCATACACTTTTAAAACAGTGGCGGAAACCTATAACATGCAAATATCAACCTCTAAGACAAAAACTTTAGTAGTGGCAAGGGAGCCCAGATGATGTAAAATCGCAATTGGGGATGAGATAATCGAACAAGTTCCTAAGTTCGAATATCTAGGAATAGAAATATCCAGCTGCGGAGACCTAAGATACAGTGTTCGAAGACAGGCTAATAGGGCGGCTTATGTTTCGGGATGCCTGATGGATGTTATTTGGCGGAATAAAGATATGAGACTGGACGGGAAAGTACGCATATATAAGGCATGCATAAGACCGATACTTGCATATTCAATAGAAACGAGAGCCGACACAGCAGAAACAAAAAGGATGCTTAGAACAACGGAAATGAAAACATTGAGGTCAATAGCGGGGAAAACACTGAGAGACAGAATCCCGAACAATCAAACACGGAATCAATGTGGTATACACGATATCGCACGGTGGGGCAGACAGAGGAGACGGGAGTGGAACCAGCATGTAACACGAATGGATTGCGAGAGATTAGCCCGAACAGCAAGGGATCTAAAGCCAATGGGCACCAGACCACCGGGAAGGCCCTTCAAAAGATGGCGAGATAGTTGGCAATTTGCGTCACAAACATGACTGCAGCACTATGAAAGAGATCGGATAAGAACAGGCCTAAGGCCTAATATAAGAAGAAGAAGAATACATAAATTCTCAAAATATGCGAATGTGGAGCACTAATAAACCGCATTTTTTATTGAATCTCCACTACATTCTCAAAAAATTAGTGTTTGGATGGCAATTTCCCGTAGAAGGATAATTGGGCCGACTTTTTTCAATGCAGAGAGGTACAGAAATAACATTTTGATTAAATTTGTTCGACGACTACATGACGATGAACTTCATAATGGTTATTTCCAACATGACGGTGCAACAGTACATACGACACGAGAAACTATAGCCTTTCTCCGTGAGTTTTTTGATGATCGACTTATAAGTTTGCATACGCAAGTTGAGTTTCCTCCAAGGCCACCTGGCTTGACTATTCTGGAGTATTATGGAGTGTTCTGGAGTGTTCCCTTACTGCCAAAATAGAATTTTCAGAACTCCTGTAAATAATTTACAAGAACTGCAACAAAAGATTATTGAAGTATGTGCAAACATGACGTCACAAATGTTACAAAATGCTTTTCATAGCATAAAAAGGTGCGTAAACATGTGCATCGAACAAGGCGGGTATCATTCCGAACATTTATTGTAATTTGTTTATTAATTTTTAATAAAATGTTATTCAAACATGTGAATCATTTTAAATAAACATAAATTTACAAATTTTGTCAGTCAAATGTCAGTATGACAGTTAACCTGATAATTTAATCAGATTTGTCTCAAAGGAATTACATAAATTGAAAAGGACGTTTTACATTCCATGGCTATCCTTTATCAATATAATTTTTGATCTCGCGGTATTATTTTCTAATAATCTTAGATATTTATTTTCATTAAAATTTCCATCAATAAAAAAAGGTCCAATTATCCGATAATTGGTATAACAAATAATAAACTGGTATAATTATCCAATAATACCAGCCCACCTATTTACCTTTTACGAATATTGTGCCTGTGTTGGTACGTTATAATGTACATTTCTGCGAGACCACTATCGACAAATTGCATGAGTATCCCCCGTGAACGTAGAATGTTTCTTCGTTGGTAAACAAAATTTTATTAAAACCAGTTTATCAGCATGATATTTATTAATCATTATTTCACAAAATTCTATTGGGCGGTAATAATCATCGGGAAGTAGTTCTTGGAACGTTGAAATTTTGTAACAGCGCTATTTATTTTTCTTTAAAATTTTCGCACCATTGTAGCACTAATGTCCAGTTCATTAGCACACAAGGACATACTTGGATCGAATTCTTTAGCAGCATATACTTGAACGTCTAGCGCATTAAAATTTTCAATGAAATAACTTATTATATCATTTTGACCAATGAGATAACGTAGAAATAATACATGCAAAATCCTATCAACAGCTCGCAGTGTTTAAGTCACGCGAGATTTGCAAACGTTACTTACGTCAAGTATTCCTAAATATGTCAGTCAGATTTAGAATGTTGGTTGAAGGTTATCCATTTCCAAAGTAGTAAAGGTAGTAAATTATTATGCCGTATTCAGGAATCAAAAAAGGCACTGATCTAATACATGTGGTGAATTTTATTTATTTATAAACATAAAGGATCTTATGTCACATAATTCTTAAAATTTTGTAGAAGCAGGTAAATATAATAAGGAATTTCAAAAGATAACAAAATAAATTAACAACAAAAGTTTCGTACTAAATTCCCATAGTTAAATTCTAGAACTAATTATTCACTAAATATTCAAATAGACCTCCTTCAATCGCAGTACATACTTGAACGTCTAGCGCATTAAAATTTTCAACACAAGCTTCTTCATTTTTATTATTTATCAAAATAAATGTTTTATCAAAACGGTGAACCGTGTTACGAATAGTATTTGTGCTAGGAATATTTCTTTCGGAAGAATTTGCATGAACGGTGACACCTCTCAATTACAGTCGACCACCTACTTTGAATATACCCATCCCCAGCATGATCGTGCGATTACGATATATAAAATTTAGTTCATTATATTCGTTATTTTCTTTACGATCCCGGCTGCCGCCATCTAGAATACTTTGTGAGCACTGAATTTAACCCCGATTCGGCGGTGCGATTTAACGGAATTATCCTGTTAGAAACGAGACAAAAGGCCACGCTATACCTTAATTTTTATGGCAATCTTCGCTGTCAAGCGGTTTCAAAAAAGTGTATTTGGTAATTACTAGAAAGCCCACTACCGTATATGTATATAAAAAGCGTTCAAATAAGCTTTGCCTCTAGTAGGCCATTCCTTTAAAAACGTATGATTATTAATAATTTAAATTTGCATTAGTTGTCAATTAGGCAGATGCATAGTTGACAAAAATTGCTTTGTAATTTAAAATTGATTTAACATGGTTTTTACTATACAACACAAATCATTCATGCTAGAATCTTATTTTCGAAACGGACGTAAGATTGACGGACAATGGCAGTATTCTCTTCAAGATTGTTTAGAAGAATTTAGAAATGAGTTCCCTAACGTCATCTTTGATTATAACAGTTTTCGGCACACAGTGACACATTCCGTTATGGTTCCGCAGAAAATTGGTGTATGGTGTGCGATTAGTCGAAGGAGAATTATTGGCCCTATTTTTTTTAACGGAACCTTAACAGGAGAAAGGTATCGACAATAAATTATTATGCCATTTATCGAACAGCTTGACGACGAAGAAATAACACAGGGTTACTTTCAACAAGACGGAGGCTAGAGCACACACAGCAGGTGAAACAATTAATATTCTGCAGCAATTTTTTCAAAATCGGTTGATAAGTTTAAATACTGAACATGAATTTCCACCAAGATCTTGTGACATTACCCCATGTGATTTCTTTTTATGGCCATTCTTAAAGAACTCAATTTATCAAGTACAGATACCTGATCTTGCAGGCCTTCAAATCAGAATTGCTGAAAGAATTAATGGAATTGACAATGCGATACTACAAAACACTTTTTCCTCCATTAGAAGAAGATGTGAGAAATGTTTCGAACAAGGTGGTGGACACTTTGAACAATTTTTATAAAATTTTGCTTGTTTGTTGGAAATAAACATATTTCATTCACTTAAAAATGTTCGTTTTATTATTTTGACATTTGTCATTTCAATCAAATATCTCATCTCATAACCAACAAAATTCCTATTAAAATTAGTAACAAGCTAAGACATAATCATAATTTCCAAGGGCTACTTTGAGGTAAAATATTTGAATTCTTTGTATATATATATATATATTTATATATATATATATATATATATATATATATATATATATATATACATATATATCTATATATATATATATATATATATATATATATATATATATATATATATATATTATAATATTCTTTAAGTCAAACGTTTACTAAAAAGTGTTTTGAAAGACAAAATATTAAACTTTAAGGCAGAAAATGAATTTAAAATTCTAATTTTTACCCACGCATTCTGATACACTTCTGCGCAGGTCCAATGAATATAAACGTTTGCTGTTAATAATCATAACATGTACAACCAAATAGTGTTTTTATCTTAAAGAAAGTTTGATATTTAATATAATTTGGAAAAAACAACGAACATGAGTTCTCTAATATCTCCAGGGTCGTGAAGATGTAACGTGGGCCGTTGGGCAGCCACACAGATTAGCAGGTAGGGCGACTTATCGTTGTAAATGATACACTCGAAGTTCGGGTAACATCTTATAATTTAATCAACACTTAGAAATTGGTTAACAAACTATGTACATTATAAATAGATACAATTCTGACTTATTACTATTACAGATATTGTCTGTCTAGTTCTCTATCAGATACTGAATCATTCTGAATTCCTTTTACTTATCCTACAGTCTATATATATAATAGAGAAGTCCTCGGAGAGTTAATTAGGCCATAACAAACCCTGGCCTACCGCAGTATGTATACATAATATATACATGCTTGAGGTCGTGTTTATTAAACACTTGTTTTGTATTAAAGGGAACGAGGATATAACCTCGTCCGAGAGTATTTGCATATACATGCATATTGCGTTATCACACCACCCTCCTTAGGGTTTAAAGAAAACCAACACTAAGGTGTTTGCTTTTCTTTAAAACCTTTCTCTCCGGTTACCTTCCCTATTCCTATTCTAAAATATGGTGAATCATTAAAAAAATATATAAATGTGCTACGTATTATTATCCTTAAAATTAGTTGTTTACTCATTATATGCGTACAAGTTTATTATTTCTTACTAACGTATTTACACTTAATCTAACCATAGTATTAACTAACCTATCTGTACTTATTTCTAGGAATGATAATGTTTAAGGCGGTTTTTGTGTACTTCAGTACTTTTACCGTCTATGAAAATTGCTATGTTTGGCGGCTTGTTGGTTTCGGTTATTACAAAGGGGCCGTTGTACAGTGACTCAAGTTTATTCCCTGCTTCGTTTTTTAATAAAACCTGATCGCCGACACAGAAGTGTGTGGGCCTGCGATTCCTATTTAACTTTTCCTGTCTCTTAACTTTAGATAGAATTAAATTATGTTTCGCCTCGTGCAGGGCTGTCTGGAGTCTGTATTTCATTTCTGCGGCGTAATTTTCAAAATTGAATAGCGGTTCTATCGCGTTCGTTATCGATGAAGGTAGCGGATTGTGTTTACCGAAAACTAACTCGTGAGGTGTATATTTGGTTTCAGTATGCACTGTGTTATTAAATGCAAAACACCAGTAAGGTATCCAGGTAGACCAATTGTCTTTATGGTTATTTAACTGGATTCGTAGATACGATCCGAGATTCTTATGTGTATTCTCTAATGCGCCTAACGTTTCGTGGTGGTAAGCCGTTGATCTCAATTGCTGTATTCCTAGCAGTGAGCAAGTTTCCTTAAAAACTGCAGCCATAAACTCTGTTCCTTGGTCGGAAGCTATCTGTTCGGGAATGGCGTATCTTAATATAAAATTCTCGACAAGGGCTCTGGCTACTGTGGCAGCTTCTTTGCTCTGGATAGGATATGCCTCCACGAATTTCGTTAGTTCGCATTGGAGTGTCAAGATGTACTTATTTTCCTCGTGGTCTTGGTTTAATGGACCTACTAGATCTACAAAAATCTTTTGGAAAGCGTATGACGATGTGGTCGTTACCTTGATTGGTTCCTTGCTGGGTATTGAGTGCTTGTGTTTCTGGCAATCACTACATCGTTTCACGAATGATACGATGTCTTGCTTTAGTTTTGGCCAATAATAAAACCTTTTGATCTGGTTAAATGTTCGGTTTATTTCTCCATGTCCTCCTGTACGTAGCATATGATGATCGTTTATGATTAGTTGTTGCGTTTCGTAGTCTTCAATTCTTACTACTCCTCCTATTACATTTATTTTTAAATCGGTTGGCTCTCTTTTCTTCCATGGAATAAAATTTCTCAGGAAGTCGCTGTTCCTGGAATTGTCTTTGACTATACATATTTCCTGTATGTCGTGTCCTGCGCAGAACTCCTGGAGTGTAGTCAATAAGCGCATGTGCTGCTGAAGACTCATTGTAACTACAGTCTCCTTCATAAAAATTGTGAGAGCATCTTCGTCGTATAGGAATACTTCCTTGGAACGCATGCTTGTTCCGTTACGACGTTGGAGGGAATTGAAGCTCGCCTTGTCTATCACTCGAAGTTCGATAGATCCCGTTGGTCTTTTCAACAGTTCCACAACCCCGGGGTGGCCTACCCTGGAGCCGGTGGATTCCGTGATTGCTGGGTTCGTAATGGTATGATCGGCAGCTACCTGTCTTGACTGAGCTCTAGTCGTAACAAAAATGCTGTCATTAATCCCATTACTAACCTCCTTCAAGTCGTTGGAATCTATCTCTATGCGTGATAAAGCGTCTGCAACTACATTTTCTGAACCCTTAACATAGTTAATGATGAAGTCATATTCTTCTAACACTAACCTGAATTTCGTAAGACGGCTAGACGGGTTGGTCATTCCAAACAAATATACTAACGGCCTATGATCTGTAAAGATCTTAAATTTCCGGCCGTATAGGTAAGGCCTGAAATGCTTCACTGCCCAAACCACGGCTAATAACTCTTTCTCGATTGTGCAGTAGTTCCTTTCAGCTTTGTTTAAGGATCGACTGGCATAAGCGATTGGCCTGTCGTTGCCGTTGGATAGCACTGCACCAATAGAGTAGCCGGATGCATCTGTTTTTAAAGTGAACATGTTATCTGCATCGAAATTTGGATATTGTAGAACTGGTGGTGTCTGAAGGGCTAGCTTGAGCTTTTCAAATGCCTTTTGTTCCACATCGGACCATGTAAAAATAACATTTTTCCTTGTAAGGTTGTTCAAAGGATTCACGATGTTGGCAAAATTTGGAATGAAACGCCTATAATAATTGGCGAATGCGACAAATCGTTTTACGTCTTTTGCGTTCTTAGGAACTGTATATTCCATTAAGGCTTTTACGTTGGAAGGGTCTGGTGAGACTCCTTCAGCCGAAATGACGTGTCCCGAATATAAAATTTCTTTTCTTAAAAAGTCGCATTTGCCTGGGTTTAGTTTAAGATTAACTTTTCTTAGCCGTTCTAGTACTCTAACTAAATTCAGATTGTGTTGTCGGAGATTGTTGCCGAAAACTATGAGATCGTCTAAATATATAAAACATTGTTCGTAATTAAGGCCTGACATAGCTATTGTCATGGCTCTGGAAAAAGCGCTACTACTCGTTTTTAGTCCCATGGGAAGCCGACACATTTGATATTGATCTTTTCCGGTCGTAAATGCTGTGTAGGGACGGCTTTTGGGTTCTAATTCTATCTGGTGATAGCCTTGTGCCAAATCTAAATGAGAAAAATAGACTGCGCCTGAAAGCGAGTCTAATATCTCGTTGATTGATGGCAGTGGGAATTTGTCGTCGACTATCTGCTTATTTAACAGCCGGTAGTCGATCACTATCCTCCACTTTTGGTTTCCGTCCTTATCCTTCTTCTTGGGAACTAATAGTAATGGAGATGACCATGGTGATTTTGCCTTTTCTACAATGCCATCGGACAATAGTTTCTCTACTTGCCTGTCGATCTCATGTTTCTGCGAATGTGGCAATCGATAGGGTTTAGAATATATTGGATTTACCTGCGGGTTAACCTGTATGTCTCCCCTGTATATGCTTGTGTGCGTAAGTTTGTCTGAATCGAGGAAAAAAACGTCGCAATACTTAGCGATAATTTTCTGCATCGTAATGTTTTCTTCTTTATTGAGATGTGACGTATTTACTGTTTGTAAAACCTTGTCGACGCGGTTGACTGATTTGGGGCCACTATACTTGAAAGTGCGAACGTCGTATTTACCGAGGTCGGTCACCGTAGGAACAAAATTTTTCAATGTCGCGTCGCTATCTCTTGTATTAAGTATACGGACGGGCACTAACCCATTCTTTGGGCTAACAATAGATCCCCCTATGAATATACCTGGGGCGGCTTCCTTTTGGGAAACCACGCAGTCGCCAGATGCATTTATTTTAAAATATTTGATTACTTCGCAACGCGGCGGAATGTTAACAATCGTGTTCTCATTGGAATGCAAAGGTAATGTAATTTGCTGACCTTCAATCGAAAACGTAATACTATATTTCTCGTAGTCTATTATCGCGTTGTATTTAGCGAGTATGTCAGAACCGATGATGCCTATAAATTTGTTATTATTTACGTTGTCTAGTACTGCAAACTCGTGCTTAATCTTGGCCTCACCTAACCTTAATGTAATGAAAGCTGATCCGCGTGTTTTCGTTTCGCCGTTTATGCCGACTATGTTTACCTTTCTTGTTTTATCAACAATTTTGTTTGTGTAATTACCATTTAAAAATATAACACTTATCGAAGCACCTGTGTCAACCAGAAATAGATTGTCGTTATTATTGAAATATGCATTAATATATGTTAAACCGTCGAGGTTAAAAAAATAATGCCTGGAATCTGTTTTTAGTTGACTACTATTCGAAAAAATTGATTGTCTTTGTTATCGTCGGACTGGGTCGCGTTTGCTGATACAGTGAACACTCTTTCGCGGTTATCGCGTTTGTCGCGTCTAAAATATTTTTTCCTATAACCATGATTATAATTGCTAGGCGTGTAATCATGTTGGAAATTTCTTCTTTTATTCCCGTTATCTGTATGCCTATATTTCCGGTACCGATTGTCTTTAGCTTGCGAATGATTAAACGCGGCTTTTGAATTGTTAAACGTAGCTTTTCTTGAGAAATGATAAATCGTATTGTTATTGCTTGCGGGGTTGAGTATGTGCTCGTTCGAAGCCTCTTGAATCGCGTCGCTTAGTGTGCTAGGGTTGCGTGCTTTTATTAGAAGCTTTATATGTGGATCGCGAAGTCCGTTAGTGAATGTATTTACAGCAACCTGTTCATTAGCCATGCGGAACTTATCTATAAGCGTGTCGTCGTCGCCAGCTTGCGTGATGGACAGTTGTGCTAGCAGTTCTTCAATCGTCTCGCCGTACTCGTTTATTGATTTCGCGCCCTGTTTAACGTTGTGTAATTGTGAAGTTAGAGCTGTGACCGATTTTTTCGCAATGAAATAGCGTTTTAAGTCTGTAATTAAAGCGGCATTGTTAGGGTATGTTTTGAGTAATCTTAATTTTGCTTTGGGGGATAACCGTGTTTTCAGAACATATTTCGTTAGACTCTCCTTTCCTGCGTTATTTAACAATGCGTCATATAATTCAATTGAATCTATTAATTGCAAGGTGACTTCTTCTTTACCGTTCATAACAGGTAATAAACTTGAGGCCGTTCGTAAATCGAAATTTTCAGCCATGTTGCCAATTGTTACATTTAAATTACTTAACCTATTACTTAGAATTTCGGTAGCCTCATCTAATGTCGCGGTAATGTCTTTTATACAATTCTTAGTTGCCTCCCGGGTACTTAAACTATGAGCTATCTTATTAAAATTGTCCCTTATTTCACACAATCTAAGATTAAAATTGTCTATTAGCGCTTGTTTGCGCTTAATTACATTTATATCACTCTTATTGCTAACATTGTCTTTCCTTAAATTACTAAAAAATACCTTTACTTCGTCATGTATCTGTACGAATTGGTCTGGTGCGGACATGGGTGTTAGCCTAGACCTTCTCCTGACTCCGGTGGAACTCCATTTGGACCTGAGCGGATAGGGCCTTCGTCATCCTCTTATTCACGTGCCGGTATGCACCGTAGCAGCAGCAGGACGTTAATATAATCATAACTCCTACAAACGCCACTATGCCGAGAATGTCGATGGTGTCCACGTTGTTCCTTATGTTAGCGTCATTGCCTGCGATGATTACCTCTTCCTTTGTCGCGTAGTTGCCCATTTCTTGCTTCGACCTGCCAAACTGTAGGTTTCCTTTCTTCTCTGGTTCGTTCCAGCTTCCTACATGTTCCTTGCAGTCTTACACGACTGGCAGAATAGTCCTGAACCGTAGGTAGGCAGAGATCGCCATGTAACGTGGGCCGTTGGGCAGCCACACAGATTAGCAGGTAGGGCGACTTATCGTTGTAAATGATACACTCGAAGTTCGGGTAACATCTTATAATTTAATCAACACTTAGAAATTGGTTAACAAACTATGTACATTATAAATAGATACAATTCTGACTTATTACTATTACAGATATTGTCTGTCTAGTTCTCTATCAGATACTGAATCATTCTGAATTCCTTTTACTTATCCTACAGTCTATATATATAATAGAGAAGTCCTCGGAGAGTTAATTAGGCCATAACAAACCCTGGCCTACCGCAGTATGTATACATAATATATACATGCTTGAGGTCGTGTTTATTAAACACTTGTTTTGTATTAAAGGGAACGAGGATATAACCTCGTCCGAGAGTATTTGCATATACATGCATATTGCGTTATCACAAAGATTCTGTCTGACAAAGAAATTGAAAGGTATGTTAGCTCAGTATTAATATGATAAACTAATTGAATTCAAGATCTGATTCTGATTGTCAAAAGCATGGACTGCAATAATAATTGAAATTCGTTTCAGAGACATGGTTCTTCTAAATATCGGTATTCCCGTGTCATCACTTGACCACATATCCTCGAGACTCTGTCGAGAACTTTTATTAACGCCTGCAAGATACAGCAACCCAAATACAGCTTTAATTTCTTCGACGTTAGTTTCTCTTACGCTGTACTGGTGATTATGGTTGTCATCGTAATGTTCTGTGATAGAGTTAATTTTGTAATTGGTACATTTTGCTATATCCTCTATAATCACTTGATCTACAAATAAATTCCAACAGTCACGTATAGTATAGCGCCTTCGGCGTATTGTTTTACGCCTGATAAATAGTTAATAATATTTTCTGCTCTTCTTCGAACAGTAGGGAGGCCATGTATCTTTGTCCACTTCGTACGTTTATCTTTTCCCCAGTAAGATCGTTGCGTTTGTTCAGCTTCATCTGCGTCACTTTCCTCATTGCCATCTTACTCCGTATCTGTGTTATGAGAACTCTCGCTAAGATGATCAGACACGTCGGCACTATCACATATTTCCTTCTTTTCATCTTCACTATCACTCTCAAATTCTTTCCACAATTGTGCAAGTCTCTCTTGTTCTTTCTCGTAACTCCACATTTCTGTTTGTCGCTCTCCACCGTTTCTAGCAGTAAAAGACATTCACTTGTCGGCCCTTCAAAAACTTATGCGACTGATGTGGTGGGGTGACATACCCAGAACAAGGTTTCTGCAATTTTGTTCAGCCGATAACATTAAAATTGCAGATCTCTTTTCACAACTTGAAAGTTTGATCTGTTAGCTATAGATATTGAAAATCAGAGGCTGCTACAATGACATCTAGCACAAAATTACTTTAATATTTGAAGTGTGGGGTATGTGACACCCCACCACACCAACGAAGGGTTAATACTTGTTTTTTTTTGTCAATACACGAATTAATTATTTTCGATCCTTTTTTCTTGAATTTAGGTATCCTTCATTTTAGTGTAGTTCATTTTTAGTAATCTGTAAGCACATGCCCTTACCAACGCGCAACAATTTTCTTAGTTTTCAGTACCGAGCCTCCGTACGTAATAAAAATAAGTAGCGCTAGTTACCATCTGTTTAGTCAATCCGCTCCATCTCCACTGACTAAAAGGCATACAAAATAAATAGAAGCTATATTTTTCGAACGTCTTCATTATGCTGAGACTGCACCTGCGCGCGCACGGTAGCAAGTTAACCATTAATGATGATTTCTTTTTTCAACTTGCCAGTGCTCTTTTCTGGGTAATGGTAGACCACCCATTTATCATAACTCTTATAGAGATCTACTACTACCGGTTGTACATCAAAGAACACACAAAATAATTATGTTGATTTTAGTGATACGCAATCTGAATGTGATAATCACGTAGGCGATATGCCTATCCTCAGCTCTGATTCTGACAATAATGAATAAATTTGTTTATTGTGTCTGATGTTTTTGCTTTTGTTAATAAAATTTGCTATTTGATCCCGTTCTTATTTTATTTGTCACTCTACTATAAAGATATGTTTGGAATGGAAAGGGTATAAGTGCTTATTTTCTTTTTTAAGAACATTAAATACAACTTCATAACCAAAATTCTATATTTTTTTTTAAATTAATTAATATACTTATACACTTTTTAATCTAAACACTTCAATTTATAATAGCAAAAGTGTAGTTTCTACATGATAAATGTCGTGCCCCCTAGTCTCATATTACACATAACTTCCTATTTTATTTGGCCAAAAGTGTAATTCTCTACAATTTTCTACATAA
The DNA here is from genome assembly GCA_935421215.2 of Melolontha melolontha. Lineage (NCBI taxonomy): Eukaryota > Metazoa > Arthropoda > Insecta > Coleoptera > Scarabaeidae > Melolontha > Melolontha melolontha. The sequence continues at coordinate 5,395,463 of OW285240.1, read as the reverse complement.
AATAACGAAATACAAACCTCTGTAAATACCACAATCGAAAGGCCGACAAATAAAGATCCGGTGATGGCTACCATCCATGATGCTTTTCGGCTTCTTTTGTAATCCTTGCTTACATAGGCAATGTATCTCATTTTGTATTGATATACAATAACACTTAATGCTACCGAAAAAACCACTAATGCCTGTAAAAATAATATAAGAGAATCTTAAACATATAAGGTTGGTTTGACGGGAGAGTGACATTTCAGAGAAATTAGTTATTTTAGGGTAAAGAACACATTTTATTTTTAAACATAATTCTCATCCAAATAATCCAGAGACGTTACAAATTCTTTAAGTCGTCTAAAAAGTAATCTTTCGGAAACTCGTCAAAATAATAATAATAATAATATTTATAGAATCCAAAAATCCTATATAACAACACAAAAGTAGTACAAAAGAAAAAGGATATAGGATAAGTCAAAAAGAAATTTATGTATGGTAATATAACAATTAACAAAATCTAAAGAAAATCATAGTATCAAAACACAAACAAAAAAGTCTACTTTTGTTAATTTAGCTATCAGGATACTCCTTTGTACTATAAAAACAATGTGTCAGCATGTAATTTTTAATGTACCTCTTAAAAAGACCTATGTGTGCAACCTGCTTAATATTTTGTGGTAATTTGTTGTAAAGCTTAATTCCTATTAATAAAGGATTATGTTCAGTCAGAACTAAGTTGTGCATAGGTATCTGAGGTGTGAGCCCTAAAACTGAATAGGTAACAAAAACCACAGTGGGAATTAGGACAAAGCCCTAATTCCGCCCCTGGTCTACAAAGGCCCCCGAAAAACTCACCGGCCAGCTCAGAAATTAAATGCGGAAGCGTCTTGGGCTATCACAACGCATAGATAGTTAAACGGGCACCACTACGTTCGGTCTGGCGAGTTCACTGGTCAACGTAGAATCACCCTTGGGCCATAAGGGCTTAAGAGTACTATAAAGGTGTTCGTATACCTGGTTAACCGTGTCGCTAAGTCTAACACTTTTGCTCATGAGGACTTACAGAAATAAAACACTAACAACGGTATATATCAATAACAACAATATTTATTGAAGAAAATAATCAAGAATGACAAAATATAAATTGCACCAAATAAATTTAAAAGAGAGTTAAACACCCAGTATCAACAGGACAGAGATTGATTCAACCAAATAGTATTACGTAATTAGAATATAAAAGTCACAATGAACTTCGTGTATTATGATATAATGTTTGCATAAGTAGTTCCTCAAAGCTTTGATGTACCTTACAACAATTATGCTACACACAGTATATGTAAAATTATATGTATGAATGCAAAAAAAACTTGAACAATACTCTATATGATGATATTGATTATTAATAAGGTGATTGATTTATTTGAAACAATTTTAGATATAGAAAAATAACACTTCAGAATTCGATACTGATTAATAAAAAAAAAAGAATTAAATTTACGCAAATTTCTCACTTTGATCCAATCTTATATATATGAGGTTGATATTATATTTATAAAAAAAAACATATTACAGCAATTTATATTAGAAAAATGATAATGCTAGTTGTATAAATGAAGTACTGGAAATTTACAGGGATGCAAGATCGCAAATATTATTACATAAAATGGTGGGTCGAACACCATGCGGTCCTCCCAAACAAAAAAATATACATTATTACAATTATCTAGAACTCTGTCGCAAGAGAATAAAATGCTACGGACACTACCTTGCGTCTTAGTTGCCCTTGTATCCAATTAGGAGATTTTCCTGGATACCAGTTATCAGGTGATCAAGGATGCGTATTTCGGCGGGGATGCTGACAATGATCGGTATAACTCTCAGAAAATCTCTCAGCAGCGTTTCCCTTATTCGACGCAAAAATATAGCTTTTCAGTAGCCTGCACTAGCAGCCCTGAAGCAACATGTGGTCATGAAAACTTCTAAAACCGAGGAACAAACCCCGAATAAAGACACTACACCAGTGAATTTAATTAACAAAGTCAAGATTGACCGAATCCCGCACAAGCAGAAAGTAACACTATATAAATTTCAAAAATTGACTTCGAGTTTTCAAACAACTAACTACTTTAGAGCTTGAACGGTAAAGAAAGAGGATCTTCCTAACGAATGTACAATTATTTATTCGGGAAGAAAACTACGTCATAGTAACAAAAACTATTCTGGACGGAATATTTGAAAGAAAGGAAGATAATTACCCAAATACCCTGACAAGGTTAAAGAGTAAATGAGGAAGCTAACAAACAAAAATTCGGTAATTAAATCGCAACAATTAAGGATAATTAGCCAGTTTAAAATTGTACCGTCAAGCGATCTATAATCGGAAGTTAAACTAAGTTGCGCGAAGATGGCGCTCTGAGCAAATGAAAATGAGAACCCAAAATTAAATTTAAAAAAAGGATATTCACTAAAATAAAGCATCCTAATAGATTTCCAAAATTCTAATAAAAAATACCACAATGACTTGCGCAGTTTAATTTTAATTGTTTCAGCAGAAACAAAAATCGAAATATCAATACAAATAAACGAAGCCTGACTTCACATAAAATTTCCAAAATTTCAAACAGCGCCGGAGTATATAAAAATAATCCGGTTAAGAATAAAATTGATATACAGACATCCAAAATATTTGAACATACAAAATAATATGAAGATATTAAAGTTTGAAATAGCCTATGATGATCGATAATTAGTAATTAAAGTAAATAAAATAATATTAAACGATAATATTGAATTTAGAATAGCCTATGATGACCTAAAGTTAGCAAATAATGTAACTAACTCATTTAAAATGCCCAAATGGTATAAGGATCATTTTTCGAGCGTAACAAAGGTCATCTTTGCGACGTGTGAAGTAACTACGAAATTGACTATTTTTTGGTAAAGTATGCAAATTCTGATATACAAATTAATAACACTTCAACTATATACAGACATTGTAAAGGCAATATTCTTAGAGTCCGAAACCACGGTCTACAGGATTCAGATAACTTCAACCCTATTATGTTACGTATAGCTCGTTTTTGCATTTTAAAAACTCGTTGCATACTGGATGAAGAACCCCAAAAGACTAATCCATAACGTAATCTTTATTCGAAGCTGGGGTAATAGTACGTCAATAATATTTCTTTTTGCACCAAAAAACGCAGTCTGAATAAGTCGTAACATGCACTTGCCAATTTCTTTCACAATTCATCCGAATGTCAATACCACGTCAAGCCACTATCGATATAGATTTATTTTCAACTCTTAACAGCAAAGATGTATCACTAGTCGAGGGCTGTCGAAAAGTTTATTAACACTGTTTTGTCCATATTAAGAATCAAATAGTTTTCCTAGAACCAGCTTCTAAAAATATTCAGCATCCGTTGTGTCAGAGTTCTTGTCTCGTTCATGTGACCCAATCCACAGAAATAAGTATTGTCATCAGCGAACATGTTAATTGAACCGTTTAATACTATATTCGGCAGGTCATTTACGAAGATCACAAAAAGAAGTGGGCTAAGGACAGAGCCCTGGGGCACACGAGATCTAATATTGTAGGTCTTTGATAGTTTTCCATTCAAATCAATGACCTGCTCTCTATCTGTGAGGTATGATCGAATCCATTTGTTAACGGCTCCACGCACGCCATATGAGTCCAACTTTCGCAACAGAAGCGCGTGATCTAGTCCACGAAAACACCCACCCAGCGATTGTGGTGATCCAAGTGCCAATACAATTCGTTAGTGAAGCTTAAAACAACTGTCGTGGTAGATCTATTCTTTTGAAAACCATGCTGCTCAATGGCGATGATGTTATTTCTTGAACAGAAATTCACAATCTTTTGTGCTATATTTTTCTAAAATTTTTGAGATCGTAGACAGCAAATAAATAGGTCCATAATTTGTTAGCAGTGTTTTGTCTCCAGCCTTATATATTGGCAGTACCTTTGCAGTTTTAGGTATACTCGGAAATTTAAGTACATCCGAACAAATTCCATCAACTCCAGCCGATGCGGATGTCCTCAATCCCAAAATAGTGTTACACGTACAACACTCAGTAACCGAGTTAATGCACATTGTGGGATAATTATTATGTTCCTTAAAGGAATCACTAACATTCTTCGGAAATTTATTACTATTTGAGAACATACTGTAGATACAACTGTAGTAGTCTCTTCGTGTAAATGCAGTTTTATGTTGTAAGCATTAAATAAATCCAATAAAGTATCTCGAGTATCCGAAGCGACAAGAAAATCAAGTCTTCATTCAAAACAATACTCGAAGAAATCTTTGAGCTAACATACTCTAGAAGTAGACCCAATTGTTCAAAAAATAATTCAAAATTATTACTTGGAGATCTGTATACAGTAATTATGGCTAGTCGTTCGTTGGGTAATATCAGGACTATACCACATACCTTATTACCCCTTCAAAAATATAAAGAGCAATTATACCTCAGATCAACTAAGGCCCCTTTGAAAAACTTGCCGACCAGCTCAGTATGTAAAAAAAATAAGCGGGAGCGTCGTGGACCAACACAACGCAAGATCTAATTTTGGGCACCACTGCGTTCGGACTGGCAAGTTCTATGGTAAACGCAGGACACCCTCGGGCCTGATGGGCACAAACACTACTTAGGGGTGTTCGGCTTCCAGATAAAAATTCAAAACACTTTTGCTCGATCGGGTACAAGGCTTACAAACGCAAACACAAATTAAAACAGTAAAATATAAATTTATTGTGCGTACAAAGTAAAAGTAAAATCATTTACGAACATAGTTCGAATAAGTAACAGGTAAATTAATATACAGACTCTACAGCACAGTATGTATCTTTAAGATAATCTAAATAAAGTCACGTACAGGATTAAAAAAGATGTTATCATGAGCTTAGCTACTAGTCTAGCGTCATTAGTGCACCAAAGCTTTGTTGACTTTACAGATTCCACGCTTTACACTCAGATAAAAATCCCTAAATGAATTCCAGTATAAAAAGTAAGTTTAAATTTAAATAGCAGGTAAATCTCAAGTTATGCAGTATGAAATAGAACTAAATAGAAAATCAAATTATAAATCTTTGACGTAAGTTAAAATTATCTGAAATCCCGGGTATAATTAATATATCAAACAAATTAAACGGAACACAGCCTGGTATAGTGTCTAGTACCAGGGAGTATATTTACAAAATTCTAAGGGTTGAATCTAGTTAAATAAGAAAAACTCATGAAATAAATTAACCTGCGTAGGTATATAAATGAATTAAACAAACGATCAAATATCCAATCTACGCTACTTAAAGAAAATGATAAAAATAAATAGTCTAATTTCTTAATTATAGCGCTATAAGCCACTTAGTTTGTAAAGGAAGTAAAAAAAAGGAATTTATACAATATTTAGCAAAGTAACAAATTTTAACAGTGCAAAAGAAAAGTTTAGTTTTCGAGAGAGTTCCACATTTATTAAAATAAGCTTAATACTTAAAAGAAACTTCCTACGATTAATTCTTCGGAAAAAAACAGAAGGTTTTTTCCCTCTTTGTATGACAAAATATTGAAACGAAACGGTGTGACATGTGGTACGTTCACAGTTTTCTTTATATACATGTATGATAGTTAAAATTTAAATGAATCTAACAGCGATAAAATCAACAGGTAAGAAAAACAGAAGGTTTTTCTCTATGCGTGACAAAATAATGATTCGAAACGGTGTAACATGTGGTACGCTCTAGCTTTCGAATTTATTAAATTATAACAAAGAAAGGTAATTTCCATAGAGTATATATATCTACGTTAAAATAACCGGAAAGAAAACAGAAGGATTTCCACAAATTATGTCAGGTTTTCAGGAATAGTTTATTCTAATATATCCCACTCTACCTTACGAGTAGAAGTACGAAGGTTTTCTGGATCGAGGTTTCCGGGGTCCTGTAGATTGCGGGAAACGATACGTCCTCCAGTCGAGATGCCTAAGTCGGGTTTTTTTTCGCGTAGACGCTAATTCAGCAACACACTCTCCCTAAGCCGTGAATTACAGCCTTAAATATATGAAAGAGGGAAAACGTATAAATGAAAGTACATAAATTCCAAAAGAATACAGAGTACGAAGCTGCAGTAATATTACAGTCGTCCCTAAGTTTTGAGACTCACCTGAAGCACCAAATCGAAAGAAACTTACACTCACTAAAGTAATTTGTAACAGATAACTAAATCAAGTAAGACTAAAACCTGCCCCCGCAGATTAAGTTCAAGCGTTAAAGCAAAGACTATCTTCCAGTTACAGAGCAAGAGGTTTCTTCAGGACTTGCACGTGAATTGACGCTTTACCTGTACGCAGATCGACATAAATATCAAAAGGTACACTACGTCATAGCCTTAAAAGAAATACTTAAAAGATACGTGAGTTCGAATCAAAGTTCCACACATGTTGACTGTGTCGGAACGTTTTTTAAAAACAACGGCGATATACAGGGCGATATACAGAAGGAATTTAAGTTTGAAAATGGCTTAAGTTTAAACAATTAAAAACCAGAAATTACAATAAAATAGAAATTAACGTAAATAATGATATAAGTCCGGACTAAGCAGATTTAAACGAGGATAGTAACGTAGTGAACTGACTTAATTCTCCCAGATTGTTATCTGAATGATTTTACGGACGTAACAACCTCCATAACCATTTCTATACAGAATTTACTTAAATTGTTTATACTAATAAGATTATATTTACAATTATTATTAACATAGATTGCAACACCTCCTTTTTTTGACTGAGTTCTACAAAAGTTACTAAGGAGAACATAATTACCTAACTTAATATTACAAATTTCATATTGCTTTAACCAATGCTCAGATAGGCAAACATATCTATGCTTTTATTTTCTAATATAATCTCTAATGAGCTAACCTTGTTTTCCAATCATTATATATTCTGATGGAATATAGACAGTTCTTGATAGATAGGATTACAATTTATGTACTTTAATTGTTATTCATTAGTTGCATGTTTGACTTTTTGTTTTTTTATTCTCACTTGTCTTTCATACGAAGGGCAATTATTGTCAAATATAAAATTATTTACATCTAAATCTAAATTAAATTTGGTATTAGCAAATATAAAATTTTTGCAAGTTTTAGCAAGTAATTCACATTCATCTGTTTTATGTTCTGATGACTTACATTTTGAGCACAACACCTCCATTTTACACTCAACAGCTTTATGGTTGAAACCTCCACAATGTAAGCAACGGAACACCCCAACATGCTCAAAAACCTTGCACACAGACCATCATACAGTTAATCGACCACTTTCCATAATTCTACGTTACCGCATCACACTCCACAATAGCCATATACATTTTTTTATTTTTTTCATTTTTAATAATAATATCAGTTCCATCATGAACAATCGACGCATTTTGTTTTAGGATACTTGTTTTTATTTTTTCCTTATCCTGCTCTTCGGCAATATCTAAAATTTTTATGCAAGGTTTGGAAGGCTCACGAGAAATAACATTATAATTTTTTAACTTTTTAGAAATTTCCTTCCTAATTTTGCATGTATCTTCATCTGTCTTACATGTTATGGCTAATCCGCCTTCTTTTATACTCCGTACTTTTGTAATACCAAGCTCTAATTCCGCTGGATTTAATTTCTTTGTTACATCGTCTCTAGTTGCCTTTGTATATTGCTTAGTTTTAGGCTTGATTATTACGGTGTTTTCTGCTACCTCAGCAAAACTCCTAGAAGAAACTTTTGGCTCCATTTTTTTTTCCTTGATTACCGTGCATATTTTGTTTAATTCTATTTTCTTATAATTTCAAGGCATTTGTTAAAAAAGAGAGACAATTATTACAAAACCATTTTAGATTATTTAAACCTTCTATAAATTGGTAATCCTTGACCGATAAATCAACGCAACGAATATGATACAGTATTCCACATAATCCAGAACACACAATGTCGCTTTGCTTAACCTTTGCGGTGCAATTAATCGTTGCTGCTATCATCGCCTCATTTGTACCGAATCTCTCCCCACCAACACATTTTTTCAAGCTTGGAAACAAGAAAAAATTATCGGGCCTAGATCTGGTGATGATGAGGTAGCAATTCGTGTCCTAATTCGACAAATTTAGCGGACTAATGAGAGGACGCGTTTTCCTGATAGAATAAAACTTTTTTTTTATAAATACAGTTGTTTTTTTCTTTCGCGTCAAAATGTGTCAGTACGCCACCATAATATTTTCCAGTTACTTTACCTCCCTATTCTAAGTAGTCAATAGGATGTTCAGTTAAGTTTCTCATAAACTAATCACATGAAAACTGAAATTTTGTCATTTCTCGTAATAACCTGTAGACGTACAAATTTTTCACTACGTCGACGCCATGATCCCATGGGCGTGCGAACGCTTCTTTAGGAGTCTTCTTTGACCACTGGAAAATTGCTTCGTTTCAAAAATGAGAAAGGGTATCATGTCGCAGCCATTGCCACAATCGATGAAAAGAATGTCCTATTCATGGCGTCAACATTCTCTGGCAACATGCGCCGTGCGGTCTTGTAGTTGTCCGTCAACATTTGCCGGAGAACATTTTTCGCATTTTCAGGTCTTCATGCAGGATTATGTGCACAGATCCCACGGAAATTCCAACTTTGGAGGTGATGTGTTCCACATTCATTCGGCGATCCTCCAAAACAAGTTTCTTCACTCGCTTGATCATGCCGTCAGACCGACTAGTGCGAAGCCGACATTGTCTTGGTTTGTTGTCGCATGACTTTCTACCTTCTTTGAACTGTCGTACCCACAAAACACACATCCACGAACTGGCGATGAATTTCAATCGGTGTCACACCACGCAAATGGAGAAAACGAATGATTACACGCTGTTCTTGTAATGAAAACGTCGCTTTAAGTATCGGAAACAGTCTTCACTCTCGCCGCTGCTGCTAGTCATGTATACTATACAGTGCTGCCATCTCGGTCACGCATTTGCAAAGAGTCCGCCCGTATTTTGAAACAAACCGCATGTTTCTATCTGTTCCTAGTCCTGAGAAAATAATTCGGAGATATTCTAACTTGAATGCACGTCGTAAAGTCACGCTTTCGGATTCTCAAAAAATCATGACTAGTGTTATTGGCCGAAAGAAGCGATTATTGCCTTTTTCAGAGCACGTTCATCACAAGAAATCAATTGTGCCTGTCTTTTTGTCTCTGCAGACAGTGACGGTTTTTATATAAGAACTACAGAGCTGCAGAACACATTAATTAAATTTTGTAAAACAATAACAATTATCTAAATTAATTATATATTAACTGCTTCTTACAATATTTTAAAAATTATTTGAACATATTAGAAATTATAATGCGTATTCTGGCCAACAGACGACTGTATACACAACAATGCATACAAAGTGTGTGCACAGCGCATAATTATAAATATCTTTCATTGTCATTGGCTCAAGCACGTGACTATATGGCTTTTACATAGGTGTTTGTGCGCTGCGAAATTGCCAGCTCACGCGGAGATATTTCACAATTCCATGTCAAACCACGTCGCATGTTATCTTACAAATCACTATAAAATCGGTTAAAATGAACAGCGTTACATTTTCTTGGGACATGATCGAATTTACGCAATGAGCATTCTGCTTGTGGAGTTAGCAATGAACGCTAAATTTGGTCATTTACTTTTGATTTGAGTGTCCAACTTTTCGAGTAATGCTGTATAATACTGTCCTACCTTTCGCAAAATAACCGACCAATGCAACCTACTACATGCATTTAAAACAACAACAACTATCACCTTTCCACCCGATGGACCTGTTTTTCCCTTGTTTAGAGTATTTAGCCATTATCTAGATTATTGTTTTGTCTCTAGTATATACGAGGGGGTATTGATATCTAGTTAGCCAAGACCGGTTCCATGGATAAAAAAAATATTGCAATACCATAGCAACTAAAAATAACATATTAGAAGTGTCAGTGCAAAGTATCACGTCAAAAAGTCAAACCAAAGTTGCGCAATAAAATTTGAAAGAAAGGATGTCGACCGAAATTGTGAAAAATTGGAGTATCGATCCATCACCAAGTACCTGTAATTGAAGGGGTTAAGAGATAAGCAGATTTACGAAAATATTGTTAATATCCTTGACGATCAATGTCCTTCGTATGCGAGCGTGAAAAATTTAAATCGCAAGCTTCAAAAGGGGTAAAAGCGGTAAAAGGCCAGTTTCTGTGTCCGTCCCCGAAAATATTCATGCAGTTCATGACATGATTCGTCACAACGAATATCTGAGGCACTGAATATTTCATATGAACGCGTCCATCATATAGTTCACGTCAATTTGGACATGAGAAAAATGTCTGCAATGGATCCCCAAACGTCTGAATGTTAACCAAAAGCGTGCAAGGGTGGAAGCATCGCTTTCAATCTGTGCTCAGTTTGAGAGTGACTTTCAACGAAGAGGTGATAGAAGGTGTGGAGGCCTGGTTTGCAGAGCAAGATAAAAATTACTTTTTCAAAGGTCTAGGGGCGTTTCAGGATCGCTGTATTAAGTGCATTAATTTAGGAGGAGAGTATGTTGAATAATAAAATATTTTGACTTTCAAATGTTGTTTGCTTCTATAGTAGGCTAAGAGCTTTTCAATACATCCTCGTAGTAACGATCCATGTCTTATTAGCAGTTATAAAGCAGCGCAAAAATCCATACGTTTACGTTGGAAAAGCTTCAAACACGGCTTTGAAATGTTTAGCCTCTCACGTTTTTGGTCGATTATTAGCAATCGTGAAATCCATCTGGCGGAGACTTTCACATATGTAAAATGTATCTTACCCATTTATTCCAGGTTTTTTCAAATATTCAGCAGTTCCTGGAGCTTGATACGACGATTATTCAGCACGGCATTGTAAACTGTTTCAATGATATCATCGATTTTGGCTTTGCATGAAGCTAAATATCTTAAATTTAAGTACGATCACTTTTAAGTTCTGCTGACCGCTTTTTTTTATTATTGAGACCGAAGGAGCATCATTATCACTAATTCCATCTCGACTTTTATTTTAATTTGTGTTAAACCTTTCAAAACGAACTATTACCATTATAGAGGTACACGTCCATTGTTTTGCGGACTTGGGTGCTCCTGTCCATTGATTCGTTGCAGTGGTTGCAAGGTCGCATACCCACTAACTATTTACTATTTAGTATAGATTTTAATGAAATGCCACACTCCGATATATCACATTTATTTACAAATTTGGACAAAATTCACTAACACTAAAACGAATATTGCTTGATAAATTATTATACGTGTGTGTTGTCATGTTACTGAATAACTGTTGACCGACTATACTGGGTTCTTTTTTTATTATTGCACATACATTTTTCCTATGTGTAACTTTAAAGGGAAAATTGTCAAAGCATTAGCGGCATAGTAGCCAACCTGTTATACACCAGTGAAGGAGTTACCTATAGCTTAATTCTGAAATGACTTTGCCATGGAAAGAAAAAAAAACATTTTTTTATATCAAATATTTCTGAATTTTTATTCGAACTCTTGTAATCAAAAAAATCGCATACAATATTTAAATCAAGTAAACATTGCTACAATCACTAAGTGTCGAGCTTAAAATATAACAAAAAAAAATAGAAAACGCTCGCCGGAGCAGACCCGGTCTCGGTCATCTAAAACTGCCCCTGCCCGTTCTCGCCAACGTCCAACGGCCCACCCGGCTTCTGAGGCTGCCTCAGCTCAGGGGGTGGGGAGACCCAGAGGTAAGTAAAGAACTACAAAAAAACGTGGAAAAGGGCGCCACCGAATTTCTGCCGCTGGACGTCGCAAACTCGGAAACTTGATGAAAATCTATTATACAATAAAAAAAAGGCAGGTCGCGTGGGGCAGAGGGCTGGCTCTGTGACCGAGACTCGTTCCACTCTTGAGGATCGAGAGACGAGGGAAGAAAAAGAAAGTGCGTTGTTCCAACCAAACAATAATTATTTATTGACACCCCGTATATATATTAGGAAAAAAAAAAAACTGTACCGTTCACAAAATGGCGAACTTAGGATCAAGTTCTCAATTTACTAGACCAAATAATATATATATATATATATATATATATATATATATATATATTTAGAGAACAAAAAAAAATTAAATAGATAAGTAGGAATTAAAATAGGCGGCAATAGGGCCAATCACAAGTAAAGAAAAGATTAGTTTAAGAACAAAGAGATGTATATCCAAATAAATCTACTAATAAAGTTATTACAATGCGGCTGATGGCCTAGTACGCCCTAAAAAAAAAACAATACGTATTCTTTCTTTCTCGTAGGTTCACAATGTACTACAGGTTCAACAATTCGTTGAAATAAATCGAGCTTAAGCTAGGAAGTTTTAAATTCAAATAAGATTTAGTAAAATATGAAATTTCATATAGTGAAAGTATACTAATCAATTAGCAAAAATATGAAATGCATACGATTAAAGTGTTCAAAAAAATAATCTGTAGGCCTATAATTAACGTATTCAAAATTAGTTAGCAAAAATTTGTAATGCCCATAATTACAGTATCCACATCAATTAGCAAAAATAATCTGTAGGCATATAATGAAAGTATTCAAAATTAATTAACAAAAATATGTAATGTATGCAATTAAAGTGTTCAAATAAATTAGCCAAAATTAAATCTGAATGCATATAATTAAAGAATTCAAAATTAATATTTATGTATTAACGCAAATTTATATATATTAAAACGGTTACTAAAGTTCGTGAAACGAATTCAATAAAGTGTAAAAGAAATGTCCCACAAAAAACTAAGGTCAGGCAACTCAGGATATTTCGTTTAGAAAACACTCGGGACTATTTAACAGCGATCTACTAATTAATAATGACAATAATTTATATATGCAAAGAAATGGGGAAATTTACGAATAACAATTGAAAAATAAAATTAGCGTAACGAGAGCTTATCTGACGGGTCCAACTGCGATCGGCGATCCCTCTCCCTCCAGGAAAGAAGAAAGCGTAACTGGCGGGAACAATCAGTTGATGTTATGTGATTTCTGCCCGTCGGATACACCATCTAAATAAAGGAAGAACAACGAAAGTAAGCAAAAAGAAAGTTACGACAGAGAAAGCCCTATACAAACCGAAGTAATGCGTTCGATGGCGGTGAAAATTAAAACTATGCCATTTACGTGTTACAAATTCTTCTCCCCTTACTGCAAATCCTCCAAAGGAGATACCCCATATAGCGAATATTATGGATGTGAAGATCGATTAGATTCCCTCGCGGGGCCGTAATTACAATGAATTACAATACGGCTACATCGATCAACATCCGTAATGAGAGAGAACGATAACCACGTTCGAAAAGATCGACGACTAACGACAGAGTGCCTAGAGAGCAAGTCTCGTACTTTTCTTTTGAAAAACGCGAGCACTAAAGTTCGACAAAAAAGGAAAAAAACTTGAAAGAAATTAAATATATATTAAAATAACGAATAACGATACCTATACAGGTAGGTTCGGTTGAAATGAAGCGAAATATATTGAAGATATTATTAATTAAATTACAAAATAAAGTAATAAAACGTTGAGCATTACGGACACGTAACAACATGTTTTATTAGTTTTTTTAACGTTTAAAAACGGACCTTCTATCATTTAGACAAAAGTTATTATAAAGGTTATGTGTTTTTTTTAGATAATTTTATTTGAATATTACATTAATATTTAGGCAAACCACCGTTTACATTTAAAACCAAATTGAGTCTAGGTGGCATAAACTGCACTAAATTCCTACACAATTCGTTGTGATTTTCATATAAATCTTCCCAAGCCCGATGAATAATTTCCCATAACTCACTTGCGTTTTTGGCTCTGAAATTTCTTTTATAAATGTCTTACGAATAATCTCCAAAGATTTTCTATAGGGTTAACATCAGGACTATGAGATCGTCAAGGTAATACTTCTATGTTATGATCTTGAAACCAGAACTCCGTATTCAAAAGGATTTTGTATTAAACAATTTAATAGTTCTTCACCTTGATTTGGAGTAGTTCGTTTTTGACCAGAGCCTGTTTTCCTTCGGTAGAATATTCCTGTTTCCATTTTCTTTTAATTCTTAAAATTGTGCTCTTATTGTAATGGAAATGAACATCTCTAATTGGCCAACCTTCTTCAACTTTTGCTATAATAAAATAATTTTTTCTATTCATGACATTGAAATCAGTCATTTTGAAATCGATTCGATGGTTGAACCACTAGGGTTTGAAATTATCCGGATTTCGCATTTCGAATTGTTTGACATTTAATTTCTGAGAAATGTCACTTCATGTATATTTTTTTTAAGTGCATTAATTTGTTAAAATGAGTGGTGATATTGATATAGAGCCAGAATAAATTATAAAAGCTAATAATGCATTTTCTAATTTGACCCCTCCCAAGTCGAAACACATTTACGAGTTCACTTACAGAAGAAACGATATAGCGTAGAAGTTACTTACAGGTAAATAATCAACAGGCTCAAGCTCAAATTCAGTTATTCCTGTCAAATGAATACAAATACTTCCGATAAATGTATAAATACAATTGTCGCTAATTATACAAATTGCTCTATTATAGTTAATGTACATCAAAAATAATAAAAAATGATTTATTAACGTTTATTTTAAAAATTCCTAGAAAAAATAGCATATGCAACTCGTGGCTAATGAAATTTCAACGTCTCTAGTTACTTTTTTCAACTCGTTATCGCTCGTTGAAAAAACTACTCTCAAGGTTGAAATTTTATTTCAACCACTTGTCCCATAATATAACGTATGATCAAAAAGTCTTTGGATCGTGATAGCCATGAAACGTAAAGCTATCTATAAAATTATTTACTTCTGTGATTCATTGCCTTGAAGGACGCATAAGTCACAAATAAAATAGATTTTAGGTTATGGTATTTATTTACATTTTATGTATGTTATATTTAATAGCATTTATAGAGATTACAGAATGCATTTATAAATAAACGAAGTTTTAATAACTAATAAAAAAAAATAAGGTTCATTACAGTTAAGAAAAGAACTCCCACAATGAAACAATCACATTCAGGTAGGTACACTTTTACAATAAAAAATTATAAAAGATGTTGAAAATGTCTTCCCTGTTCTTGAATACACCGGTTAGCACGTCGGCCCATGTTATTAAAAACTTTAATTAAAAGATCAGGTGTTACTGTGAGACAGTTTTCAACAATATGTTCTTGTAATTATCTAAAGTGTGAACTGGAGTTTTAAAAATGTTATTCTTAAGCAATGGGAATAAGAAGTAGTCTAAAGGGCTCAAATCACAAGACCTAGGTGGGTGACGTCCGTCTGATATTAAACTTTCATCATAAAATTGACGTAAATATTCCATGGTTACTCGAGCAACATGCGGTCTCGCGTTATCTTGCTGAAAGTATCCATTATGAAGTTCATCATCGTGCAATTGATTGATAAAAGGATCAAGTATTTGATTTATATATCTTTCAGCCTTTATGGTATCTTGAAAAAATATTGGCCCTATTACCCGTTTACGGGACATTGCAACCCAAACACCAATCTTATGACTATGTAAAGGAGCCCCACTATGAAAATTAGGATTATTCTCGCTCCACATACGCATAACTTGTTTATTAACGTATCCAGATAGGTAACAATAAGATTCGTCTGTAAAAAATGTTAAATCAAGGATATCGTTATTCATATGGTCATTAAACCAGGTACAGTATGATACTCTCTTCTGATAATCTGGTGGCAGTAACTTCTGACACATCTGCAGTTTATAAGGAAACATGTTCAAGTCATGTTTAACAATGGTTTGACACGTCCCATAACTTAAATTGATTTCTTGTTTCAATCTACGCAAGGATAAGGTAGGTTCTTCCTGCATGCGTTACCTAACCAGATCAATAACATCATAATTTCTAGCCCGTCTTCTTCCAGATCGAACACTATCGCTGATATTACCAGTTCCTTCAAATTTGTCCACAGTTCGTTGAAGTTGCCGAAAAAAATCTCGTTCGATTATTGCGAAGTTGGGAAATCTCTCACGGAACTCATTCAAACATAAACGAGGTGAATAAACCCAATTACCATTTTCACCTATATTTCCATTACTGTAGTATTTGATTTGATAATAAAAATTTTATGTTCTAATTGAAATATTTTGAATTATAACCAGCTGACTTGAAAGTTGTCAAGTAAATGTCAAAACTAATTGAAATAAATAATTTCATAGATATCTCGTAAATTCCACGGCGATAGCGATCCAAAGACTTTTTGATCATACGATACTATTCTCGTTAGGAAACTTTTGGTATTTGCATTTTTGGTTAAGTTAATTGTCACGATATGACGTTAATAAACGTCAGAAAAATACAAAATTAAACGGGAAAAAATAAATATACGCGATTTTTTTCTGGATAAATCTTTAATTAAATACATTTTATTGAAAAGTAGATAATTTATTTAAATCATGAATAAGTACAACAAAGTTGAAAGAGTAGCAATGATAATGTGGTACCAGAAGAATAATAGTTTAAGGACGGCCATGTTTTCCGTTAATTATTCTGACAAGCCTATACTTGTACGAAAACAATTTTAAATATTCTTAACAAATTCAAAGCATATGGTTGTTTTCTAAATTCTCACGAAAAATAAACTAAAACCAATCACGTGTTAACAGAACACATGAAGCTGAATATCCTGTGTTATGTAGAGAAACGGTCTGTAGGATTGGTTTTAGATGTAGACAGGCATTTTGGAGTAGCGTACATTTCGGTGTCCAAAACCTTGAAAAAATTTAAATATAAGCCATACAAGATATCAAACCATCAATTGCATTTAAACCCAAACTAACTCACACTATATGATTGATTTATGCATTTACTTGTGTTAATTATGTATGTATGTTAAATTAAAACGAAGAAATTTTATATAAAATAATTTTTACTAATGAAGCTACGTTTACCGTAAATGGGGAAGTCACTTTCAGAACCGGTTTGTATCCTACATTTAGCCATTGAAAAATAGCAAATTTCCTTTCCATTAATCCATTAGGTATTGGTCCCGTACAAATCCTCATGTCCATAATAACGTGCAAATACGTAACTTGGACGAACTGAAAGATCGTTGACATACTGCATATGATGTGTTATACGTCGATTTCGCCCCGTGTATATTTTTAGTATCCGCTATAATTATTACTACTCAATCATACTTCTTGAATTCTTAAATTTAAATTACCTTATTTTTCATTTTGGGTTGTTGGTTATTTTTTAACCACTGGGTATATATAAAAGGTTGGCTAATGTTGTTCGTAGGAATAGTTTACACATTTATTAGATCTCATTGGATAAATACCTTCGTCTTTTTGTGTCATTCTAGGGAATGCATATATAAATTTCTACTTGGCTGTCATTATTTGAATTAAGAATGTAAACATTTCAAGTCATGCGTACATGCGCTTTGGATTCTCACGGACAAGCGATATGCATATTGCAGTGAATTGTGGTGTTAATTGCTTATTTAACTTGGCCCACAATACACAGTAGCTTGCTCGGGCTATCTTCAGTCGGGTCCGCCTTCCAGGAGCTCTTGTATCTTCAAGGTTACCCTCATAGGGTACGTGATAAAGTAAATAAAACAAAAGGTACTAGAAAAGTAAACAAAGATTCACCGCACGAAGTTTTAATTTAAAAAAGAAAAAAAAAAAAAAATTGCTACTTTATCAAATATAAAGAAGTGTTGTGACACAAAATATGCCGCAATTGTGAGGAAAACTTATGTAAAAATTTACTGCTACATTAGACTAAAAACCTCACTAGTGACCGCGAGCAAAATTAACCTAATTAAATATTCAGGAAAACTGTCAATCTTATCAATTACGTTATTCCCAACTTAAACGTCAACAGAACATAACTGTAGGCGCGCGCATCAAAAATTAACCCATGCGCACATTCAAAATGGTACAAATATAATTTTCCCACCAAATTCCTAACCTTCTAGAATGAATTACTGAAAAAAAATACTTCAAAAAAAATATGAAAATTTTCCTTAATATTCATCTGACTCTAAATATATTTTATAAACTACAATTTTCTGAATTTACGAGCTCATTCAATATTCAAATCACATAACTAAACTAATATATATATATATATATATATATATATATATATATATATATATATATATATATATATAATAATACTTGCTAAAATACACTTACATTAATTAATTAATGCAGTCATCACACTTCACAAAAAATACAAAAGAGAGATTTCAGATAGGTCACTTAAATCAAAAAAATTACAAGTATAAAAGACTCGTAATAAATCGAAAATTAATTTTAACACATCAATATCACTAAACTAAAACATAAACCGAAATTATTATAATAACCTGGATAAAAAAGAAGTCTTTATCCAGCAGACAATTAATTAGAAATATCTGTTCAGAAGCTGGTTAATCTCTAACATCTTCTCTCCCGGAAATGGAAAATATCTAACATAAAAATCAAAAGAGCAACTACAGCTATCACTTCCAAAGTGGCGGGAACTGCAAACATCAATCATGCCCGAACATTCTACAGTCGTGGACAAAATACACATTATAATAAATTTTTCGATAAATATTAAATATTTTCAAATATTTTTCTGGAATAAAATACATTGTAGTTAGTTATAGCTTCTTTAAATGTTCTCTTCGAGAAAAAATTCATAACAATATGTGTGCGTTCAAATATAGAATTTATGCAAGTCATTGAAGCTATATTTTTAAATTGTAATTAAACAATGCTGTTTAATGTAAAATATACTGAGAATAGGAACTTAGTATTTTATCGAAATTTTTTAAGATATAATTTAATTGTATTTAATTAGAGTAACTCATTTTTGGTATTTCGGTATGGGATTTGAAAATTAATGACATCTATACGTAATTATTTGTGTTATGGTACGATGTAATATTTATTTATTTATTGGTCCTAATTAACGATACTTAATTTGTACTGCTTGTGACCTCGCTTTAGGGTTGTGTTCGCTTCCGTTTTACTTCTTGAAAATAATTAACTATCGAGTAATTAGAATATTCTTTCAAATGTTTTTTTTTCGTGTGACGTCGCAACTGTCCGTTATAAAAATGCAAATCGGGCTATGTTCTCTCTGATTTTGCTCTTGTTCAAGTCTGAGTGATTAGTTTCATTACTTTATGGTGTTAAAATTGTCTTAATGATTAGAATTGTATGAAACAGTGTTTTCTGTTCGCAATAGCGGTTTATAAATTCTAATTAGTCTGGTGAAAATAAAGAGGAATTAGTACTACCGTTATTTGTCGTGTATATTCACGGATTAGACAAGATATTTTTTCCGGCCATGTGGTGAATCCGCAATTTTATAGACTGTAAAAATCATTGAACAAAGTGACTAATTCTCGAGACTATCTTGTAGAAGCCATCGTTATCCTAATTAGGCGTTTCGTTTTCCTAATTGTTTTCCCTTTTTTTTATCTACAGAGAAGTTGGTTTGGACTAGTATAACCATACTTAAGCGAAGGACGTAATTCATTCCGCCGATCTATAAAACCCTGTGAACCACGAGATCGCCGTTTTTTTTTCTTGCTTCATAAGGTAATACCATTGTGTTTAATTTCTAAGGACCAAAATTAGTATAATTCAATTTCTCTCCGGAACAGACATTTGGTATAAATTTTGCATATCAAACCTATATTGATTCATTATTTTTTTTTATCAGTACTAAGAAATTGTTCGTTAAGTACATGTTTCAGATGATATAACTTCATAAAGTATAAGTTATAGCCGACCGTTGTTAAACAAGTGTTGTTAACCTCGTTCTGTTCAAGTTAGTAATTATAAGATTACTTATCTTCAGTATAGATGTAATTATTTCATATTTTTTTTATATATAATTAAGAAGCATTACATTACCCTTGTGGTTATAATAGTCAGAATGTCATACATTTAATTATCGATGTGCTTGGGCCATTTTCTTAGTGAAAAGCATGTAACTGATGCAATTATTCATTTTTTTGTGATTACATAATAATCAGTTCTACATATACTGTGTGAAAACATAATTTTTTTAAATTAATTTTTGTAATTTTTTTATCATAACTGAAATTAATGAACAGATCATTTTAAAGTATAATTAATATATTTCTGCATATATAGTGTGGACAAATCTCTATAGATTTATTTTGTAAAAATTTTCGTAATTTGAAATTTACGCAGTTAAATAATTAATTGTGTGTTAAATATAAATTAATTATTGCATATACAGTGTGTATCTTTGATAAATTATTTATGCAATGCTTAGATTACGAACCTTAGTTAATTTAATTGCTAACCATTATTGGTCAATTCATTTCATACATTGAACTTATTTTTTTATTAAATCGTATGACCTAATTTATAGAATTTATCTAAAGCACCTGATTTTATGTGCATCTATTTTTACTTTCACATGTTAGTAACTTTATAGTCTGCACTTTAATTAATTTCATGCATTCACAATACTGGGTGAGTCTTTTACTCATGACCAGAACTTACTTTGTTTATTGAGAAATCTATCACTACTTTAACGTAATTATTTGCTTTGATCAAATTTAGATATAGGCTTTTCATTGCATTCAATCATTTTTTATATTTTATTGTGACGTGGTTAGCCAAGTTGGTATAACCTTTATTTTGACATTCTGTGGTACAATATCTTATTGGTTATTGTTTTGTTTTTGGGTTATCATAAACCCTCCATTGTTATTGTTTACATTATTTTTTTATTTATACAAGTATATGAAACACGTAGTTACCTTTGATTTATTCAATTTACCATCGGCAGTGTCTATGTTCACTGAGAAGGCTAAAGAATATAAACATGGTGGCGCCTTCATAAAAATAAGATCCACCCTCCTTCCCTGCCGCTCGCCTCTATAACTGAGAGCTTATGATCTCCGGGGCAATCATGTTATTGGGGTAAGTTGATAGATCTGAAGTTAGGTATCAAGGTAAGTGAGAAGGCGCAAGACTATTGCTCGTAGGAGCATATAGCAGATGGAATAAACCCAGAATTTATTCGGAATACCCTGCGTCGATTGCAAGATCGCCTTGCTTATTGCCATGGAAGACAAGGAGGGCACTTCGAAAACTTGCTATGAAATTAGACATCACTTTTGTTATGTTTTGTTTGACTTAATTAATCGTTAGAATAAAATAATTTCTTCATTCAAACCTGAGATTTCATCTAATTCTTCATAGCTTTATTTTGCTCTGTATTTCCTGCTGTTGCCTGTACAAGTATTATTGCCGAACCAGATTCTACTATACTTTCGCGATAAATTTTAATACTTTGGAAATAGATTTAAAAAGTTTCATGTCTGCTGAAAAGTTTAATTTTTCAATTTAAAAAAAATAATAGTAGGGCCCTTGAACTAAGACTAGCTGATTTACAGAATAGTTGTTTTATTTGCATTAAAATAGATCTGTTGGTTCTCGCACTTCTCGCTCGTCGAACCATAAATATATAACTGGTTGCCTAGTATTTTGCTAACGTATTGACACATAGAAAAAATGTATGTGTAATAATAAAAAAGGAACCCGCTATAGTAATAGATTATACATTCAGGGAATAAATATTATTTGATACTCTTACCGCCATCTATTTATCAAACCAAGAACACTTCACCCTAGTGCATATATAATAAAACAGAACTTACGCAAAATAGAATGGTGGCGTTGGTTAATACGATTTGGGGACAATGTTTATAGTTTGGTATATAGGGTTCTACTTCTCCAGTAGCTCTTGAAAGTTTACGCCCAGTCGCCCTTAGTATGTATTCTTGTCTAAAAATGCAATACATTTTACGTATCTTGCGTCAATATTAACTGATCTTACCTTACAGTTTCTTCGACATCTAAATTAAGTACATTCCATCTCATCTTCAGTTTGTTCAACCTTCTTTTCCACATAAGCATAAATATAGTTGCTACAAAAAAGGATCAATAAAATGTTTGCGTTTTCGTATTTCTAATCTCTGTAGAAGAGACAGGGCTTAAAACTTTAATTGTTGGTAGAGATTCTCAATTATATTTTTTAAACTACATACCGTACAGTTTGTCTATAAATAAATGTCTCTCCCTAGATATTGCTAATTGATACTGCTAATATAATACTGTGTTTTAGGGCGGTAGTGCAAACTATACGGGATATAATAAATGAGTCTCGCACTTATCTTTCCAATAATCCGTGATGTATTTTATGCAGCTACTTCCCAAAATGAAATAGCATTGACGCAGTTACTTTAGTTTTGTGTAACTTAAAAAAATATTGTTCGATCAGTATAGATTTAATTTTTATTTTTAGTTTTATTTAAATATAATCAAATAGATTTAGTTGTCTTTATTTTACGTATTAACTCATAGGTTTTAATTTTGTTCTATTTGTAAATATAAAGTGTATATAAAGGTCTTGGAGTTTCCCAAATATTGAATGTGTTATTTACCTAGCTCTGGTCAGGTATTACCTATATTGCTTTATGCCTTGTTTGGTTTCTACGGCCATAAAACTATTTATTCAATACAGGTACAACCTTCTGGTAAATCCGTTCATTTGGTGGTTGTAAACCTTTATAATAGCATATGTTTTATTGTTATATTTTATGTATTGTATTTTGTATATTGTATTGTATTTAATGTATTCATATTTTGCGATACATTGAGAGATTTCGGTTTATTGCATTTTTCCTTTATTCTTAGAAAACTGTTTCGTTATTTCGACTTCCTGTTTATTGTAATTTACGTACTTGGTATATTACCATTAAATACCTGTAGCAATTGTATTGCGTATTTAGTATTTAATATTTATTTTATTTCCCCATAATTAAGGTTTCATGTGCATATTGTTTATTTTAATCCATTTATGACGTTTGCAAACTACAGCATATACTTTTCCTTGAAGAATAGTAAAATATTTGAATGGCAATTTCAGTATAATAAATTTAGTTGTTTTCTCCCTCCTTTGTAACTGGCGGGGACAAAACTTTCTTTGTAAAAATAAGTACATACAACAAAATTCAGTTCCAATCAAGATCTCAGCGATCTCACTACAAGAAAATATTATGTATTTGCCAGCTTCTTGGTCTTTATTATTAAAACCAGATTCATGCATTTATATTAAGTTCGACGGAACTCCAAGATTCAATTTATTAATTATCTTGTAAATAAATTAGTGTTACTCAAAACTATTTCATTATTTCAACTCATATATTTCGGTCGACACATACCGAAAATTCCTTCAAACCAGGAGGAATAAACAAATATCATTGAAAATTTCCAGCTATAATCAGTATTTTAATCGATGTCTGTCTATATTTTTAGATAAACTGTGCAGCTATAATAAATAGAAAAGCAACGCAAATCTATGTGTCGGCTATATACTGATAAGAGAGTATTCATAATATCTGTTTACAATTAAAGAGTGATTTTCAGGTAGATATTATTTTAAAATATATTAACATTCGGACATTCTTTATTGGAATACAACCCTTTCGGTTTTGTTTTTTTTATTGCTTGAGTGCTGAAACCTAAGCTTAATATTTGGACTACATTTTGTTTCAATTTTTATTATCTTTATTTTATCACAAGCAATTTTGATTGGAATACCGGTAATTAATTTTTAATTGCAATTATGATATGTCTCACAAGGTTTTAATTGCATAAGTATAAATTCTATTGTACAACTGATGAGATCTCAGGTGTTTTTTTCTGCTATGATCGCTTTTTAAACGAGGCCAATTGTGATTACATTTATTTATATTTTATTTCTGTAAATGGGTTCACTCGTTTAATTGTTTTGGTTGTAGTTGTTTTATGTTGTTAATGATATACAGGGTTCACTTATTTAATTATTTCGAATATGGTTATTTTATCTTGTAAATAATATACAGGGATCATTAATTGGTTTGAGAATAGTTACTGTATTTTTGATAAATAGATATTGTACTAGGGTTGTCTATGTGTGAGTTCTCTTTGTAAGTGGTGTTAGTAGCTTCCATCATAAAACCATCTTTCCTTTTTCACCTGGTGAGTCATAATATTTTCTACGACTTCCGTGTGGCGTAGGTTTTCAGTTTACAACACAACAAAGCATAAGATGCACGATGGGACCCTTATTCCCATTTAAGAGCTATCTAATTTTGTGTCTACATTTCGAAAGGAACCACACATCATCTTCACTGACGCTAGGGTACTGGCTGGTTGGTTTGTACTCTTCAACAGCAACCCGCTCACTAAAGGTAAGTCCCTGGAACGCTACTGCATTTCGAAGACATCAGAGCCAGTTCTCGAAATACTTATTGCTTTTAGCTTTACGCATACCAATAGACAATAGTAACTCATAATTTTCTTTAAAAAAATAGGTACCGACAAACCTGATCAATAAAACATTGCATCAAAAAGCTAGAGCTTTAATAATGTGTACAAAAGTACTCTTTTCTTCTTTAAGCAGGGTATTTTGTGTTATATTATTTTTTGCAGTTGATCTGAATGGAATGCGTACTATTCGCCTATTATTGGTCTACCTTTTCAAAGATATTTAATAAGAAGCATCCCACTGCAGTCTCAAAAGTTAGTAGCTATAACTTTTTCGAGCGAGTGAAATACTTCTTCTTTGGAGCACTTATACCAGTCTCAGTCCATTGTTTCAATTGTCGCTTCCTGTCGGATATATATTAGTGTATCCAGTTTTCATTAGCTGTTATTATTAGGCATCAAAAGTCTTAATTGCGCCAAATTAAGGGCTGAAATACGTTCTCGGTCGAGTTTGTTGTTCACAATCAGCAAATACGGCATCCTTATTGCATATAATATTTTCACACTCAATTCATTATGCAAAATCGAAACTACTGATTCAGACCAGATGTATAGAGCCTCTGCTATTTCGCACACTTTTACTCGATGATCATCAAGCACCGTATTATGTACGTTTTAAATCATATCTGGAATACACACGCCTTTTGATCATCCACTGTGTTGTTCATCAAATACACTGGTCCGGACACGTTGTCCATCGTTGTATGGCAGCAATTGATGGAGATTGGTCCCCGTAAACAGATTCCAACTGAGCTTTGATTTCACTTGGAAATCCACCTTTCCCATGTTTCAAAACAAGTTGAAAATACTTTCGCTTCTTATGATCGCAATGAACTTTTAATAGTTATGTTTTGAAGAATAACTAACTTGAAAAACAAATTAGATTTATTTTAGTGTTGCTTTCGATCGTCAGGTTCACTAATTTCTCATCCGGCTTCGAAATATTAACGCTTTACCTGTTTATTTCCATTCTTAATCGTTTTTCTCCTCCAAACTTACAAAGGCAAAACAAAACACAATAGGAAATATAATGTGATGTGAAACATCCTTCTATACGTCAGGCGAAGATCTGGCGATGATTTCACCCGCCGATCGCGCAATTCATTCTCCCGGACGTTCTAGAGCCAGGAATAACATCAGACAGAGTCCGGAATAATCTCGAAGGCGCAAGCCGGATTATATATATATATATATAATCGCCAACAAATTGAATTTACCATAACATACAAAGGTCACGAAATAATTATCTTTATATATAACAGGTGTTCATTTGAAAAGTCAATCTAGTAGCATTTACTGAGAACATTTTGAAGTATGTCGTAAATTAAAATTTACTACTTAACCTACGAAGTCGTATATTTTGACAGTTTCATACATATAAATAAATAACAAATGTGATTGACATTATCAAATGTCATTTGGATTTACGTTTACGGAACAACAAACACATACTAATATATATATGCGTCTTATTCTATTAAAATTTCAAAGTAACTTAGATTGACTTTTCAATTGAACACACATTATATATATATATATATATATATATATATATAAATATTTATCAATTGATAAATTCTTGGAATTTTTCGGCTTTTAAATTAAATATTTAGAAATATATCAAATTAGTATATAATTTCGAAGTAAATATATATATATATATATATATATATATATATATATATATAAATATAATTATTTCGTGACCTTGGTATGATATGGTAAATTCAATCAGTTGGCGATTTAAGGTCTGGCTTTATTTTAAAGCATATATATTTAAAACAACCCTGCATATTTCGGTAATGATGCCTTTATCAAGGATATAAAATATAAATAACAGTATACAAATGTCATATAATTGAGTTGCTATCGATAAAATTATTCACAGATACATTCCAATTGAATAATAATAAATCATGCCTTAGTATTCCAAAAACAGATAAACAACAAAAACAGGTAAAAGCAAGACATGAGTTATTATTATGTATGCGCCCGTGGAATACTAAGGCATGATTTATTATTATTCAATTGGAATGTACCTTTGAATAATTTTATCCATAGCAACTTAATTATATGACATTTGTATACTGTCATTTATATTTTATATCCTTGATAAAGGCATCATTGCCGAAACATGTAGGGTTGTTTTAAATATATATGCTTTAAAGTAAAGTCAGACTTTAAATCGCCAACTGATTGAATTTACCATACATATATATATATATATATATATATATATATATATATATATATATATATACAGGGTTGAGCAAAAGTAACGCAGCAGTCGAATAATTCCGTAAATATAAACTTTAGAACAAAATGTTGTTAACAAAAGTTTTTTGACAAGTTATTTTGTATTGGCTTCAATCATTTGCTTTTTTTTCATGAAGATTACATATGACAGCCAAAAATTTTTTTTTTAAATGGAAATAATATTATTTTTTGGACAATTCGGAAACTTTATTAAGTTCTGAATATGAATGCGTACTATTTTCATGGGGTTAGATAATAAAAATATTGAGAAAAAAATTAAATTTAATAAAAGTAAACAAACTACAAAATTAAATTAAATGCTCAAAGTGACGTCCTTCTACGACCTGACAGTGTCCTAAACGTTCCCAAAAATGACGAATTGTATTTTGTAAACTATTAGGTGGTATGGCTTGTATCTCACGAGTAATTTTTGCTCTCAAATCCTCTAGGTTTCTAGGTTTATCCTTGTATACTTGCGACTTCAAGTGTCTCGAAAGAAAGAAATCCAATGGATTTAAATCGGGAGACCTAGCGAGCCAATCAATAAAACCCCGACGTCCAATCCAACGACCGCAAAAAATTGTGTCTAAATACTGTCGAACATTAATAGCATACGGTTTGGCATGCTTGGTTGATTGTCGTTAGGAAATAAAATCAACAGATCTGGTACAATATGGTTACGCAATAAATGTAAGTAACCATCATCATTTAGGTTGTGTTCCAAGAAGTACGGACCTATGATGCGTTGCCCAACAATGCCAGCCCACACATTAAGTTTGTGGCGATGCTGTATATGATTTCCTCGCATCCAATGTGGATTCTCAGTCACCCAATAACAGCAGCTTTGCCTATTTACAAATCCATTTAGAAAAGATGTAGCTTCGTCAGAAAATAAGATGTTGTTTAAAAGATTTGGATCGTTGTTGGACAATTCTATTGTTGTTTCACAAAACTGTAATCTTCTGTCCGGGTCATCTTCGTTAAGTTCGTGCAGTAAGTGTATATTATAGGGCTTGTATTTGTTCGCTTTTAATATTCGTCTAATAGATCTGCTACTCATATCATTTTCTAATTCTAGTTGAGTGGTTGACGTAGTGGGATTTTCCGTTACAGCAAGAAAAACATGAAGAGATCGGTCTTCATTAGTGATTTCTTTTGGTCGGCCAGTTTTAGGTATATCTCTAACATCGCCCGTTTCTCTAAATTTAGTAACCAATCTCGAAACTGTTGATTGAGCTATAGGATCTCGATCTAAATAAACATTATTGAATAAAGTGCAAACTTCGTGATGTGAAAGTTGCCTGTCACCATATCCGACCATCATAAGAATTTCTATTCTTTCTTTAGTAGTTAATTTGACCATTTTCACACAAAACACGTATTAAAAAAAGCAAGTTTTGCGATGGAAACTATTTTATTGTGAAACGTCAATAATTTAATGACAGTCAAAAAATCTACAATTTCCAAAGCAATCTACAAAACACTGCACTAGTGCAAATGTACGTTTATTATTTTATTTTTTTCTCAATATTTTTTATTATCTAACCCCATGAAAAAAGTACATATTCATATTCAGAAATTAATAAAGATGCCGAATTTTCTAAAAGAAAATATTATTTCTATTTAAAAAAAAAAAATTTTTTTGCTGTCATAGGTAATCATCATGAAAAAAAAACGCAAATGATTGAAGCCAATACAAAATAACTTGTCAAAAAACTTTTGTTGACAACATTTTGTTCTAAAGTTTATATTTACGGAATTATTACTGATGCGTTACTTCTGCCCAACCCCGTATATATGCCGCTCGCAAGGCTAGGGATTGATTCAGCCAGCGACCGTCCTGTTAGAACATAGCTATAAGTGTGAAATAAAGATGGTTATATAATTGCGAAATAAATACTATTATTATTGTTATAGTTTTGAAATATTATTAGCGCCTTTTATTATTAATATAGTGTGTTTTAATTACCGTCAGTTTTATTTAAACGAACCCGACAGACAAGTTTCTTACAATAAAATAAAAATTCAATTCAATAATTTTTCAATACAAAACATACGGCCCTCAGTTAGGAATAGTTTACTCCTTAATTTAAAAGATTACAATAATGATTAATTTCTTTAAAGGGACAAATTAGATAATGTATATTGTTGGATCATGTTTCTGTTACTTAAGATAATGCTTACGTTAATGTTTTTACTTAATATTATTTAAACTAAAATATCTGAAGAATTAATTTATTTTATTAAAATAGTGTCGACTTGACATTTTTATAAGTAAGTAATTTTCTTATATTCTTATACCTACCGGTGTCCTTAAAAGAAAAAGACAACGTATGAAAAATTGAGAAAGATGTAATTATATATACCTCCAAAATATTGTGCAAAAGTATATTACAATATTACAATACTTTCGAAGCTTATTAATATGATTAATTTATCTTCAATAATTTGTTAAACTTGGCTTGTTTATTTGTAATACCGTTGGATACATTACTTGATAT
This sequence comes from Melolontha melolontha, assembly GCA_935421215.2. Taxonomy (NCBI): domain Eukaryota; kingdom Metazoa; phylum Arthropoda; class Insecta; order Coleoptera; family Scarabaeidae; genus Melolontha; species Melolontha melolontha. Next base: position 5,366,264 of record OW285240.1, on the reverse strand, counting down.
TTACGAATGTACATTCTATTGTTATTAAATACCATGCAAATATTATTTGCATTTACTACTGGTGTTCATTATTTTCAGATTACTCCATGAATACTATTTAATATTAGTTATTTTCATATAAGAATCGACCATTCGTGAAACGATCATAGATTACCAGAACTATATTGTAAACAATGGACATTTTAAAGAAAAATCTACAAATTTCACAGAAGATATTGAATTTGAAATACAAAAAAAAAATTTAATACTCCTTTTATTTATTTTTGGTACATTTTAGAATGTTTTTTTACTTAATTAGACTATAAATATTGTTAATGCGTAATATAACCTAGCAATCTATTGACATTATATATCAAATACTATATGAATCATGCCCAAAGCACAACCCATTTAACTACGTCTAATGTTTTCTTCTGATACGTTTAATTTACTGTGTAAGATCATAACAAAAAATCTATTTACACAATGTACTAGAATTTATATTCTGCCAGTTATTATACAAAGTGAAGCATAACCCGTTTTGACTAGGTTTTATTGTTATTTATGATCTATTTCATTTATTTAATTTTAAATTTCACAGCAATATCTACAATACGTACGTTGGATATGATACGAGGTGTGGCAGTTAAGTTCCGGGAACTTGTCAATAAGTTACGAGCAAAATTTTATTATCGACCTTCACAATAGTCTCCCTCCATCCTTGGTAATCCTCCGAAGTTTACCTTTGCAGTACCGCGCTTATAGCTTCCTTGATCTCCTGCACGTCACCATTATAAGTTCCCTTGAGGTGCGACTTCATCTTGGGGAATAAGAAAAAGTTTCAGGGGGCGATATCGGGGCTATAGGGTGACTGCAGCAACGTTGGAATGCCTTTTTTCGCTAAAAACTATTGCGGAATGAACGAGGAACGGACCGGCGCGTTGTCGTGATGTAAGATCCAGTCGTTCGCGGCGAGTTCGAGCCGCACGCGGAAAATGGGTGTCCGCAGACGCTCCAGGACGCCAATATAGAATTGTCCAGTCACTGTCTGGCCGGCAGAAATATATTCACGATGAATGATGCAGCGGATATACAAAAAAATATCAACATTGCCTTCAGTCGCGATTTGGACATCCTCGCTTTCGTGGGCCGCTCCCCACCCTTTGCCACCCACTGCTGACCTTGTTTACGTGTCTCGGGATCATACTCAAATATCCAGGTCCCAAATCTTTCGCATGTTCAAATTCTCGTGTAACATCTTGCGAACGGTTTCTTTGTTGATGTTTAATTCGTCCGCGATTCGCGCCCCTCCTTGAACCGCTTCGCCCATTCATACACGCGCGTTTGCGATATGCACTCGACTTTGTACACCGCCTTCAATTTTTGAATGATTTCCGATGGTTTTTAGCCACAACACGTTTCTTGCTCATTTTCACGACGCCACTAAAAAAGTTACTTTCGAAAAACACACATAAAACACAAACCAAACGTGCTATCGACTTCAAACTTCGACTGGAACTAAAGGAAGGTCCCCTCTTTCAAGAAATATCTTTACCAACGATACACTGCTGCCAGTTCCCAAGTTCTAAATAAATTCCCGGAACTTAATTGCCACACCTCGTATGTGCAATATGTACGTTGGATATGACTTACATTTAATGTGTTCCGATTAAGGGAAACAGATAAATTGTTATCAAATTTTGAACGTTGCGGATGTACAGGGCCTCGTAGAGCACACATCTTAATTTTTAATAATTCACTTGTATATAAAATAAAAGTAAAAGTTTTAACAATTGATTTTCGTACGTAAATATATTGAGGTTATTGAACCCATACAAAACTGTTTATCAATGTTATCTTGTTTTTATAATATCGGCAGCTGTTACGCATGGAACACACGCACATATGCTGTAGTGTGGATCTGTGTAAGTTCAATAGAGTTAGTATACACTCTGAATTCATATGCGGCACATAATATAATTTCAAGGGTTTTTTAATTTTGGAGTTCTAGTCGTAATTGACACAATTATTTAACTTACATTCTATATAATTGCGTCTTTCCATTATTCATACATGTTTTTTTTCTTTCAAGGATAGCCTGTATAAGCCCAGCAAAATTTAAAGAAATATTAAATATATATCTTACCCCAAACTGACATAAACATAGAAAAAAATACTGTTGCGGGATTGTCCAATAAAAATCCAAGCTGCGAAAAAGAACATTCATTCTTTAATGGAGTAAATGGGCACAAAGAGTAATGTTCACAATATGGGCACAACATCAAGTTGCTGTTGCAAACTTCTTCGCTGAAATTTTAAAAGAAAAGCAAAATGAGAAACATTACTTATTTGTAGTTAGAAAATGTACATTACGTATTGTCTGTCGGTAATATATGCATTTATGGCCCCAAAGACGGAACTAAATACACCAACTAATGAGGCAGGAATCAAAAATTTCACGTAATATTCCAACCAAGCAAAATACATCCCTACTTCCGTACCAAAATATTTTTCGATTAAATTCAGGGGTTGTCTTTTAAAGATCATCTTGAAATTAGCCCAGTAACGGGCTAACAACTGAAAATTATATAAGTATATAATGTGCACAAATTAACTGATTATTTTAACATAACTGTAATTCTAGGTCAAAGATTTTATTCCAAAAAGCTGGCTTAAAATTACGAATAATTAATCTGTAAGTACATTCATATCTGTTCGCGAATAATCACATGAATCATTTGCTCGTAAAATTCATTAATTGATGTAAGTGATTTTATATATGAAAAGCTATTTTCTTATTATCTCATTCATGTTTTGTATAATATTTTGGAAAGAAGAGTATTAAGTAACCGTTATGTTTTTCAAATAATCTAGTAGGAATTCCCTCCATTGAGACTATTCCATTGTAGTTCCTATCCCAAGGATATTTTTATATCCACATGGTTAAAACTTTGTCTTGCTAGTGTTGCTAGTAGTACTTAACATTAAACACTAAAATTCGTGGGTTTTAATTTTTTTAAGAGGCGCATTTAACTTTCACTGGATACTATTTTATTTTCTTGGATTTATTTTCTTAAATTGGAATGAGCACTTAACCTTTCGCAAAATTTAATGCTGTTTTGTTTTATTTCTTTTTCACAGTTTAATAACAATAGAATGTCTTAAATTTCTATCGATGTTAGTCCAAAGTATTTTTTATTGAATTTTTTTAAGAATTTCTAAATTAGACTTACTGAGAGTGCACCATAATTGCATTGCATATGTCCAAATAGATTTAATTATTTCTTTGTAGATCAATAATTTATTTTCTAGTGTTAATTCTCTAAATTTTATACCAAGCTGCCTTCTTTTGTTAAAAATATGCTTCCTCCAGGTTAGACACCTGAATAAGTACATGCTTGGGGTTATGACAGTTGTAAGTTATTGAGAGTAATAGGTGGATAAGTATTTCTTCTTATTGGAAGGGTCACAGGTACCTATAAATTTTGGTTCATTAACTTTCAGCCTCTTTTTGCCACTTTAAAATTTTAGCTTTTTAGGGAGGCCGAATTAACTAGATGCTTCTAGATAATTCCTCTTCTACAATACAAAAGTAATTTTAATAATATAAAATATTAAAAATCTGCTGTGAAGAACACAATACAAGTTCAATATTAATATTTTTGTGAATGTATCCTTCTCTAGAGTCGCAGATACTGAGGAATCTGTGGAAAAATGAAATACGTATCTGTATGTGTATGTTATTTTGAAGGCGAAATTGATATCTACACTTCATGCTTCCAAAGCCATTTATTAAGATTTCTTGGGTTCTTTCATCACAAGAATTTACAATAGCATTACGAAGCTCTTCGATCGTGTGATGTCTAGTCTTGAAAATGGTATTCTTTAAATATAGAAAAATAAAATAGTCTAAAATCGTCAAATCTGGAGATCTTGGAGGAAAATTAATAATTCTTGTATCGAAAAATTCTTGCAAAAAAGCTATTGCTTCTCAGTATTTGTGCGCTGGTGCATTATCTTGCTGGAAATATTATTCCGTAAGTTCAACATCATGAAGTTCATTAATAAACGGCTCCAATAATTCATTTCGATATCTTTTAGCAGTTATGGTTTGACAAATAAATATAGGCCCAATAATTCGTCTTCTTGACGTCTCTCGGCGTCGAATATCCTCTATGCAATTTGCTGTTCGTTTTCTAGGTACACCACTGCCAGGTTTACGAGTTATTGCTCCTATTTTACCAAATTTAATAACGCAATCTTGAATATGTTTTGCCGGAAATCTGTAAGCACTGATTAGTGGAATAAACCAATCTCCATTTTCTACCTTTTGGCTAGTTCTGTAGTAACTATCGATTATAAATATTTTATTTTGTAACTCTAAAATTATAATAAAATAATTTAAAAAATATTTAGTGTGTTTATAATTTGAATTTATGTATGACAACTGTCAGATTTTTAAATTTTCTAAAGCTTCACATGTGCACCAATATTTGATTACTTAATTACTTAAAAAACTTTCCCCATTAGAGACGGCCATGCTTATTCAAAATTATACGTTTGTGACAAATTACGTACACAGTCATCAACCGTTATCCAAAAGCATTGCCGTCTCTCATGAGGAAAGTTTTTAAATGCACATTATATTAACACATATAACGGGTGTTCAGAAAAATTCGAAGCCAAAGTAGCCCTTGAAAATTTGAAGTTATATCTGAGATAGCGTACGGTAGAATGATATATTTACTTAACACAATTTTATAGGTTATCATTATCATACATGCAAATTTCAGTTAATGTTGAAAGATATTCCATTAAAATGCCAAACTAATTAATATAATTCGAAGGTAAGAATAATTAATTTGCAAATTTAAAATTAAGTGTTTTAATGTTTTAGAGAATTATTGTTGAACAATAGCACCTCTTCATGTAATATCTTACTTTGGAAGAAATTATATAATCCGATTCATATGCTATTCATTCTTTGGTAATAAAACTCGTCTAATCAGTGGCAATACGTAAAAAGAAAATGAAAAATTAAGGGGAATAATTTTACAAGCAAAGGTTTTATTCATCTTATAGTGATAATAGTATCTAGTTAGTTATCGTTTAATGTTAACATTAAACAAATTATTGTAAACAATGACTTAAAATAATTTTGAAATAGTATAGTACCTAGGTTGTAACTTTAAAATATAATCATAAATTGTAGTTGTATAAATTATCAACAATTATAATGGATATAATAAATTATTAAAGATGTTGGAGTTGTTCACCACCTTCTTCCAAGCATTTTACGTACGCAAATATATTTTGTACGGAACTATTTCTAATTTCATTAATTTTATTTATAAGTCTTGCAGATCTATCCAATCTTGCACTGGTACTTCATCAGTTGAATTTTTAAAAAAAGGTCATAAAAATAAATCATACGGTGTAGTATTACAAGATCTTGGAGGAAATTCATGTTTACTGTTCAAGCTAATCAAACGATTCCCAAATACTTCTTGTAGCAAATTCATTGTTTCACCCGCTGTGTGACCTTTAGCACAATCTTTTTGAAAGTAACCCAAAGCTAGTTCATCATCACCAAGCTGATTAAGGAATGGCAAGAGTATTTCATGTCGATATCTTTTTGCAGTCAAGGTATCATTTAAAAAAATGGACCAATAATTCTTCCTCTACTTATAGCGCACCAAACACCAACTTTCTGTGGATCTAGAGGAGCTTCAACATAAAAATTATTTGGCTTCGTATCACTCCACATTGTCATGTTTTGTGAGTTAATGTATCCCTTAGCATAAAACCATGCTTCGTCCATAAAGAAAGTTTTGTCTAGGAATTCATTATTAAAATTATTTGTAAACCATTTGCAAAAACTACTCGTCGCGGATAATCAATATCGAACACTTCTTCCAAGCAAGTTATACAATATAGGAATAACTGTAAATCTTGTTTTATAACTATATGACAAGAACCAACTGATAATCCAGTTTGTTGATCAAGAGTTCGTACTAAAGTTTTTGGGCATTAATCATTATTCGTCTAACATTACAAATCGCTTCTTCTGTCCAGACTTTTGGTCGTCTACTACCTCTTGTCGTCCCACACTACTACCTTGTCGAAACACTGGAACAATTCTTATCAGTGTACACCGAAAAGTATTATAAGTAGAAGCGAGGATGGGAAATTCATCTCGAAATTCTTCTAGACAAGCTTAAATTAAGTACTTCCACTGTCCATCGATCTTTTGACCATTTCGAAAATAAAATTCAATCATGAATGCTTTGTGTACGTTAGTAAATACCATTTTCAAAATTCAAAATTATAAATTACTATCTTTGAAATTAGATTCTGACAATTATTGACAGACAACAGTTGACATTTAGTATTGAATACAAATCCTATTCTTAAGTAAGGACATACGATTTTTTCTTCAAAACCTCCTTGACTTCGAATTTTAGTGAACACCGCTTATATCTAGTTTTATACCTACTTGTCGATCGGAAAGAGAATCAGATTCAGTCCATGAATATGGACCCTCGTGAAGAGTATAGGCCGCAATAAATAATCCTCTTCTTTTCATACCAGATAAGCCAAATTGATTAGGTTCTGGCCCGTAGGAAATTTCATTCATTAATCTGTCTAATAACATAGCTCTTTCTGCATTTGTTGCTGCTTTTGGTTTCGTATCCGATACGCTTTCCCTGAATGCAATTTAAATTATTTATTCATTATTAATTAGGTCATAAAAAAATTAACTCGTTTGCAAAAAGTTGAATAACAACGAAGAATATATGGATTAACTATTTTCTCACAATAAATTTTGAAGTCGTCTAAATTTAAGAAAATTATATAAATTAGTAAGCAGGAATGCTGTCTCTCGCCAACATTATTTAAAATATATTTAGAACACGCCTTAAGAACGTGGAAACGAAAGTATGTTTCGCCGATGATCTAATAGTGTTAGCTCAAGATGTTGACAATATAGAATATATGACGCGAAAATTCATCGAAGAATATCGTAAAGGGGTTCTAGAGGTGAACACAGAAAAACAGAATATATATATGCATAGGTGGCGTACAAAGAGACCTTATTTTAAATGAGGGAGAAAAAATTAAACATTGCGAGACTTACAAAAATATCTGGGACTGCATGTGTCACAGAACAGTAGCTTGGATACAGCCATACGATATAGGAACATGAGGTTAGAAAAGCCATAGACTTATAGCTCTGAAGTCTGGACACTTAAAGATAAAGAAGTAAAAACTTTGCTGGTAAGAAATGGACTTCTGGAGAAGAGCTGCAAGTAGATCTAGAAGGGATAGGATCTAGAAGGGATCAATGGTATGGACATGTGCAAAGGATGATAGGTGGCCGGCTACCCAAGCTAGTGATGGAATGTACCTCACTAGGAAAGCGCAGGAGAGGAAGGCCTAGAAGAACTTGGAGGGAAGTAATCGACAAGGAGATAAAAGTGAGAGGTTTGGAAAATAACTTATGAGAAGACAGGCACCAATGGAGATTGGGCTTCGGAAGACGGCGGACAACATTTTAAACCGATACATATTATAAATATTAGTATTTTGCTAACACGTCAGTTAAAAACAATTTGCGCGATACTTCTCCGAAATATCTCCCAAAATAAGTAAAGTACTTCTTTTACATTTCTCATATCTATTTTAGGTTATGGTTTATATTAACTACACGCAATTCATTAATACATAAATCATTAAAAATAATTGGTATAATTTCCACTATTCACTTAGCTTCTCGGGTGTTGGTAATGTTGGTTTGGCCAAAAGACCTCGATAATCTCAAGGTTTGGATGTTTCTGTCGTTAACTTTATTCGAAATGAGGGAGGCACATTGCTGCAGTGGTATTTGTTTGGTTTTTGATTAGTCAGAAGCATTTAATTTCACTGTAGTGACGCTAGCTGATGCTAATATCAGAAGTATGTTAAGCGTCTACTTTATCTATCTAAGTGGTTAAAAATCCCTAAAAATTCAAATTGCTTCCATGTTTAAATTTTGCCATATTGTTTTTATTTATCATTTTATGTTTATTTTTGGTATGCGTATTGCTTTTTTTTAATTTTAATTGTGTTTGGTTTCATAATTTATTTTATATTTGCCTTAACGTTTATGTTCATCTTGTTTTGTGTTTTTTTTAAAATTGTATAATTGTGATTATTTATTCTAGCGCATATTATTCATTAGTAGGATTGTCTATGATATTTATATACCTTGTTTGTGTTGTAGTTTCGTGCTTGGCAAGAAACTACAAGACAAATGTCACGTCCTCATGCTGTTTTGGGATGTACTCGTTCTTCTAAGTTGGAAGAAGTTTCAAGAAGGGTGTGCAATAAGTATTTTGAGAAATGCGATTTAGCTGGAAAAAGATTGATTCCTGGAACAACGTTAAAACTTTTTCGACCAGTTACTTATTTTTTTAACATGCATCTCGCCTTCGCAAGATTCTATTTAGAATAGAAATTTCTTAGTAATATAAATATTTAATACTTTTAACAGAACTAATTTCATTTAGTTAGGTATTGGAAAAATATGCAATGCTATCCTAACAATATAAAGTGTAATATCAGGTATTTAAATTTGGACCCAAACATACAATAATATTAACGTTTCTTAAGGTGATTGGAAAAAACAGATTTGGAAAAATTCTGTTCATCATTGCGAAATATCTGGGTTTGAGCGATCCTGACAAGAATACAGGTCATTGTCTGCCTCGAACATTCGCAACTCTTCTGGCAGCGGCTGGAGCCAGTATGACTACGTTGAAGCGCCATGGTAGATGAAATAGTACGTCAGTTGCTGAAAGATATTTAAAGGACAGTATATCTTCAAAAAATCAGTTTTCAAGAATGCTGGCAGGTATACCTTCTGGATCTTGCTATTCCTACTTTATACCCAGACAATGAAACATGAATCAACGTTTGCTGCAGACAATGTAACTATCACTGGATCCTTCCAGAATTGCCAGTTTATTGTGAATTCGAATAAATAATGTTGAGTATATTTGATAATTTTACGAATAAAGGTTATTAATAAGTTAATCAAAAACTGTTTTTTTCTGCGCGTGTCATAAAGTACACTTTATGTCCACACCGGCATAAAGAAAGTATACTTTATGCTTAGGTAGTTAGTATCTAAGCAATAACAACACAATAATGAACTAGTATGACATACATTACGCCACCTGGCGATGAGTTAATGGACTCACAGTAATATGCGTGTTTTCTTTTCCTGTAATAGCGTAGCTATTCGAGAAGAAACTCTTTGCATCGGTGTGGTCAGTTTTGTCCGTCAGATGTCATGAGGTTATCTGGTGTCATCTGATAGGGCGAAATTTGCTACATGACCGCGAAGTGTACCTACAGCCGTTTGTCTTCGTAAACCCATCATTGACAAAGTCGTGAGACAGAAACGCATACGTCTGGTGGTTGAAGCAGACGCTGGTAAATACGTGCTGTGTGTCCATGTATATACAGATAGAAATTTGTTTTTTATACAGATTTGTATTATTTTGTAGTATGACATAACACTATATTGTGTAACGAGTGATGAAAGTAACATTTTTTTTAAGCGAGAGAACCAAACGAGGCTAAGCCGAGTTTAGTAATGTTCGCGAGCTTTAAAAAAATATTTCGATGAGTTAAACACTATACTTTTTCTAAGACCTCGCCTATGGCATTATAGCAAACTTAAAAAAATTATGTAAACAAATAATTCATTTTCAGTTAAAAATTACAAAACTATAGATCATATTTACATTAGTTATATGATTTAAACATTGATACATAGAATATGTAGACCATAAGGTCTATGGCTTCAAATTTTCCCAAAATCTTGCAAAATATGCTAGCAGCACAATTCCCGAATATGAATTTACGCTGTTATCAGCTCTCATTTAATTAATTTTACATTGACTTCTTCATACCTCTTTCTCGATCTTTCTCGTAATAAGTTCGAATTTTTTCAGGTTGATTTACTATTTCTGATGGTGTATTGAAAATATCTAAATCACTTTTTGAATCAGAAATCACGATAAATCTACAAACAGCACAAATAGACGTGAATTAAAAATAACGCGATATAGCAACAGCAGGCAACTAGACACAGGTGAAAATTGGTAGCTAATTTTCGTCACTGGGGACGAAAGTTAATGTTATGGGATTTTCTCTCACCAGTGACGGAAATAAAATTTTCGCTGCAGTATTCGGTGACGATAAATGTCTCTTTATAAAGGGTCATAGAAAAAATATATTTTTTACCCTGAAATAGGATGTAGAACTAATTCGCATCCGTAGTAGAATACTTTGCATTGCCAACTTAGGTCAACCATAAACAGAATCAGGTAAAACATTGGAAGGTACGCGGACAGCTTGCGAAAGTGGTTGGTGCAAAGTTGCTGACCTTACATCAACCCTTATTGTTGAGGATTATCTCCCCGAGGCGATTTGGAAGAGAGTTTGGGCAATTCTTAAATACCACTGAAAGTGCAACAGGCTATATTAAATCCTTAGAGTTTGTGAATCATTTGTTTGTGTTGGACACTTTTAATTTTTTGTGTATATTTTTGGTATGTACAGGTGTGCCATACGCTAAACAAATAAATACCCTAAAATATGTACTTCATAGTCAGTCAAATCACCCTTGTATATTGCCTTCCCAACATTTACTTTTATTAATTTCTCATAAAATCTATTCTCGTAACTCCACTATTAATGAATTTTTAAATATTTTTTTCAATTACTTTTATTTTTTACAAATATTGTCTATCATCTACTGAACTTCACTCTAGTATTACCCTATATTTAATTATTTATTTTGTTTAGTACACAGTATTCGGTTTTTTACATTATTGTAGAGATATGAGAATCTTAACATGCACTTGTTCCTTAACCAATAGTAGGGAGCAGGATATTTTGATACTTTTTGGAATGATAGTTCGCAAGTAACACATTGAAGCTACTATCACAATCTACTTTTCATTCAGTAAGAGTCAACAGCTACTCAAAGCAACTGCTTCCGCATATCCAAATATCTAAGTAAATAATGTTGCTTACTTACGGTGCCCGGTCAAATAGTTCTGAATCTTCAAATTTATCGAGCTCTGTTTTCATACATTTAAACATTGGTTCGCCGTCTCTAATGTAATGTAAATTGTCACAGGAAAGTTCTGTATGATACAAATTTACAAGGTGAGTCACAGCACTGTTGGGTATATGCACTTTGATGAATAAATAGTCATCAAACGTCTGCAAGAATACACAAAAATTATATTAAAAATATATCTTTTGTATTATTACTAAAGATATTACATATTTCGTATACGAAGTTAAGATTGAATAATTAAAAAACAATTATTAGACTCGGCAATGAGGGGAAATTTCCAGTGCAGTGCCGAGAGCAACGCGCGTGGCACGGAAACTCAAGCGTCCGTATCAAAGCACACTTGTTCAGTATTATTCCACTGGTCGTTGTGAGTACATAGCAGCACACACATACTTAGAAAATGTCGCATTTAGGTATGTTTCGGAAACGACGTATTTTGAAGAAACTAGAAAACGTAATAGCAAGTACGCCGGATTTAGAATACAAAGGCGATAGAATTAAATGTGTAAGGTGCGATGACTATTTGACGTGTACCAGCAGGTAGAAGTGTGAACGCCACCTAAAAAGTATAAAACACTGTTCTTCAATCCGTGGCAAACGATACAGCGAACAATTAACATTTGATATAGGTGTTTGTTTTATTCTATGTAATCTACCGTTCACTTTGCTAGACCAAAAAGCATTTGTCTCCTTCTGGACCAAGTATTCAGATTATACATTACCAAGTCGGACATCGATAAGAAACGTTATGCCATCTGCTCATGACTATGTTGAAAGAAGAATTAAAGCAGAATTGAAAGATAGAAAATTGTGGTTATGTGTGGACGAAACAACCGATCGGCAAAAAAATTCTGTGGTGAATATGATGGTACGTACAATGGAAGAATTTGAACCGTCATCCTCTATCTTACTTGCTTCCAAAAGAGTTGCAAAATGTACTAGCGATGAATTTTTAAAAGTGGTGTTGAGCGCATTGAACAAATTTCATGTTTCTTCAGCAAACCAACTTTTAATGTTTGTTAGTGACGGTGCCGCTAACATGCTTTCCTTAGGCCGATCTCTTAAAGAAGAGAGTGGCAAACTATTACATGTAACATAAAATCCATGCTTTAAACCTTGTGGAGCAATTGATACCTAAATGTTATTCACGAGTAAATGCTTTAATAGCTCATACGAAAGCGGTGTTTCTAAAGTCCCCAAAACGTACAAAAAAATTCACGAACTGTGTCCCAAACTGCCTGAACTACCACAGCCGATTACTACGCGTTAGAGAACATGGTTAGAAGCTGCGTTTTACTACCGTGAACATTTTGATGATGTAAAGAAGGTAGTTTTACAATTCGATCCGAGACACGCCGAAACTATCAAGAAAAGCCAGAATATGTTTCAAGATAGTCAGGTAAAAAGTGATTTAGAAACTATTCGCAAGAACTACTATGGACGGAGCGGAGGGAAGTGAAAAATTACATAATGATTCAATGTCATTTGTGGATTCTGTTCAAGTTGTGGATGATGTTCACTTACACCTATGTGCGTCAGAAGACGAAACAAATGTGTGTAATACGAAAATTTTAAAATGTTATTGACGAAGATTCAGATTTACTCATACTAAGATAAATTTGTGGAGGTCCGTCGAAAGTTCCATTAAATTATCACAAGGATTACTTTAAATTTGCATGACTCGATGTGGAATGGTCGTTTTCATTATTGAAAAATAATTGTTCTGCACGCCGTACTCATTTGACTGAAACAAGTGTGAAACATATTTAATGATTCAAATATTTAATAGATGCCACCCAGTTTGTGATTTCATGGAAGCTTTTTAAAACAGTAAGTGTTTCAGCACGTTATATAATATATTTTTATCATTATTTTTTGTACAAACATTCATGCGTCCGCATCGCCTATGCTCACTCATGAAAGTCACGGACATAAATGATGCGCCTTGATACGGCCGCTAGGCCCCTTCGCGTTGTTCTCCGCACTGCACTGAAACTTGCCCCTCTTTGTCGACTCTACTAATTATTACAAAAGGGTCATTAATTGTTCTTCAAAAATGTATGTAATATTGAGAATGCTTATAATTTAGTAAGCATCTCTTAACAAGTACACCTTAAACAGAATTCGATCTGGATGGTACGCGGACAGCTTGCGTAGGTGATGCAAGGTTGCTGACCTGGAATGTGATTGCGGAGTTGCGCATTAAACCATTCGCCATATTGTTGAGAATTACCCCCTGAGGCGATTTGGAAGAGAGTTTGAATGCGGCGGAAAATGCAATAGGTATCATTAAATCATTAGATGTTTGTTTGTAAATAATTTATTTGTGTTGTATACTCTTCACTTCTGTGTATATTTTTGGTATGAACAGGTGCGCTTAGTGCCATACGCTAAATAAATAAATAGCAAATGCATGAATCAAATTTAGGTGTGTCAGTCAGGGCATAATTATTTTAATTTAATTTATTCGGCTTTTACTTGATAAACATCCATAATTTAAAATAGAAATAAAACTAATAGTTAAAATATTGAATTTATTAATATTTCAAATAAATTTGAAGTATACTTGAGTGGGTAATACCTCACCAAATTTTCTATAAAAATGGAATTGCTAATAATATAAAATATTATTAAAAATCTGGTTGGAGAACACAATACATATATTTCTGAAAGAATCTCACCTAATACACAGCCACGTGTTTCATCATACTACAGAGTCATCAGTGCGCACCACTGGAGAGATATTTTCACAAAAACAGTACCCTTGTCATATTAAAGAAGTTATTAAGACAGCGGGTAGAAGAACATTCAGCGCTGCTCATTGACTAGTGTCAACATCACGAACATCAAAGCAACTATCACTGTGTCCATAACAAGTGCATCTGGCGGATACAACCGCAACTTGCAGAAGCTGCATTAACGTGCTTACACTCTTTATCGGAAAAACCGAATGTGTATATAACAATGTAATTTAAAACATACTTGAGTAGGTAAAATCTCACCAAATTTTGTACAAAACAAAAACATTTTCAATAATATAAAATATTAAAAATTGGGTGTGGAAAACACAATACAAGTTCATATAATATAATATCTCTCCAGATATGCAGACACATACCTCATACAACAGATTCATCAGTGTGCATCACTGGACTTTCTGAAAATGTCTCTCCAGTGGTGCGCACTGACGATTCTGTAGTGAGATGAGTCTGAGTATCTGGAGAGATACTTTCACAAATATATCAACTTCTATTGTTTTTCACATCCGATTTTTCATAATATTTTATATTATTCAAAATGTTTTTGTTTTATACAAACATCCATGTTTAAAATAAATTGGTCTTCAAATAACCGAATTGTTTGGTCAACTTATCTATGCGAATACAAATCTGAGCATTAGTAGGGTATAGTACCCCTTCTGAGGTGAACAAATTGCCAAAATTTTCTCGAATCATCTTGTAAATCGGATTCCGCTATATTATAAAAATAAATGATCCCCTTTCAAAGTCCTATAAAAATTGCTAGATTTAGCGAGAACATTCAACACAATTCTGGTAACAAACAGGCAATAAATAACTCATAATTTAATGTAAACAACTAGGCAACTAAATCTGAACTAATTTCATTAACGTAAGAACCAATATTCAACGCATGTATTCAAGGGCGCTTAATCACAACAACATTGAAGTAATATGAATTCTCGTCGCACAATAACTAGGTTAAGAATCGCGTGCCGAAAAGAGTAAGGCATCACTTTCTTATTATTATTAAAGTGTCGCCGTACGAGTAATCTACGGAAGGCGGTTATTTTTTAATTTCTTGGGGGATTGTGACATATTTCCACGAATGACCGTTTGAGCACCGTGGTCATACGTATTCCATAACTGATATATGATGAAGAGTTAATTTTCGACAATCCTGGAGAAATAGCAAACGGTTTAGTTAGTGTTTTTCCCAAACATTTTCTTCTGCTACACAGTCTGAAGTATATGAACAATTCGATGTAAAGTCTGCTTTAAGCGATACCTTCGATATTGCTCATATTATAAAAGATCAATAGTAAATCCAATCTAAATGCAGGTGATGAGCAAATTTCAGCTCTACTTATGTAGAGTTGTTATATAGTATATGTCAATCCACTCAAAATAGTATACGATTTGGTTTTACGAACAAATACTTATCCAACAAAATAGAAAATAGATTGAATAAGTTCAATTTAAAAAAGATTATTTTGCTACGAGCTTCTCCAATGAACTTCTCTAAAAAAATTAGAACAGACATTAAACAACATTATTTACGCACATGTTAAATCAAAACTATTAACTATGCAGCATTGTTTTATGCCTAGTCGATCGACGGTAACTAATTTGATGTACGTTACCCAATAAATAAGTTCCGTACTTAATATTGGTAGCCAAATGGATGTAATTTAAATTTGGCTCGAGCCTTTGGTAGAATTTACCATCACTTACTATTGAAAAATCTTAATAACTTCGTTTACATGCACTATTTTGATCATACTTGCTGACAGATTGCATTGCTTGAGCATGTGAAACCTCACCATATTTTGTATAAAACAAAAACATTTTTAATAATATAAAAATGTTATTAAAAATAGGGTGTAGACAACACAATACAAGTTCATATGTGAAAACATCTTTCCATGTTGACATTAGTCAACGAGCGGTGCTGAATATTCTTCTGCGCTGCGTCTTAATAACTTTTGGAATGTAGTAAGGGTATTATTTACGCTGAAAGAAAGTACCTCTCCAGTAGCATGTACTGATGATTATATAGTAATATGAAACACGAGTCTGCATATCTTGAAAGATATTATCACGCAAATATGAACTTGTACTGTATTCTCCACAATCTATAAAAAGTTTCAAGAAATCGCACGTAAAACGTTACTTAGCATCGCAAACACATACATAGAAATTAGACTCGTTGGAATCTGACAATTTTAACGAAGAATTCTGTGAAACTTTAACGGCGGCAAATATTCCATTAAATAAGCTTAACAATCCCACCTTCAAAACATTTCTCCAAAAATATATAGGTCGAAATGTTCGTGATGAATCGACCTTATAGAAATATTATGTTTCTAAGTGCTACACGAAAGCAGTAGAACGCACTAAAAGCCATTTTTCAAATCAGTACCTATGGATAAGTGCTGACGCAACGGTCGATATATTAGGACGCTGTATGGTAAATGTTGTAGCTAGTGTACTACATCCAACTATTCCATACAACGCATATGGAATAGCAACAAAAGTTATAAATACAGTTGATACGGAAGCAGTAGCTAAAACCAGTTACGAGAATATGTACCAAATGCTTCATTCGGACAACAGGTACAAAGAAAAAATACTTTTATTTGTCAGTGATAGCATATATATTAAAAACAGGCAGACTGTTAAAGGAAACATATCCTAATATGCTGCATATTACTTGTGTAGCACATGCTCTCCACAGAATCTGTGAATATATCAGAGACACCTTTCCGGAAGTTGTTAGACTTGTATCCGATTTTAAAAAAGTTTTCAGAAAAGCACTATTGAGAGTAGCTCTTTAGGTACAGGGAAAAATTTCCATCTTTGTCACTGCCTCCCTCTCCAGTAATAGCTAGATGGTGAATATGGTTGGAAGCTGCATTTTGATAATTTACAGAATTTCGTTACATGTTTAAATGACGATGAAGTATTTCTGAATGCAAGGAACTAATAGAAATTCCAAATTTAAAAAATCAGTTGTATTTTCTTCAGAAACACTTTTTACCAAATTTACCAAAACTAATCACTTATTTTGAAAATCAAAATCTGAAATTAAATGATGGATTAACTACATTAGATGTGGCTATTAATAATTTGAAAAATATTCCAAGTCACTTCGGATGTGGCCTTCGGCAAAAATTAGACCCAGTTTTTAATAGAAACCCAGATTTAATAACATTGCGGCAATTGTGTATAGGGACAATGCCTCAAAATCTACGAACAAATACTTATCCAACAAAATAGAAAATAGATTGAATAAGTTCAATTTAAAAAAGATTATTTTGCTACGAGCTTCTCCAATGAACTTCTCTAAAAAAATTAGAACAGACATTAAACAACATTATTTACGCACATGTTAAATCAAAACTATTAACTATGCAGCATTGTTTTATGCCTAGTCGATCGACGGTAACTAATTTGATGTACGTTACCCAATAAATAAGTTCCGTACTTAATATTGGTAGCCAAATGGATGTAATTTAAATTTGGCTCGAGCCTTTGGTAGAATTTACCATCACTTACTATTGAAAAATCTTAATAACTTCGTTTACATGCACTATTTTGATCATACTTGCTGACAGATTGCATTGCTTGAGCATGTGAAACCTCACCATATTTTGTATAAAACAAAAACATTTTTAATAATATAAAAATGTTATTAAAAATAGGGTGTAGACAACACAATACAAGTTCATATGTGAAAACATCTTTCCATGTTGACATTAGTCAACGAGCGGTGCTGAATATTCTTCTGCGCTGCGTCTTAATAACTTTTGGAATGTAGTAAGGGTATTATTTACGCTGAAAGAAAGTACCTCTCCAGCAGCATGTACTGATGATTATATAGTAATATGAAACACGAGTCTGCATATCTTGAAAGATATTATCACGCAAATATGAACTTGTACTGTATTCTCCACAATCTATAAAAAGTTTCAAGAAATCGCACGTAAAACGTTACTTAGCATCGCAAACACATACATAGAAATTAGACTCGTTGGAATCTGACAATTTTAACGAAGAATTCTGTGAAACTTTAACGGCGGCAAATATTCCATTAAATAAGCTTAACAATCCCACCTTCAAAACATTTCTCCAAAAATATATAGGTCGAAATGTTCGTGATGAATCGACCTTATAGAAATATTATGTTTCTAAGTGCTACACGAAAGCAGTAGAACGCACTAAAAGCCATTTTTCAAATCAGTACCTATGGATAAGTGCTGACGCAACGGTCGATATATTAGGACGCTGTATGGTAAATGTTGTAGCTAGTGTACTACATCCAACTATTCCATACAACGCATATGGAATAGCAACAAAAGTTATAAATACAGTTGATACGGAAGCAGTAGCTAAAACCAGTTACGAGAATATGTACCAAATGCTTCATTCGGACAACAGGTACAAAGAAAAAATACTTTTATTTGTCAGTGATAGCATATATATTAAAAACAGGCAGACTGTTAAAGGAAACATATCCTAATATGCTGCATATTACTTGTGTAGCACATGCTCTCCACAGAATCTGTGAATATATCAGAGACACCTTTCCGGAAGTTGTTAGACTTGTATCCGATTTTAAAAAAGTTTTCAGAAAAGCACTATTGAGAGTAGCTCTTTAGGTACAGGGAAAAATTTCCATCTTTGTCACTGCCTCCCTCTCCAGTAATAGCTAGATGGTGAATATGGTTGGAAGCTGCATTTTGATAATTTACAGAATTTCGTTACATGTTTAAATGACGATGAAGTATTTCTGAATGCAAGGAACTAATAGAAATTCCAAATTTAAAAAATCAGTTGTATTTTCTTCAGAAACACTTTTTACCAAATTTACCAAAACTAATCACTTATTTTGAAAATCAAAATCTGAAATTAAATGATGGATTAACTACATTAGATGTGGCTATTAATAATTTGAAAAATATTCCAAGTCACTTCGGATGTGGCCTTCGGCAAAAATTAGACCCAGTTTTTAATAGAAACCCAGATTTAATAACATTGCGGCAATTGTGTATAGGGACAATGCCTCAAAATCTAACTGCTAAATACGCTGAAATAGAAGAATATTTCCAGTATGCACCTATAACCAGTTGCAATGTAGAAAGGACGTTTTCTATCTACAAGTATGTGTTTCATTCAAGGAGAACAAATTTTAGAGAAGAGAACCTTGAGAAAGTATTGCTAATTAATATTAATACTCCTTTACTGAACTTGAACTACAAAATTAACAAATCAAGATGTATTTCATATTTTGAAGATCACCACCCGTTTGTTTTCCAATTATATAAATAAAATTAAAAACTCTTTAAAAATACAAATTTTCGAAAGTGCGCCCTTGGTCGATGAGTCTGAGCCACTCGTGTTGGGTCTCTAGCCATTAGTCTAAAATATTAGGATTGACTTCAAAAGCAAAATGTGTCCTATCATTAAATAAGACTGACTTAGGTGTATTTCAGATTTGTTCAAAAAGCGCATTTGTTATCATTTTATCGAATTTATGCAATATACGAGAAGGGTCGAAATGTTCGGGGAATGAAGAAGAAAATGGGTGAAATTAAACACACATTCTTAATCCTAATACATGTCTCAGATTTTTCAAATAATTTATTTAACCATAAATAAGAATAGCCGACTTCGCTTCTCCATCATTAGTAAATCTTTTTCCTCGAATTTTGGAAGTAAATGATAATCCGACGGAGCCAAATCTGGACTATAAGGAAGGTGGGTTAGTGTTGCGAAGCCGTACCTCTGTAAGACATCCATCGCAACATGACTCTTGTGAACAGGTGCGTTGTCGTGCAAAAAGAGAACACCTCGAATCCATTTTCCTCTTCTTTTTTCTTTAATGGCATCTTTTAGTTCATCTAATATTGTAGCCTAGTATTATCTCGTGATACTAACACCTTTTACCTTATAGTCAATCAATAAAATACCCTCTGAATCCCATAAAACTGCAGCCATAATCTTCCCAGCCGATTGCGACATCTTGAACCACTTAGGCGGTGCTGCGGCTTTTCTGTGCCATTGCATGGATTCTTTATTTGACTCAGGCTCATAGTGATGAACCCATGGTTCGTCCCGAATAAAAATATGCTTCATAAATTCATCTCTATTCTCGCGAAATAAATTCAAAAACTCACGCGAACCCTCAATGCGTTGTTGCTTCTAAAGGTGTGCGAGCATTCTCGACACCCACCTTGCATTCACCTTAGTCCTGCCAAGATGTTGCAAGAGCATTTTCGAGAACAAATTTTTCTACTGTTTCAATAATGTCTGCAGAAGTCGCCTCAATCGGCCAGCCTGAGCGCTCATCGTCTTCAATAGACTCTCTGTCTTGCTTGAATAAATTATGCCATTTATTATAAATCATTGTTTTACCAGGACGAGAGTACCCATAAATATAAGACATCTCTGCCATAATGGTCTGTGGCGTTTTACCTTGCCTAGTGAGGAATTTAATCATGGTGCGAAACTCAATTTTCTGCACAGTACTTGTTTTATTATTTTATCTGGCGATATCTCAAACGTCACCGATCACACTGACACTTGGTATTTATAGTTGTATTCAGTCACCAACTAGTGCCAGGTGCACAAACAAAAAACCTCTCCTCTCTAACCCCTCCATTTCACGAATATTTTGACCCCCTCGTATTTTTCAGCTAAAGCGCTTTCTGCAATCAGTTCGTTTTAAACATTTACATTACTCTATTTTAGCTCACTTTCCATGAATTAGTACAAAATTCTTTTACCTGTCCAAAATCTATTTCAAGATCGATTCCATATTCTATTAATCTATCTAAAAAATCACGAATCATTTTATTGTTTTCGGGAATTTCACATACTTCGCTTGAGGTTACTAATACATAATCTATACGCTTAGATGGGTCGTCTCGGAAATATCCTGATGTCAACTAAAAATTTTAAAACACTTTTACCTATTGTAATATTTTCTTCATTTCTTGTCTTACTAGTCTAGTTTTTATTATATGAATACTACGTTTTGATTTAGGGTGTTTCGTTATTTTTCCCTTTTTCTCGGAACTTTTAGTTGCTTGATCGTTGTACGCATCCAAAGTGTGTGTTGTTGTAATAGTTGGTATTCTTCTTCTAGTATTATCTCTAGGTTCAGGCCCTTTATCTTTCGGTTCTGGACTGTTTTTTAATTCGTTAACTTCTATATCGTTATTTCTAACCTTTAGTGTGTGAAGTACTCTGTAAAAAGAAAGAAACCTATAATAGTTATTTAGAAAATAATGTTAACAGTATTTACTTATTTAAACTATACGTAATCATTTTTCGATTCAAAAATTCAAAAATTTAGACAAACACATAATTTCATTTCACGTAGTTGTCATAATGACAAATAATAATAAAACATACGACACTTTAAAGATGTGGTAAATGTGACAGATAAAATACAATAATTCCATACGTCAAAAATCATCGTAACTAGCGAATATTTTGTACAGTAATAAACTAATAAATCAAGCTAAATTGAAATTTTATGATAATTTTAGAGGGAAACGACTGCCAATAAAAGTAACTAAGGGGTTAATACAAAACGATTTATAAAACATTGACACAATGCATGTGTAATATTTCAATTTAGTTCCAGAATATAATTAAAATTTATTGTAAAATTATTCAATTATTATAATTACGTTTGTACGTAAATGCTTCACTGGTGTATAACTGGTTGCCTACTATGCCACCCTAGAATTGACTTCTATATGGAACATTTTTCCCCATAAGGCGTATAGCAAAAAAGTAATCTAGAGATAATTCTGAGTAAAATTTCTGAAGAGAATATAACTTCCACCTTTTAGAATCACTGTAATCTACAAGGTGGGACAAAAGTCCCGCTACCATTTTGATTGCCTATAACTTTGTTGAAAGAAAAGATAAGTAAGTTTGGTTTCATAAAAAGTTTATTTACTCTTTACATTTTTTTTCGTTATGATTGGAAAATTATATCGGCTAAATGGTGACCGCAATTCGCTATGCAACTTTCGGCTCTTTTGAAGGCATTTTTCATGACATCCTGCTCAGGCTGAATTTCTTAAATTTCTTGACGAATATTCCCTTTAAGATGTTGAATCGTTTGGGGCTTATTCACATAAACTTTTGATTTTAAAAAACCCCATAAGAAAAAGTCAGGTGCAGCTAAATCCGGAGATCTGGCTGGCCATGCTAAATTGTCATTTCGCGAAATTAGTCTTCGTGGAAAAACGTCATTCAATAATTGAATTGTTGAACGAGCTGTGTGTGCTGTGGCCCCATCCTGCTGAAACGACATTTCCTCTAGTCCCTGCTCTTCCATTTCAGGCACAAGAAAATTTCGAATCATGTCTTGGTACCGTTCAGCAGTAACAGTAACTCCAACACCTTCGTCAGTTTCAAAAAAATAGGGACCAACGATGTTTCCAGCATGAATACCACACCATACAGTTGTTTTTTGTGGATGCAATGACGTTTCATGAATTAATTGAGGATTCTGTGTTCCCCAAAACCGACTGTTCTGTTTATTGACGTGGCCACTGAGAAGAAAATGGGCTTCATCGCTCATTATCAATTTAGACGAAAAATCTATAATTTCATCAGACAGCCTTAGGATTGCATTACTGTACTCAACTCGTTGATCATGATCTCTCGATAGCAATTTATGGACTAATTGAATTTTGTACGGGAACATTTTCAAATCAGTTTTCAAAATTCGCCTTAAACTGCGTGCAGACATGTGTAACTGGGAACCACGTCTCCGAATTGATGTTTCTGGAGACTCTGCAACACTATCGCGCACCAGAGCCACATTTTCAGCGTTACGAGACGTCCGTTGTCTTCCAGAACGAGGCCTGTCTGCTGTCGTACCGTACTGTCGAAAATTCGCATGTAAACGATAAATTGTGGTTTTGTGAGGCACTGGACGATTAGGATATTTTTGACCCAAATTCCGCTGATTGGCAATAATGGAACGATTATTTTCAATAAATATTGTCACTATTTCTGCTCGTTCTTGTGGCGTATATTTATCCATAATAAAATTTGGACGTCTACACAACACAATGGTTAAAGCTAAACGTCACATAACCAAGATGGCGCGCAATCAAAATGGTAGCGGGACTTTTGCCCCACCCGTTATATGTTTTTTTTTTAATTTCAGGGAAGATATGAGGTATTAATACTAAAAAAATCGCCTAAATGCGGCTTTTAACATAAGTTATCGTTTTTCTATAATCTTTTTATGAAAACATATTTTTTTCACGTCATTAAAATACATACAATTTACAGGAACTTTTATTTTGTTTTGTTATCGATTTTTTCATTTTCGTTTTGGTAGAAAAAACGACCTGAAAAAATCATTATTTTGAAAAATTAAACAAAACACATTTTTTTTTATTTTTAAGCTGATTTATTTTAAATCTTTTTATCGACTTAAAATATACAATTTAACGATTTTTTAAATAGATAGTATGTTTCATTATTATTTCAAAATTTATTTTTTTAAATTTTCCATTTGAGGTTTTTTTTACGACTTTCTATAGTTATCGCTGCAACATCTTCACTTCGTTCCTATTACGCGCTTAGAAACATTAGTACATGTCTTTCCGTTCCTTGTATATGCATCGGTATTTGTGAATCAGTTAATGGTTGTTTATCAAACTTATCTCTAGATTTATATTTTCGCAAAGAGCTGTTGCTAAACATAAAGCCATCCTATCTGAAACTCCAAATCTATCACACATCATAGCAAAATTCAAAGTGTTGTATTTTTTAGATTAATGCTCTTGTTTCATTGGAGTAGATACTTCAGCAACTTGTTCATTTTCAAGTATATCTACATCTAATTGATGTGAAATGTACGTTGGGTCACTACCCGTTGGAATTCTTGATATTATTGTGGATACTTCTTCTAAAACGTCTCCCATATATTCAGTTATTGTCAATTTTATATCACTATGTTGGTCCATCATGAATTCTTTTAGATGTTATGGAATTAAACCACACGAGCATTTTGTTTTTTTAACTTACAATTACATTTATCAATATAAAACAATTCGTTTGTTGAATCTACGAATGCTCTAAATTCTTTTGTATACTACAATACTAGGCACATTGAATACGGGAATACGGAGTGCGGATAACGAGAAATGGCAGTAAAAACAGAATCGCGAATAAGCGAGTTCGCAAATACATGGGCCGCTAATAGCGGGGGTCCACTGTATCTCGTTATCCGCACTCCGTATTCGCGTATTCAAAATGGCTAGTTTTCCTAAAGTTTTGGTATTCCTTGCTTATTTATTTCTTTAAAAGTTCATAAACCTTATTTGGCTCTTATACGCCATACTTATGTATGTATATCTATTTGCGTCGATGCAGTTTATGCATACATGCATTAGGGTGGGTTAATTTTTTTTTTCTATAAAGCATATAACAAAAAAGTAATCTATAGATGATTCTGAGTAAAATTGCCCCAGAGATCATAGGTGTAAATCGAATTTGAAGCCCCCGAAATTTTCAAAATTGATATTTTCCTCAGTAAATGTATATTATTTTCAATAAAATCCCATAGAATTATAGTATATTGCTCAGAATAGGTTTGCTGGAAAAGTATTTCTGCCACCTTTCAGAATAACTATTAAAATCTAAGTTTTTTTTTTATTTTAATGTAGATATCAATTACTAACCCTAGAAAATAGCCTAAAATGTATTTTTAACTAATAAATAATTTTTCTATGATTTTTTTTCATTAAAACATATATTTTCGTTCTATAGAGTCACAAAAAAAGAGGAAAACAACAAATCGGATATGGAGCCCCCGAAATTTTCAAAAAAATATTTTTCTTACTAAATGTATATAATTTTCAATAAAATTCCATGGAATTATAAAAGATTGCACAGAATAGGTTTGCTGAATAGGTATTTCTGCAATTTTTCAGAACAACCATCAAAATCTAAGTTTTTTTTATTTTAGTGTAGATATCAATTATTAACACTAAAAATAGCCTAAAATGGATTCTTCACTAATAAATCATTTTTATATGATTTTCTTCATGAAAACATATTTTTTGAAACAATTTGAAATTTCTAAATTATTATTGATATGGAGGAACCATCTACCTCGTCTGCAGCACCTTCACGAATGGAAAGAACATGAGCCAGCTCTGAATCTCGATTGTCACATATGCCTTACCATATTTTTGTATTTGGTTCATTAAGTGTTGTAAATGATCCTAATTTGCTGACTAATCGTGATATTTTAAAATATAATTTCGTTTCGAGTGTTCGTGCTAAACTTGAAAGCAAAGCATTCTCACATAAAACTCTTACTCCGCATGTAGCAGGTAACCGGAAGCAGAAAGAGACAGTTATCGCTGACCTGAAGATGGCAAATGTGATTTTTCCGAAACGTCGTCCAAAAACCAGCACCGGTCTTTACAAAGACCAAACAGTGGAAACGCGGAAGAAAACCCGGAATCCAGTTACAGCACAATATATATATATATATATATATATATATATATATATATATATATAAGGTAAACTTAATTAGTCGGCGATTAAAGGTCTGGTTATTACTTCAAAGTGTATATATTTAAGATAATCCTACATGTTTCGGCAATGATGCCTTTGTCAAGGATATGAAAAATATATATACCAATAAAAAGTCTATTATTTTTAATATATATATTAAAAATAATAGACTTTCTATTGGTTTAGCGACCTTTTATTGAATTTTGATGTTTTATTCTACGACGTTTCGACTTTTATTATTATTCAGTCTTTTTCAAGTAACTAGAAACAAGAATTAATACAATGAAAACGTGAGAACTGTGTTTGCTTTTGTGAGACTGAATTAACAATTAAATTAACAATTAGAATTAAAATTAGATTAAAGACTGAATTACCAATTAAATTAACAATTAAAGATAAAATTTAAAATTAGATTAATAATGAGTAAGGAAAAATTAAAGTGGTTAAATCTGTATAAATGAATTGAAAATGTGAATTAAACTACAATGACAGTAAGAAACAATGAATGAAACAATGAATGACAATAAAACTCACCGTTTTTTTTGGGTTTCAAAAACACGCATTCTGTGTAACATGTGTTTGGGGGACATCCGAGACCTTTTTTAACGAACCGACCGAATTGGTTGGAATATTGTTAAGTGTTTGTGGCTTTGTTAAGAGAGGTTAATTTCTGTTCTATTTTGGAATTTAGCAAATTGGTCAGGACCGTGTTTAGGGGTATGTAGTAAAAGTATTTACAAATGGGAACTGATAAAAAAAAATTTTGTTGTTGTTTGTGTTTGTGTGTGCGGGGGGGGAGGGGGTTGATTTTATCTATTGCTTAATGAGTGGGTAATAGAGTTTAGAAAGTCCATCAATTTCGTTTCTGTCGTTGATTGTTCTGCTGTTTTTGAAAATGTGGATCATTTCTAAGACCTCCCTAGCTTTTGTATTCTTTTTCTGTGTAATAACACAAGTAATAACTTTGGTGTTATCAAAATCAAAATTATGTTTTAGTGTCAATTGGTGTTTTTTTAAAGCATTTGATTTTTTGCGTATTTGTGACCTTTCAATCTTTCTTGTAGTAACTGTTTTCTTTGGCCTATGTATACTTTGTCACAGTCTTTGCAGGGTATGTTGTATATTGTGTGTGATTGTTTTAGTGTAGGTGTTGAGTCTTTTAGTTTGGTGTGTAGGAATTTTATGTTTTTACCGCTTTGGTGTGCTATTTTAAAATTAAATGGTTTAAATATGATGTCTAGTTTTTCGGATAATCCAGTTATATAGGGTGTGGGGATATATGTTAATTCATTGTTTTTTTTGTTTTTGTTGCCGCCGTTTGTTGTGTTATAAATTTTATTAAGTCAATAAAAGGTCGCTAAACCAATAAAAAGTCTATTATTTTTAATATTAAGACACGGCCAATAAAATAAATAAGAAAAATAAAATTCTTATAAACACTAAATATATATATATATATATATATATATATATATATATATATATAATCGCCGACTAATTAAGTTTACCTTATCATACCAAGGTCACGAATATACTATATTTATATATATATATATATATAGTAAACCTAATCAGTAGGCGATTAAAGGTCTGTATATTACTTCAAAATATATGTATTTAAAAAACTCTACATGTTGTTTTTGTTGCCGCCGTTTGTTGTGTTATAAATTTTATTAAGTCAATAAAAGGTCGCTAAACCAATAAAAAGTCTATTATTTTTAATATTAAGACACGGCCAATAAAATAAATAAGAAAAATAAAATTCTTATAAACACTAAATATATATATATATATATATATATATATAATCGCCGACTAATTAAGTTTACCTTATCATACCAAGGTCACGAATATACTATATTTATATATATATATATATATATATATATATATATATATATATATATAGTAAACCTAATCAGTAGGCGATTAAAGGTCTGTATATTACTTCAAAATATATGTATTTAAAAAACTCTACATGTTTCGGCTGTGTACGCCTTTATCAAGAGAATACAAAATATGAATGACAGGATATAAATGTAATTAAGTTAATTACTTGACATTTATATCCTGTCATTCATATTTTGTATTCTCTTGATAAAGGCGTACACAGCCGAAACATGTAGAGTTTTTTAAATACATATATTTTGAAGTAATATACAGACCTTTAATCGCCTACTGATTAGGTTTACCATATCATACCAAGGTCACGAAGTTATTATATATATATATATATATATATATATATATATATATAATATTTTCGTGACCTTGGTATGATATGGTAAATTCAATCAGTCGGCGATTAAAGGTCTGGTTTACTTCAAAGTATATATATTTAAAACAACCCTACATGTTTCGGCAATGATGCCTTTATCAAGGATATAAAATATAAATGACAGAATACAAATGTCAAATAATTGAGTTGCTATGGTTTAAATTATTCAAAGATACATTCCAATTGAATAATAATAAATCATGCCTTAGTATTCCAAAAACAGATAGCAAGGTGTGAACATATGTGCTGTTCGCTGCTAGCAGCTTGTGTCTCTTTCTGGGTATGAACTTGTGTGTTGGTTGCTGCTGGCAGCTTGCGTCTCTCTCTGGGTGTGTGGTTTTGTGTTTGTGTGAGCGTGTAAGTGTAGGGTTTTGTATATTGACGTGCTCGTGCGTGTGTTTAGTGACCAGTCGCGTAAATTAAGAGAGATCGGATAACCAGCCGTTGCGCAGGGCCGCCAACCCTTTCCTGGCAACTTCTTTACTTTTCCGTGCAGTACTTCGACGGCCCGACCCCCGCCCCATCGAGGCAAGGCGCAGACCAGCGAAGCGCACCCTGCACGGGGTTGCTCATCGCCAACCGAGGGAACACTCTTAGCGGCTACTTCGGTCGACGGTCACACTTTGTGCCACTTTGGCGGAATACGTTAAGATTTAGCTTTAAAAAAACACCAGATAACATTAAAACACAATTTTGATTTTGAAAATAAAAAATAATAACCAAGCAAAAAAATACAAAGGCTAGAGAGGTATTAGAAATGATTCACATTTTCAAAAATAACAAAACAATCAACGACCGAAACGAGATTGATGGACTTTCAAAACTATATTATCCGCTCATTAAACAATAGAAGAAAACCCCACCCACACAAAAAATCAAAACAAAAAATATTTTTTCCCACTGTAAACACACTGTATTTTCCCAAACACATGGCCTGACCAAACAAATTTTTAAAACAGAATAATATAAAAATTTCATTTCTATAACAAGACATTAGTTACACTTAAGATTCCGAGATACGCAGTCGGACCCTGTAGTGAAGGTATCGACATGTTCCCGACCATGCATTTGCACTGGGCATGTGTTTTAACACAAAATAATTGGTGAGTTTTGTACCTTTAAAAATTTTTAAATTTTTAAATTTTAAATTCAAATTTTAACTTCCTTTACTCTAATCATTATCTTAAGTTTAATTCATTCATCTAATGTAAATATAATTCTTGCCTTTCGTTTGTAATTTTTTTTTTAATTCTAAATTTATACTTGAAAAAGACAAGAAATTCGACTTGTTACTTATTCGTCACTTATTAAATAGTGTCACCTTATAGAACGAAACTTGCTTCATCTTTTTGTAGGCGATTTCAGTAAAATATATACAGATACAAATCAGTTGTTTAACAGATTTGTATCAATTTGTATACATTGCTTCACTAGCTTGACTGATGACTAGAGCTGAGGATGTTTGCGGTATAACCATGGTTATATCATGTAACCATAGTAAATGGTTAGTAAATTACTATGGTTACATGATATAACCATGGTTATACCGCAAACATCCTCAGCTCTACTGATGACGCCTAGATGGCAGAAACTATGAATAGTGGATTTGATTGAAGGGTGGTCCACTGTTCATCCACAATATGTCCGAACTAACTCAGTCTGGTATGCTTCTTAAATGAAACTTCTTGATCCTGGGCTCTCTCGTACGAGAACGTGGAAAAATTAAAATAGTAAATAAAAGTTCACAATTTGCAATATAATATTTATTTTAAAATTTAAAAAAAAACTCTTTATAAAGTATAAAGAGGGCTAATGCATCATTATACAAAAGCGGAGAGGAAAAATTGTGTGATAAAAGACACGCACACAATGAAAAAAACTCTCGTTACACGCGATCAAAATTTAATTCTAATAGATTGTTTAGAAAACTTTCAAATTCAAAATTTAAATAATTAACCCCCAAATTCAAGAACGTACATAGACCAATTGTCAAAACACGTAAATAACTTTCACTCATGCGCACTAACACACGCATAAAATCTCCCTCCAAAACTTGACTTTCAAAATGTTCTAGAACAACGTGACAAAAAACTCCCTCATAAAAAAATATGATAGTTTTCTTCCCCATCCATATTTTAAGCTAATATAACAATAAATCAAAATACAAATTGTCACAATTATAAATGAATTACAAAGAAAATTTTAATATAAAAATATTATGAAAATTACTTACGTTAACGTAAATTTTTCACACATAAAAAACTTAATGCGAGAGATATCAAGTGGATTTCAAATATTCATAAATATACGAGATAAACAACACTCGTAATTAAACGACAATGAATTTTAATTCACATCAAAGCACAAAATACAGAATAAACCGAAATTATAAAAATATATAGAAATAAAAAAGGAAGTTTTTTATTTCTTCGACTGTTCCACTTGCAATACAAAATATCTCTGACCGGAAAATAAAATCAGACATCAAAAAAATCAGAGTACAAATAATACAAAATAATCCCCCTAGTCGATCTACTTCCTGTTCAATATAACATCGTTACACAATATAAATATATAAATGTACAAGCGCGGTCAACAAAACAAGCCCTAATAAATATTTAAACAAAATTCAAAATATTAACAAATATAAATCTGTAAACAAGTTTAACATAATAAATAATTGTTTTTAAATTGTTCATCGGGGAAAAATTCACGACAATATGTACTAAGCAGAAGTAAATGCTGAAAATACGAGGTGTATTGTCCATGTGTACAGTTACAGATATGTAAATTATTTACATGTCTGTTTCATATTGAAACAATTTATAATATAAATAAATTTGAAACTTGTTTCTGTCCCAATAAATGTACGAAATGCAAACCAAGAGAGGTATCACCACAAAAAATTGAGGAAAGAGAACGGCGGGATGTATTAATTTGTAGTATTGTGGAAATTGGTAACACGAGATCTACTAGAAGTGCTGCCGAGGAATTGGATACAAGTAACACAACTATTTCACGTATTTGGAAACGTAATGGTTTAAAATGTTTCAGATATTTGAAAACTCAAGAAATATTTCACGAGGACAATTTCCGGAGAATGGAGTTTTGTCAAGACGTTATGGAAAAGATACATCGACATGAAAATTTCGTTAAAAATATTCTCTTCACCGATGAATCAACTTTTCCATTACACGGAAAGCACAATCCCTCTGTTCTTCGATATTGGGTTTCGGAAAATCAACACCGGCATTTTGCAAATCGCATTCAGTATCCTCAAAAACTAAACGTTTGGGCAGGTATTTTAGGTGACCATTCTATAGGCCCCTATTTTATTGATGGTATATTAAATGCCGACAAGTATCTCGAATTACTAAAAAATCAAATACTTCCCGCCATTCAAAACATTGGAATAAATCAGGAAATCGTTTGGTTTCAACATGATGTATGTCCAGCACATAATGCAGTGAGGGCAAAGAAATTTCTGGGAAATACTTTTGCTGACCGTCTTATTACTGGAACAGGAAACATTAAATGGCCCGCGCGATCTCCTGATCTATCTCCAAATGATTTCTTTTTGTCGGGATATCTAAAAAATATTGTTTATACTTATGAAGCTGGTAGAGCAGAAAATCTAGTTGCCTTGAGAGAAAAAATAACTGTAAGACTAAATGTAAGAGCTAATTTCTACGACCGCCTAGGGCAATGTCTTGCTGCGCAAGGAGGAATTTTTGAACCTCTTGTGTAATTTATTATAATTTCTAGAATCCTTTTTTTATTTATTTTATTAGGATTATTCTTTAATTTTATTAGACTTACGCTTTTGTTTATGCGACGCACCACAGCTTAAAAATTTCCTGCATCTACTGAAAGACATAAGAAAAGCAAATCCCTTGCAATTCGTAAATGTTATTTTAGAACGCATTACAAGTACCTATGTCGATGGTCAAATGATTATTGCTAACTTGTATTTGCGAAACAATCGGAGACAATCGTTGGCGGCCGTCGCGGTCTTCGCCGGCATTGGATCGGCTTTTCTATATACATATACATCGTATGTACTCATGCGTATTCCCTATGCCTAACGATATTTGACACATGCGGTATATATTAGGTATATCGTTATTTCTCCAAAGTTGATAGTTTTAAAAATACTTAACCTGATGTTTGTAAACAAACAAATCGGAAATAGTATATTAAACAACAAGTATAGAAAAGCAATGTTTTACTAAACGAATATAGCGTTTGAGTACGAGCGAGCGGAGCGAGCGAGTAACTTAAGGCTGTATGAGTTTAGTAAAACTGCTTTTCTAACGAGTTTGTTTACACTATTTTTTCGCATTTTGCAAGAATAAGCATTATAAACTTAAAAATTTAAAATGTTATAGTAGGTATTTGTACAGGTTTTCCGTAATCTGATTCGGCTTTGTTTATTTACGTAGTAACGACACAGTAACAGTAAACAAACTTCATTTTTTGTAAGTCGATTTGAGTTTTAGTTAAAAACGAGCCTTGCTACTAAACATACTTTAGAACATTATTCTGAAGATATTTTAAATGCCGCTCGAGAAGCGCTTTCGGGTTTACTTCCTGTGAAATTAAAAGAAAAATACGAGAAGACATATGAAATATTTTGTAATTGGAAGATAACAAAAAAAAGCAATAGTAATTGATGAAAGTGTAATGCTAGCGTATTTTTTTGAGAAGGTAAGCTATTTGTTTCTATATATTTTAGTGTTATTCATACAATGTCTTTCATTATTTTAGGCAAAAGTCCTTAAGGCATCCAGTTTGTGGTCTACATATTCAATGTTGAAAAGTACTATACAAATTAACGATAATATAGATATATCACAATATAAAAAACTAACTGCATTCTTGAACGTCAAAATGGCGGGTACAAACCAAAGAAGTCAAAAGTGTTGACTTCTCGAGCGGCAGTTCCAATTCCAATATTTAAATAAATAATTTTCTGTCAAACTGTGTTTTATTGACATGACATAACTATGTAGTAAAGTGACGTATCTATGTGGTAAAGTGCCACTTTAATAAACGATTTTGATTGTAGTAAAGTAGCACATTACTTGTCAAAATGCGAGAATAGATATTTATGTATTAAGGGAATAAACGACAGTTTTAATCCCGAGACAGTAAGTAATTTTACAGTAAGACAAGTAAAGTAAGACAAGTAAAGTAAGACAGTAAGCATTTTCTGTTGAGGGATTATAGACGTTTATTCCCGAATTACATATAAAACTTTTCTCCCGACCTTAAATGTAATAATTTATTTCATTATTAGTTTGACAGTTGATTGATAGATAGATCTGATGTCATTCAATTAAATTGGTTTGTCATGAAAATGTGCATAGTTTCTGGTTATTAAGGTAAAACGAGTTTGTTTGTGTCTTATTTTTTTCCAAAAAAACGCAGTCCGTTTAAGTTATTGTGCAAAAATGAATATTAATGGCAGTGAAGGAGATAATTTTAGCACAAGCACTACTGTAAGCAACCGCCAAGTTAAGATATCAGATGATTGTCCATACATAAATATTGTAAACTCATCTAATGTTACTATTACGATTACAAAATAAAATTGATTGATATATTTAAATGCTTCGTCAATCTGACAGTTAAATTAATTTTGACTTAAATAAATAAACCAAAAGTCATTCACTACAGTATTCACTTTATTCCCTAGGGAAAATCGAATATTTTATTCCCTAGAGAATAAAGTAGTCTAATATATGTCATTGTCAGATGTATAAAATGACACTTTATTCTCGGTCGGGAGAAAAATGAATTTAAATAAACCAAAAGGCATACAATTAGCCCAAAGGACTAAGGTATTTACAGAATGATATAATATTAACCCTCTAATGTAATATGACTTATAGAACACCCAATGACGATAATTTACTTGACATGTG
This sequence comes from Melolontha melolontha, assembly GCA_935421215.2. Classification (NCBI taxonomy): domain Eukaryota; kingdom Metazoa; phylum Arthropoda; class Insecta; order Coleoptera; family Scarabaeidae; genus Melolontha; species Melolontha melolontha. The sequence continues at coordinate 5,332,634 of OW285240.1, read as the reverse complement.
TGTGTATCTTTTGACTTTTAAATGGAGGAATTTTGCAAGTCATGATAAAATATTTTCATTTTCATTCAATGCAGTTTTAATGTAAAATTGCAAAATTATTAATTATATTGGATACTTATTAAATATAATTTTCCCCCGGGTTATAACTTCCTTTGGGTTAGTTCGAATAGTTATTTGAATTTCGTTATAACGGGTGTTCAGAAACATTCGAAATCAAGTGGGCTCTGAACAAAAAATCGTATATCTTTACTTAAGTATCTGATTTGTAATAATTATTAAATGTCAACTGTTGTCTGTCAAGAATCAATCTATCTCAGACATGACTTCATATTTTCAAGGACTACTTTGACTTCGAATGTTTCTGAACACCCGTTAGAATTTAGTATTTGCAACTGAGGTAAAGCGACATCTGCATTTAATTAATGATACTATCGCTTGGAATTGTTGAGCGGTAATTTGACCTTTTAATTGATTGAATTAAAATAAATTTTCAACACTGTTAGCTTTGGCTTTATATTAGTTATCGAGTCAATTATTTTATTCTAATTAAATTGAGGTAATTAAAAGCTTTCTTCCAAATATATTTTTTTGCGGTATGACGTATTTGTCGTTTATAAAAGGCGCGTACAAGACATTCTCGCTCACATTAATCTTTCATTCAAGTATTTATGGTTAAGCCTTCTTTGTCAAGGTTCTGAAGTATTTAACTGGTAGAATTTTAATTAAAACATGGTATGCGTTCGCTTATAGCGGGTTTTAAATTCTACTGGGTATTGCAAAGCAACGTTGATGTTGTACTAAGGTTGGTTTGCATCGTGATGACACGGATTTGAATGGATACATTTTTCGACCACGTAAACAGCATTGTTTCTCTCATTAATTTCATTTCTGTTACTTATATTTTTTTTTCTTCCTTAGAGCTTGTATGGGGCTACTTCCGAATCAGTTAATTAGAGCTTGTATGGGATTAATTCCGAATCAGCTAATTAGAACTTGGACGTAAGCAGCTGTTGGTCGATTTGCATCTACCACGTGGGAATTTCCGTACCAAATGGTAGTGAAGTTCGCCATAAGGTATCATTATTTTTATCATATTCGCAAAGACGTAATTGGTTTGATTCGACCGCTCACACGGAAATACGTGAATATAGACTTGTATATAATTCAAATATAATTTTGACTGTCATATTTTTTTCTGTGTGTATTCAGATACTTGTCCAGTGAGCACATTTTTTTTGTCTCTTGATTTCAATTTATAAATTTTACGTCTTAATTATCGTTTTGCTTTGTACCATGTTTTTTTCCTCAGTGCAAAGAATTTAACTGAGGCATCATTTATTTTTTTTCTGATTATATAAAGATAATGTTCGATTTAATTTGTGTAATATATTTTTTTATAATAACTAAGCTTTATGAGCAATTTTATTTCACATATGATTAATATATTTTCTGTACATACAGTGTGAACAAATTTTATAGATATATTTTGTATTAATTTTCCGTAAGTTAAACCTTACGCTATTGGACATTTGGTAGTGTGTTATAGATAGTAATTGTTGCATATACAATATGTATCCATCTCGATGTGAGATTTATTAAAGATCTTTGATAAATTATTTATGCAATCCTTAGATTAAGACTCATAGTTAATTTCATTGCCAATCGTTTTTGGTCAATTCAATTCATATACATATTCATATACATTAACTTTATTATTTTTTTTTTGAATCATATGATCTAATTTATACAATTTATCTCAAATACCTGATTTTATGTGCTTATATTTTAATTTCACAATGTAGTCGATTTATTGTCTATCCTTTATATTTTCATTCATTTACTATACTGGGTGAGTATTTCACACATTACCAGGCATTATTTAGTTTTATTGCAAATTAATGTCATTATCATATCGTAATTATCTTATTGGGTCAATAATACATAGTTTTTTTGTTCCATTCATTTAAATTTTGATGTTTTACTTTATTATTCTATTGTTGCCCAAAGAAAATATTCATATGACCGTATTTTGACATTTTGATTTACATTAATTTTGTTGTTCGATTTATTATTAATAAATCCTAATTGTTGTTTTGAATTTGGTTGTTTTATTGGTATAGCGACGATACACGTAGTTACCTAGAGTTATTCAATTTATTATCAGCAGAGTCTGTGTTCTCTGTTACTGCTAAAGGTATAAATATTGTGGCACCCTTATGATATAAGATTTCCCCTCCACTCGCCTCTAAACTGAGCTGGTCTTTAGCTGAAAAATCTCCGGGGCAATCATGTATTAAGGTAAATTGGGTAAGTCATAAGTAGTAGGTATTACGTAAGTAGGTGCAAGACTAGTGCTCATAGGGGCATATAGCAAGGGATAATCGAGGGATTAACCTAGGGATATTTGAAATGTTTCCGGCCTTACCGACATAAAGAAATTGTAGAAAAAAATTTCTTTCGCCATTCGATAGATGGCCCCGACATATGTAAACTGTCCAAATGGCAAGTCATACTGATCATTACTTTGTCTATGGTACACTTCTAAAGTTGCCAGTTCACATCGTCATTCAACAATGGAGAAACATGAGACTCAGGAAATAAAAGATGAGTTCGACTCTGTAGGTATACTGTGAAGCTTCCCCTTCATTTGCAACGAGAAAACATTGGGTGGCCGAGTAAAAACGTGGTTGTGCGAGCATTTTAGACGAGAAACATTCCGGGAGTCCGAAAACTGCTACAACTGACGAAATGATGGATTTAGTGCATAAAACTGTGATGTAAGATCGCTTATTAACTATTATGGATATATGTAAGGCTTGTGGGTTATCATCTGGACTGGGTACACAAAATTTTACATCAAGATTTAGATATGAGAAAATTATCTGCGCGATGGGTTTGTTGACGATCAACCAAAAGCGCATACGAACGGACATGTCGGGCGAGTATCTTATCCTGTATCAAAAAAATGCGGCGGAATTTTTGTGGCGATTGATAACCGTGAATTAAATCTGGGTACACCACCTTACGCCTGAGACCAAACAGCAGTTAATGTAATAGATTATGGTGGGAGAACCAACTCCGAAGAGGGCAAAGATCGTTCGTTCTGTCTGCAGGGAAAGTGATGGCGACAGTTTTTTTGGGATAGCCGAGGGATAATTCTTGTCGACTACCTTGCAAAGGGTTCAACAATCAACGGATATACTACGCTACATTATTAGATAAATTAAAGGCCACAATTATGAAAACACATCCACATTTGGCAAAAAAGAAAATCCTGTTTCACCAGGATAACGCTGGGAATGGTTACCATGTCAAAATTGAACGAATCGAAGTTTTAATTGCTTCCGCATCCACCCTATTCGCCAGGTCTATACCCTGTCTCAAAAATAGAGAGACAAATTTCTGAACAATGACCGTTAATTTTCATTGGTTGAAAGTAATGCAAAACTACACCATACAAACTGCCAGTAATTGCATTTTTCTGTCAGTATTTGTCATTAATAAAGGCCGGATTATATGCAAAAGAAAACTGAAAATGTGCGCATAAATATGCAGATGTTTTAGAAATGTTAGAAAAAGAAAACATATTCTATTATGTTTACTACAAGTTTATTTAGAACATTTTACAACATAATTAACTATGAAAACAATTTACAATCACAAATTTCTCAAAGTTTTCAACAGAAAAATTGTGACGCTTGTCCGGAAACATGTATTTATATATTGAAAAGGTTCGTTCTACATCGACGCTTGTTATAGGAGCATATTTCAAATTAGAAATATAATCTATTGTCAACTCAATATTTTCTACTGAATCACCACACAAGATTTTAGCAATGTCCTTTAGCTTTCTAAAACCCTCATTTTTTCCTATTACACTTCAAAAATTTTCATACACGGGCTGTCCCACTCCTCCTTTAACATCAAAACATAACTTTTCAAATTTGTTTATTATTTAAACGCTCTCGATTAGCGACATAAATTGTTTTTCCAACTGCAATATAGAAGTGGAAATAAAACTGTAACTGACTTTAATAAACACCAACTGTTAAGGAATTTCTTTACTCGAATACGCCTTTTGGGCGTCTATCACAGATTGTGCATCCCTATCAAGATCCATAATAATTGTCTTTATTTCTTCATAATGATTTGCATGAACAATAGCAGCCTCCAACCACGTTCCCCATCGTGTGATTATTGGTTGAGGAGGAAGCGGAACACCGGGTAGATGTTTATAAAACTGAACTCGTAATGGGGCCTTTAAAAATACTTTCTTAACACTACTAATAAAAGTATTTACTAAGGGAAAATGGTTTCTTACTTGTTCTGCAACACGATTTAGTCGTTGCGCCAAGCAAGTTATGTGAATTACGATAAATTTGGGTAAAAGATTTTCAAGTTGAAAGCTGCCTTCACCATGTATGGTGCAGCATCCGTTAAAAACGATAGAATTTTCTCTGTTGGAATCGATTCCGGTAAGAAGAAAGTTGCCAGTTCTTCCTGTATAAACCTTGTTATTGTCAAATTATTTGCCTTTTCCAACTGTTTGGATGAAATTAATTAAGATTTTGCTGGAACCGATACGTTAAGGATACTAATCATTAAATGAACTATGTATCGGTCCACACTATCAGTAGTTTCATTTACGCATATATAAAGATAATTCTTCGCAACAACCTTCTTAATGCTATTCAATGTGTCTGCATAGATACAGCGAATATAATTTTTTCTTAACGTGCTCTCGTTGGAAATGTTATATTTGCTGATGTGCTTTTGCAAAAATAACTTGACATTTAAATTGTTAAATTTATGTAGTGGAATATCTGCCGACACAAACATTTGACACAAATATTCATTAAATTGTTCTTCTTCCGATTTTTTGGAAGTTGATGGCAAACATGCGGCAATGTTTGCTGACTCTTCTTGACCAATTTCATCTTTGTTAGTTTTGCAGCATGAGATGGAGTTTTCATATGTTGGTCGACTTAGAACTTTCTCTCACATGTAATCTGCAAAAAAAATATCATATCATTGGTTGCTTTTTTTATAAAATAAATATTAGTAAAAGATAAAGGAATAATTAAAATTTATTAATTAATTAATAAGAGGAAATAAACTTAAAATGTTCCTCACAATCTTGCAGCATGCTACGCAAAATACCTTTTTCTCCATCCATACGCAATTCTGAATAAGGTGCAATCTATCCAGGCACAGTCGCTATTTTCGGGATTTTTGCTATTATATATCACAACTCACAAGTTTACACTTCGAAAAGCCAACGTAAAATGACGTTTAAAATAAAATTATTTTCGAATATGGGAATAAATTTCTTCGAATAGCAAAGAAACATACTCCTAATTTTCTGGTAAAATGTATTTTTGTATTTATTTGTAAGTTTTAAGGCATTAGCTTTTCCTGAAATTTTGTCTCGGCCTGGATGTATGGAAAGAGCATTAATAAATTCTTGGAGACGCTTATCGGAAAAGTCACGGGAAGAGGCTTAATAAAATGCTATTTTTAATTTAAAGAGGGCTGTTTAATTTTTATTTGTTTGTTACACCCACGGCATATTTTTAGTAATGCCTATAATAAATTTGATTTAGTAAATAAATAAAAGTCTGATACTTAAAATATCGCAAAAATGCTGAATTACTAGAAAATATGCAAATAATATACAAAATGCATATATTATGCAAATTTATGCAAACTGCATATAATCCGGCCTTTAGTCATTAAGGCGTCATATTTATTTACATTTTATTATTTTACAATTATTAAGTTTATTTCATCAATTCTGAAGTATATCATTTCTTTTAAGAACTCGGTGTTATTTAATGAACAGACTAGGTGAGCAACATACAAACGTAGATTAACATTAAAACTAATAATTCTATAATTAGTTTCAAGTATGGATGAACCAAGTACAAGTACAGCTCATGGTCATGATGAACATGTTTATTTTCCTCTGAAGAAACGTGAAAAACTCCGTCATTTGAGCTTGGCTAAAAATCAAATAATCAATGAGTATAAGAAAATTGAAACCGATACACCTGTTTTCAAAAAATCTGAAATGATAAAACACGTATTTGCATATTACAAAACATGTTTCTAGGAATTTCAAGAGCAACAGTATCTCGGACAATTAAGAAATATAAAACAACGGGAAGAACTACTGATCCTAAGAAAATATCAGGTAGACCCTCGTTGATTGATTCTTTTGATGAGAATGTCAATGCTAGTATTCGTCGAACAGTTCATAACTTGTTTCGGGAAAATGAACTTCCAAGACTCAATAAAGTATTAGTACGAATAAAGAACGATAATAATATCCCAAATATGAGTCGAGCAACATTACATCGATTTAATGAAATAAATTAATTTTAAATAAGAAAAGATATTTTCTACATTTACATATATGAGCACGTAACTATGCTGTCTTCCACAGATATATATATTGTTAAAGCGCAGAGATTCACTAACTAAGAACAATGTGTATTAATAAGAAATATAATTAATATAAGTTAACGTTGATGAATATAAATTCAAATATTGGGCACCATAAATTTTAAACAGTTCTTAGTTGTTCAACGCTATCTGTGTACTTATATAACAACCAGCTAATATTCGTAGAGCAAGAGTACATAAATTAATTAAGATATATCCCAGGATCTTCGTAGGTGGATGTATTATCCGTAAGAACAATGTAATTAGTATGTGAATTAAGCCAAACTCAACAATTAAACAATATAAATAAAAGATTGAGTAGAATAAAATAAACAAAATTTATTGATGTAAATAAGAAAACTGTAACAGAAATTGAATAAAGGAAATAAGAAAACTGTATTATAAATTGAATATTACGTGCTATACGACAATAAATAGAATTAATAAGTTGCACATGTGTTTTTAAACTGTGATAAGGTTAGGTTATGCGAAAATTATATAATCAAATATTTAATTGTACTTAAATTTAGCATAATACAAGTAAGTATTGTTTTATCCTAAGAAATATGTATGTTTAGATTGCAAGTTGATGTTTTAAAATGTAAAAATTCAGAAATTTAATGTGAATATTAAGTTGTTTATAGTAATTTTTATTTAGACAAATATTGGCTTTTAGGTTATATTTGAGGAATAACGTTGGATGTGAACCTGTTTCCGATGTTCTTGGCTATGAGGAGGCTGTGATCAGGATAGATGCGGAGTACGGCTGTTCCAATATGGGTAACGGCGTTGGTTGTGGTTAACGGCTTCGGTTGTCCCGGATCGACGGTATCCCAATTACAAATGATGCTTTGCTGGATTATTCCAGTTTTCGTCGTGGTAATCTCCAAATTTGTATACCAAAAGTTGGGCCAATTATTTGTGTATCAAATGATCGAAAATTTTACGATGTTAATAAAATACGGCCATTTGTTGTAGAAATTTTATATCAGACGCCGTTTTTCAGCTTTTTTATTCCACAGCCTATTTTAATTATCGACAAAAAGCCTCGAAGTTTTCACTTCCTCCACATCAATTAAAATATGAATTTGCATTATATATTAGTCTTAATATGATCGAAAAATTGGTAAAATTATTTTCAAATGCTTAAAATGTAGTTTTCAATATAGGATTAGTTATAATTCGTACCGTAAATATCGCTTTCGCGGGTTCATTATAATTTTAAATCAGTGGGCGTGGTTAACTAGTATCGATACAAAATCTTGATGTAGATAAATTAGATATCTGTAATTTCTCGCGTATAATTTGAATTATGAAATTGAAAAATTTAAATATAAAAAGTAAGTTTAGAAATAAAAATAAGTTAATTATAAATTTTTAAAGTTAACGTCATACTAATTTATTTACATTTCGATACTAATTTCAGAAATTACGTCCACCAATTTAATCTTTATACAAGGTGTTTTTATGTGTTGTTTATCTGTATTTCTCACTGTAGGGCTGGAATTCGGGTGCTGTTTGACCCACTACAATATATATATACATATATAAAAAGGAACAGGAATAGTATCCTGACAGAGAAAGATGACATCACAAAATGGAGGTGAAAATATCTTAGGGATATTTTACAATACAGATCTGAAAACAGGCATTTTTTTATCTAGACGAAACATAGATAAATGAAGGCCATATAGTTCAAAAAGTATGGACTGATACGAATATTCATAACCGTTGCGGGACTTTCTACAGGGTTAAAAAATCCATCTGGGAAAGGATGTCGTCTAATTATATTACATATTGGGAGTTCTAATGGATTTGTAGATGATCTATTACAATTTTAAAGCAAAAAAACATCTGATTACCATGAGGAGATGAATTCAGAGTTTTTTTCGGAATGGTTTTCTCGTACATTAGAATATTTACCAGAGAATGCAGTTATAGTTTTGGATAATGCACCATACCACAGCCGCAAGGTGGGAAGAACACCATCAACATCAAGTAGAAAAACAGATATTCAAAACTGGCTAAGAAATAAAGGAATACAAATGAAAATGATTTGATTAGAGTGAAACTATTAAATTTGTTTAAAATAAATCAAAGCAAATTTAATTTATATGTCATAGATATTGTCAATCCTATTGAGTTTATATGGGGTCAAATAAAAAATGAGGTGGCTCTAAAAAATAAAAGTTTTAAATTACCTGAAGTTAGATAACTCTTACTTGATTCTGTCAAAAATATAAGTGCAATGTCATGGCAGAAGTGTATTAATCATGTGATTAAAGAAGAAACTCATATGAACAGTCTTAGTGGAATAATTGATGATGTGATTGAACCATTTATCATTTCCTTTGGAAAATACAGTGACATGGAACATTCAGATTCCTTCATATTCTCAGAATAAATTAAGGAATATATATAATTATACCAGCAATAAAGCCCATATGTATATTCTTAGTAAAATACCAAAACAAAATGTATAATTTATAAATAAATACTTGTTTCAAAAATTCTCCGGAATGCATGAATTATGTAACAGTAATACTTAAATTTCATTTACTTCTCTATTTTATATGATAACATCAATAATATTTCAATATACAGGTTGATTAATTTTCGATCATCACCATGGGGTTCTCGCTTATTATTGGAGATAGAGGATAGCTTTAAATTTGGCAAAGTTGCAAAATTTTGTGTTTGTTATGAACCCGAAGAGAAAAGGGACCTGTGTCAAATGATATTCAAGATTTTTTTAAAAAACGAAAGAAGCTTATTTTATTCTTTTACCTCTAACACGATTATTTGGGGTTGCAGAGGAAAACTAAAAACACATTATTGAGGCCACTTTTGATCTACTATCTAATGGTAACATCTAAATTTTCATATGACGTTTCGGCTCTATCTGGCCATAATCAACTTTCTTATTTCTTATGGGTACTGTGTCGAATTTTGACATAGCTAGAAAGAGATTTTTTCTGATTTCAACAATGTATAACATGTTGACAGAAGTTTTTGATATTATGCTTCAATTTACAAATTTAAAACTGTCGATCATTTCAATTATCGTACATTACTAAATAGAAAAATGTCGTACACCAACGAAGACAAAACGAGATGTAAGTATATTTTATTCATCGAATCGAAATACAACAATAGCGAGTACAAGATATTTATAATTGTAAACAGAACGACAACAGCCACATCGTACCATTTTTCTGGATCTTGATAGAAACTTGGTAGAGATTGCATCATTTACCAAGCCGCGTGCTGTTTATGTTAATAGGAATTTTAATGAAAATCAACGAGATATTTTACAAATGGTAAATTAAAGGTGCGCTTTTGCAAAGCCAATTCAAATCTTGCACCTTGTTTGTAACAATAAGTGAAAATAATAATAAAAATAGGAAACAAAACAATAACCCAACCATTACAGTAAATGTGCAAATAATCGGCTATTTTCACTAATACACAATAGCGCACGCCTTCTGGCATTTTGAACTGCTCTTTGTACTTTTCTTCTAGGAATTACATCGAAGGTATTCCGGAGTCTATGTCGAAGTTCTTCAATGTTTTGTGAAACATCATCTTTATAAATACTATTTTCAACAGATCCCCATAAAAAATAATCCAGAGGATTTAAGTCAGGAGATCTCGCCGGCCATTCAACAACTCCACTATTTAATACCCATCAGTTTAGAAACTCTTAACTTCCTGACAATTGCCGCATTGTGAACCGATGCGTCGTCCTGTTGCCACCATAAATGCCTTAGTTGATTTAATGGAATATTATTATCTAGGAAGTTAGATACGTATGTGTGAAAAAGATTTAAGTATCTTCCCCATTTAATTTTTCTTCATACATAACAGGTCCTATGAAACGATTTCCCAAAATGTCCATTCAAACGTTTTTAATCCAAAACAATGTTATAGTCTTCTTGCCCTGTTATGTCTGGGATTTTGTACTGCCTAATAGTGCTCCGTATTTCTGTTAAATATTTCAGAATTGGTAAATTTTGATTCATCTGACCATCTTGTTTAAAAAATCTTCGTCGTCTTCCAACCTTCTCACTAACCAGCTGCAGTACTCCAATCGTCTTAAATTATCACCAGGTAATAAACTGTGACTAACATGAATTTTGTATGGTTTAAAGTTATTTTGATACTTGAAAGTTTTCCATACTAGAGTTTAGGACAAATTTAATTCTGACGCTACTTCGTGTGTAGATGTTGATGGATAATAATTTATCTAAAAAATACAGGATTTATATAGATTTTGCAAAAATACACCTTTGATTTACTATTTGTAAAATATTCCATTGATTGCCATTCAAATTCCTGTTAACATAAACATCACGCAGTTTGGTAAACGATCCAATCTCGACCAAGTTTCTATCAAGATCCAGAAAAATGGTACGAAGTGGCTGTTGTCGTTCTCGATACAATTGTAAATATCTTGTACTCGCTACTGTTGTATTTCGATTCGATGAATAAAAATACTTAATATATCTCGTTTCTCTTCGTTGGTGTACGACATTTTTCTATTAGTAAAGTACGATAATTGAAATGTTTGACAGTTTGAAGTTTCAAGGGTACCTAATCTAAAAATGTATTCTTCGTGAATTAAAGCATAATATCAAAAACTTGCTTCAACATATCATTCATAGTTTAAATCAGAAAAAAACTATTTCTAGCGACGTAAAAATCCGACATAGTGCCATAAGAAATAAGAAAGTTGATGATGGCCAGATAGAACCAGAATGTCATATGGAAATTTCGTGTTTACAATTAGATATTAGATTAAAAGTGGCCTCAAGAATGTGTTTTTATTTTTCCTTTGCAAACCCAAATAAACTTGCTAGAGGTAAAAGAAGAAAATCAGCTTCTTTCGTTTTTTAAAAAAATCTCGAACTTCATTTGACACAGGTCCATTTTTTCTTCGGGTTCATGACAAACACAAAATGTAACAATTTTGCCAAATTTAAACCTACCTATATCTCCAATAATAAGCGAAATCCCCACGATGAGAGTCGAAAGTGAATCAGCCTGTATTCTTTTCATTTTGCCCTATAATTGCGTAAACTTATAACAACATAGTGATTGAAACATAACCACAGGCTTCATATTTACAGTATTATAGTATACAGAATTAAACGAATTTTAAATTTGGCGCCTAAAATGTATTTAATAAATTTTTATGATATGATTTGGGCAGAGGGTTCGTTCAGAAAATTATCTCTCTATTTTAAAGACAAAGTATAGCTCCCAGCGACTTTTCCCTGTTCCCTAATTTGAAGAAATATCTCGGCGGAAAAACCATGGATCAAATGATGTGGTTGAAGATGCTATAAATTAGTATTTTTCTGGTTTGGGTAATAAATTTTTTCTGACGATTTCATGGGAAAAACGTTGCACCAAATGTATTGATTTGCAGGAAGATTACGTCGAAAAATAAATTTTGTTTTGCTTCGAAATATGTGTTTTTGTTAAAAAGACCGGAAACTTTTCAAATATTCATCACAGTTTAAAGCCTTAATTTTTTTTATTTAACTACATTACATAAAATAAGTCAACTTTATTGTTTTTCTTTATTTAATATTTTATTTCAGCTTTCTATATATCCTGGACCTTTATGCGCGTCAGAGATTAAATAATCATTTTCATTTCATTGTTAGGGTGCTTCGGCTAGCCAGATTTACCCACTAAACGAATTCAGAAATTAACTTTATACTATAGTGCCCTTGGTAACAACTCGACGTTATAACGTCGAATAAACAAACAACTTACAACCAACTAGCGTTCTGTTTAACAATAAGTAACCTGTGGTAATAAGTTTACATAAATTGCAAAAATTATAAACATATATATACAACAAATTGTATAATGTTGAATAACATTAGTTTGTACAAAAACGTAAGTAAAGTAAGTATAAATTTTCGTTTCTTTTATAACTTCCATTAATTTGCAATAATTTGACACTTTCATTTTGGCTGACAGATTTGTATGTCAATGGTATTTAGCGCACTCAAAATTAAATTATATTGCTTGGCTAATCCACGAATATTATTATCAGCTTTTAGATAAAAATTTTAAAACGAATTAATTTTTTTATTTACTTCACCCTGTGAAGAAATTTTCATGTCAATGATCTCAATATAAAATCATGAAGTCGTTTTATCATAAGTATTTATTTTGATTTTGTTCAAATTAAATATGAGTTCTTTGATATTCGGGACTAAGGCTTATAATTTTTTTTTATATAATGTTTCAGGGTTCAAGGTAGATACCAAGAAGACATTTTTCGGAACAACAGACAGAATTAGAGTAATTTAAGATAAACGTGGAATAATAACCATACAACAGACAAAACAATCACACAAAAAACATTTAAACACACATTTTATGATGGAAATTTTTAGATGTTTCTAAAGTATTTCGAAGCCCTAAAAACGAATTTAAAAACAGAAATTGCCTATCCATCACGGATTTTTAATTACAAACACTTACATTTTGCAAGTGTGAGTCAGACTTTGATGTTACTTAATTAACTTTTTAAAAAAGCAACTAAATTTAACAAATTTGTTTTTATGAACAAAAACACGTTCTTACAGTTCTGCTACTGACTTTATTTAATTCAAATATTCTTATACACGTTTTATTACTTTATCTTAAGTCTAAGTATTTCACTGATATGCTAATTCTCCTTATGCTGACCTAGGCAGTCTGCTACCATAACTCCTCCGGCCCTACCTGGAAACGTCCTCTTGGTTTGTATCTCCAAGGGATGTTTTCTCTTCTTGGTGACTTCTAACGCGGTTTCATTTGATGTGGTAGTCCCTTTCTTCCGGGGTAAATACCTTACTAACATATAAGCTAGTATGCCAAAAAATGATTATTGTTATAATAACCCAAATGTTTATAGGATTATCATGAAATTCAATGTCACTTATTTCTTTAATTTCACATTTAAGTTCCTCTAACTTGTTAATAACTTTACTGTAATTTGATAAATTCACACTTTGTATCTCACTACTGTTTTTGTATACTTCTGTTGGTAACATAATTTTACTGTCATTATCTAAATCCGGTATTTTGGAAAACTTTTTATATGATTCGAAAGTTTGTAAAATTCTGTCTTCAATTTTAACTAGACATCCCTCTGTTATAGTTATAAGTTATAATATAAGTTCCAAATAACTTTTCAATTTCTTTATCTTTATTACATTCTTTGTGAATTAATGTGGCTTCAGGCACAACTAGTAGCCATTGATTTCTTAAAAATTTAGTAATTTCGATATTCTTGAACTGTTTTAATATGTGACCACAACTTGAATGATTGTTTGAGTATGATAATAATTGTATTTCGCAAGGCGATTCCATTGTCCTCATGTGCGTTTCTTCGCGTTCACATATGTACTCTGAGGCTTTTATTTCTTTACATAGTTTATTTGAACTCATAAACTTCTTTTCATTTATTTCCAGGTATTTAAATTCAGGAATCAATAATTTGAAATAGGATTCGTTTACAGGTATAGGTAATGAATATAGGTTATAATAATTATAAGGTTCAATTTCTACCAAAGGGATAAATAATATGAATGTGATTGTTTCTTCTTTTATGTAAGCTTTTGTTTTAATTAAATTATTTAAATAATGCATTTCGCTTGATATTAATTCAATAGGAATTCTGCCTGAGTCAAGTTGTTTGCCAATTTCGATTATTTCTTGCATTAACTCATCGGGTGGTATTATAGATGGGTGTAGTGTTTGTAATTTACTAAATGTTAAAGCATGTATTAAAGTAGTAAATATATTTTAACTGCTTCCGTTAGAAATATTAACTGATTGAATATCGCATAAACGTGAATTTGTAATTCGGTAATGGCTAAACGATACTTGTAGTGTACTAATTCGCGTTCAACTTGTTCTAATTTATCTTGTAAGACAATTTGATTGCTTTGTATTGAACTTACAGTCTCATTGAATAATTTTATTGCGTTTAACGTTAATGTTATTTGTTTTCAACTATCGTTTTTATTTTATTTTGAGAATTAATAATTTTACTGATTAAAGCATCATATCTATTCGCATCTTCGTTGTCTAGGTTTCCTGTTATTGCTTTTATTATATTTCCTACAATATTCAAAGCTCCTCTTTTTACTCTTTCTTTTGGCATTAGCTGCTTAATTTTTCTATGTATTAAATCTAAATTATATTTTATGATTTTATGATAGTTTTCTAATTCTATCTTATAGTTTTCTTTGGGCGCTCCCTGCACTTAGTGTTATATTTATAAAATTATTACACTTGTCTTCTAAACTAAATGTTTCTCTTAATAGTATTCCTAAATTATAAACCTTAACTAATTTCCAATATGTTTCCGTGTTCCGTGTTTCCGTGTTTTTCGTTGTTCCCTGTTTTACAGGCTACAACCCGGTGGTTCCTTTGACTTCGGTTACGTCGATGTCCCCGGTCGATTTCCTGAGTCCGACGAGGAATCTGTAACAGATCCGTACTTTAAATTACGAATGTGGACTTTCCGGTCTTTCTCTTTGTTATCAATTATTACCGCTGTTCCGTTTTCGAATATTTCTTTGATTTTAAATGGTCCCGTGTATTTTGGGTTTGTTTTGTTTTTAAATCATACCATTCTTTTCAAATAGACTTCTTGTCCTTCCTGCAATGGTTTTACCTTAGCTTTCTCGTTTTGCTTTTCTATTACTTTTACCTTTTCTGCTTGTATCTTTTTCCCGATGTTTTCATAGATATTTTTAATCTATTATGTCGTGTTATATAGTCATTGTAAAATGCTTTATTGTAACACAAATCGAATGGATCTTGTATTTTCGTGTGCCCTAATGTCAATTCTAAAGGTGTTAATCCTGTTGCTGTGTGTATGCTGTTGTTATACGCTATTATGGCTATTTTCATTAATTTCTCAATGCTTTCTTCTGTGTATTTTTCTCGTAATAACCTCATGTGTTCGATTAGTGTTGAGTGCAAGCGTTAGAATTACTGTTAGAATTTGGGTTATACGGTGTTGTTATATGAATTTTTACTCTGTGTGCTTTCAATAATTCTTTTACTAATTCGTTAGTGAATTCCGTGCCTCCATCCATAACTATTTCTTCCGGTACTCCATATAATGAGAAATAAGTAATCATAGCATCTGATAGTTCGATCGCGTTCTTCCTATTGATAAGGACAGCTTGTGCAAGTTTCGTAAATGCGTCTATACATGTTAGATATATTTTGCCACCTATTACAAAAGTATCCATTTGTATTTTCTGGAAAGGTCGATCCATGTCTTCGGTAACATTTAATTCCGGTCGTGGAATCTATCTATCGTATTTGCTTCGATTGCATTGTTCACAGTTTCTTATATAAATCGATATTGTTTCTTTCATTTTTGGCCAGTAATACCGTCTTTATAAATGTTTAAAAGTTTCTTCAATTTCCCTATGATTTGTTTTGCCTTCATGGTAATTTTGAATAAGTTCTATTTGCTGATTTTCATTATTAATGACTTCTAACTTCCGTAAGCATCTATATAATTTTGCTCCGTTATTATTAAATGATTTACATAAACTCTGCAAAAATCATGATACAATTTTTCTTGTTTGAAATATAAATAGTGTTTTCCAGTGTCCATGTAATCTCTAATAAATTCAAATATTTTGTTATCGTTATTTTCTTTTGGAATCTGGACTTCGTAAATTTTCTTACCTTTATCTTGTTTAAAGCAAACCGTTGTTTCTTGTAAATACGTTTGACGAATGTGATATTGTGGATTTTTGTTATCGATAGCTTCGTCCAGTGATAGTATTGACGTTATTGGTTCTTGATTTGTGTTTGAGTGTGTTGTATCGACTAATTCATTTTCTTCCTGTTCCGTTGCAGTGTCTGTTTCTTCGTTATCACCGATTACCTCATTTATTGTCTCCTGTGGTAGTTCGAAGAGTTCATTTCCAATTATTTCTTGAATTTCTTGTAACAGTTGTTCGGTTTCTCCTCCTCCATTGTTTATCATAGATTCCGTTTCATTTGCGTTTACAAGACCAAAGAACTGTTACTACCGATTGGTATACAACCATTTCTTTGCCAAAAGTCATCGCTGAGCTCTGAGAAACCAACCCACAACGACGAATTATCCTTGACCAAGATAATGCAAGTTCGCACACAGCTCGCAAGACAATTCAATTTTTAACCCAACAAAACGTCGAATTGTTAGACCATCCTCTATACAGTCCCGACCTAAGTCCCAAAGATTTATTTAGCTTTCCGAAAATCAAGGACAGACTGCGTGGTCGAAGGTTCCAGTCGTCAGAAGGAGCAGTCGATGCCTTCCAAAACGCAATTTTGACAGTACCAACAAACGAGTAGAATAACTGCTTCCAGAGTTGGTTCGAGTGAATTAATCTTCGTGAAACAATAAAATCTTTAAAAGGTATCTACTGTTCTATTCCAGCTCTATATGCAAAATATGAAAAACAACCCTAGTAGATGCTGTATAAACAAAACCAAATTCATTTAAGTACGAACTGTCTACTTAATTACTGGTTAGCAATGTCAAATTTAATGAATATTATAAAAGTGCGAGCACCACTTAACTAAATTCAAAAAAAAAATTCGCAGCTGCCCATGTATTAGTAAGAACAAAAACTTACACGTATGTCAGAAATTTTTATTCGAAAATGAATTTCTCTTCAGATTGAGTTATCTCTCGGGAATATATTTAGAGCGCTCGCTGTTACGGTAAAAAAAACATTAATTTTCATATTAAGAGCTTCGATATCGTTGAAGGAATAAGCGTAATATACGTTGGCAAAACTAGGAGGTCCACTACTCAAAAGGAATAAAGTAGATTAGAAGTATTTTCTCAATAAATTTAAGTAACCCTTTCAAACCCATTTAAATAATGTTATTTCCAAAAACTATGCATGAAGAATTAAAAATTTCAAATAATTTAAGATTAAATACTCATATTTGCATTGCTCTAACTTTAAATCTATAAATTATTTTTTTAGCTGCTCAAATTGAGAGCGAATATGGAAGATGTAGTAGATAATTTTTATCTGCACAAAGAATATCCCATAGAAGAAAATATAGACTTTGTACTAACTTACAATGCCATTGGTTTAAAGGAGAGCAAGCAAAAGAAACTAGATGAATATTTGAGTAATTTAGAAAAGATTAATTTGCACGTTAGGAGAATACCTTCGATATTTAATCCGAACAATATTTTTGTTCTCATATATGGTACGAGAAAGTTACTAACAGTGTATGCTGACATTTACGGAATACAACTTTCTTGTGAAAATCCTTATTATGAAAGAGAGAGGCATAGAGGTATACTTATTTTTGGTTGTAAAATAAATACTATCGGAGTCGATGATCCCGAGTTTCAAAAAGCTCCGTAAGTATTATTAAATAAGGGTAGAGTACCTACTATAAAATTATTTGATGTACTAAAGGCTTCCCATAAATTCCCGGAATATGAAAAAACACAACATATTATCCTTACAACTTATTCACTAACATCACCTTCAAAGTACTCTCCTTCCGCATGAAAACACCGGTCCCAGCGACTTGTCGATGACTGGAACCAGTGTTGGAAGTCTTCGCGTGTTAACGTGTTCAACACTGCTTGCGATTCGGTCTGGATCTCCTCAATCCTCTCAAAACGACACTACTTGAGCTTCAGTTTCAACTTCGGAAACAGAAAGAAGTCACAAGGGGCAAGATCTAGAGGTAGGGAGGGTGAGGTAGTACTGCCGCCTTCGTTTGGGCTAAACTAACGCGCGACAAGTGACGGGTGGGTTAGTGCACTCTCATGGTGTAGGATACACGAACGTTTTCTCTTAGTCGCCAAAGAACATCGCAATAAAATTGTCCATTAGGTGTTTCACCTGTTGGTGAAAATTTTTTGTGTATGATACCATCAGCGTCAAAGAAGCAAATCAACATCGACTTGACATTTCTTCGAACTCATCGGGCTTTCTTCGGTCGTGGTGACAATAGCGTCTTCGCCTGCGATGACTGCTATTTTGTTTCAGGATCATATCCGTACACCTATGATTCGTCGCCAGTAATGATTCTGGTACTGAAATTTGGATCCCCTTCGGCAGTTTCTTTCAGCTCCTTGCACACATGAATACGGTGTCGTTTTTGTTCAATGCTGAGTAACCATGTCGCAAATTTCGCAACAATAAGCGGCATGTCGAGTTCGCCGGACAGAAAATGCCAACAAACGCCGTATGACAAGCCGACAATGTTACAAATGTAATGTTACAAAAATAGTTCTCCTGCAGCCTTGCAGAATACCATCATACACCATACACACTTTTTCAACATTATGTGGCGTGTTTTCCGTCGATTGACAACCGACACACGTTCATTTTTATAAAGGTTTTACCACTCATAAGTTTACGTTTGACCTAAATTATCCTCACCGAGCATTTCTTTAAGCATTCTCAGAATTTCCACTACCATTTCATCAAGTTTGAAATAGAATTTGATACACATTCTTTGCTCTTTCAAATCAAAGATTGTAGTGTGGCAGAATAACTCAAACACAACTCAACAAATATAAACACAAAAACTATTTGTCACCATCTAGAATAGTAATGTTTGACAAACTGACCTAGTATAGACATAGCCCACACCACATAGTGCTATAGAATTTTACTATCATCCCTTGACGCGCCACATTCAAATTCCGGGAATTACTGAATGATCACGTTTTTGATCACAATTCAAAATTCACGGCACTAAGTCTGCTGACAAATAGAACATGCCGAATTACACGTACCGTTGGTTCCAAAAAAAAAACGGAAAATGAATTTTTTTCTAGAGTGGAATTTGCTTTGGTCAATTGTTTGTCAATTTGTCATTTGTGTCACTAACATTCAAATAATTTTTGCTGCAATGTCGCATTTGAATACCGTAGATAAGGCTAGAATAGTCGCGTACCTTGAAGGTGGCAGGATAATGACTGATTTAGCAGCAGAATTTTGGGTTGGAGTGGATATGATATGGCGAATAAAAATAAATGGTTGCATGGTACCGTAAGACGAAGAGATGTATCAGGTTGACCGAAAGCATCAAACGTTAATGAAAATAATGAATTAATTGAATTTTTACGGCAAAACATGATGAGTACTGCTTTAAAAGCTATAAGGAGACTCTCTTCCCTTTTCTCACTAATAATAATTCTCACAACGAGTTGATTTTGCGCTTCCGTTTCTCCAAGAAGAACATCTTTAGAATAATATGGTGTTTTCAGACGAGAAAACATTTAAATCAAATTATGAGGGCAGGGTAAAGGTGTATAGGCCAATAAATACCCGTTTTGTAGAAAGACACAAGCAGCAAACTATTTCATCTGGCCGCTTTTCTGTTAATGCCTGGACATGGATCAGTGCGGGAGGACTGGGAGCGTTATGTATTGTAGAGGACAGACTCAACGCTAATACTTAGACCAGAATTCTTGAAGAAGTTATGCTTCCATCGGTCGGTGAAGTCTTTCCTCCCAATAACTTTGTTTTCCAGCAAGATAATTGCTCGATCTACACATCAGCTTTTGCACAAAACTGGCTCAGGGCCAACAACATTATTGTATTGCCGTGGCCATGTAAAAGCCTTGGCTCGATGGTGAAAAAATGCTTCGATAAAGTTTTTTCTCTCAAAACCGTCAAGATCAGGTAAATGCAATAATAGATGGGTGGCATAATTTAACAGTGGAATATTGTGTCTGCATTTGGCTGTTGAAAAGAAACGGAGCTATGACCAAATATTGATAACCGTTAATTTGTTAAGTTGTTTCTAAATTATTGACATTATTGAATCTACATTAGTAGATAATCTTGGTGATTTTGCTCTTGATTTTATGCAACGCGACGAGGATTAACATTATATTTACAATTTGATTTCAAAAACTACCCGCTCACATAATTTGATGCCTGTGTCAAAGTTATCAAGTTCATTTTATTGTCAGTTCTAACATAACCTTTTAGAAATAAGTCAATAAGTGGAAAAATATAAAAAAATAAATATACATTTTTATTCCATGACATTTTCCGTTATTTCTTGCAACCAACTGTACCTATAAGATGTGATGTACGCATTCTTTCGATATGTTTTTGTTAACAATCTATCTCCACGATACCGTTTCTTCGCCCGCTCAAAATAATATAAATAATTTTATTGACAATTTAATTAAGCTACTATTTACCTATGTATTCAAAGAAGTGTTTTGACGTTGTTTATATAAAAATATTTTTATTTATTGATTTTACTTAAAGATTCA
The DNA here is from genome assembly GCA_935421215.2 of Melolontha melolontha. Classification (NCBI taxonomy): domain Eukaryota; kingdom Metazoa; phylum Arthropoda; class Insecta; order Coleoptera; family Scarabaeidae; genus Melolontha; species Melolontha melolontha. The sequence continues at coordinate 5,311,885 of OW285240.1, read as the reverse complement.
TTAAATGATTCATTAAATTGTCTTACCAAATATCATTCGAGCTTGTGTTTACTTTCCGAACAAATTTTCGTTTTGATAAAATTCAAACTTTGTTGCTTAAAGGTAAAATGGCTCGAACAAGTGACAAAAGGTAAAACAAAAAGGTTAAAACATAGGTTAATGATAGAACGATTTTTTAAATTACAAAATCCAATTCGGAAAGCATTAATTAACTTAAGTTTACAAATTAATTTTTCCGATAATGAATTCGATTTAATATCTAAAACAATATCAGCTCTGCTTCCAATATAATTGGCTGCGGAGGCATTATGTCGGGAGGACTCCAACTTATTAACAGCGAATGCAACAATACATTTTATGTTAAAATCATTGCTACGCGTTATACGTGCAATAAGATCGCGAAAACTGGTCTTACTAAATTTTTCCAAAGCCAATAGCCCTCCTCTCGGACTTACTTTTCATGGGCAGGTTGCTGTTAAACCTACAAGTCAGCCGACCAGCACCACGGACACAGCTCAGTGAAGACGGTCGTGCGATTCTTGACAAAACGTTGTTATACTAACTGATCGATATTTATAAAGGGCACCACCGCGTTCTATAGGCTACATGCATAAGTTAATGTACGTTACGCGGAGGACGTGCATGCGATAACGTACCCATGTAGAACCAGGTTGCATCAAAGGAAGCTAAATATATTAAAAGAAAATGAACAACAACCCAAATAAGGAGTAACAATATTTATTATAAGCGTTTACGTAGAAAATCAAAATATAAACAAGTGAAAAATGTATCCATGTGTCAAAATATAATGAAAGTGTGAAGCCCTGTATATATATTTAAATTATGACTACTATCAACAAATGCACAAATATTAAGCTATACTAAAAAGTTCGAAATAATGAACGGATCAAACGTTTGATGGTGCCTAAATACAGTATAATGTCTCAGAATAAAAAAAAATTTTCTAACTATAATGAGATCTCAAGATGTTTACAAGAATATTACAAACTTAGGCAAAATATGGCTTAATTTTCAAACAAATGTGACGCTAACTATATTTCAAAGTGGTGTACTAAATAATAATTATAATTAAATGTTCCAAAATGAATTAACAGGTGATAGAAGTGAAATTAATCGCTCAATATTGCATAATATACCAATATATGTAAAACAATTAAAAATGTTGTTAGATAATATCTCGTTACTTGAAAACGATATAATTAACAGCACAAACTTAACTTTCGGAGTATAGTCCGATATCTCGTCGATGTCGGCGTTTCTTCTCATCTCTCTCCTTTCTCGCTATCGAGTCGATTAATTTATCCATCAGCTACCCCAGCTAACAACGGTATCAATAACGTGAGATAGAAACGGGACCAGTAACGTGAGACCTACGATAATATTTTTATGCATTAGCAAAAGCGGAATGCGGGAATATAATGTGCGTTCAAATAAATTTTACCTCTAGTAGTCCATGACAATAAAAATGTTTGTCGTAACTTGTACTATTTACATTTGCATCAGTTGTCAATTTGACAGACTATTCTGATGTATACTTAATTGGAACTTTTTTTAAATTGCTTTGTAACTTAAAATTGATTTAAAACTATTCAACACAAATCATTCATGGTTGAATCTTATTTTCGAAACGGACTTAAGATTGACGGACAATGGCACTATTTTATTGAAGAATGCTTTGACGAATTTAGAAATGTTTCCATACTTCGCCTTTGATATTGATAGTTTTCGGTACACAGTTGCACTAAGGTTTTCAGAGAAACAGGGAGACGGAAAGAAGGCAGTGCACCACGAACTTCCATACGAGTATTATCTCAACGAGTGGGTGTATCAATTGGCACCTGTCATACAATTTTGAAAAAAGATTTACATTTATTTCCATATCGCATGACCTGTTATCAAGAAATAAAAGAAATTGACTATCCTAGAAGAACAACATTTTGTCAGTGGTTCTTAAATAATTTAGATAATGACTTTCTTGATAAAACTTATTTTTCTGATGAATCATGGTTTTATCTGAATGGATATGTTAACTCACAAAATATAAGGATGTGGAATACTGGGAAACCACATGTGTTTTATGTTGAAACCTCACTTCGAAAATTGGTGTATGGTGTGCGCCTAGTCGAAGGAAAATCATTGACCCTATTTTCTTTAACGGTACCTTAACAGGAGAAAGGTATCGACAAGAAATTATTATGCCATTTATTGAACAGCTTAATGAAGAAGAAGTAAATTAGGGTTACTTTCAACAAGACGGAGCCAGAGCGCACACAGCTGGTGAAACAATTAATATGATACGGCAAATTTATCAAAATTGGTTGATAAGTTTAAACACCGAACATGAATTTCCACCAAGATCTTTTTTCTGTTTTTTTTTTCTGTGGCCTTTTTTAAAGAACTCAATTTTTCCGGTACAGATGCCTGATCTTGCAGCCCTTCAAATCAGAATTGCTGAAAGAATTAACGAAATCGATGACAGAAGAAGAGAAGTGAGAAATGTCTCGAACAAGGTGGTGGCCACTTTCAACAATTTTTATAAAATGTTAGTTGTTTGTTGCAAATAAACGTATCTCATTTAGTTAAATATTTTAATTTTATTATTTTTGACATTTATCATGTCATTCAAATAGTTCATAACCAACAAAATTCATATTAAGAACTTAAGTAAAAAGCTAAGATATACGTATAATTTCCATGGGCAACTTCGAGATAAAATTTAGTTGAACGCTCGTTATATGGCGCGTACAAAATGGCGTAGCTTCTCTACCTTTTAGATGTTCAAAGGGTACACAATACAACCACTATCAGGACAACGGCGCAAATTCAAATTATATAAATTGGCTGTGATTAACAACCGTGTGTACAACTACAAGATCCAACTTATTGGTACATAATTAAAACTTTTACAGTAACTCACACAACTAACAAGCAGCAAAACACACGCACGTATATCCTCCCAGAGATCTAAACCGGAAGAATCCAAAGACAAGACGCGATTCCCTAGACGATTGGGAAGGGGTAGTAATGTCGTAATCGGGCATCTGTGCCATTCGGGGTACACACCTGTATTTTATTTTTCATACCAGTGTGATTCGAATAATACCCGTAACATCATTTAAAGATTAGTACACGCCACTATCTGAGGAATTAAACAGTACATTGAAAAGTTGCAAAGAGGAAAGGCATTGTGAACTAAAGAACATTTTAAGTTATTAACATAAATATAACGACTTTAAAAAACAAATCGAAAAAAAAGAAAAGACTAACAAAGTCAAACATTTATGAAAAGCAATCACAAACATATCCAGAAGAATTCGTTGAATATGATGTTGATGTTAATGTCGAAAAAAATTGTGTCTCGAAAAGAAATTACAATTAGCTATAAATTAAAAAATTGCCAGGAGCAATAATACAAAAGTAATAAAAAATAGGTTTATTTGAAACCGCCGAACGAGATATTAAGTTGTTAGAAGAAGAAGGACTTCAGGTCAAATATTTAGAAAAAGTATACCGCTCATTATTAACAGTACCAGCAACCAGCGTTGATGTGGAAAGAGCATTTATGACTGCAGGTAATTTGTGCACAAAAATACGTTCCAGACTTGATGATAGTTCAACATGTTTCAATTACGTTTTTTACTATCACATTTCAAAAATGTGCTGTAAATAAGTTAGTTAATAAACAACAAAATTTTTATGTGATATTTACTCTTCCAAATAATAATTAGATTTGTTGTTTCTAATGTTATAAATTATTTTACTGCTCTTATTAATAATAATATTTGATTACAACGTTTGTTCATCTATTTTATATTTGTACCTACATAACAAAATTATTTATATTTTTATAGTTTATGCATTTTTTGTATAAAACTAATATATTATGGTTAACAAACAATTGTGTGTTTGTACCATTTTGTAAAATTCCTAATACCGGTATTACGAGTATACCGGCATTCCAGTACGTTTAAAAAATATCGAATACCGATATTGTATTTTTGGTCCGGTATTTCAATCACTAACCTGGGTGTTTATTACTAATGGATATAAAATATAGGGTTGTTTTGTTTTTAAATGACAACTTACATGTTGCTTCTTTCTTTTCTAGGGAGACATTTTCCGGCGAACGTCCAAAAGAAATTACGAACTGCGAGAGAATAATGGTAGCATTTCAATTATTACAAGTATCCCGTTACGGCCCCTTATCCAGACAACACGGTATCCTTCGCTTGTTGGAAAAAAAAATTTTTACTAAAGCATACCCGCTACACGAATATTATAATGAACGGGCAAGCAACGGTTACCTAAACGACAGGCAAATATTATTACTATACTGGGCCAATTTCAAATGTTTTTTTAAGCGCCAGCCCCTAAACCTGATAGAAAAATATTTTGGTGCGGAAGTCGGTTTCTATTTTGCCTTTTTGAGCCACTACGTGATCTGTATGTTGTATGCCACAATAATAGGAACTTGCTGCTTTATGTATGGGATATTCACAATAACTTCTACAGAAAATATTAGAAGGTTATTTCTCAATTTCTAATTAAATAAAATATTTACTCAGCTTGCCTTAGGAGTACTAACATGCCTTTAATACAAGTTAACAGAATTATTATACAAGGATACTTTTACGGAAGAGTAACTGTTTAAAAGTTGGCAACACTTTCACCATGATGAATATATTACTGTTACATGTTTTAGAAGCCTGTTGTCAAGGTTTTGCCCAAATTTGTTAGATGCAGTCACTTGCATTAAATTTTTGTCGTCAATGTCATTAGTGTCATTACAAACTTTTTTTCTCCTGCCGATCATGTAAATCAATGATACAACCCTACTAGCAGCATAGTATATAAGTCTACTATAACATTCATTTGTAGTTTCGCCTTTACAACGGAACTTAATATTATAACGAAAACTCCTAGGATAATAATGAACAACTCATGATTTGGGTTCATAAGTTTATTTGCAGTAAAAATTAAGAACATCAAAACTGAACGTTTTTATTGTGAAATACTTATATACAAAATTACGATTTTTTACGGCTTTTTACGACTTCGGCTGCGCCTCAGCTTACACTTGCCTACCTCGAATGTTAATATACATTCCTTGTGACTTAAATAGCTATTTCTCTTCTGTCACGAATTAAATATTTCCTCTAATTGATAATGACTTTTGACAGTAAGCGTCAAAACTAAATTTATTTGTCATAATAATAATAAGTTTAGTAAATTCTATAGAAAAGATGATCTCTGGAAAAGTTACCTGGTTCTAGAAGTCCATGCGTTTCAACACGTGAAAATGACGATAACGTTTTAGACGTTATTGAAAACAGTCCCCTTACAATTGTCGGGAAAGGAATTTAAAGAGCTACTCAACAGCTAGAAAAGTCAAATTTACTGTCACGCATAAAGAAATTAGTATGGGTTTTGCTCTAGAGCAACAATGTGCTCTAAAGTTGACAATTTTTGGGAACATGTCATTTTTAGCGATGAAAAAACGTTCAATTCATCTAAATCTGGACGATCGAAGGTTTATAGATCAAGGAATCAAAGATATAATGTCAAATATGTCAGTAAAACTGAAACTAATCGTGAGTTCCTAGTGAATATTTGGGGTTGGATATCCGCAAATATTCCTGGAATATTACTCCACATAGAAGAACACTTTACTAGTCCAGTTCATATACAGATTTTAGAAGGCGTGATGTTACCTTCAGTGCGACAAGTTTTTCCAGAAAACAACTTTACATTCTAGCAAGATAACTGTTCAGTCGCGTCAATTAAGAGAATGGTTTCAAGATCATGAAGTAAATGTGCTTGACTGGCTGAGTTTAGCCCCAGATATAAACCCAATAGAGAATATGTAGGGACGATTGACGAAGCTCATAGGAAGCAAGCGTAAGCAATATCAAAATAAGGAGGAATTTTTGGCAGAAATACATGACGACTAGAATAATCTACCTCAAGATTATTTTAAAAATTTATACTTGTCCATGCCTAATCGTTTAAGCAAAATAATTGAAACTAATGGAGAAATGACAAGGTATTAAATCAGGCAAATATTTGAAGTCATTGATTGTAAGGTTATGACCTACTTACTATAGAACACTTCGGTCGTGTCAGAAAGTGACATTGACAACAAAATTTAATAATAATAATATCATTTATTTACTCAACAGAGACCATTTACAGGGTATAATATAAATATAAATGTATGTACGTACACAAAACAAATTATAAAAATCACATGTAACCAAAATTAAAATTGATACATAATATAAAATTAAACTAAAGCAAAAAATAGCTAATGTAATAAGTACCACAAAAGCCAACACCTATATGGACAAGTCGTCATAAGTGCTATTATCAGATCGGCTCATTCTGAAAAGAGGAGAGTTAAGCAACACGTTAGAGAGTCGGATGGATAAGAGTATTGACAAATCTGGGGGATTGGCGCGGGACATAGAATTGTAAATACGATAACAATGGTGCACAGTCAATAACCCCATGAACAATCTTCCAAACAAACCGCGTACCGCGCGTGTTACGGTGAATAGTGAAAGATTGCGTTTCAAGCAGTGAATCATAATCGATCCCCTTGGAGGATACGTCCCATCGAGCTTGTAAGACAAAAATGCTAGTGACTGTAGATAGGTTTTTACAAGCATTTGAAATAAACTTTGAATTACTGGACCACTTGCATTTCATAGAGAAGAAATTTCAAATCTAGTAGTATAACCTGTCTTACAGAAACACAGCTTATGTGGAGCTCTCGTACATGTCTACGTGCAGATTACCTCGGACTCCTGATTAATGTCGCTCTCACTCTAGCGATGTTTTCGGGCGTCCTCACTGATGTTGCAAGGTCTGGTTGCTTTATCAGTATAATTTTTTCTGTTATTCTGAACGCCTCAACCCACCTTACAACGTGTTTCGGCTTGAAACTGTGCCGTTTCGATCGATATTGAAATGCCCACGAAAGATCCGCTGAATTGTGATAACAGACTCACTATTTCGAATAAAAATATTGTAAACGATGCTGTATTGTCCACTGCTCTATTGCGACCGAAATGGTAGGCCGCACTCAAATGAATGACCTAACCCCAATCCCCCCACCTGCTTTAACAGCCATGCACTAGTTGTTCCAAAAACATCCGTTTCCTGTAAGTTACTCGTCGTTATGATGAATCTGCTCTTTTACATGGAATGATTTTTAAGTGATTCACTGCTATCAAAAGTGGTCCTTTGAACTCAGAAAATGCTGAATATCCGGTGCCTTCATTTACAGTACTTTCTTCAGAAATGATTCATAAATTCCATAGAATTGTAAAGAGTGGACACTGAATAAAAGTGTGTGAGATAGTATCAATCCATTCAATGTTTTGACTTAATTCATTAATTTTCATCCATATGAACCAAATCAACACTTCTGGGTCAAAATCATTGCTTATAAAATAGAATTGTATTTAAAAGTAAACTATTTTAAATTATAAAATTTAGAATATTTAGGATATAAACATAATCTTATGTTTATATCCTAAATATTCTAAATTTTATAATTTTTTTCATTAGCTAAACTAATGTCATTTCGTGACATGTAGGTTATGTATTTTTTCAACGAAACAAAATATACAACAATACAAAATAACAACAAATCGTGCCAGTCTGCATATAGAAAACATAAAATGTATTTGTTTACTATAAAAACTGATTTAATATAGAAGAACCATGGCAAATTTAAAATGATCACATCTCCTTAAAATAATATTTTAAGATGCACTAATTGACACCAATGGAAGACCGGAATAAAATTCAGCCTGCATATTGTAAAAATTAGCACAACCTATGATGTTCATTCGTTAAGAAAAAGAACTGATAAATGTTACTCATGTTTCATGACAGTGTTTTAACATTATTTTATTTAGGCTTATATTTAGATGCTGTGTAAAATTTTAACAATTTCATCTGCTTTTATTTACTTTCAATAAATGCGATTTTTCTGTCTGAGTTTGATGTTGAGCAACTATATCTAATGCAATACCTTTTGTAAGTAAGCAATACACGAAAATTTTTCTAGTGTATTTTGATAAAAAAAATAACTTGAAATTTTTAATTAGTTTATTTCAAAACAATAACATAACTTTCAACAAGAATATAATAAATACTTCAAAAGCTGCAATTACATTTATCAGAGGTACTTGATTTAGTTTCTCTTTTTCATAAAAGTACAAGACATTCAACACAAGTTGCTAGGATTGTGAATTCAGAGGTTTTCCAGGCATATCTGTAATAAGTGTAAATTCTTAACCTATAACCAATAAATAACTTAGTGATAAGAATACTTATTGAAAACGTATTGAAAATAGTTCTTTGTGTTATGAAAAGATCAATGATTTGCTGGAAAGAAAATTAATTAGAAAAGCAATAAAACGAAAATAAACCAAAGTTAGATGTCAAACGTCAAAATTAAATGATTCGATTATCGTAGTACATGGGTGTCATAGCGGGCGGATGGCCGCATCTTATCTCTTATCTCTATATCTTATTAGTCTTACGGCGAAGACAATCCCACATTTTCGTTTCAGTGTTTTATCCTTGTTTAAGCATTGGGCTTTGAATGAATTGAGAATACATACATTGCAAGTGCCCATGTCCGTGTTAACGCAACACAATTAATGACGTGAGTCAAAACATCGAGTGGACAGATACTAGCTAATGTCATGAACATCTCAACCGAAATGCAACAAAACATTTTGCAACTACATTTAGATATGCAAAAGCTAACCGCAAAATTGGTGCCGCGTTTGCTTACTGATGAACAAACGCGAACTCCTGTTATAAGTTCAGATGAAATTTAATGTTATTGTAAATGAGAAAACACAATCAAAACAATATATGTATTTCTTCTGATGAACGAGATCCGAAGAAGGTAAAAATTTTCGAGCAAATAAGATTATGGTCTCGATTTTTTGGATTCTAAAAGCGTAATCTTTATTAACTACTTACAGGAGGGAAGTACAATAACTTCCCAATATCATGCTGATATGCTGTCGCGTTACTTGGCTAAAGAAAGACGACCGCATTTATTCAGCCTCTGGAAACTGTTAAATTTGTCGAATTAGAAAACGCCTCACCTTTCCTATTCACAAAAATGGCTTTATGATAGCCGCAACGAATGCCTATTTTGACGAGGATTACTGCTTAGATGGCTTAAAAGTTGTATAGAATTGGACGGGAATTATATTGAGAAATAATATATATTTTTTAACAAAGTCGTGGGAAGGCAGCCTCTAAATGCTATGGATTAAAAAAAATTCGTGTCAAATTTAATCAAGTTTTTGGTTTTATTTTAAACCTTCAACGGCTACAATAATGTTCTTAATTACAAAATATACCGATTGGCATACACTAATTCATTTAAAATCTGTACATCAATTGCAAATTTAGAAGCAATAATAATATATAGTTCAGAAATTATTTCTTTGCAGTTCAAGGCCAAATTTAAGTCTTATGCCTTAAAATGACTAACATGTGTAGTATTACAGCGCGTATTTATGTGTGTTAGAAAGAGATAAAGTACAATTTGCGATTCGCACTTTGAGCAGTACGAACTGCAAAGAAATACCTTCTCAACTCTACCTAACACATATACGTTATTAGTTTTCAGATTTGCAACAGTAATGCAACAATTTGTCCCAATTGCCCGAACTTTCAGCTTTGCAAATATTCGAAATTACGCTACTCTTGCACCAATGCATACGTGACTTATATTTTGGACAATAAAGCTACAGTTTGCTATGCAGTACTAATTTCACTGTGGAGTATGTTTCTGAACTTACTTTGTTGATTAAATTCTTAAATTTTTTATTTATTTTAGCAACTATAACTTTCGAAGCTTGGAAGAGACGACAAGCAGGGTTGGCCTACAAATGGAACGTATTTTCCAGCAATGTCGATCTTTCTATTAGGTAACTTCTAAAATTGAAATTATTATGATAATGTGTGTCCTCCTAACAATGATTATAAAACACTATTCTAAAACCTTCCAACCATGTTCCCCATCTAGTTATTACTGGAGAGGGAGGCAGTGACAAAGATGCACGTATTTCTCTGTAAAGAGCTACTCTCAATGATGCTTCTCTAAAAATTTTTTAAAAGCGGATACAAGTCTGTCAACTTCCGGAAAGGTGTCTCTGATATATTCACAGATTCTGTGGAGAGCATGGGCTACACAAGTTATATGCAGCATATTAGGATATGTTTCCTTTAAAACACTGCCTGTTTTTAACATATATGCAGCACTGTCACTGACAAATAAAAGTATTTTTTCTTTGTACCTGTCGTCCGAATGAAGCATTTGGTGCATATTCTCGTAAATGGTTTTAGCTAATGTTTCCGCATTAACTGTATTTATAACTTTTGTTGCTACTGCATATGCGTTATATGGAATAGTTGGATGTAGTACACCAGCTACAACATTTACCACACAGCGCCCTAATACATCGACAGTTTCGTCGGCACTTATCCATAGATACTGATTTGAAAGATGGCTTCTAATGCGTTATACTGCTTTCGTGTAGCACTTAGAAGCATAATATTTGCATAAGGTGGATTCATCAGGAACATTTCGACCAGTATATTTTTGGAGGAATGTTTTGAAGGTGGGATTGCTAAGTTTATTTATTGGAATATTTTCCTGATTCCAACGGGTTTAATATCTGTGTATGTGTTTGCGATTCTAAGTGACGTTTTACGTGCGATTTCTTGGAATTTTTTAACGATATTTTACAGACTTTGGACATATAGTTCATAAAGTATAAGTTTTCAGTTCAAGGTCAAATTCGAAGCATATGATTCAAATCAGTACTGCGGAGTCAAATGAAGTCATGTATTCAGTCGCGGAAACAACCGTCTGTTATTATAAAATATAAATGTCATGTTTCGCAAACATTGTCAAAATTTCAGTTTTACTTGCAATATAACCAAAGAAAGCAAATACATAACCTACATGTCAAAATAATGAGTAAAGTGGGAACATGAATAGTTCAAAAGTATTGTTTCTTTTCTAGTTTTATATAAATATTTTTAACACAAGAAAACTGTGCGGAAATTATTACTTCAATATTCAAACAAATTTTTTTAAAAGTTATTTAAAATTATAAACTCACGATAATATTCGATCAAAAATTTATTTAAAAAGAAATATTTCAAGTCAGATATCAATTGTGAAATGCATAGGTATTGAAAAGATCTTTAGGCCCGTATTCACAGAAAACGGAATAATGGTTCATTATGAAATGGTCGTTTTAATTATAATGGTCATTAAATGAAATAGCACATTCATAAACGTTAGAAAGAATTTTTTAACAGATCATTACGAAATTATCGATCTAGGGAATTTTAACGAAATTATTTGGGAAAAACATATTTCACTGTAATCAAATCACAGCAAATCGCAAAAATGGAGATGTCAAAACGTGTAAAAGGTAAACACTTTTCGGACAGAGAGATTTGTTTCTTGATGGATATTGTAGAATCACATATCGGTGTTATTGAGAATAAAAGGACCGATGCCATCACATCGAAGGGTAAAACAACAGCATGGGAAGAAATCACACGTAATTTCAATAGCTCTAATAGCGGTCCACATAGGACAACACAACAATTGAAAGTGTTCTATGATAATTTTAAACGAAAAAGTAGGAAAGAACAGGCGGATGATAAGGTGAATTTTTGTAAATTACACAATATAAGTTCATTACTTAATAAATTTAATGTAGGCTAATCCGTACCTCACAGGTAGAGGGATGCTTAGAAAGACTCTAGGAGATAATGGAGAACGTCTCCAAAGCATGTTGAAGAAGCATTTCGAATGTGATGCCAATAACTTTGACAGTGAATCATGCTATCACAAAAATATAGAGTCTGGTAAAGTTATATGTTTATATTTACGGTGTAACTAGTTGTCAATGTAGATCCTCTATATGTTGTAGTAGAAGCTGACAACGATGCTATCATTGAGTTAAGCGAATTAACCAGTATTAGTAAAGAAAATAATCCAAATTGTGTTAATAGTGAATATATATTTGCCAATATAAAAGAGTCAGAACTACTACAAAGTAGTTCACTTGAAACCCAAAATAATGTACCTAGTACATCCGTTTCAAATAACAAAACTAATAAACAAGCATTGTTAATATAAAGTGGTGCATATGAAAATATAAACAATACCACAAAGCTACCTGTAAACAGAAAAAGACAGTATCTTCAAAATAGAACAAGTGCAAGTGACGTATATGCAAATTTAAATGACATTGTTCATAATAGAAAAAAAAAATCAAATGAACAAATTTATTTAAAAAGAAAGTACGAATTGGCCATTGAAGTTCAAGAACAACAACTTCGAAATGCACAATTGGATGAAAATATTCTTCAAGCAAAATTAAGGTTATATCATATTACGAGCCTTAGTGAATACAGGGGTGTTAAAAATGTTTGCATTATTAAGAATGACATACATACCGAAATCATTTTCTTCCACTATATCTGGGTTAAGAAGATTGGGAATGTATTAATTTGATGAATAATTTAGATTTCTTCTTAACTTATATATTGTTTATATTTTATATATATATAATCCAAAAATCCCTGTTACCATAACAATGGTGTAGGGCGTTTATCTTCTTCTAGCTTTTTATAAACGTTTTCCATTCATTTCTATTCCTTGTCATGTTCTTCGCTTCTGTCCATGTTTTGCCTTTCCTTCCCAGTATTTCTGCTATGACATCATTCCATGTTGTCCTTGGCCTTCCTCTTCTTTTATTTTTCATTATCCTTGCTTCCCATATCCTTCTTGTTTGTCTTGTATTTTCAATTCTATATAAATGTCCCCACCATCCTAGCTGTCTTTGTTCAATGTATTCTAACACTGACTGCATTTTCAAATCTTTTCGTATTTCCAAGTTTCTTATTCTGTCCATCCTTGTAACTCCTCTAACTCTTCTTAAATACTTCATTTCTACTGCCTGTAATTTATTCTTTTGTCTTCTATTTAATATCCAGGATTCACAGCCATATGTTAATATCGGTCGGTAAATTGCCTTATATACTTTTAGTTTTGTTTCTCGGGATATCTCTTTTTTATTAATGAAATTATTCCTCATGTTGTGGTACAGCTTTGTTGTTTTTTCTATTCTTTGATTAATCTCAGCGTCCTGGGTCCCTCTTCCATCAATTCGTACTCCCAAGTACTGGAATGTTCTCACTTGTTCTATTTCACTTCCTTCTATTACGATTTTCGTATCTACCTGTTCATCTCCCACTACCATTACTTTAGTTTTGCTCTTACTCATCGTCATTCCACTGTCCTTTAGTGTCATATTCCATGTTGTTAAATTACGTTTCAGATCTTCCTCATTGTCGGCTATAACTACTATGTCGTCTGCGAATGCCCCTTCTGAAACTTCGACTGCATTCAAGTTAAGGTGTCCAACCCTGAACTTTTTACTCTTACATGCACACTGTTTGATAATGTCATCCATATAAACAATGAACAGCATTGGGCTCAGACTTCCCCCTTGGCGCAGTCCCTCGTTTGTTTTAAATATCTCCGATTCTAAATTGTTAGCTATTACAGCATTAGTATTGTGGTTATATATTTTCTGTATTAATCGTCTTATTTTGCCATTGACACCTCTTTCTCTTAATACATTCCACAATCTTTCTCTTGGTACTTTATCGAAGGCTTTTTCCAAGTCTATAAATGCTAAGAACACTTTCTTCTGTTCTCTAGAGGCTTTTTGTATTATTTGTTTCACAGAGAATATTTGGTCTTGTGTGCTCCTTCCTCTTCTAAACCCACTTTGTGACTCATGTAACGTATTTTCGAGTTTTGTTCTTAGTCTTTTATCTATTATTTGCTCGAGAATCTTCATTGCAGTACTTAGAAGGGATATTCCTCTGTAATTATTGCATTCTTTCTTATTTCCTTTATTCTTGTATATTGGTACTATCAATGACTTCTTCCAATCGTTTGGTATTTCCTCTTCTCTCCATATTCTGTTATATATTTTCAACATTAATTCTCTTCCTCTTTGTCCTATATTTTTTATCATTTCTGCTGTTATTTTGTCACAGCCTGGCGCTTTTCCATTTTTCTGTTTTTGTATTGCTTCTTCCAGTTCGTCCATGGTAATTATTTCTTCTGTCTCTTCTTCTCCTATTATTTGTTGTTCACTAGCATTCTCGTTTTCCAGTCCTCCGCTTAACAATTCCTGAAAGTATTCTTTCCACCTTTCTATAATCTTCATTCTATCGCTTAGGATCTCTCCCTTCTTATTTTGTATATAATGTGTAGATTGTGACCTTTCTTCATTCCTTACTGATTTCAAGACTCTATAAAATAGTTTTTGGTTCTCTTTGCTGTTTTTTTCCATCTTTTCCCCAAATTCTTTCCATGTCTCCTTTTTTGCTTGTACTACTAAATGTTTCACTTTTTTTCTTTCTTTTTTGTATATATCGTATTTTTCCACTGTTTGTTCTGCTAAGTATGTTTTCTATGCTTTTTTCTTTATCTTAATTTGATGTCTTATTTCATTTGTCCACCATTTTGTTTGTTTTTTCTTTTTATTTTTCCTTACGCCACATATCTCTTTCGTTGTAGTTATTATTATTTCTTTAAACCTATTCCAAATTTCTTCGATAGTTCCATTAATTTCTATATTTTCTACTCTTTCGGCTATCCTTTTCTGGAATTTTTCAGCAGTGACTTCACTTCTTAATTTGTATATTCTAAGTGATTCTATTTGGTCTTGTTTCTGTGTATATATATATTGCTTTTCCTTGTTTTGAACTTTTTCTTTTATTCTTGATATAACCACAAAGTGATCGCTTCCTATTTCCGGCCCTCTTCTTACTTTCGTGTCGCTCACAATTCTTCTGTTATTTTTGTCAACTAATATGTAGTCAATTATGGACCTCTCCCCCCTACTCTTGACTTCTCTAGTATATCTGTGTATATCTTTGTGTTGGAAAAGAGTGTTAGTTATTACCAAGTTATGTATAATGCAGAAGTCCAGCATTCTTTTTCCATTGTTATTTCTAACAGTCTCCCCGTTTGTTCCCAATACTTCACTATATTCATCGTCTCTTATGCCAACTCTACTGTTGAAATCTCCTACTACAAACATTATACCTTTCGCGTCTTCCACCACTAATGTTAGTTCTTCCCAAAATTTATTCTTATTTTCTGATGTATCATCTTCGTTTGGCCCGTACACCACTATTATTGTTTTCGTTCTGTTTCTTTCCTTCATCTCTATTAGTAATATTCTTTCTGACCAGGCATTCCATCTATAAATTTGGTTTTCTAATTTCTTGTGTATAATACATCCCACTCCTGCAGCTGCTCTTTTTTCTTTTCCTACACCACTATATATCATAATATGACCATTGTCCGTATAATTCCCTGTGCCTTTTTCTTTGTTTCCGTAATTGCTAATACATCCACTCCTAACTCTTCAAACTCCTTTTCTAATTCCTTTTCTTTTCCTGTTATGCTCTTTATATTCCAAGTACCAATTTTCCATGTTTCACTTTCTTTATCCTTACTTTTCTCTATCTTTTTTATTTTTTGTGTATCATCATTATCATACTGATCATTATTTTGTTTATTTTTCTTTATCATATCCTTTTTCTTGTCCGGGTCATCATCTTTATTTTCACTAGTCTTTACTATTAGTTTTTTGACACTATTTTTGGGATTTTCTTTTCTCGTGCCAATTCTCGTTCCTCCTTATTCCAATTCCCCTTTTCCCTATTCCATCTCCATTGTTCTCCCTCTACTATTAACTTTTGGAATCCTATCTTAACAGTTTTTCCTTTCATTCTCTCTTCTTTGGCCTTTCTTCGTATCTTTTCTTGTATTTCTCTTTCCTCTTTTGTCATGTCATCGTTAATGTATATGTTTTGTTCCATAAACCCTCTCAATTTGCCCTTATTTTTCATTATTTTTATCTTATCATCTATATTCTTCAGTTCTATTAAGCAAGTTTTTGGACCCAGTTGTTTCACCGCTTTAATTTCAATTTGTATTTCCATGTACTTCTTGATAATATCTTCCACCGCTACCTTTAATTGATCTTGATCACTCCCATCTATTTTCAAGCCTACCATAACTGCGTTCTTTCTTCTATTCATACCCTCGAGTTTATCTAATCTTCCTTTGGCACTTCTAATTTCTTTTTTTCAGTTCTTCGTTTTCTTTTCTAATCTTCTGATTTTCTAATTTGATTTCTTTCATTTCTTCCATATATTTATCTTGTTTTCCCTCTATGTGTTGCACTTGTGTAACTAATCCTCGCATCATTTCCATTAATTTATCTAATTTACTTTCGTCACTGCTTGCTTCTTTGTCTGGTGTTCTGGTCAGCTTTTTACTCTTTTTGAAGATTTCGGCTACGTCTTTTTGATTTCTCTTTCGTTTTCCTTCATCAGTGGTACTCCCATCACAGTCCATCGCAAACAATGTCTATCCAGGCCCCCAAACCACTAAGCTAGTTATCTCGTTAATATTTCCTAATATTTTATAAGCCGGACCTGTTCCTTATTGATATATTTAACCATTTATTTAACTAATTGCTATTTAATTAATAGTTAAAAGCAGGTAAGGACAAAATCACGTTTGATTCATGTTTGTATAACCATTTCAAATATTTATTTTAAAATTTTCGGATCACATTTATTTGATTTTATTTCACACTAATTCGAAATTCGCTCGTGCGCCACAAATTTATTTATGTCTTACTAGTCCTTGTTTTTATTGTGCCATATGTTTATATTGTCGTATGCTGGCCTTTTTCGCGAGTGACCGCCCACATCTCTCTCTATCTCTTTTCCGTTGTTATTGCAAACACTAACATATATTATTTATTTTAATCATGTACTTATCTCTTCCACTATTTCACAAATTTACACCTTTGTATATCACTTCTAATTATTTACTAACAATATTACTTTATTACACTCGCAAAAACATCGTATTCGATCAATTCTTGCGGAGCCAAAATTACACGTCTATTCTCTATAACTACCACGCTACTACCTCCGTTTATATTTTAAATAAATTTAAATATATTGGAATAGAATGTAAAAGTTATGGTCATAACTCTTTGAAAAAGAATTAAAACCTTTTGAAAGTTGTAAATATATGTTGTCAAATTAATAAAAGAAACATTTATATAGTCTACATTTAATATTTTATTGTTTCTTAAGAAAATAATGGTATAATAAACAATCCAAATCCATATTATCCTTTATTAGATGAAGATAATATTTAACAAACACATGAGGATTTTCTGATAACTACATTTGATAATTTTGCAGGTTAGTACACTACCGATAAAAAAAAAATCCACCACCAGTAAGAAAAAAAACAAACTTCATTCAAATAAAAAATGTTGCCTCGAGATCTTTATCATGTAATGTTTCGTTGAACCAGTGGCAGTAATTTCTTCTTAGCTTCATATTATGTGCATGCAAATGATGCACATTGATGATTTTTATGGCAATATTAATGTTACTATGTAAATTTTCTGTAAAATATAAATACAAAAATATTTTGCCAAAATAAGATAGTTACCTGATTATTAATGTTTAGAGAAGTAAACTTGATTGTTTCAACAAAATAAAAACTTCGAAAATATTAATTGTATTATTTGCAATATGTTATTTTTAACGTGAATGGGATATATATTACAAAAATAAATGAAAACTAGTCAGTTTCTGATTCTGACTCAGAACTAGAGTCATTTACATTAATTATTATTCGAGCAATCTCTGCCCTATCAAGAAATTGCTTGCTCTCGTGCCATTTTTTAATTAAATTTTCCGTATGCCTAACACAATTATACCAAGTATTTTCATTACACTGTTGCAGAGCTTCATTCCACATTTCTTTTACTCTTTCATCTGAATAACCATTTCTTCCAATATTTGAATTATAATAATTTTTAACTTTAGCCCAAATCATTCAATTGCGTTGAAATCACAATGGTAGGGAGGTAACCTTAAAACTTCATGTCCACTTTCTCTTATTATTTCATCTATAATAAATATTTTATCTTCTTTATGATATTTTACTAATTGAATTAACTCGTTTTTAGACATTGCAGGTGAATAGCTTATATCTTTTTTTCTCAACCATTCCATAATTTCTGTTTTTTTTTTGAGGAGGTATTCGGTTGTTTATTTTGAATAGCATTATGATAAGGAGAATTATCCATTATTATTAGTGATGGTACTTCAAGATTTGGTATAAGCTGATGATTTACCCATTGCTTAAAGGAGTCACCATTCATTTCTCCATGGTAATCACCAGTGATTGCTTTTGATGGAAAAATCAGACTAGCTCCTTTAATGAAGCCATTTTCTGTGCCAGCATGAATAATTATAAACCGTTTACCATCATAGCCTTCGGGTTTCCTAACACTTTTTATATTATCATTTTGCCATGATTTCATTCTATTCCCTTTTGAAAAAATCCAAGTTTCATCAAGGAACACGACCTGACGTAAAGTTGAATTTAAGTTATTCATATATTCCCTTAAAAACACATTTCTCATGCAGACTATATTTAATTTCTCTGTGAGTGCTCTTCTGTTACATTCTTTCTTGTATTTAAAACCAATATCTTTAAGCAATATTGCTAAAGAAGTTGTACTCGTATGAATAATTCTTTCGTTGCCAAAACATTTCTTAGAGTTTTTAATGTAAGATGTTTTTTCTGAAAAATTTGAACATGTAATAAATGTTTACAATATATTAAACACATACTTTCTTTATACATGTCATAAACAGTATTTCGAACTTCCATTTTCGTTGCTTCTGGTAAATCCTTAGTTTTTGGCTTCCTACAAGACCTGTTTTTGCCAGGAGATGATAAGACTGAATTCTGAACGCTACGATGTTTAATAGTGTAGACCGTTCTACTAGAAATATTAAGGGCTTGTGCTACCCTCTAAAATAAAACTAATTTTATAACTGCCTTATGTGATTATGTGAATTACCTCATGAACACGATCGATGGACATAACTGGCCCACCATTCTCTTTTTCTCGTTCAAAATAGGCTGTAAGATTTAATACAAGCTGTTGAGCTTGAGAACCAAGAGGCTTACAAGGCATCTAAGAAATATTCTGTCAAATAAATAGGTTAGAAATGGCAAAGTGATAATCAAACAATTTCGTACTTATTGCCACTAATTGATATTATTATTTATTACCAGTATTGTTCTCAAAAGGACAGTTTTTGTAATTTTTTGATGACAAACGAGATATTCAAATTAGATTACTTAACCAAGAAGTCAGAATATCGGAAACAAAGTCGATAAACAACAGTATTAAAATAATTTCACACCAATCCGAATATCATAAGACTATCTCCTAGACAACCTATCCCTTTTTATTTAATATAATATTTCAAAGACGTACGTCTTAACTTAAAATGACACACGTGTGTAGTATTACAGCGCGTATTCATGTGTGTCAGAAAGAGACACAGTACAATTTGCGGTTCCCACTTGGGCAGTACGAACTGAAAACTTATACTTTATGAACTGTACAATCAGTATGACTCTTAATCCAACTTGCTATTGTTTCACGATGCCATTCTCGACGTTGTTCCATATCATATCTGAAAAAATAACTTAAACAATGTTCTAGATCTAAATAAATTTAAAAATGTATGTGTAAGTTATTGAAATTTAACGAAATTCACTGCGACACTTATGTTAAAATAGTTGGGAGAAGTAAATTTGATGAAACGATATTAAACAGGATCTATTACAAAAATGACGTAGTATGGTAATTAATAGTTAAAACAATGACAAAAATAAGCTAACTCAGCGTACTTTATTTATCTTACGAAATATACACTAATAAATAAAATAAATTATAAAAACTCCTCATACTTCTATCTACGCCCATGAACAAAGGAATTTAACTGTAATATTAAAGTAACTGCGTCACAATTCAACGACGAAAACCAGATGTGCGGTTAACCGAATGATTAGTGCCATTCAATAACTGCGTGTTGTACTTAGCGATATTATAGACTATTTATATGGTCTATCGTAATTTCGATCTGATGCGTCCGAATTATGTAGAATATAAATCCAAAATATTTTCCCGAAAATTTCCTCTCACAAGTGAGAAAAAAAATGACAAAGATATTAAAAGAATTTTTGTTACGCCGATATCAGAGACTATATCTTAAAGCTAACCGATAATAACAAAATGATCCTCTGCGATTCAGTTCGATATTATTTACTTTTACATCTTAATTTAAAGATAAATTGTTATCAAACAGGACGTTAAATTGTTCTTTTAATACATCGTTTTTAAAAATTCACGTGCAAGTATAAATGTTTAACAGCTGACATGCGCGAATTGGTTCGCGCTGCTTTAACCACATTTAACTCTTAGATTAAACTATTATTGCAGAATTTTGGTTATATTTTACTGCTGGATGTTTTTCGTATGTTTTTATTCATTTACCTTTATGATATAATCCATTTAATCATTTTCTGTGTTATTCATTTTCTTTATTTTAAAACTTACTTCACTACAAATTTAACTGCGAATTGATTCTTCGTTCTCAATGATACATTGCATTTTAAATTATTATTTATCTAGTCAAAATACAAAAGTACTTTTAATAATATAAAATATTATTAAAAATCTGGTGTGAAGAACAGAAATACAAGTTCAATATTAATATTTTTGTGAACCTGTCTGAACATATCCTTCCCTCAGAGAAGCGTCTCTGGGGAAGGATGTGTTCGGACAAACGAACAAAGGTTCCACAATTGAGAAGGTAGCGTTTCGCTTTTATTTTCTAAACAACATAGTAACGCTAGTTTAGTCCTATTTTGTTTTTAATGTTATCAGAATTCCTCTAAATTTAAGCGTCCGAACCCCTTTAACAAAATCAAACCATTCTGAACTTGCGGTTATGCGCAGTACGATGCGAATTTCAAATTCTGGAACAGTTCAAAACTACTCGGAACTGATGGTTCGAACAAACCTTATATATTTTCTATTTAATATTAATTTCTCTACGAGTAAATATTCAAAATTTTTATATCTTTTCAAAATTTATTGTGATTTTTTAAACAGAATTTCATCGTTGTACGAATTTTTTGCTTCTTGCAAATATTTTTAATATATTAATGCAACTGTTAAATATTGTTTATTTTTTTATTACAGTATACAAAACTATGTACATCGATTAAAACTATTTTACAACTAAAACTTAGTTCAAAGGAAACACCTAACAATATTAAAGATCTGCTCTTAATTTTGAATTAAAAGTAACATAAACCAAAGCGAAGCAAGACACGAACTGTTCAAATAATTCAAATGTACTAAAATCGTATATTTTATTTTAAAAGTTACCAACCTTCCTAAATATCACATTTAGTTAAATGCTACTTAAATACAAAGGTATTTTTAATAATATAAAATATTATTAAAAATCTGGTTTGAAGAACACAAATACAGGTTCACTATTAATTTTTTTTTTCACATTGGTTATGTGGACGGGGCGAGGTACTTCGGCTGTCTGACAACAGGCAGCGCTGAATTTACTTCTACGCTAATATCTGTGATGTGGCGATATGGTTCTTTTTTGTGAATGTGTCTGAAGATATCCTTTCTCCAGCAGGAGCGTACCGATGAGCCTGTAGAAAGGCGAAATACGTATCTACGTCTCTTGGGAGAGATATGTTCGGACACGTTCACAAAAAATATTAATTTTGTGTTCTTCACACCAGATTTTTAATAATATTTTATATTATTAAAAATACCTTTGTATTATACAAAACTGGTGGGGTTTACCTACTCATGTATGTTTCAATTATTCTGATGCTACTTAAATATATTTCTTAATACAAAGCCCCTAATTTAAGGGACACTTAATTTAAATGTCTTTTAATTAAAACTATTTTTAATATTAATTGATAATACTGGCCGTTAGTCTTTAAATAACGCTCGTACAAAAAGATACTTAAATGTTTAATTAAAATTTCTATTAATAATTAATTAAAGAACTATTACACTTGTCAAGTTTCAAATTAATACACTGTACGATATCTGAGTAAATACGAAAAAAAAAATTTGTAAAAGGCTATTTATTAATATCGGCAACACAAAATAACATACACTTAACAAACGAAACAGTCGAAAAAGTAAAATCCTCGACATCACTAAGTGCAAGTTTGATGAATAGGTCAGATACAAGCTGGCCCAAATGCTTCATAGAAACGCAGGTTCTCTTACCACCTCCTCTATCCGCAAACTCCACTGCCCACAAGCTGATTGAATTTCGAGCCATTTGATACTTGGCTCGAATGCTTTAAAATAAAGTGATTTTTATAAAGCTTCTAACACGGGCGTTCAAAACTTAGCTAACGACGTTTGATGTTAAATAGGTGTAATTCTAATTACAATTACGTGCCGACCGCGTGTATTAATTAATCAATTAATCGTTATTTTAAAAAGAATAAATACTTATCGTGTGATGCGAGGGGCTATTCCTCGGTGGCTCTTTAAGAATAGTCGCCGCTGAATTCCAATAAATTATTTTAGTAATGACCTATTATTAATTATATTATTTAAGACCGGAGTACGAGGCATCAGCACGGCTCAAGCGTTTGTCCCCAATAACCGGTGATTGGGAACCTTATGAACCCGATAAAACCAGATACAAGCATATTTTCATAAGCTACTCCATAGTAGTATTATTGGTAAGTAGATGTCTATTTATATAATAAATTTCACCCAAACAAATATTGATTTAGTGATTTAACTAATAATTTTTTGAGTAATCCTTACAACAAATTACTGATATTTCTATAATAAGTGAGATAGTTTTCCATTTGTCAAAACGCAAGATTTATTTATGAAACATGCACATTCATGACATCTATCGGCAAAGAGCAGCTCGCCTGGCAAAAGTTTTCGTCATTCAGGTTTGGCACATGCAGCGAGCCTATTCAAGGCATCGAGGATATGTCACATCGTACGCGGATGAGGGCAAGGCATCCCGAAATACGTGTCCGAACATTGATTTTGTCCAATATGTTGTAACATATACAGTGATGGGCAAATGTGTGGCACCATGTAAATGTCTGTTAAATTAAAAAGATATTGTTAGAAAATCTTAAACACGATAATTAGGGATGAAGAGCCATCACTTGAAATACTTTCTAAATATATAGGGTGTTCAAAAAATGTAACGTAATATAGTTATACTTTTTTTAATAGAACGCCGCGTATTTTGGAATTCTCTACGATAACACTATTTCAATAAACTACAACACTGGCGGTCTAAAGTTTAGCTTGAGATTTACATACAAAAGAAAAATCATAACTATTGCTTGATACTTATGTATGATCGTTTAAATAAAAACCTTTACAGTCCAAAATGTAAATACTACAATTTTTTCTGTCTTCCTTTGGTCGTGGCGACTAAAGAAATTGTTTTTTCTTTGTCGAACAAAAGTTAACATGCATATTATAATGTTCAAATTTTATCACAAGATCTAGTAGTTTGTGGCATTTAAAAGTATCATTAAATAATTATTGTTTGTCAATAATGGTTGAATTAAATGAAATGCAAAGAATTTGTCGTACAAATTTTACTATAAATGATATTAAAAAGCATCATAGTTATATAATTTTGATATTAATATACTGTCATTTATAATTCTTTGATAAAGGTAATATTTACCGAAACATGAAAGAAATTATTTTAAATATATACATACTAAAGTAAAACAGGCCTTAAATCGCCGAATATCTAAATCTACTATTATATATATATATATGGTAAATTCAATTTGTTGGCGATTTAAGGTCTGGTTTTACTTTAAAATGTATATATTTAATATGCTGTCATTTATATTTTATATTCCTTGAAAAAGGCATCATTTGCCGAAACATGTAGGATTGTTTTAAATATATACATTTTGAAGTAAAACCAGACCTTAAATCGACAACAAATTGAATTTACCGTAACATACAAAGGTCAAGAAATAATTATCTATAGATATATATAAGGTAAACTTAATAAGTCGGCGATTAAAGGTCTGGTTCATTACTTCAAAGTATATATATTTAAAACAACCCTACATGCTTCGGCAATGATGCCTTTGTCAAGGGAATAAAAAATATAAATGACAGAATATAAAATATATTTTATATTCTTTGTCAAGGGAATTCCCTTGACAAAGGCATCATTGCCGAAGCATGTAGGGTTGTTTTAAATATATATACTTTGAAGTAATGAACCAGACCTTTAATCGCCGACTTATTAAGTTTACCTCATATATATATATATATATATATATATATATATATATATATTTAGTGTTTATAAGAATTTTATTTATTTTATTGGCCGTGTATTGGCCCCCCCGCACACACAAACACAAACCAAAAAAACAAAAAAACTTTTTATCAGTTCCCATTTGTAAATACTTTTACTACATACCCCTAAACACGGTCCTGATCAATTTGCTAAATTCCAAAAACAGAACAAAAATTAACCTCTCTTAACAAAGCCACAAACACTTACAATATTCCAACCAGTGCGATCGGTTCGTTACAAAAAAAGGTCTCGGGTACCCGACACACATGTTACACAGAATGCGTGATTTTGAAAACCAAAAGAAACGGTGAGTTTTGTCATTAATTGTTCATGTAATGTAGTTTAACATCAAAAATTTTAACATCTCATTCATTTATACAGATTTAACCACTGTAATTTATCCTTACTCATTATTAACCTAATTTTAAATTTTAACTTTAATTGTTAATTAAATCGGTAATTCAGTCTTTAATCTAATTTTAATTCTAATTGTCAATGTAATTGTTAATTCAGTCTCACAAAAGCAAACACAACTCTCACGTTTTCAGTGTAGTAATTCTTGTTTCTATTTACCTTACTGTATTGTGGCTTAATTCAAATTTTTCTATTCATTTATACAGATGTAATCACTTTAATTGTCCTTACTCATTATTAATCTAATTTTTAATTTTAACTCTAATTGTTAATCTAATTGGTAATTCATTCTTTAATCTAATTTTAATTTTAATTGTTAATTTAATTGTTAATTCAATCTCACAAAAGCAAACACAATTCTCATATTCTCATTGTATTAATTTTTGTTTCTAGATACTTGAAAAAGACTGAAAAATAGTAAAAGTCGAAACGTCGTAGAATAAAACATCATAATTCAATAAAAGGTCGCTAAACCAATAAAAAGTCTATTATTTTTAATATATATATATATATATATATATATATATATATATATATAATAACTTCGTAACTTCGTGACCTTGGTATGATATGGTAAACCTAATCAGTAGGCGATTAAAGGTCTGTATATTACTTCAAAATATATGTATTTAAAAAACTCTACATGTTTACAACTCTACATACTTGATAAAGGCGTACACAGCCGAAACATGTAGAGTTTTTTAAATACATATATTTTGAAGTAATATACAGACCTTTAATCGCCTACTGATTAGGTTTACCATATATATATATATATATATATATATATATATATATATATAATGTTAATGAGAATTAATAATCAATAAATTCTCACATTACTGCCAATGCCGCTCTAATTCGTTGCATTAATTTCTACACCTGACAAAATCACATTTGCCTAAGAATGTAGCTGCAACGCGTCGCGGCGCCAACTGACCGAGTTGTACGGGAAAATGAAAAAATGTGTGAAAGTCGTATCCACCCTGGAATGTGCAGACGCCAGCGTTTCATGGTTTTACCAATCATCGGTGCACCTACATCCAGGAATAGACACGACTTTCATTTCTATACTGCGTGTATATATACTAATTGTGATAAACGTAATGTTAATGAGAATTAATAATCAATAAATTCACATTACTGTGCACCGATGATTGGTAAAACCATGAAACGCTGGCGTCTGCACATTCCAGGGTGGATACGACTTTCACACATTTTTTCATTTTCCCGTACAACTCGGTCAGTTGGCGCCGCGACGCGTTTCAGCTACATTCTTAGGCAAATGTGATTTTGTCAGGTGTAGAAATTAATGCAACGAATTAGAGCGGCATTGGCAGTAATGTGAGAATTTATTGATTATTAAGTCTCATTAACATTACGTTTATCACAATTAGTATATATACACGCAGTATAGAAATGAAAGTCGTGTCTATTCCTGGATGTAGGTGCACCGATGATTGGTAAAACCATGAAACGCTGGCGTCTGCACATTCCAGGGTGGATACGACTTTCACACATTTTTTCATTTTCCCGTACAACTCGGTCAGTTGGCGCCGCGACGCGTTGCAGCTACATTCTTAGGCAAATGTGATTTTGTCAGGTGTAGAAATTAATGCAACGAATTAGAGCGGCATTGGCAGTAATGTGAGAATTTATTGATTATTAATTCTGATTAACATTACGTTTATCACAATTAGTATATATACACGCAGTATAGAAATGAAAGTCGTGTCTATTCCTGGATGTAGGTGCACCGATGATTGGTAAAACCATGAAACGCTGGCGTCTGCACAATCCAGGGTGGATACGACTTTCACACATTTTTTCATTTTCCCGTACAACTCGGTCAGTTGGCGCCGCGACGCGTTGCAGCTACATTCTTAGGCAAATGTGATTTTGTCAGGTGTAG
The DNA here is from genome assembly GCA_935421215.2 of Melolontha melolontha. Lineage (NCBI taxonomy): Eukaryota > Metazoa > Arthropoda > Insecta > Coleoptera > Scarabaeidae > Melolontha > Melolontha melolontha. Next base: position 5,285,112 of record OW285240.1, on the reverse strand, counting down.
AAATTAATGCAACGAATTAGAGCGGCATTGGCGGTAATGTGAGAATTTATTGACTATTAATTCTCATTAACATTACGTTTATCACAATTAGTATATATACACGCAGTATAGAAATGAAAGTCGTGTCTATTCCTGGATGTAGGTGCACCGATTATTGGTAAAACCATGAAACACTGGCGTCTGCACATTCCAGGGTGGATACGACTTTCACACATTTTTTCATATATATATATATATATATATATATATATATATATATATATATATACATAGCAAGCGTCGATATAGTATGATTGCTTATTGGGTTCTAGCCCGAAATCCAAGAAGCGTTCATAGACTTCGACGGCGGGAGCCAACAAACCTGATCGATATACTATATTTTAGATGGCGCAAGTAGTACTATATGTCGGTCAATGCCTACATTAGACGCATTAGTGTGACTCAGTTTCAGATAACGGAACCCCTTTAATTTATCTGTCACAGATTAATCAAAAATATTTCGGAAAAAAAATTTGATACAAAAGTTTGTCGAACATTGTTATTCATGTTAATCGAAAATTTTTTATGTAATTTTTAATTTTATTTCAGACAATTCTGGCTCTAATTGTCGTAATTGGAGTTAGATTTTATATTGGTGTTGTACGTGCCACACTAGGTGTTAGTAAGAAGAAAACTTTCACAAAAAAGTACGCTGGAATTATAGCATCTGTTACAGCGTCTTTCTTAAGTGTTACTGTAATGTTGATTCTTGAAAATGTAAGTATGACATTAGCGAACATTTCGATGAGTACTGAAATACAAAAATTTGATGGATTGTGATACATTGTAGATGGCAATTAGTCGTACAATATTAACCTAACGCAAAAATTAATCCAAGTATTGTAAAAAATGCCTCTAAAGATCGTAAAGTTTAAGATTTTAACTATATATATAAGACTATCTCTCTTAAAATATATGTTTCGGAACAATATAAAAATGACAGACATATAATTGGCATTACATTTTACTATAATCATTACTTACACATAATCAAAGTTCTTCAATAGGTCACGAAAATCTCGAAATATTTTAGTGAACGTTAAGACCATTTTCGGAGAGTTCCGAATGTTCTAATCTGAATCCGTCAACACTTCCCAGTCAGTTCAGTTGAAATTTTCTAGATTTACTTCAGATTATATTGGTATATACTCTTTCATTTAAAAAGTCTTTCTTTGGAGACTGTGGTTAAGTAAAAACTTAAAAAAGGTATATAACCCCTTACCACAATTATTAATCGTATCCTAAATACGTATTTCGACAACTAAGTTGTCATCATCAGTAGGTAAAACCACTAATCAAGGTGTCGCACATGGGGCACAGTAAAGCTAGAACACCGCTTCCGCAACAACTACTAAAAAAAACTCTTTCATTTAGTAAATACCTATTACTTTTATTTAGCTCTGCATTAATAACCGACGTTGTGTAATTTTTGGAAACAATATTTATCAGATTATTCACCATAGCGCAAGAAAAGGAAACATAATTGTAAGGCAACAAGGCAAATATTTAGTAATAATAGCAGATCTTGTAAATTTTAAAAAAATGTTCTGTTGTAACTCTTGAAAGTGTAGTTGCTGAACTATATATAAATATATATAAGTATATATATAAGTAGGGTTACATTACCCGTACCGGGAACCTCCACACTCCACAATTAATTAATTAAAAGGGTTAAGTCGCGGGATTCGCGGTTTTATTCGCGGATTCGCGGCATTTATCGCGGATTTTTTCGCGGATCCGCGGGGTGTCCGCAGATTTATTCGCGGATTTTAGCGGGTCCGCGGTTTTATTCGCGGATTTCGCGGTTGAAGTCGCGGATTTCGCGGAACGAGTTTAATTAGATGCAAATTCGCGGATCCGAATGTAAATTTCAGTTTATAGCTAATTAATATCGTACTGTAGTTAGAGATATTTTCCAGAAGATGACGCCACATATTTTAGAATTATTTGATTTTTTTTTTATTTATAAAAATGCCAGCAAGAGGATTTGAACCCGGAACCTTTAGAGTGTGAAGCCGGTATTCTACCACTAGAACACATCGGTGAACAAGAATTATAAATTGTAAGTTGCATATGTAGCCAACATGTCTTGAAGCATTTTAATTTTGTATTTTAAAACGTGATGACGCCACATATTTTAGAATTACTTGAATTATATTTCCTAAAGATTGGGAAATTTGTTTATAGATGGAGCCACGTATTTATTTAGATTTATTTTAAATTTTTATATATGTAGTTTGGAATTTTGTTTATAGATGGAGTCACGTATTTATTTAGATATATTTTAAATTTTTGTATTTTTAAAAAAATCAGACAAAGCTTGAACCTGGACTATGCTTGCTATAAAGCCGGCATCTTAACTGTTCGACCATCTTGGTCACATGCTTTTATATTTTAGAAGTTGCATATAAACTGCAATATATGTTGATTTATTTTAAATTAGGTTTTATTTTTAAAATAGAATATAATAATTTGTAAGGGGCATATATACAGTCTGACTTATATTCTGAATTATCTAAAATTGACGACCGTAATTTTATAGGTAATAATGCTTCATTAAAAATAAAACATATAATAAATTTTTATTTAGACATATATTTTTTTTTAGCATAATATGCAGTAATATACAGAGCATCTAAGTATTACAATGCAAGTACATAGATCAAAACAGGTCTATACATGTCTTAGCAGATATAGACTAGTAGTTTTGTGGGCAGGAGATCGGTAAGGGTGGGGTAAAGATATATAAATAATATTTCTACTGTAAAATATATACATAGTGGTTTTGGTGTTTATCTCGATCTGTGGCTTTCGTATCGCGTAATATAATCAAGTATAATGGATCTGAAATTAGATCCGATGGAAAAATATAACCAATTTATACAAGTAATCGGAGAAGATTTACCCAACGAAATTCGCAGGTGGTTATTCTCATCGCAGTTGACATTGACGGATTGTGGATTTATAGCGGCATTCGGTTATCAGAATAGACGATATTTTAACATCGATGATTTAATGAACGTGATAGAATATTGCAATCCTAATATAGATTGTGAGAAACAGACAGCGATTTACGAGGAATATTATTTAATACTCGAACCAGAAGCTGATTACCTCGAGAATATATATGTTTTCGACATAGAGGCTTCACGAGTGTTAAGTTTACGTGGACAATATCCGAAGACACATATAATCCAGTATCCTATACATAGGTACCCTGAATTCGATTACAATAAAGATATTATATGTGATGGAGGAGGCTACGTTGTATACGGATATGATAAATAGTTCGCCACCTCAGTCGTATTTTCGAGTTCGTCTTGAATGTATGCTGATAAATATTATGCATCGATACATATAAAGCGTGAAATGGCAAAACAAGGAGAAAAAGTGTTTCAAGTTATACAAAATTTAGAAAATAATTTCGGTATGCTAGATGATATATCTAAAACGACAATCCAACACATACCGCTTCATATTCTTCAAACAAAGGTGAAGACAGGATCCCTAAGACGAAACTGGCACAAGATTCCTATAGAGAAAAGAGCTGATCTAGAAGATTATTTACCTTGTGATAGACATTACAATCAAGTGGGCCAAGGCGATCATATAGATGGATTTCCGCCAGCAAAAATTAAGTGTTGGTTCTGTTTAATATCACATTAAGATGTATATAAATATGTAAATTTAAAATAAAAAAAAGATATAAAGTCATTTATGTTTTATTTATAGAGTATAATATATAGGTAATGATAATAAAATCATAATATATTTTTATTGTCTATCCAAGAATTGTGTGAGCTGTTCAACCCCAACCACTTCACGTATACTTTATTACGCTTCCGTCGCAAAATCCTTTCAACGAGGTACACGTTCCTATGAATAGTCTTCTGTAATTCCAGTTCATAGAAGCTACCTAGTATTGGTCGACCGGACATATCCTCAAGCATATATGTCGAAGGATTTGTAATATTTGCTTTAACTATTCGGAACAATTCCGTAGACCAGCTCACGGTGAATCCTTTAGCAAATGCTCCTTTATATTTACTTATACGAACGATGTCACCCACATTAAATTTCCGAAGTCCACTAATTTTTATATTATTATAAACACTTTTTAACAGACTTTTTCTATCTTCTTGGTAACATCACACGGTCGCATTTTAATCTTTCTATGTATAGTATGATTATACTTTTCGGTAACTGTCTGTAATATATCTAGCCATTTATATTTACCTCGCATACTGAATTCTTTATACAATTTTTCCTTAATAGTTCTAATTACACGCTCGGCAATAGACGCTTTCATTATACTATATGTAGAATAATGATTTATACCGTAATTTTTTATTAGATTTTGGAATTTATTGTTATAAAACTCTTTTCCAGCATCAGTCTGTAAATTTTTAGGCTGTCGCGACCCTTTAAGGATTATTTCCATTGCGTTTCTCACATCTTGACCGGTCTTAGTTTTAACGGGCTGCGTCCAAAGATATTTCGAGAAGCAGTCTACTACCGTAAGAATATATTTATAGCCACTATTCTCTCTAGCATAGGGGATAAATTCCATGAGATCTGCATGCCACAAATCGTCGAAACCCTTAATAATAATATGTCGTCTAGTAAACAATCTACGAGCAGGTTTATGTAGTTCGTTTACAACGTCACGTTTAATTTCACTCATTTCTCTATTAGAATATTTAATATCGATACAGCTTAGATGTTTACAGCTGAACTTTATCTGTGTAAATGAAGTCGCAGCTCATATAGAATTACTATCGTTTAAATGTTTTAATGCGTCAACGTAGATCCAATTTTTATAGATCTACAGCGCGACCAGGTGGTGACGTTTTCTATTTTAAAATTTCTAAAAGTTCTTTAAACTTGCTATCCACATAGCTTTTATTTACGCCTAAGGATATAATCTTTTTAAGTAGCTCATCAACCGCTGTAAACTTTGTATCTACATTAGTTTTGTTTGCACATACCGATAAGCTCCTTCTAAAATTATCTTCAACTGCGATAAACTTTTTATCTACATTGGTTTTGTTTGCGCATGCAGATATAGTCTTTCTAATATGCTCATCAACCGATGTAAACTTTTTATCTACATAAGTTTTGTTAGCACATACAGATACACTCTTTTTGATAATCTCATCAACCGCTGCGATCTGTCTATCTACAAAGGTTTTGCTCGCACATGAAGATTCAATCTTTTTAATATGATCATTAAGGACTTGTATCTGTTTATTAACATAAGCCATATTCACAGAATCATTATCTTCTACAGGCGACAGAATATTGCGTATTCGTTTATTTTTAAAATCATAATGTCCTTCGATGTTTATAGGTAAAATAGACTGAAGGTTATATGGTGCGAGTGATTTTTTTATTTCACTTTTGTTTAAATGCCGGCCGAATTTATCAATACTCTTCATGACTGACTGGCTTTTACGGATAGTAATAGCATACTACTATATTAATACTCGGCGTCGATAATTTATACAATTACGCCGGATTCTTTGAGCTCTTCAACAATGGAGGCAATTTCATTTATATGTCCAGAGTGCCCGGCCGTTTTTGATGCTAGGAGTAAACGGAGTCGATCAACTAGTTCGTTTATATCATCCCAGTACACATACTGATAAGGAGCATTCCTCACTACTAATTCTTCGCCAACATGGCCACTCCCCTGTATATATCCACTCGTAGACGATGTGTCCAGATTCATCGATGAAGCGTTTAGATTCAATAAAGGTTTAATGATGTATGAATATTTATAGCTTCTGCTTCCTTTGACTTGCTTTTCGGGATCAAAGTCACGATGATGTACACTAGTTTGTTTTAAGATTCGTCTATACTGCTCTTTGTCATCTCTCGTAAACTCACTAGGATGTGCCTTAAATATTAACTCACATAATCCTCGCGTCCCCATATATCGCACGCTGTCGATTACCAAATCACGACCATCGGAAGTAAAAGTAGATTTACCCATTTTAAAGCTATCTGACACAGGATCAACGTGGACACCAAACGTTAAATCATATTCCCTGCTAACATCAGACAATAATCCTTCCAAGTATATTCTAGGAAAATAATACAAGTCGGAATTTTCAATGTTACGATCAGTAATATTAAGTCCCTCATAAGGGTTATCGGAACTCTCCATAGAAAGGCCATGTGACTTTGTGTTTGACGTCATCTTCGGAATTCTTATATTTTGTTTAGACTTTTCATCCTCTGACTTCATCTTACTCTTCAGGTCTATTTCAGTCTGTGCTGTTGTTTTTTCTAAAACTTTTTTAAGGGGTTCGGTGATTGGTTTGAAATGGTGTGTTAGTAATGCGTCAAATTCAGAACGACCTAATTTCAATGCCAAAATTTTTTTTCTAATTGAAGCGCTAGCGCGTATGATTTCAGAGGTGATTTCATCTTTATTATTTCGTTTGCTCCTTTTCTTCGGCGACATCCTAAGACCCGTATCGCAAACAGATATCGAGCAGAAAATGAATTGCTCCGAAGAGATCTGAACGAATAATGATCAAGTCTGAATAGATATGAAACAGGAATGAACAGGTCCGAACGGATAAACAGGAATGAACAGGTCCGAACGGATATTAATCAGATAGTGAGACAGATAAGCTGTTTTCATACTTAAATACTATAAAGGGTGATCGTAGCTAACGGAAAAGTTTTATAAAAAGTGAAGAAATACATTCACAGAGTGTCCAATATATATCACAACATATATCTTTTATATCGGTTGACGATTGTTCTTCCTCCATTGTTATACTTCTTAACCACATGCATATCGTTAACCGAGTGTCTAACATGCTTGTGTTCATAAATATATATAACAATCGAACATTTTTCTATAGCAACCCTCATCGATATTACTATCTTTATCTATCGTTAGAAAACCATAATTATTTTTCCAACACTCAGCACAAACTTCCTTAAACTTATCAAAAGTCATATCAGTGTTAACATGATCGGCATATATATGTCGAAGATTTAAATCATCTTGTTTAAATACAATAATAAAATTAGCATTATCTCGTATTAAATGTTTTGGTATTCGAGTATACGTCTGACATAAGTAGAAACAATCAATCGACTTATGTCGACCCATGCAAAAATATGTTCTAATTTTATCTTGTGTCTCGCAAGCAACATCATCGAAAATAAAAACAGAGTTTTCTAAAGCTTTACAGGGATCTATGATGTCATCGTTTTCCGAATACTTAAAATATTTAACATCCTTCACATTATTCATCACTGCCTCTAGAAATCGATATTTAGACTGGTAAAGTGACTTGGAATAAACATAGATATTGTTAAATTTTAGACCATTCTCTTCAGTAATCAAACTCAAAAGAGCATTTGTTATTCCGCAGTTAGATGGCCCACATATTATACCTCTGATAGTATTAGGTAATATTTCTCCATGTCTTCGTTTAAATTTATTGTCTATCAAACCACCGTCTAAATTTTGAACCTTTAAGGTTACCTTCTGCTTAACGACACGCATTTCACAAGAATGAATATATATAATGTGATCATACATTAATATATGTTTCATTCAAATGTCTACATTCAAAGAGGGTAGAGGTATATTAAATTCACTCATTAATAAGCTACCAGTAGAATTACATCTACCTGGATATCAATACTGCGGTCCAGGTACGAAACTGAAGCAGCGTATAGCCCGTGGTGACCAAGGAATTAATCTGCTTGATGCTGCATGTAAAGAACACGATATCGCTTATTCGAGGGATAGTGATACTATAAAACGACATCAAGCCGATCGGATACTGCAAGAAAGAGCGTGGACTCGAGTCAAATCCAAGGACGCAAGTTTTGGTGAAAAAGCATCTGCTTGGCTGGTCACAAACAGTATGAAAGCTAAAAGAAAATTAGGTGTGGGGTTAAATCCAATTAAGACTAAGCGTAGATCATCTACAGCGAAAACACGGAACAGAATAGAAGGAGGCTTCGTTAGAAAAATCCCGTTAGAAAAGGAGTTGTTGATCATGCTAAGGTAACCCTAAAAAAGTTTAAACTGAAGGATATTGTTGATGGAGCTAAAATAGCGCTCGCTTCTGCTAAAATCGCGATAAAGAAGAATGGGGGTAAAACAAATATTAATACACCTAGAGTTATTCCTATACCGAAATCGGGAGGTATCATTCCTCTCATACCCATATTTGCTGGCTTAAGTGCTTTAGGTGGTCTGGCTGGAGGCGTTACCGGAATTGTGCAAGCGGTCAATAAAGCTAGAGCATCTCAAAAAGTGTTAGAAGAGACGCAACGTCATAATAAGGTTATGGAAGAAGTTGCTTTGGGGAAAAAAGGCGAAGGAATGTTTTTGAAGCCATATAAAATGGGGATGGGACTATATCTTAAACCAAATAAGGAGACAAAAAACTTTTAAATCGACTGCCACGCAGAGCTCTCTCAGATGTAGACATTTTAAAGTATGGAGATTATTTACCCTACTTCCGAGGCGTCTTTATGAGAAATAGCTTACCGAATATACCAAAAAGCAATGAGTGTGCAGTCGTTAATCTCGATTCGAAAGAAGGATCAGGCACACACTGGGTTGCATATTCCAAGAGAAAACTGAAAGTTCAATATTTCGACTCGTATGGGAATTTATCACCTCCGCTTGAACTTGTTCAATATCTAAAAAAATGCGAAATCAAATATAATCACCCCCGATATCAGAAGTTTAACGAAAAGAATTGTGGACATTTATGTTTAGAATTTCTATATAGCCATATGTAGAGTACATAGTAAGTTCAGTATCATGTCGAACACGTTCACACTCAAAAGCACTAGTCACGTGCTTGCTGCAGATTACTATCCCCCGATTGAATTAGATGATCGATATGCATATGGATTGGGGCTTATAGGTCTACACACTTACAATACTATACCAAATGTTTACGAGGGACATAACAAATTCTATTATGATAACGAGGTGTTGGAAATACCCACTGGTTCATATGAAATAGGCGATTTAGAGACTTATATACAAAACCGATTGTCGTCCACAAACAAAAACATATTAGATAAAAACGCTTTACTATCTTTAAAACCCAACAACAACACGTTGAGGTGTGAGATATATAGTATTTTTTCTATAGATTTTACTAAGGAAGACTCAATCGGTCGCATGTTAGGATTCAGTAAAAACAAATTGCGCGCTAAAAGAGCCTATGAATCCGACCTTCCAGTACAGATTATAAAGGTCGTTACAATTAGAATCGAGTGCAATATAGTATCTTCTGCGTATTATGACACACGTCCCTCTCACACACTCTTTGAATTTTCACCAACAGTAGAACCTGGTTACAGCATCAATATAGAACCCCAGAATATAGTATATCTACCGATAACAACAAAAAACATTAGCAATATTACGTTAACGTTGCTAGACCAAGAAGGAGATCCAATAAATTTTCGAGGTGAGCAGATCGTTGTGCGCCTAGAATTAAAGCGATTATAATGGGTTTGGAGTTTAACAAAACATATAAAGAACTCTCTTATCAGCAGACGGCGGCCATTCAGTCTCCAACGACTGACGTGCTAACACCTATAAATTTAACATTCCTTCAATCATTGGGATTTGTTGTTAACGATGGAAAAGTTAGACATTTACGCAAAGTTAAACTTCGACGAAACGATAACTAAGGAGGAATATCATACATATTACCCTCGTGCTAATAACTTCAATGCGAACGATGAAATACGTATACCAATAAATAATCAAGATGTATACACAATTCCAGGAGACAGCTACATATATATTGAAGGCACATTTAAACCAAACATAGATGGAACGGGCTCTTGTGAACTGATTAATAATGCATACGCGTTTCTGTTTGATCAGCTGCGATATGAAATAAATGGTATCGAAATAGATCGTTGTAATAAGCCAGGTATAACTTCTACCATCAAAGGTTTCTTGTCTTTAAGTGATAATGAGAGTAAGTCTCTAGAAATGGCGGGTTGGTATCCCTTCAAAAATACGAGTCAGCCTACATTATCAGGTGATACATTTAGTGCATATATCCCCTTAAGGTTTATAGCCGGATGCTTTGAAGACTATAGGAAAGTGGTCGCCTATACCTCCCAAGAACTAATACTAGTACGAAGTCGATTAGACGTTAATTGTTATAAAAATATTGAAGCAGGTGGCACGAAAAAAGCGAAAATAGATATAAGTAAAGTTGAATGGCATGTTCCACATATTGTTATGAGCGATTCAATTCGTCTAAATTTATTAAAAACTTTAAACGCTAATAAACCTATCTATATGCCATTTAGAAAATGGGATCTACATGAACTACCATCTTTACGAAACAATAAAAAAGATGTGTGGAGTATTAAAACGAGCACTAATTTAGAGAAACCTCGCTTCGTAATATTAGCTTTCCAAACAAATAGGAAGGATAACTTAACTGCGGACGCAGGTCGATTTGATCATGTGTCAATCAGTAATATAAAATTATATTTAAACTCAGAGGCCTATCCATATAATAATCTGAACTTACAAATGGATATTAAGCGATACGCTTTAGCATACAGGATGTATACATCCTTTCAATGTTCCTATTATAGGAGAACGGTCGCTCAACCTCTAATAGATTATAACGCTTTTATTGATTACCCCTTCTTAGTGTTAGACGTTTCTAAACAGGTAGACAGTATAAAAGCCGGTGCTGTAGACATAAAACTAGAGTTTGAATCAGACACTCCTTTTCCTAACAATACTACCGCACTCTGTTTAATAATTCACGGATTGTGTTGTAGAATACGCCCCGCTTACAGGAATAGTTAAAAAAATAGTGTGATTATTACTTGTATATCTACATCGATAACATGAAAGTTACCTTCGATAGTGTTCCGGTGCAATATTCATGGTTTGATATAGAAAACAGAAAATCCGACTGGATGATTATGGCTGTCAACAGAAGCCGTTTTGAAAATAGAATCAAGAAATTGGATAATATCATCAAACATGTTTTATCAAAAGTTCATAGAGATCGAATATATAGACAACGTTTTATCTCAGCTTTGATTATTGATATTCAAGGGTTCAATACACCAAACTTCGCCCCCCAAGAAGATGTCGATTACCGATGGAGATCGTTCAATACATATGTTATTTAAATCATTGACACCATTTAATAAATTATCGGTTAAGAACCAGAAGGGGGCAAGGTGGTTGACGCATAACTTTTTTTATATCCCTTATGCTTACGAATTTATAGAATTAACATGTGTAAACTCAATTTTAAATAATGTATGTAGAAATTATAATCGCATATATGTGAAGGGATATTAAAAAGTTCGATTCCTACAGACATATATTGATATAGAAATTGTAAATTTAGAATATACTGAAAATGTACCTATTTTATATATTCAACCTAACGCCTGTTTTTACCATACTAGTTCTAATTCTGCGTGCTCGCAAAATAACGTTAAGATGCTTTTGAAATATTTGCAAACATCTGCTGTAACCTAAACACAATAAATTATGTAAAATGATTTTTATTTCGTTTAATTTACGAGGTTTTATTTTTTTTATATTATATTATAGAAGATATTTACATTTATATATATTACAAAAACCGAACCCGATGACAAAGGCAAACATAATCACCTGTTCAAGAATCCTTTGTATATCCTCGATAATAAGGTGTAATAAGGTAATAAGGTGTGTCTTTGTCCCCACGGTAACAATGGTCTATGAGAATTCTTTGCAGGTGTAAACGCGCAAAACCTCAGGCTTTATGATTCTAATATTAACAGTTGTTCGGATCTCCTTTTCAATGTAATATTCTGTGGGAATTCTTAACAGGTGTAAACGTGCAAGAAAGTCGCCGATCTCTTTATATTTACATTTTCCTTTAATCTGACCCGATATAATATTTAATGCGTCTGCGCTAAATCTTGTATTTAACATATCAGATCCGAATATTTATCTCTAGTATATACCTAACATTAGTGAAGAGCAGATACCTGTGAGTGTGAAGTGTCATCTGAGCTGTTTTTCTAAACGTAAGTATCTGTCGTATTATTTTAAAATAATGTAACAATTTTTTGTCTGGCAAACAGGTTTTACTTTTATGTATAAATAGATTTTATTATCGATATTCACTTTAAATCTGTTGGCATTATTTTTATATTTTATGTGTCTCACTTTTAATTATGAAAGCTAGTTTGAATATATCTGTGGGGTTTTTTCATATATATTTTTGAAAACGGATCTCATAATATTTTTAATTATACTTGCCAGCACACCTTTTTCTAAAATATGATTTACGCTAATTTTTTGAAATTTAGTTTTCAGCCCCTTACATATTGAGAATATTTTTATATGATTAATATTTTTTCTTTTCTATCTCATATTAATTATTTCTTATTTTTAGTTTTAGTCATGGATTGTGAGAAATGCGGAAAGACATTCAGTCGCCTAGATCTTCTTAAAAGACATCCCTGCGCAAATGATCTCGTTCATACTTGTGATGTCTGTCAGAGAACGTTTTCTAGGAAGGATTCTTTAAAACGGCATCTGACAAATGTACATCATATAGAATCGCTTAAAAGGAAAGCAGTTCAACATCATGCATCCTCCTCCAAGATAATTAAAATAGATGTGCCTCAGGTAATACATAACTGTTGCGGGCGAACTTTCTCTAACAACTATTTATATAGAGGACATCTTCGTTCTCAGCAGCATGTATGTAATAATGCTTCGTTATTGGTAGATGGAGTTTATGAGATAGCAAGCAGTTTTAGATATCGTATTGCATCATATTCAGTTTTAAGCTCTAGGATTTGTGATATTCGATCATTTTTTATAGATTCTAAATTAAAGTCATGCCAACTGATTGCAAATATCGTTCAACAGACGGTATCAGGTGTAAAGGTACAATTTGAACTGTTTGCTAATTATGTTAAGCCTCACGCAGATAATCAAATCACTGAACTAAAATCATTCTACACTCAATATGTAGTTCTCTTAATATCTTCAGATGTTGAGGATATTTACGATCGGTTGGCAAACATAATTCAGACTAAATCTGAAGAGTTTCAAGAACGAGATTCTGGGTGGGGGTTGGTTTCAGTTTCTCATTTAGAAATTAATATTAATTCGTATTCCCCCCTCTCTGGTTCATCGTACTTGGAATTACCTCGATCGATTAAGAATAGAGAGGCGTGTATAAACATACAAAACAACGATAGCGCCTGCCTAGCTTGGTGTCTTACAGCTGCACTTCATCCTACCAATAATACAGCACATAGAGTTAGTATGTATCCACATTACTCCACCGTACTAAATTTAGATAAGATAGAATTTCCGGTAAAATTGAAAGATTTGGAAAAAATAGAAAGACTTAATAATTTAAGTATTAATGTCTACGGTTTAGCTATAAATTCAAAAACCAGTAAATATGATGTAGTAGGACCTATTTTTTTCACCAAGAATAAGAAAGATATTCATGTTAATTTACTGTTGCTTGAGGAAGGAGTTAAATCTCATTATGTTTTAATAAAAAATCTCTCTAGATTGATCTCATCTCAAATAAGTAAAGGTCAACATAAACTACATTTATGTGATGGATGTTTAGTTTCTTTTAGCTCTCTCACAGCTTTAAACCGACATCAATCGTATGATTGTAATCATGTCTGTGCAATTCTACCTTCAAATAAACTGGTTAAAAATAGATTAGGAAATATGGTACCTCAAAACATTTTACAATTCAGCGATTTCGATAAAAAAATACCTGTCCCATTCGTAATATATGCAGACTTCGAGTGTATACTTAACCCGATTCTATCGTGTAGCGGAGATCCATCTGTTTCACATACACGCGAAACACATAAACATATTCCCTTCAGTTTTGCTTATAATATAGTTTGTTCACATGATTCTACGCTAAATAAATTTGTTACTTATGCAGGGTTAGATTGTTCAACAGTATTTACAGCGCGGTTGCTAGAAGATGTTCGAACGATATACACTAAGTATCTGAAAATTATCGTTCCTATGAAACAATTAACCGAAATTGAACGTAGTAGTTTTATTAATGCTGTTAACTGTCATATATGTGAAAAAAGTCTAAATGAAGATAAAGTGGCAGATCATTGCCATTTAACCGGTAACTTTCGAGGTGCAAGTCATTCTATATGTAATTTGAATTTCAAAATCCCCAAATATATTCCCGTGTTCCTACATTGTCTTAGTTCATACGACAGCCACCTTTTTTTACGGGAATTATCTGCTAATAATCCGATATTTCAGTTATCCCAGCTAACAAAGAAAAATATATAAGTTTCAGTAAAAGAGTTTTAGTTGATAAGTTTATAGATAAATCTAACACTGAGAAAGATGTATACATAAACTTACGTTTTTTAGATTCTTTCCGCTTCATGGCATCTTCTATCGATAATCTAGCAAAAAATCTATCCACACAAGATTTTAAGCATATTAGATCAAATTATACCGATGAGTTGCAATTTAATTTAATTCGACGTAAAGGCGTCTTTCCATATGAATATGTAGATACTTTTGAACGATTAAATGAACAACTTCTACCTGCTAAGGAGCGGTTTCATAATTCTCTGACCGGGGAAGATATTACCGATATCGATTATCAACATGCGCAAAATGTGTGGAGAGTATTTAATTGTCGAAATTTGCTGGATTATTCTAATTTATATTTAAAAACAGATGTATTATTACTGACAGACATTTTCGAAAATTTCCGTAAAATTTGCCGTAAAACATACGGTTTGGATCCCGCTCACTATTTTACTAGCCCCGGCCTATCTTGGAGTGCTATGTTAAAATATACTAGCATAGAATTGGAGTTACTTACTGATATAGATATGCACTATTTTATCAAGAAAAATATTAGGGGCGGGTTATCGCAGGCTACTTTAAGATATGCTACAGCTAATAACAGATATCTACCGGAATATGATATAAGTTCTCCAACTTCCTATTTAGTATATTGGGATGCAAACAATTTGTATGGGTGGGCTATGTCACAATATTTACCATCAGGAGGTTTCCGCTGGCTCTCAAATCTAGAAATTAAAAATTTAAACGTATTACAGATCCCGGATGATTCTGAAATTGGATACTTTTTAGAGGTTGATATCGAGTATTCAACATATCTATACAAAATAAGGCTATTGTTGGACTATTTAAAGATGAGAACGCGGGCAGACTAATGAGTGAATTTGTTGGTTTGCGATCAAAGGTTTATGCACTTAATGTCGAGGGTAAACAAATCAAAAAATCTAAAGGTATCAAAAAAACGTTGTTAGGAATGAGATCGTTTTAGAGGACTATAAAAGATGTCTATTCGATCTAAAGCTGTTATTTAAATCTCAAAATTTATTTAAATCTCGACTGCATGAGATTTCTTCTATCTCGCAAAATAAATTAGCTCTATCTCCTTTCGATGATAAGCGGTGGATTGATGTTGATGGTATACACACTCTAGCTTGGGGCCATCGTAACATCGTAGGCGAGATATCGCCTTAAGAGACAAATATATTTTATAATACATTCACGATTTGATGGAACATTACTAATTTTAAGCTGACAACTAATCTCCCCACCCTACATCAATGGACCTGCGCTGAGAATGTCTTTCCGCTTCCCCCACCTAACCTGATCGCAGCTAACAGGTAAGCATATATCACAGAACGTTTCAGTTTCATGTTTTTATTAGTGTTGATAAGCTGCGTTAAAGCAATGGCAGATGGTATCTATACTTTATATTTACTTTTTCAGTTATAATATTTTTGGTTCTGTTTCAGTTGAAAATATGAATAACTACAACGAATTCATCACTACTTCTCTTAAATTGAAGGAGGAAGCAATCTTTCGTGAAAACACGGATATTGAAACAGAAGGAAAAAAACTCGGCAGTCTTTCTCAAACTAGCTACCATTCGGGAATAATAAAAAATGTATATATGTAGAATAAAAAATTTTACCCCACCCTTACCGATCTCCTGCCCACAAAACTACTAGTCTATATCTGCTAAGACATGTATAGACCTGTTTTGATCTATGTACTTGTATTGTAATACTTAGATGCTCTGTATATTACTGCATATTATGCTAAAAAAAAAAAAATATATGTCTAAATAAAAATTTATTATATGTTTTATTTTTAATGAAGCATTATTACCTATAAAATTACGGTCGTCAATTTTAGATAATTCAGAATATAAGTCAGACTGTATATATGCCCCTTACAAATTATTATATTCTATTTTAAAAATAAAACCTAATTTAAAATAAATCAACATATATTGCAGTTTATATGCAACTTCTAAAATATAAAAGCATGTGACCAAGATGGTCGAACAGTTAAGATGCCGGCTTTATAGCAAGCATAGTCCAGGTTCAAGCTTTGTCTGATTTTTTTAAAAATACAAAAATTTAAAATATATCTAAATAAATACGTGACTCCATCTATAAACAAAATTCCAAACTACATATATAAAAATTTAAAATAAATCTAAATAAATACGTGGCTCCATCTATAAACAAATTTCCCAATCTTTAGGAAATATAATTCAAGTAATTCTAAAATATGTGGCGTCATCACGTTTTAAAATACAAAATTAAAATGCTTCAAGACATGTTGGCTACATATGCAACTTACAATTTATAATTCTTGTTCACCGATGTGTTCTAGTGGTAGAATACCGGCTTCACACTCTAAAGGTTCCGGGTTCAAATCCTCTTGCTGGCATTTTTATAAATAAAAAAAAAATCAAATAATTCTAAAATATGTGGCGTCATCTTCTGGAAAATATCTCTAACTACAGTACGATATTAATTAGCTATAAACTGAAATTTACATTCGGATCCGCGAATTTGCATCTAATTAAACTCGTTCCGCGAAATCCGCGACTTCAACCGCGAAATCCGCGAATAAAACCGCGGACCCGCTAAAATCCGCGAATAAATCTGCGGACACCCCGCGAATTCCGCGAAATATATCGCGATTCCGCGAATAAAACCGCGGATCCGCGAAAAAATCCGCGATAAATGCCGCGAATCCGCGAATAAACCCGCGAATCCGTGAAAAAATCCGCGAATAAAACCGCGAATAAAACCGCGAATCCCGCGACTTAACCCTTTTAATTAATTAATTGTGGAGTGTGGAGGTTCCCGGTACGGGTAATGTACCCTACTTATATATATATATATATATATATATATATATATATATATATATATATATCGCTCTATATACGCGTATACAGATGTTACCTAGGAATGAGAAAGGTAGAAATCAGTTAAGCATAAAGATAAAGGTAAATGGGGAACATAATTTTATATGGACGTAAACATGTGATAATTAATGTCTAACATTTATTAAATTAATATCACGACAATATTTGATATTATCAAATTTATCTAAAAATTTACTTTTCATCTTTCTATTATTCATTAAATTCATTAACGCTAGTAAAATGATATTTAACTTATTAATATTCAAAATTGTATAGACTTTAGTTTAGACACGCCCACCATTTAAACAGAAAAATTGCGCGCATCAATCAATGTGTAATAGGCGCAGCTTACATAATCAGCTGTTAAAAGTAAATTCATAAATATTTGTAAATTCTTAAAATAATTTTATAAATCTAGTTAAATGATTTTTATATTCAAAATTCAATTTTAAAAATAATTTATTTCAAGTTAAAATTCAAGATAATTTGCTTAAAATAAGGCTTTGAAATAAACAAAGGACAACTGGCGTCTTCTTCAAAATTTGATATCGTCCGCATCTGAATTTTACGTGCTCTTTATAATTTCATAAAAATACAGTAAAAAAACAATTATATCGAAATAATTGTTATTCATAAAAGTTCTTAATTATTATTATCATCATTTAAATAAATATTATTTAGTACTTTTCTACAAGTTATCAAGCAAAGCATCATTAGGGGACGCTTTCCCTAGTGACCGAATATTTACGAAAAAATAAATCTTAAACAAACCTGGAAAATTTATCCAAAGTGCCATAAATAATAAATACAGTTTAAAACCTAGAAGTTCCTTATCCTATATCACCAAATTGGAAAATAACCAAACCTTTATCATTTCTAGCCGTACACCGAGTCCATGGCAGACGCTACCCTCCTTTTGTCCAGAAAAACAGATACAATCACAGGTCTTTTGTAATATAAACATCATTTAAAAAAGGTATATAACCCCTTACCACAATTATTAGTCGTATCCTAAATACGTATTTCGACAACTAAGTTGTCATCATCAGTAGGTAAAAACTACTAATTAAAGTCACACGGGGCACAATAAAGTAAGATGCTTCCGCACAACTACTATACACTGCAACCCTGTAAAGACTAAATTTACCATGCACATTTCAAACTACGAGACAAAACACTTGTCTCTTCTTAAACATGTGTTCAAATATCGAACAAAGGGACGGCAAAAATTCTTCTCTAAAGAAGGCGCCAACTAAAAAACGATTTTAAAGCTACGGTGACCTACTAATAAACTAAATGAAACACATTATATTTCCACAAAACACTAGTATAATTAACTGTATGAGCATTTCATGTGCAATGTACAAATTAATAGTTATTATTTAACGTGTTAATTTCGTACGCAGGTAGTGACAAAATCTATATAGGGTCCGAGTGTAAAAACATTTCCATTAACAAATGGTTAAAAAGTCGTGTATATATATAGTAAAGGCCGAACTCTCATAGCAATTCTGAGAAAGACAAAATAAAGAAGAAGGCGTTATATGTGAAAAACAAGACAACCGGCTTGTTGTATTATATTAATTGGGAATACAATCCTCGTGAAAAGGGTCAATAAATAATTCGATATTGTAGGTGTATAATTTAGAAGTTAATTATAAATAGGTGACAATGTGTTATAATTAAAAAAGAAACCATTCACATGAACAGGGGGTCTATGAATAAATAGATATTGTAGGTATATAAATTTAAAAGTTAATTATAAATAGGTGACGATGTCCTAGTTAAGGAATTAAGCAATTTAATATAATGTATAGAATTCACGGTAGGCTCTGGGTATGTAGGAGGTAATTTTGCATATTAAATGAGAATTCAATTCACGTGAAAAGGGTCTTGAATAATTGGATATTGTAGGTATAATTTAAAAGTTAATTATAAAAAGGTGACATGTCCTCGATAAGGGGTTGCGCTATTTAATATAATGTATAGAATTCACGGTAGTCTCTAGGGTGTGATAAGGAGGTAATTTTGCATATTAAATGAGACTCACTTCACGTGAAAAGGGGGGGGGTCTATGCATAATTGGATATTGTGGGTATTTAATTTAAAAGTTAATTGTAAATAGGTGGCATGTCCTAGTTAAGGAGTTAAGCAAAGTAAAATAATGTATAGAATTCACAGTAGGCTCTGGGTGAAACATGATAAATAATTTAATAAACAAAACACCCGGTACATCTGTTCCCTAAAACGCGAAAAATTTTTTTACATTTCGTGAAACAAACACACCGAATGCTTCATTCAACAACCATTGTTTAGGAGGTAATTGCATTATTTCACGTGTATGGATTCCCACATGTCTATATTACTGATGTTACATCCCCCACTCACTTATAAAAATGTGAATAAACAGCTGAACGGTATTGGAGATTTATCGCTATTCAAGGAGGTATGTTTATTTTTCGCGATAAATATACTTTCGTAAGCATCAAGTTCATGGGGTTTATTAATTCCTTTTATCAATTTCAAACCTGTAATCGGTACATTGTGTAGTGTGCTCAAAGCGTGATTTGCGACATTTGATTTATCCGGTCTATTGTATTTGATATGTGCTATGTGTTCTTTAAAACGTGTTATTATAGGTCGTTTAGTTTGGCCTATATATTTCAAATTACAATCCGCGCAACTAATTTCATAGATCCCTGATTTCGAATTGGAATTGATTTTATCTTTAGTATTCCCTAGCAGACTTTTGATGGTGTTTTCAGACCGAAATGCTACCTGGAGACCTCTTTCTTTCACAATTCTATTAATGTTTTTCGTGACAGGGTGGTATGGTAGACATATGTACTTTTTCTCTTGGTTATTTTGGGGTATCAAACTCGTGGATTCGCGGATCGTATTTTTTATTTTAGTTTTTCTAATTAATTTATTGATTATTTCTATGTCAAAGCCATTGTATGTCGCAATATTTTTAATGAAATCTAGCTCTGTTTCATATCTCTCCTTTGTTAACGGAAAATTTAGTAACCGATTGACTAAAAAGTTAAAGGAAGCAGTCTTATGTTGATAACTATGATTTGAATCCGCGGTGATGAATCTATTAACGTTGGTTTCTTTCCGGAAAATATCGATTTCTATTTTATGTTTATTTCTAATCAGTAAAGTGTCTAAAAATGATATCTTGCCGTATTGTTCCTTTTCCACCGTAAATTTAATAGTCGGATATTTCAAATTTAATTGATTAACAAACATGTCTAATTCGCATTTCCGTGTGTCAAAAATCGCAAGAATGTCATCTACATACCTAATCCAGACTCTCGGGAAATATTTAGCGTTGTTTTTGAATTCTACTTCAAATTGACTCATGAATAAATTGGCTATGAAAGGAGATAAGCAGTTACCCATAGTTGTGCCTTGTTTCTGTTCATAAAATTTTTCTCCTACTTGGAAACAATTCTGCGCCATGCACAGAGTTGTCAGTCTCATGTATTCTCTTATTTTTGAAGGTTCAATGTTGTTCTTGTGGAGCAAGCTTTCTAAATATTTCATAGTCTCTGGAATAGGTACCGAGGGAAATAACGACGTCACGTCGAATGAAACTAAAATTTCACCGGTTTCTAGTTCACAGTCTTTAATTAATTTAACGAATTCTAAAGAATTGCTGACTGACAAATTTTCTGGTTTAACGGGTAGATTTTTAAATTCATTCACTAGCCATTTGGAAATCAAGTAAGTCGGTGAGTTAATACCTGAAACTATAGGTCTCATCGAGTTACCTGGTTTATGTATCTTCGGTAAACAATACATTCTTGGTACTACAGGATTACTAACATTCAATTTATACTTTTGGGTAGAAGTTATTAAAATTGGACATTTCTTAATCGCGTCTTTTGTGTCATTAATCATTTTAGGTAACGGATTTTTCTTCATTTCTACATACGGACCTTCGGCAATTAAATTTTTTACTCTTTGAAAATAGTCGGTTTTGTCCATAATTACTAACTTGTTCCCTTTATCTGCTTTTAGATAAAAGCAGTCCTTCGATCTAAGAGTTTTAATGATATTCCATTCTTTATTGACCGACTTCTGTTTGTGCTGCTGCAAATTCTTATCGATTTGGGTTTTACAAGCTTCTCGAATAAAGTTTTTTGGCCCTTGTTCAAAATACTTAATCGAAGTTTCGATGCTTGCAATCACCTGTTCCATAGGAATCTGACGGTTTGGCAAACAGTATTTTAACCCTTTATTTAACAAATTTATTTCTAAATCACTAAAATTCTCAGATGATTGATTGATCACTAATGTTTCTTTTATAGGAATTTTATTAGTATCCTTTTTAGGTGGACATAACTTTTTAAATTTCTTATTAAGTTTTAAACATTTCTTTTTCAATTTATAGTCTTTAATTTCCGTAATTTTCCTATAAAAGTTACACCAATCTTCGAATTCATTGTTGTCCATGCTTTTAGTTAATTTTAAATGTAAATTATATAGTTCTAATTCTAATTTACTACGTTTACTGTACAGGTATTTCATTTCTAGGTTCAACCATTTCATTTTTGCATATGAAATGACCTTATCGTTATTTCTACAATTAGTCGTTACATTTACGTTTATGAATTTAGGAAAAACATTGTTATTTTTACACCGTTTCAGAAAATTGATATCTGTACTTGTAAGTTTAATTTTAATATATAACTTATGAAATCTATTGAACTCCTTTGACCGGGAAGTCATTGTGAAAATTCTTTCAATGGAGACTGTGGTTAAATAATAATTTAAAAAAGGTATATAACCCCTTACCACAATTATTAGTCGTATCCTAAATACGTATTTCGACAACTAAGTTGTCATCATCAGTAGGTAAAAACTACTAATTAAAGTCACACGGGGCACAATAAAGTAATATGAACGCTTCCGCACAACTACTATACACTGCAACCCTGTAAAGACTAAATTTACCATGCACATTTCAAACTACGAGACAAAACACTTGTCTCTTCTTAAACATGTGTTCAAATATCGAACAAAGGGACGGCAAAAATTCTTCTCTAAAGAAGGCGCCAACTAAAAAACGATTTTAAAGCTACGGTGACCTACTAATAAACTAAATGAAACACATTATATTTCCACAAAACACTAGTATAATTAACTGTATGAGCATTTCATGTGCAATGTACAAATTAATAGTTATTATTTAACGTGTTAATTTCGTACGCAGGTAGTGACAAAATCTATATAGGGTCCGAGTGTAAAAACATTTCCATTAACAAATGGTTAAAAAGTCGTGTATATATATATAGTAAAGGCCGAACTCTCATAGCAATTCTGAGAAAGACAAAATAAAGAAGAAGGCGTTATATGTGAAAAACCAGACAACCGGCTTGTTGTATTATATTAATTGGGAATACAATCCTCGTGAAAAGGGTCAATAAATAATTCGATATTGTAGGTGTATAATTTAGAAGTTAATTATAAATAGGTGACAATGTGTTATAATTAAAAAAGAAACCATTCACGTGAACAGGGGGTCTATGAATAAATAGATATTGTAGGTATATAAATTTAAAAGTTAATTATAAATAGGTGACGATCATTAAAACTCTTAGATCGAAGGACTGCTTTTATCTAAAAGCAGATAAAGGGAACAAGTTAGTAATTATGGACAAAACCGACTATTTTCAAAGAGTAAAAAATTTAATTGCCGAAGGTCCGTATGTAGAAATGAAGAAAAATCCGTTACCTAAAATGATTAATGACACAAAAGACGCGATTAAGAAATGTCCAATTTTAATAACTTCTACCCAAAAGTATAAATTGAATGTTAGTAATCCTGTAGTACCAAGAATGTATTGTTTACCGAAGATACATAAACCAGGTAACTCGATGAGACCTATAGTTTCAGGTATTAACTCACCGACTTACTTGATTTCCAAATGGCTAGTGAATGAATTTAAAAATCTACCCGTTAAACCAGAAAATTTGTCAGTCAGCAATTCTTTAGAATTCGTTAAATTAATTAAAGACTGTGAACTAGAAACCGGTGAAATTTTAGTTTCATTCGACGTGACGTCGTTATTTCCCTCGGTACCTATTCCAGAGACTATGAAATATTTAGAAAGCTTGCTCCACAAGAACAACATTGAACCTTCAAAAATAAGAGAATACATGAGACTGACAACTCTGTGCATGGCGCAGAATTGTTTCCAAGTAGGAGAAAAATTTTATGAACAGAAACAAGGCACAACTATGGGTAACTGCTTATCTCCTTTCATAGCCAATTTATTCATGAGTCAATTTGAAGTAGAATTCAAAAACAACGCTAAATATTTCCCGAGAGTCTGGATTAGGTATGTAGATGACATTCTTGCGATTTTTGACACACGGAAATGCGAATTAGACATGTTTGTTAATCAATTAAATTTGAAATATCCGACTATTAAATTTACGGTGGAAAAGGAACAATACGGCAAGATATCATTTTTAGACACTTTACTGATTAGAAATAAACATAAAATAGAAATCGATATTTTCCGGAAAGAAACCAACGTTAATAGATTCATCACCGCGGATTCAAATCATAGTTATCAACATAAGACTGCTTCCTTTAACTTTTTAGTCAATCGGTTACTAAATTTTCCGTTAACAAAGGAGAGATATGAAACAGAGCTAGATTTCATTAAAAATATTGCGACATACAATGGCTTTGACATAGAAATAATCAATAAATTAATTAGAAAAACTAAAATAAAAAATACGATCCGCGAATCCACGAGTTTGATACCCCAAAATAACCAAGAGAAAAAGTACATATGTCTACCATACCACCCTGTCACGAAAAACATTAATAGAATTGTGAAAGGAAGAGGTCTCCAGGTAGCATTTCGGTCTGAAAACACCATCAAAAGTCTGCTAGGGAATACTAAAGATAAAATCAATTCCAATTCGAAATCAGGGATCTATGAAATTAGTTGCGCGGATTGTAATTTGAAATATATAGGCCAAACTAAACGACCTATAATAACACGTTTTAAAGAACACATAGCACATATCAAATACAATAGACCGGATAAATCAAATGTCGCAAATCACGCTTTGAGCACACTACACAATGTACCGATTACAGGTTTGAAATTGATAAAAGGAATTAATAAACCCCATGAACTTGATGCTTACGAAAGTATATTTATCGCGAAAAATAAACATACCTCCTTGAATAGCGATAAATCTCCAATACCGTTCAGCTGTTTATTCACATTTTTATAAGTGAGTGGGGGATGTAACATCAGTAATATAGACATGTGGGAATCCATACACGTGAAATAATGCAATTACCTCCTAAACAATGGTTGTTGAATGAAGCATTCGGTGTGTTTGTTTCACGAAATGTAAAAAAATTTTTCGCGTTTTAGGGAACAGATGTACCGGGTGTTTTGTTTATTAAATTATTTATCATGTTTCACCCAGAGCCTACTGTGAATTCTATACATTATTTTACTTTGCTTAACTCCTTAACTAGGACATGCCACCTATTTACAATTAACTTTTAAATTAAATACCCACAATATCCAATTATGCATAGACCCCCCCCCCCTTTTCACGTGAAGTGAGTCTCATTTAATATGCAAAATTACCTCCTTATCACACCCTAGAGACTACCGTGAATTCTATACATTATATTAAATAGCGCAACCCCTTATCGAGGACATGTCACCTTTTTATAATTAACTTTTAAATTATACCTACAATATCCAATTATTCAAGACCCTTTTCACGTGAATTGAATTCTCATTTAATATGCAAAATTACCTCCTACATACCCAGAGCCTACCGTGAATTCTATACATTATATTAAATTGCTTAATTCCTTAACTAGGACATCGTCACCTATTTATAATTAACTTTTAAATTTATATACCTACAATATCTATTTATTCATAGACCCCCCTGTTCACGTGAATGGTTTCTTTTTTAATTATAACACATTGTCACCTATTTATAATTAACTTCTAAATTATACACCTACAATATCGAATTATTTATTGACCCTTTTCACGAGGATTGTATTCCCAATTAATATAATACAACAAGCCGGTTGTCTGGTTTTTCACATATAACGCCTTCTTCTTTATTTTGTCTTTCTCAGAATTGCTATGAGAGTTCGGCCTTTACTATATATATATACACGACTTTTTAACCATTTGTTAATGGAAATGTTTTTACACTCGGACCCTATATAGATTTTGTCACTACCTGCGTACGAAATTAACACGTTAAATAATAACTATTAATTTGTACATTGCACATGAAATGCTCATACAGTTAATTATACTAGTGTTTTGTGGAAATATAATGTGTTTCATTTAGTTTATTAGTAGGTCACCGTAGCTTTAAAATCGTTTTTTAGTTGGCGCCTTCTTTAGAGAAGAATTTTTGCCGTCCCTTTGTTCGATATTTGAACACATGTTTAAGAAGAGACAAGTGTTTTGTCTCGTAGTTTGAAATGTGCATGGTAAATTTAGTCTTTACAGGGTTGCAGTGTATAGTAGTTGTGCGGAAGCGTTCATCTTACTTTATTGTGCCCCGTGTGACTTTAATTAGTAGTTTTTACCTACTGATGATGACAACTTAGTTGTCGAAATACGTATTTAGGATACGACTAATAATTGTGGTAAGGGGTTATATACCTTTTTTAAATTATTATTTAACCACAGTCTCCATTGAAAGAATTTTCAATATAAACATCAATTAACCTTATCTTAAATATCTAACGTTCACAAATTAATTAGAATCTTGATTTAAACTAAGATATAGAAATCGTTTAAATACCGCTTAGATGTAAAGAATATTTACTTAAAACACGTAAAATTACATTTACCTGAATTGTTTACAAAATTTAAGTTGATTAATGTCAGATTTCTTTGTAATTTATTGATATTCATAACCTTCCAATCGATCGTATTAATCATTCAATAAGCAGTTACATAAATCCTCAACTAATGGATAGAACCGAACAGCTACCTATATGTCTACAGATTTCTTTAATTGAATAAATAATGTTGTCTATAAAATATAATTGTGGTATTTTTTATTCATCCTCATTGAAGTAAATATTTATAATAATCTTTGAAGTAACTATTACAGCTATATTTGGGTGTATTCACCGACTGTAATCCTGAGATAAAAATATATTAAGATAATTCTTATTAAACCTTATGATCTCCGCGACATCTAGGAACTACATTACAAATCGCTACATAATCAGCTGATTGTAAAGATAGATAAATTTCAAATCATTTTAAGGCGCCCAATATATATCATTATTATTATACTTATTTACATTAATTATCTCTTCAAGTTTCTATCTCACATCAACCTTAGTACAATATATATATATATATATATATATATATATATATATATATATATAGTAAACCTAATCAGTAGGCGATTAAAGGTCTGTATATTACTTCAAAATATATGTATTTAAAAAACTCTACATGTTTCGGCTGTATACGCCTTTTTCAAGAGAATACAAAATATGAATGACAGGATATAAATATATTTATATCCTGTCATTAATATTTTGTATTCTCTTGAAAAAGGCGTATACAGCCGAAACATGTAGAGTTTTTTAAATACATATATTTTGAAGTAATATACAGACCTTTAATCGCCTACTGATTAGGTTTACCATATCATACCAAGGTCACGAAGTTATTATATTTATATATATATATATATATATATATATATATATATATATATATAGTAAACTTAATAAGTCGGCGATTAAAGGTCTGGTTTATTACTTCAAAGTATATATATTTAAAACAATCCTACATGTTTCGGCAATGATGCCTTTGTCAAGGATATAAAAAATATAAATATAATATTTTCGTGACCTTGGTATGATATGGTAAATTCAATGAGTCGGCGATTAAAGGTCTGGTTTACTTCAAAGTATTCTGTCATTTATATTTTATATTCTTGATAAAGGCATCATTGCCGAAACATGTAGTGTTGTTTTAAATATATATACTTTGAAGTAAACCAGACCTTTAATCGCCGACTGATTGAATTTACCATATATATATATATATATATATATATATATATATATATATATACAATAACTTCGTGACCTTGGTATGATATGGTAAACCTAATCAGTAGGCGATTAAAGGTCTGTATATTACTTCAAAATATATGTATTTAAAAAACTCTACATGTTTCGGCTGTATACGCCTTTTTTATTTTGTATTCTCTTGAAAAAGGCGTATACAGCCGAAACATGTAGAGTTTTTTAAATACATATATTTTGAAGTAATATACAGACCTTTAATCGCCTACTGATTAGGTTTACTATATATATATATATATATATATATATATATATAACAATTGATAAATTATTGGAGTTTTTCGGCTTTTATATGAAATATTTACAAATATCAAATTAGAATGTATGTAATTGCAGAGTAAGTGGGGATGATAAACATTGCTGTCTACAAATTACAAAGCAAATCATACGAAATTTTTTTTAATTGAAAAATATGGTCTACGTTGGGACCACGTTTTTCAATTAACAAAAATTTCGTATGATTTGCTTTGTAATTTGTAGACAGCAATGTTTACATCCTCACTTACTCTGCAATTACATACATTCTAATTTGATATTTGTAAATATTTCATATAAAAGCCGAGAAACTCCAATAATTTATCAATTGTTATATTTAATAAACGGCTAAGAAATTATATATATATATAGATAATTATTTCGTGACCTTTGTATGTTACGGTAAATTCAATTTGTTGGCGATTTAAGGTCTGATTTTACTTTAAAATAAATGTAAAAAAATTAAAATAATGTCATTTGTATTTTATATTCCTTGATAAAGGCATCATTGCCAAATTTAAAAAATTTAAAAAAATTTAAAAATTCGATATATGAACCACTCAAATGCACCTACAGTATTCAATAAAATGATTATAAATAATCTGACTGATAGAGCAGTAAAACTATCACATACTCAATACAGAAAAGATAACATCAAGAAAATTAAAACAATCTTAACACATAATAATTATCCACCACAACTTATAGACCAAACAATTAAAAAAAGAATTCACCAAATATACAACACTGCAGACACCAATAACAGTTTAAACAATGACATAACATATATCACGATTCCATATGTTCCACAACTATCAGAAAAAATTAAATACACTTTAAAAAAATATGATATAGCTACTACATATAAACTTAGTAATACTAATAAACATCTATTTTCAAAACTTAAACCTAAAATAGAAAAAAATCGAGAAACACATGTCATTTATAAAATACCATGTCGCGATTGCGATAGTTACTACATAGGCCAAACTAAACAATATTTATACAAAAGAATACAAGCCCACAAATACTCTAAACCAGACAAAACTGCTTTATCTACACACAAACTACAACGCGATCACCATTTAGATTTTGAAAACACACAGATAATTGATTAAGAACAACACACAATGAAAAGGGAAATTAAAGAAATTATTAGTATTAAACAGGAAAAAAATTCAATTAACAACAGAAGTGATATAAAGAATTTAAGCAGTATATACTATAACTTAATTATGTAACGATCTGCAATTTACCATCATAATATATGTTGCTGCTATATAATTATATATCTTAAGTTATTTAAATATCTATACATTTGCTTATCATGCTGACAGTTCCGTGTTTTGATTCCTGTCTGGTTGTTCGAGTAGGTTTTCGTGGTTTTCCTTCTCGTTTAAGGCGAATACCAACAACTTTACATCTTAAGACGCTCCACGGGTGCATACATAATAATAACTCATGTCTTGCGTTTCCCTATTTTTGTAGTCTATCTATTTTAGAATACTAATTCAATTGGAATGTATCTTTGAATAATTTTATCCATAGCAACTACAAATGTATGACAGTAATATACTGTCACTTATATTTTATATTCCTCGAAAAAGGCATTATTTGCCGAGACATGTAGGATTGTTTTAAATATATATATTTTGAAGTAAAACCAGACCTTAAATCGCCAACAAATTGAATTTATCATAACATACAAAGGTCACGAAATAATTATCTCTCTCTCTCTCTCTCTCTATATATATATATATATATATATATATATATATATATATATATATATATATATATATATATATATATATATATATAAATATATAAGTGTTTAGATAATTTCTTAGCCGTTCATAGACGTAGACCATATTTTTCAAATAAAAAATTTCGTATGATTTGCTTTGTAATTTGTAGACAGCAATGTTTACATCTCCACTTACTCTGCAATTACATACATTCTAATTTAATATTTGTAAATATTTCATATAAAAAAAGCCGAAAAACTCCAATAATTTATCAAATGTTATATATATATATATATATATAAATATAGCGGATTCTTTTTTATCATTTCACATACATTTCCCTATGTGCAATCCTAAAAAAAGAATTACCAATGCATTAGTGGCATAGTAGGCAACCAATTATACACCAGTTAAGCATTTACCTACAAACAATAGCTTAATTTCTTAAATCAGTTTGCCGTGGAGAGAAAAGAAAATTAATATCAAATATTTCTGAATTTTTATTCATATATGAATCTTAAATTAAATACATTTTATTGAAAAATAGATAATTAAATTAAAACATGAGAAGAAATGATAATATGATAATGTGGGACCAGAAGAATAATAGTAGATTAAGAACGGTCAGAGACATATTTACGAATTACCAAACATAACCCACCCATTGGCGGTATTTCAGTAACACCATAAAATAATGTATACGTTAAACAAATAACATCTCGCGGCATCTTACGAATAGTGATTTTATAAAATGGAGAAATTTATCTTACTAATAAAAAGCAGTAGTGGGAAATCAAATGGTATGTAGTCTAAAAAGTTTTAAACAGTATGATATACTATCTCTTATCTATGGGTGTAATATCTAACTAAGCTATAATTTGCAGGAGATGCATTATCATATGAAGATTTAAAAGAAGTCTGTCACTGCACTCAGCAAGGTGTAAAGACGAATCAGAATATAATGAGAATTCAGTGCCTAGAAAGACTAAGACAAAGATATAAAGACTTTAAGAAAGCCAATAACAGGGTAATAAAATCTTTGGAAATATTTTAAAGCTTCAAAAGATAGAAAACTGGCTAAATGTGTAACTTATGGGAAACAATTCAAGACTAGTGGAAATACCACCAACTTATCTGATAATTTAAAACGTTTCCATTCTATCTTAGATAGCCTTGCTATCTAAGATAGAATGAATTCATATGAAGGACGATCAGATACGAGTAGCTACTGTTTTACACCCTCGATTTAAAAGAAATTCGTAGTATTGAAAATTCTACTGGAGCTACTTTTCTAGAACAAGAAATGTTTAATATTATCAAGATAATAGATCCTGAAAATAAAGAACAAATGCTTATAATCGAAAAAGACATTAGTCCATATCAAAAGTCACTTTCATTATTTTGATTTTTGTAAGAAAGAATAAAAGAGAAAGTAAAATCTATTACAGCTGATGCAATAATAACTAAAAAGCAATACCTCGAAAGGCCAAATTCAAATGAGGATGTAGATCCCCTTTTATTTTGGAAGATAAATTTAAAAAAAGGGAAAGTGCATTTTTTATTTAGATTCTCTTTTAGGTAACAGGAATAGAGCTGAAATTTTAGAACAATGTGCTAGGAAATACTTCTGTATTCCAGCAAGTTCAGCAGAAAGTTAAAGAATGTTTAGTACAGCTGGTTTAATAATAGAACAAAGGCATGCAAGACTAAAACCGAAAAATGTTAATATGATAATGTTCCTAAATAAAAATTTAAAAAATATTAAAAGTAATCTAATTATTTAATTAAAATTACATCCAACCTTTTCCTATTAGCTAAAGAAATAAGTCAATGGGTTTCATCTTACTACGCTTTCTAACTATTAAAGATATGAATGCTTAAGCTTTCAAAGGGAAATTATTTAGATTGCCATACAGAATGTACATGAAACTCTTTAAATCTATTGCAAAACTGTTTGTTTCATTAGTAAAAATTATTTTATTTAAAACTTCTTCGTTTTCATTTAACAAATTAAACATTATATTACAAAAATCAGTTCGCTTTACTTTATCTTCTTCGAAAAGCTCTTGACGGTTTGATATCTGGTATGACTTATATTTGAAATTTTAAGGGTTTTAAACATCGAACTGTACGATACTCCAAAATATCTGGCTACATCTAAAAGCGATCTTACAGACCCGTTCCTCTATACAACACAGGATATTCAGCTTCATGTGTTCTGTTAACACGTAATTGGTTTTATTTTATTTTTTGTGAGAATTTAAAAGCAACCTTCTTTGAATTTGTTAAAAATATTTAAAATTGTTTTCGCACAAGATTTAGGCCTGTTAATATAATTAACGGAAAACATGTCTCTGACCGTTCTTAAACTATTATTCTTCTGGTACCACATTATCACATTATCTTTTCTTCTTTATTGTATTTATTTATGTTTTAAATAAATTATCCATTTTTTGATGAGATGTATTTAATTTAAGATTCATGTTACAATTGAAACAGACATGTAATATACATATCTGTAACTGTACACATGGACAATACACCTCGTATTTTCAGCATTTACTTCTGCTTAAGACACGTGTTTCTGCCATTACTATTAGGCGTCATCAGTTAAGCTAGTGAAGCAATGTAATACAAATGATACAAATCTTTATGAATAGATTTGTATCTGTATATAATATTAAGTTGAAATCGCCTACAAGATAAAGCGTAAAAAAGGGACATCTGACGGACGAATGAGACTTTGCCGAAAAAGGCGACCTTTTCGTTCGACCAGCTATGCTGGTTCAAAGAACGAAAAAAATACGGGTAGTCCATTAACAACGAGCCAGATGGCAGTAAATATACAAAAAGGTTTTAATTATATCTATACGTTTATGCACGTATAACGCTTTTGTTACAATTGAAACAGACATGTAATATACATATCTGTAACTATCTGTAACTTCTTAAGCAGAAGTAAATGCTGAAAATACGAGGTGTATTGTCCATGTGTACAGTTACAGATATGTATATTACATGTCTATTTCAATTGTAACAAAAGCGTTATACGTGCATAAACGTATAGATATAATTAAAACCTTTTTGTATATTTACTGCCCCCTGGCTCGTTGTTAATGGACTACCCGTTTTTTTTCGTTCTTCGAACCACCATAGCTGGTCGAACGAAAAGGTCGCCTTTTTCGGCAAAGTCTCTTTCGTCCGTCAGATGTCACTTATTAAATAAGTGCCACCTTACAGGATGAAATTTGCTTTATCTTGTAGGCGATTTCGGCTTAATGTTATATACAAATACAAATCTATTCATGAAGATTTGTATCATTTGTATTACATTGCTTCACTAGCTTAACTGATGACTGATGACGCCTAACAGTAATGGCAGAAACACGTGTCTTAAGCAGAAGTAAATGCTGAAAATACGAGGTGTATTGTCCATGTGTACAGTTACAGATATGTATATTACATGTCTGTTTCAATTGTAACAAAAGCGTTATACGTGCATAAACGTATAGATATAATTAAAACCTTTTTGTATATTAAGATTCATGAATGAATAAAAATTCAGAAATATTTGACATATTTTTTCTTCTCTCCATAGCAAACTGATTTATGAATTAAGTTATTGTTTGTATGTCAATGTTTAACTGGTGTACAACTGGTTGGCTACTATGCCGATAATGCATTGACTATTATTTTTTTAGAATTACACATTACCATTTTATTTCTCATACTCATAGATATGATCACTATGTTGGTATATGATGTTGACTTTCATTTGCAGTTCTATGTGAAGTTATCGAAAATACTAACTAATTTGGAAAATCCAAGAACAGAGGTCGAATATGATAATTCTTTTATATATAAAAGGTTTATCTTAACATTTGCAAATGGATACGCCGTTACTTGTTATATTGCTTTTTTCCAGGTAATTATAGATTGAATGCAATGATTATGTGCTTAATCGATTAACTTATAACAGAAGGTATGTACGTCTTGTCTTTATAGGGAAGATTTTATACATACCCTGGAAAGCTGCACGAGTATGGAACTCATGTACAATATGATCTTTGCGATCCAGCAGGGTGTTCAATCAACTTGGCAATTCATCTAGTAATAGTTTTATTTATAAAATCATTTCTTATGAATGCAGTACAATTTGTTCGACCGTAAGTAATTTCTTATTATATTGGAAAATTTGCATATTAGGTACTTGCCTCGTAGAATTTTCTTAAGATGGCGAAAGAAGGTAAAACGTTCTAAATTGCATAACCTAGATCTACCTATTTGGGAAGAACAATTTAATTTACCAGTGCTTGACAGATTCTTTTTAGTTGATGAATATCAGGAAATAGGTATTTATTCCATTTATTTACAATATTAAAATTCAGTTATTGTTCTAATCAAAAGCCTAATATAAACATAAAAGTTTGCATCCAATATTTTGTCACTCGTATTTTTCTAGCAAATTTTTTTAACAACAAACATTTTTAAAAAGATGTTGTTAGTAGTAACACAAAATGCTGATTTTATAAAAATATAAAGTTAGCGTTTATATTATGTTGGTTTTAATTTGATTTCTACAGTATTTATGTTACAACAAATATTATTGTGACAGAAACTGTAATTATTAAATAAATTTAATATTTATTTAAGGATATTTCTTAGATTAATTAACCCACCGTTCGTTTCGAAACCATAGCTTTGCAAACTGAGATAAGTCGAGATAGCCAACTCAATACAAAATTTTAGTTCGGCAAGATTGAACTGGTCTACTGTATTTCGTGACAGTGGGCGCGGATAACGCAAATGCCGGGAAAATTGAATCACGCATCTTCCTTTACTATTTTTGTATTTTTCTATAATGATGTATCTTTAATAGATATTTAGTCTGCGAAGTCAAAATCTATATATATATTGTAGACGAGCCTGTTGGGCCTTATAATATTTACCAAACCAAATGATTAAAATGTAATGAAGCTGGTAAGGTAATTTTTTTAAATAAATATAAAATATCTATTCAAATATAATTACAAATATTGCATACAGATGGAGTTGTTTAAAATATTGTATCTGTTACATGCGTATAATTCAAATAATAAATAATCGTACATAAAACGAAGTATACTTAACCTCAACAGCTTTTTATTTGTATACCTTTTTATTACTTAATTTTTTTGTGGGCTATAATTTATATTAAATGTCTGGCTTATAGAACAATGAGACTCTTAGTTTTATGCTTTATAAATACACTTACGATGTAGGTTCAGTACTCAACAGAAATACGTGTTAATAATGGTGAACAAGATAATGAATGATGGTATATTTAAAATGCAATATCTACAAAATGAAACGAGAGAATCAAAGAATAATGTAAATGGTTTTATTGATGTATTGATTAGCAGGTAAGTGATTAATATAAAAATAGGAATAATATTTATTTGAAACAAGTCATATGATAATATGAATACCATAAATTCTTAGGTTAAGTTACGATTAATAAAGATAATGAATTAAATTGTATTTATCTACTTAAACTATTATTTTTTAAAAAGCATTATAAACAGAGGAACTGTATTCTTCGACTTTTTATAAACGAATTCTTATTCTAAATGTACCTATAAGGCATATCTTTCTTAATATCTATAATAGTAGTTTTTCTTTATGAATTTAACTTATTCAACATTTCAAAATTTTTAGGAGATATAAATCATACTTAAATTGAAAATAGATGGGATTCGGGCAGTCAGGAGTATTCTTGTAATTCCAATGTTCAAGATACAGGTTTTTGTAGCGGGTAATCTAATGGAGTCACCGCTTAGCTTCGGTTTGGCTGGATGTTGTCCCCGGTGAAATGCAAGTTTCGGTTAATAAGGAACTGGATGATGTATGGATACGCAAACTACGTCAAAAAGGTGCTGGACAAACAGGTGATATTTTTAT
This sequence comes from Melolontha melolontha, assembly GCA_935421215.2. NCBI lineage: Eukaryota > Metazoa > Arthropoda > Insecta > Coleoptera > Scarabaeidae > Melolontha > Melolontha melolontha. The sequence goes on along the minus strand of OW285240.1, from coordinate 5,249,704 downwards.
ATGTTCGTAGTATAGTTTTTCTAATTTATTTAATGATTTTTCTTCTTATTTCCAGAGCGGCACTTAATAATACGTCGGCGTCTTTTTGGGAATTTTTTACAACATGACGCTAACTATCGTTTGTTTAGAATGCTAACTTCTTATTCGTCTAATTTGTATGTTTTAATTTAATCTCGCTAATAATTTTAGTGAAAATGATAATTTAATTACTCCAACCATATAGATATCTTACAAAAATTATATATTTTATTATAGTAAATAAATAATTGTCATGTGAATGTTAGTAATTTTATATTATGCTAATTTTTGATTGGGATATTTCCCGCTGTATTTAGTTTGAAAAAAAGTACAGTTTTCTCTAAAGATTTTGTGTCATTTATTATTGTTCAATTAAGTTAAAATGTTTTCGGTTGTACATAATATTGAAATAAAATTACTAAAGCAAATGAAAGGATATAAATAAATAAATATGAGAATTAATTTTGAACAATTAAAAACACGAAATTAACTTTATTGATATGACAGATGAAGAATTCAGTTCCAAAATATCTTAATTTCTAATATTTACATACTAACTAAGATGATCTGTATTTTACAAAACTAGGGTATTCTTATGCGCAAGCTTGCCCTACTACAATATATATATATATATATATATATATATGTATTGTTGTGAGGCATACTGCACTCAAATAACAGCTCCTATAATGGAAAAAGCAGTCATGCACCAACAATATACATATAAAACACCTTAAATATAATAGCTAAAATTTGATGGACGTAATTATGTGAAATTAGTGTCAAGATGTGAATGAATTAATATGACGATTTACTTTATAATTAATTGTTTACTTATTTTCTTTCTTAACTTATCTTTTTATATTTTTACATTTCAAATTCAAAATTCAAATCTTTCGCGACAAATTACAGACAGCTACTTTATTCACATTAAGAACAATGCTAGTTAGCCACGTCCACCAATTTTAAAATACCATTGTCCCGCGAATGCGGTAAACAACTACCTAACCTATGTTTAGAATGAAATTTAATATACTTGATAATTATTCCGCTAATTTTAAAAACCTATTAATACTGAAATATTGTATAAATTTATATTTTTGCTGATGTAACAAAGATTAAAACGTCGAGGCTTTTTAGTGAAAATTAGAAAGGCTTTGGAAATAAAAGAAAGCTAGCGGCGTCCTCTCCGATAAAATACTTACAACAAATGGCCGTACTTCTGACTCAAGTAAAAGTTTTATTTAAAATAATATATTAAAAACAGTTTAAAACTATTAAATTCATATACATACGATACCTTAATATCAAGCTCAACTTTTGAGACATAATTTGGACCAGTATCACGTTAAATAACGGAATTATCGAGCAGAGCATCATTTCACAATTGGAACATCATCGGACCGATAATGTGAGCCATTGACCGATATCGACGCATATACTTCGACAAGGTGCTGCCTAACTTATATCCAGCTCTATTACGACGTTCCTGACCAGATACCAGATCCTCACATACAGAGAAAATAAAACCAGGTTCCTTTAAATATCCAATAGTTCCTAGAATTTCATTTAAAAGTCAACATTTATTTATTATCAAACACTTAATTTAAACATTGTTTACATCTGAATATAAACGTAAATTTATACATTTCAAAATACATATTAAAATATCACATTCATACTTGCAGAATCCTTATAAAAAGAATATATATAACTTACCTTTTGTGTGTTAATTTTAAACAACATTCGATATTTATTTGCACAACTTGTAATGTAAACAACCATTTTTATATATTAAGTAACACATGTGCATTATTACGTAATACCGTTTTTTTTGTATCATTTAGTGTAGAATTCACGTAATATTACAGTTGCTTTATTTTTATCCTTATTTTTATTTCAAACTTGTTACAGATTACTATTTTTTGCGTTAATAAATTTTTATTTACAAAAAGGTTTTGTTTAAGTATGACAATACGTTAAGCACGTATAAAGCGTTTGTACAATATGAAACAAACATGTAAATAATGTACATCTCTGTAACTATGCACATGGACAATACACCTCGTATTTTCAGCACTTACTTCTGCTTAATACATATGTTTCTGCCATCTAGGCGTCCTCAGTTAAGCTAGTGAAGCAATGTATACAAATTAATACAAACCTGTTATAAACAACTGGTTTGTATCTGTATTTAAATTTACTGAAATAGCCCGCATAGATCAAGCAAGTTCCGTCCTATAAGAAGACAACTATTTAATAATAGACATCTTACGGGCGAAAGAGGCTTTGTCTGGAGGGCGACCTATCGTTCGAACAGCTAAGCTGCTACGGGAAACGATAAAATACGTATGTAGATGTAGTCCATTAACAACCAGCCAGATGGCGGTAAATATACAAAAAGGTTTTGTTTAAGTATGACAATACGTTAAGCACGTATAAAGCGTTTGTACAATATGAAACAAACACGTAAATAATGTACATCTCTGTAACTATGTATTGTCCATGTGCATAGTTACAGATATGTACATTATTTACATGTTTGTTTCATATTGTACAAACGCTTTATACGTGCTCAACGGATTGTCATACTTAAACAAAACCTTTTTGTATATTTACCGCCATCTGGCTGGTTGTTAATGGACTACATCTACATACGTATTTTATCGTTTGCCGTAGCAGCTTAGCTGTTCGAACGATAGGTAGCCCTCCAGACAAAGCCTCTTTCGCCCGTAAGATGTCAATTATAAATTAGTTGTCTTCTTATAGGACGGAACTTGCTTGATCTATGCGGGCTATTTCAGTAAATTTAAATACAGATACAAACCAGTTGTTTATAATAGGTTTGTATTAATTTGTATACATTGCTTCACTAGCTTAACTGAGGACGCCTAGATGGCAGAAACATATGTATTAAGCAGAAGTAAATGCTGAAAATACGAGGTGTATTGTCAATGTGCATAGTTACAGAGATGTACATTATTTACATGTTTGTTTCATATTGTAAATTTTTATTTCTTGATTTTTTTAAAATTTGATCTTTTATTTGTTAGCGTTTAATTGTGGAGTTTTACAAGATAGATTGGTTTATATAGCATTATTCTTACGGGGTAAGAGCAGACCGACGAAGATCCTATCATTTAATAATTTTTAGTTCTCAAGCTCTTCGACTGCTAACGGGTTATCAATTATACACCCAGATAGCGTCGTACAATTTAAGTATATTTATACTTATGGCGCCCAAAATTTGAATTTAAAAATAAAACTATACACAACAGCAACTTTTATATACTATTTTTCTAAGTTCAATTTCCAATTGTTCTTTAACACATTTAAGAACGTTACATCATATCATTTTACATACGAGAAGCCACTCGTCATCACTCATAACAATATATATATATATATATATATATATATATATATATATATATATATATAATATTTTTGTGACCTTGGTATGATATGGTAAACTTAATAAGTCGGCGATTAAAGGTCTGGTTTATTACTTCAAAGTATATATATTTAAAACAACCCTACATGTTTCGGCAATGATGCCTTTGTCAAGGATATAAAAAATATAAATGACAGAATATAAATGTCAATTCATTAAATTATTCAAAGATACATTCCAATAATAATAATAAAACATGCCTTAGTATTCCAAAAAATAGATAGCAAGGTGTGAACATATGCGTTGTTCGCTGCTAGCAGCTTGTGTCTCTTTCTGGGTATGAATTTGTGTGTTGATTGCTGCTGCCAGCTTGCGTCTCTCTCTGGGTGTGTAGTTTTGTATTTGTGTAGCGTTGTATTTGTAGGAGCGCGTAAGTGTAGGGTTTTGTATGTTGGTGCGCTCGTGTGTGTTTAGTGACCGGTCGCGTAAATTTAGAGAGATCGGATAACCAGCCGTTGCGTAGGGCCGCCAACCCTTTCCCGGCAACTTCTTTACTTTTCCGTGCAGTACTTCCACGGCCCGATCCCCGCCCCAACGAGGCAAGGCGTAGAGCAGCGAAGCGCACCCTGCACGGGGTTGATCATCGCCAACCGAGGGAACACTCTTAGTGGCTACCTCAGTCGACGACGGTCACACTTTGTGCCATCTTAACGATTTCCGCAAAAGCGGGGGCAATGCATACACGTCGAACGTGTGTGTGCTGTTAACGGCAGCCTAGCCAGGTTGCCGCCCAGGATCGGTCCTAGTGGTGTGTGCATTGCGCGGCGCCGTGATTTGCGCCGCGTAGCTTGATTCCTCACTCCTGCTGGAAAGGCGGAATGGCACCTGACTGCCCATCGGGCAGACCCCCCTAGAGTTTGGTAGCGCATGTGCTAGGCTACAACCCAGTAGAGGAGCACATCAGCACAAAACAGAAAACAGGGAAAAGCAAGACATGAGTTATTATTACGTATGCGCCCGTGGAGCGTCTTAAGATGCAAAGTTAAATATATTATGATGGTAAATTGCAGATCGTTACATAATTAAGTTATAGTATATACTGCTTAAATTTTTTATATCACTTCTGTTGTCAATTAAATTTTTTTCCTGTTTAATACTAATCATTTCTTTAATTTCCCTTTTCATTGTGTGTTGTTCTTTATCAATTATCTGTGTGTTTTCAAAATCGAAATGGTGATCGCGTTGTTGTCTGTGTGTAGACAGAGCAGGTTTGTCTGTTTTAGAGTATTTGTGGGCTTGTATTCTTTTGTATAAATATTGTTTAGTTGGGCCTATGTTTAGGTTTAAGTTTTGAAAATAGATGTTTATTAGTATTACTAAGTTTATATGTTGTAGCTATATCATATTTTTTTAAAGTGTATTTAATTTTTTCTGATAGTTGTGGTACATATGGAATCGTGATATATGTTGTGTCATTGTTTAAATTGTTATTGGTGTCTGCAGTGTTGTATATTTGGTGGATTCTTTTTTTGTTTGGTCTATAAGTTGTGGTGGATAATTATTATCTGTTAAGATTGTAATTTTCTTGATGTTATCTTTTCTGTGTTGAGTATGTGATAGTTTTACTGCTCTATCAGTCAGATTATTTATAATCATTTTATTGAATACTGTAGGTGCATTTGAGTGGTAATTCATATATCAAAAAGAAGCTGTGGGTTTATTATACCAATTTGTATAAATAGTACCGTGTCTATCATAGCTTAAAGAAATATCAAGAACATTAATACTGTTGTTAATTTCTTCTTCAATAGTGAATTTTAATTTATTGTGAAAATTGTTGAACTTATTTAAAAAATAGTTTATTTTATTAGTCGGAATACATGTTATAATGTCATATACATATCTTTTGAAGAAAATAGGTGAAAGTCTAATGAATTGATAACGTTTTGTTCCAACTGTTCCATTACCAGATTTGCAATAGGAGCAGCTAAAGGAGAGCCCATGGCAATACCAAATGTTTGACTATAAAGATTATAAATAATCTGACTGATAGAGCAGTAAAACTATCACATACTCAATACAGAAAAGATAACATCAAGAAAATTAAAACAATCTTAACAGATAATAATTATCCATCACAACTTATAGACCAAACAATTAAAAAAGAATCCACCAAATATACAACACTGCAGACACCAATAACAATTTAAACAATGACATAACATATATCACGATTCCATATGTTCCACAACTATCAAAAAAAATTAAATCCACTTTAAAAAAATATGATGTAGCTACAACATATAAACTTAGTAATACGAATAAACATCTATTTTCAAAACTTAAACCTAAACTAGAAAAAAATGGAGAAACACATGTCATCTATAAAATACCATGTCGCGATTGCGATAGTTACTACATAGGCCAAACTAAACAATATTTATACAAAAGAATACAAGCCAACAAATACTCTAAAACAGACAAAACTGCTTTGTCTACACACAAACTACAACGCGATCACCATTTCGATTTTGAAAACACACAGATATAATTGATAATGTATACAAATATATATTTTGACATCATCTGGCTAAATGTTTATCAAAGATAAGTATTTTCTTATTATTCTTATACATTAATAAAACTGACAAAATTAAAAGGTTTTGTTTTTAAAAAACACCAAACATATCAAAAAATTTATTTATTTAGAAGAATAATAATTATATACCATACATATTGTGTAATATAATTCATGGCGGCAAAAATAACTAAGCGATTTTAAATCGTAACAATCACCGAACGCTGCACAAAACGTCAGTCGTATTGTGACAGTTATACTTGTAAGACTTAAGGTATTCATTATGCAGCGTTACACAAACCAAGAGCGAATAGAACTAGTTCAGTGGTATTTCGAAAGTAATTCAAGTGTTGTGTGTGTGCAAAGAAAATTTAGAACAAAATATCGTAATCGTCCTGCTCCAAATTCAAACACCATTCGCAATATTATATCAAAATTTTCCATTTCTGGTTCAGTGGGGGATGCGTACCATATTGGTCGACCGCGCACATGTAGATTAGAAGAAAATATTGCTCGTGTACGGGACGATGTGCGTCAAAGGCCACAAACATCCTCACGGCGCCGTGCTCAGCAATTCCATATTAGTGACCGTTCCATTCGTCGAATTTTGAAAGATGACCTTCATTTATATCCATATAAAATTCAAATAAACCAGTCGCTACTCAATACAGATCATGAAAAACGCCTAGCATGGAGCAACATGCTTATGAACTTAAATAATGAAATTAATGATTTCCACACAAAAATTATCATGAGCGATGAGTCACATTTTCACTTGTGCGGATACGTAAACAAACAAAATAGCCGGTTTTGGGGTACAAAAAATCCTCGAATACTTCATCAAAAACCATTACACTCCCTTAAGGTCACCGTATGTTGCTGTGTTTACAGCGCTGGGATTTTAGGACCGTATTTTTTTGAAAATAATGCAGGTAATGCCGTTACTGTTAATGCCGATCGATACCGTGAGATGCTACGTAATTTTCTTGACCGCAGTTGGAAGAACTAAATCTGAGAAACATGTGGTTTCAACAGGATGGTGCCACATCGCATACAAGTCAAGAAACCATCAACCTTTTACAAACGATGTTTCCGGACCGCCTTATTTCACGTGCTGGCAATATCGACTGGCCACCAAGGTCGCCTGACTTGACTGCCCCAGATTGTTTCCTCTGGGGCTATCTGAAGGACAATGTTTACAAATTAAGCCGGAAACGCTGGAAGATTTGAAAAGGAACATTCGTCAAAAAATTGCAGACATAACACCTGAGCTATTGGATACAGTTATGATAAATGTGATTAAAAGAGCTGAATATTGCCGAGATAATCACGGAACTCATTTAAAGAACATAATTTTCAAATAGTCAGTAATAATTTACCTAAAACCTCTACTAAAAGTAGGAATTAACTATTTATAAAATATTGTATTATTTGTCATAAATATATAGGAATTAAATCGCTTAGTTATTTTTGCCGCACCCTTTACATATATCATAATCCTTAAAATTTATATTTTATATTGCTGGTGTTATTAATAACATACTGCTAATTTATTATACAAAGCCATACCTTTACAAGGGACTGTTATAAGCCTCTGGTGTATTACCTACATGTTTACATACAAAATTTTTTCCTGTTTCAGATAAAAATAACTTAATTGTATAACTAAATATAAATAACTAATTGTAAGTGTAGCTTGTATAATAGTTTTTTTTAGAGAATTTACTTGAATCTTTTGTAATTCTATTTGAAAAATTTTTTTCAACATTTTATTTATTATCTCGTAATTACTAGTTTTTAAATATGAAATTTTCATCATAATACATCTATATATTCTATTTCGTTTACTTTTCAATATAAATATTATTAATATAAACATTAGATACATCAGATATACCCCTGAATCGTGAGGTTTTTGTATGGATTCCAGATGTACCTGGTGTTAGTTTAGGAGTTCTTGGTTGTGCTATTAAGTTGATGAAAGCTCTGGGGTTTTCGTCAGAATTTCAGATGTATCCAGTGTAAGTTTGGATAGTATAACCAAAGTATCAACTGTACTAGATAATGACTCAAGAAGAATACATTTTAATACCTTACAAACACAATGTTTGATAATAGTAGGTAGCTATATTTTCTTCTACATTACTTGGATACAAAGTTGGATTGGCATCCTAACATTATTTCTTGGTTTCTATGTTCATATTACTAGAAGGAGTAAAGTGGCGGCAGCGAATCCTATAATAATGAAGACATCTCTTCATATTTCATTCCTATACTTCTGTGCCAAAGCTTTGACATAAATCTAATGATTTGTTTATTTATGGTATATTATTGATTTAACATCTTACTTTTCTAAATTTGTGGGAAAATAATGTTCTCCTTCTGCTTCTTGACATCAGCAAATTAAGCAGAGATCTTGCGGTATTGATAGCATCGTTGATGAAAAAATGTTAATTTACAGCGTATATATGTAAATACTAAAATTTAAAATAATATAAGTACATAAAAAAATAAGTACCTATGTATAAACCAAGTTCTTACACAAAATAGTATATAAATTCACTTATTTCTCAACAGAGTTCTTACAAAACCACAATAACAAAACAAAAAAAATAACTTTGTCACATGTAAGCAAAACAGGAAATATGGTGATGTTAAACAGGTTATAAAATGGAGATGGCGGGTAAAGTTGAGTGCATGCGCAGTAACAAAATATGTTATGTTTGTGATGTCACGATATACATTAGCGCCATCTCAGTCATCTTCGACGCATGATCCGCTCGCCTGACATGTCGGTTGACTCACATCACAATACCCTTTATAAGAATAAACTATCATTTCGTGAAATGTTACCTGATTAAGGAATAATACACATGACGAAGTGGCTACAGAGTTTTAAGGTTATTGGCCTTATGTTTACCAGATCTACTACAATGGATTTATTCACAGTAAGATCTGTCAGTTTATTATCTTCAATATTTTCTCAAGTTTTACAATTCTTAAAATTCCGCAATTCCATATGTTTGACTATATTTTCTATACATTCTATACATATTTAGTTTTTTTAAACAAAAAAAGGAGATTGATTTAATTTAATTTCGAAGTTTATTTTGTAGTAGGTATGTACACTCCCGCCAGCTTGAAAGTTAACGACTCTTAACATTCAAAATGCTCTAAATTTCTTAGTGTAAAACTGCATTCCAAGGAAATTTAATACATGTATTTTTAAACTTTAAATTTTGATAGTAAATAGATAGTGCTTCAAATGATGAACATTGAATTTTAACTAATTCATACCAGACAAATAATGAACTTGCACATGTTTTTACTGAATAAGATCGTTTTTAAATTAAGAAATTATTTGGCTAACTAAAATATAATATAACGCAACCAGAATTTAGAATGAAAGCAGATCTGAATTATTTTAATATTTTGTTCATGCTTCATTGACGCCGAAGACTTGCTGTAAACGATTCTTCATTTACATAATAAATGTTCTTGTAAAATCTGTAATTAGTTCTTCCCATGCTTCCACGATTCTTCCTCAAAGTTCATCTTGTTTTGGGAATCTATTATTCCTGTACAAACGTTTTGGTATTCGTCTTCATACGTTCTCAATAAGATTAAGATCAGGACTCTTTGATGGCCAGGGAAGAATTTGAATCTTGTTGGTAGCAACTCACTGACGCAGATTGTAGGAGATATGAATTGGAGAGTTGTGCTGAAAAAAGAAAATTATGTCAAAACAGCTGAGTTACCGAAGGTAACATTTTCCAGGAGATCTGTGATAGTTTCCAGTTAATCTTTCTTCAATATTCCAGCACCATACACCAGGAGCCGAATAACTGATCCAAGCCCACAAATGCACTGAAAGTTTACCATTACTTGGCTTTATATACCGTTCTTCATAGCGCATTTTTGCAGGTCTGTACACACGCACCGGGCCGTCGTGAGATGACATAAGATGAAATATTTTTTCATCAGAAAATACAACGCGTTCCCAGAAATCGGAGTCTTCATTTACATATAGATTAACAAAATTTAATCTATCCTGTTTAAGCTGTGGCTCTAACCCAAACTTTTTGGAGGTAGAATAACTTTTAATGCCAAAATCTCGAATATGTTGCCTTTCTATTGAAACTGAACACTGAAAATTGGTTTGGTATACTATTTGCACCGCCGTCCCAAAGAGGTCTCTTTGAATCCAATTTACCAATAAAATATCATCCTCCAATATTGAAATTTTTTTGCTCCGCCACCATTCACATACGCTAAATCAATCTTGTAGTCAATCTTCTGCTTTATTTTAAAAATGCAAGTTTTACTAACATGCAGATTATCTCCCACCGCTTGCATACTCCAGCCGCTTACCCGCAATGTACTTACTCTCATTTTTTGAGTTTTACTGAGACGGGGCATTATACCGCGTTTTTCTTTTATCATTACACATAGGTATAATGCTTTTAAATTTTGCAATACACATAGGGATAAATGTATGGTGGTGGCATAGTGGGCAACCAGTTATACACCAGTAACATTTTTCAAATTGTCAAATATTTCTGTTTTTCATTCATACTTAAATCTTAAATTAAATACATTTTATCGAAAAAATACACAATTTATTTAAAACAGTTAATTATCCCAACAGGCGTATATCTTGTGCGAAGACAATTTTAAGTATTTGTAACAAATTCAAGGAAGATGGATAGTATTTATTTAAGGTTGAAATATATCTAAGATAGTAAAATTAGTGTATCAGAAAAGGTGTAAAATATAACAAAAAAGTACAAATAGATTTTACCATTTTATGAATTGTAGAACATCCTCACATTACTTCTAATGAATTACCGAACGTGACTAACATTTTGGGGGCATTTCAGTAACACGGTAAACAAATAACACTTTGTGGCATCTTACGAATAAGTAGTTTTATAAAATGAAGAAATTTATCTTAAAAAGCAGTAGTGGAAAATTATTGTAAATAATAAATATGTTTATAACAATATAATTTGAAACATACTTGAGTAGGTAAAACCTCACCAATTTTGTATTCTGCGGTTATTATATATACAGCGCTGAATATTCCTTCACGCTCTGTCTTAATAATTGCTGCGAGATAGCAAGGTAGTTATGTTTTGTTGAATGTATCTCTTCTCCAACAGGGGCGTATTGACGAACATGTAGAAATGTGAAATACGTATCTACGTCTTTGGAGAAGATACATTCAAAAATACATATGAACTTGTATTGTGTTCTTCACATCCCATTTTTAATAATATTATATATTATTAAAAATACTTTTGTATTATAATAAATATGTTACTACATATTTCTTTAATAATCCCAATAACTTTCGAACTGTACAATTATCTGACAGCATCTCTACTGGAATTAAAAACTGAGAAACGGAAGACACTATTATGCCACAAACTTTGGGAATCTGTTAAAGCAAGGCTATTTTCATATGAAGGACGATCAGTTACTAGAGTAGCGACAGAGTCCCTCGATTTAAAAGACAAAGTTTTCGAAGTACTGAAAATGCTACTGGGATTACTTCTTTTTTAGAACAAGAAATGTATAATATTATCTAATGATTTGTTTATTTATGGTATATTATTGATTTAACATCTTACTTTTCTAAATTTGTGGGAAAATAATGTTCTACTTCTGCTTCTTGACATCAGCAAATTAAGCAGAGATCTTGCGGTATTGATGGCATCGTTGATGAAAAAATGTTAATTTACAGCGTATATATGTAAATACTAAAATTTAAAATAATATAAGTACATAAAAAAATAAGTACCTATGTATAAACCAAGTTCTTACACAAAATAGTATATAAATTCACTTATTTCTCAACAGAGTTCTTACAAAACCACAATAACAAAACAAAAAAAATAACTTTGTCACATGTAAGCAAAACAGGAAATATGGTGATGTTAAACAGGTTATAAAATGGAGATGGCGGGTAAAGTTGAGTGCATGCGCAGTAACAAAATATGTTATGTTTGTGATGTCACGATATACATTAGCGCCATCTCAGTCATCTTCGACGCATGATCCGCTCGCCTGACATGTCGGTTGACTCACATCACAATACCCTTTATAAGAATAAACTATCATTTCGTGAAATGTTACCTGATTAAGGAATAATACACATGACGAAGTGGCTACAGAGTTTTAAGGTTATTGGCCTTATGTTTACCAGATCTATTACAATGGATTTATTCACAGTAAGATCTGTCAGTTTATTATCTTCAATATTTTCTCAAGTTTTACAATTCTTAAAATTCCGCAATTCCATATGTTTGACTATATTTTCTATACATTCTATACATATTTAGTTTTTTTAAACAAAAAAAGGAGATTGATTTAATTTAATTTCGAAGTTTATTTTGTAGTAGGTATGTACACTCCCGCCAGCTTGAAAGTTAACGACTCTTAACATTCAAAATGCTCTAAATTTCTTAGTGTAAAACTGCATTCCAAGGAAATTTAATACATGTATTCTTAAACTTTAAATTTTGATAGTAAATAGATAGTGCTTCAAATGATGAACATTGAATTTTAACTAATTCATACCAGACAAATAATGAACTTGCACATGTTTTTACTGAATAAGATCGTTTTTAAATTAAGAAATTATTTGGCTAACTAAAATATAATATAGCACAACCAGAATTTAGAATGAAAGCAGATCTGAATTATTTTAATATTTTGTTCATGCTTCATTGACGCCGAAGACTTGCTGTAAACGATTCTTCATTTACATAATAAATGTTCTTGTAAAATCTGTAATTAGTTCTTCCCATGCTTCCACGATTCTTCCTCAAAGTTCATCTTGTTTTGGGAATCTATTATTCCTGTACAAACGTTTTGGTATTCGTCTTCATACGTTCTCAATAAGATTAAGATCAGGACTCTTTGATGGCCAGGGAAGAATTTGAATCTTGTTGGTAGCAACTCACTGACGCAGATTGTAGGAGATATGAATTGGAGAGTTGTCCTGAAAAAAGAAAATTATGTCAAAACAGCTGAGTTACCGAAGGTAACATTTTCTAGGAGATCTGTGATAGTTTCCAGTTAATCTTTCTTCAATATTCCAGCACCATACACCAGGAGCCGAATAACTGATCCAAGCCCACAAATGCACTGAAAGTTTACCATTACTTGGCTTTATATACCGTTCTTCATAGCGCATTTTTGCAGGTCTGTACACACGCACCGGGCCGTCGTGAGATGACATAAGATGAAATATTTTTTCATCAGAAAATACAACGCGTTCCCAGAAATCGGAGTCTTCATTTACATATAGATTAACAAAATTTAATCTATCATGTTTAAGCTGTGGCTCTAACCCAAACTTTTTGGAGGTAGAATAACTTTTAATGCCAAAATCTCGAATATGTTGCCTTTCTATTGAAACTGAACACTGAAAATTGGTTTGATATACTATTTGCACCGCCGTCCCAAAGAGGTCTCTTTGAATCCAATTTACCAATAAAATATCATCCTCCAATATTGAATTTTTTTTGCTCCGCCACCATTCACATACGCTAAATCAATCTTGTAGTCAATCTTCTGCTTTATTTTAAAAATGCAAGTTTTACTAACATGCAGATTATCTCCCACCGCTTGCATACTCCAGCCGCTTACCCGCAATGTACTTACTCCCATTTTTTGAGTTTTACTGAGACGGGGCATTATACCGCGTTTTTCTTTTATCATTACACATAGGTATAATGCTTTTAAATTTTGCAATACACATAGGGATAAATGTATGGTGGTGGCATAGTGGGCAACCAGTTATACACCAGTAACATTTTTCAAATTGTCAAATATTTCTGTTTTTCATTCATACTTAAATCTTAAATTAAATACATTTTATTGAAAAAATACACAATTTATTTAAAACAGTTAATTATCCCAACAGGCGTATATCTTGTGCGAAGACAATTTTAAGTATTTGTAACAAATTCAAGGAAGATGGAAAGTATTTATTTAAGGTTGAAATATATCTAAGATAGTAAAATTAGTGTATCAAAAAAGGTGTAAAATATAACAAAAAAGTACAAATAGATTTTACCATTTTATGAATTGTAGAACATCCTCACATTACTTCTAATGAATTACCGAACGTGACTAACATTTTGGGGGCATTTCAGTAACACGGTAAACAAATAACACTTTGTGGTATCTTACGAATAAGTAGTTTTATAAAATGAAGAAATTTATCTTAAAAAGCAGTAGTGGAAAATTATTGTAAATAATAAATATGTTTATAACAATATAATTCGAAACATACTTGAGTAGGTAAAACCTCACCAATTTTGTATTCTGCGGTTATTATATATACAGCGCCGAATATTCCTTCACGCTCTGTCTTAATAATTGCTGCGAGATAGCAAGGTAGTTATGTTTTGTTGAATGTATCTCTTCTCCAACAGGGGCGTATTGACGAACATGTAGAAATGTGAAATACGTATCTACGTCTTTGGAGAAGATACATTCAAAAATACATATGAACTTGTATTGTGTTCTTCACATCCCATTTTTAATAATATTATATATTATTAAAAATACTTTTGTATTATAATAAATATGATACTACATATTTCTTTAATAATCCCAATAACTTTCGAACTGTACAATTATCTGACAGCATCTCTACTGGAATTAAAAACTGAGAAACGGAAGACACTATTATGCCACAAACTTTGGGAATCTGTTAAAGCAAGGCTATTTTCATATGAAGGACGATCAGTTACTAGAGTAGCGACAGAGTCCCTCGATTTAAAAGACAAAGTTTTCGAAGTACTGAAAATGCTACTGGGATTACTTCTTTTTTAGAACAAGAAATGTATAATATTATGAAGAAAATAGATCCTGAAAATAAGGAACAAATGCCTGTAATCGAAACAGACATTAATCAACATCAAAAGTCACTTTCATTATTTGGATTTTTGCAAGAGAAATAAAAGAGAGAAATAAAAATAAAATCAATTACAGCTGATGTAATAATAACTAAAAGGCAATACCTCGAAAGGTCAAATTCAAATCAGGACAGGACGTAGATCCTCTTTTATTTTGGAAGGTAAGTTAAAAAAATGGTAATCGCATTTTTTATTTGGATTTTTTTTAGGTAACAGGAATGAAGCTGAAACTTGCTAGGAAATACTTCTAAATTCCAGCGAGTTCAGCAGAAAGTGAGAGTGTATAGTACAGCTCGTTTAATAATAAAAAAAAGGTGTGCAAGAGTAAAACCGAAAAATGTTAATATGATAATGTTCCTAAATAAAAATTTTAAAAATATTAATACGTAACCTAAGTATTTATTTTATTAAAATTACATCCAACCTTTTCCTATTAGCTAAAGAAATAACTCAATAGGTTTCACCTTACTATGC
The DNA here is from genome assembly GCA_935421215.2 of Melolontha melolontha. Taxonomy (NCBI): domain Eukaryota; kingdom Metazoa; phylum Arthropoda; class Insecta; order Coleoptera; family Scarabaeidae; genus Melolontha; species Melolontha melolontha. The sequence continues at coordinate 5,234,307 of OW285240.1, read as the reverse complement.
TTTCTAACTATTAAAGATATGCATGTTTAAACATTCAAAGGGAAATTATTTAGATTGCCATACAGAATGTACATAAAACTCTTTAAATCTATTATGGAACTGTTTACTTTATCAGTAAAAATTATTTTATTTAAAATTTCGTTTTCATTTAACAAATTAAGCATTATATCACAAAAATCAGTTCGTTTTACTTTATCTTCTTCGAAAAGCTCTTGATGGTTTGATATCTTTTTTGTATGGCTTATATTTGAATTCTTTCAGCGTTGAACACCAAACTGTACGATACTCAAAAATGGCCTGGTTACATCTAAAAGCGATCCTAATGACCGTTCTTCTACATAACACAGGATATTCAGCTTCATGTGTTCTGTTAACACGTGATTGGTTTTTTTTTTTTTTTTTTTTTTTAAACATTTTTGTTAAAAATATTTAAAGTTGTCTTCGCACAAGGTATACGAATGTCGGGATAATTAACTGTTTTAAATAAATTATGTATTTATCAATAAAATGTATTTAATTTAAGATTTAAGTTTGAATGAAAAAGAAATATTTGAAAATGTTACTAGTGTATAGCTGGTTGCCTACTATGCCACCACCATACATTTATCCCTATGTGTAATGCAAAATGAAAAAAAAATCAATGCATTATACCTATGTGTAATTATAAAAGAGAAACCCGATATAATATTTAGAAGTATAATATGTAGAAAAGATATTGTAATGTCTAAAATCTTGTACGAATGATTTTATGACACTTTTGACAGTCAAGGTGACAACTAAGATTTAGAAGTAGGCAATAAATAATCCTAAATTTACATTAGGCTACGAAAATTTTCAGCAGTCGTTAACTTGCGAGCAGGTGACAACTAAGATTTAGAAGTAGGCAATAAATAATCCTAAATTTACATTAGGCTACGAAAATTTTCAGCAGTCGTTAACTTGCGAGCTGGTGGCAGTGTACCTGTATTAAATAAAAGTTTTAAAATGTCTTAGTTTTTTATTATACATACATAACAAGTGTTCATTTTAAAAGTCAATCTAGGTTACTTTGAAATTTTGATAGAATAAGACGCAAATATATTAATGTCTGTGTTCGTTGTTCTGCAAACGTAAATCCAAATGACATTTGATAATGTCAATCACAAATATCAGTTAGTGCATAAAATAATCGTGCGTCGATTCCGGTTTAAATAAATTGCTTCTCAGTTTTAAAATGGCTTTCACTTTAGAACATAAAATTTTTTTTAGTCCAGGCTTATTTTCGAAGTGGTAATAAAATTGATGGTTTATGGGTTTATTCAGTTCAAGATTGCATGGTCGAATTTCAAGTTGAGTTTCCACATTTTGTAATAGATTATATACAATTTAAGAATACTTTGGATAGAACTTTAAAACTTTTTTCTGAAACTGGTAGTCTCTTAAGAAAATCAGGCAGCGGAGCAGTTAAGAAACGTACACCTCAAGTTGTCAATCGTGTTGAAGAAATAATAGAATATGAACCACAAACATCTGTTCGACATTTGAGTCAACAAATAAACCTTTCTGTTGGTATAACTCACAATTTATTAAAAAAAAGATATGCAACTTTATCCATACCGTGTCACAGCAGTACAAGAATTGTTAGAAATTGATTACCCACGTAGACTACAGTTTTGTAATTGGTTTGTAAATATGAACAATAATGGAGAACTTTCGCAAAGAGTCATCTTTACTGATGAAGCATGGTTTTATAAAACGGGATACCTAATTTCACAAAATACAAGAATTTGGAGTAGTGAAAATCCACATGTAATTAATGAAGAATCGCTACATCACGAGAAAATTGGTGTTTGGGCAGCGATAAGCCAAAGGCGAATCATTGGGCCAATATTTTTTGAGGGAACGTTAACTGCTCAAAGGTACCGTACAGAAATCTTACAAACCATTTGTCAATCAGTTGCATGATGATGAACTTCAAAATGCATATTTCCAACAAGACGGAGCACCTTGTCATTGTACTGCAGAATCTTTGGATTATTTAAGAGAATTTTTTGATGAGCGTATAATTAGTCGAAATACTGAAATTGCCTGGCCTGCACGTTCATGCGATTTAACACCTTGCGACTTCTTTTTGTGGCCTTATCTAAAAAATAACATGTTTCGAACACCTATATTGAATTTGAATGATATGCTACAGAGAATCGAACAGAAATGCATGGAAATTAATAACAATCCAGTAATGTTGCAGAATATCATCAGAAATTTTGAACGGAGGATTTTAAAGTGCATTGATCTTGAAGGACAACATTTTCAACATTTGTTATAGTTTTCAATAAATACCTATTATTTGTTATTTATTTGTGTATATGAAACTGTCAAAATATACGACTTCGTAGGTTAAGTAGTAAATTTTAATTTACGACATATTTCAAAATGTTCTCAGTAAATCACATGCTACTAGATTGACTTTTCAAATGAACACTTGTTACGTATCCATCAAGACTGTATTTAACATCTGTAATAAAGTGTTATCGGATAATAGAATATATCGGTTATTCGAATAATTTTGTATGACAAAATCCTGTAAGCGGGTTTGACTGTATAGCAGTCCCATCCTTACAGTAGCTTACATCATACGTCATCAAGCACCGCCATTGCACAATGTATGTGGTCTGTTGAAAATCCTCATATCTTTATTGGAACACCATTACATCCTCAAAATGAGTTTGGGTACTTATGTCAAAAAGATAGTTAATGCGAAGGTACCATCAAGAAATTTTGGAGCAGTTTATTGATGAACTGCATGATGACGAACTACAATTAGGATATTTCCAAAAGTACATTACCTCATTGTACACGTCAAAACGCAAGGAGCATATCATATAAGAGTGACACATTCCATGTTAAAAAATAGACCCTTGCGCTAGCACGTCTGATGTTGATATGGTAGTACTAAATTCGTAAACAACAACGATGCGGCATTTTTAAATTACTATAATGTTTTTTTTGTTTTAAATTGCTCTAAATACATGTTTCGATCTTTTTTAATCTCATCAGTGCGATATATCTATAAATATATCAATTACAGACACGTATTTACGTGCATATAAATAAAAATTTATTCTTTAAAAAAATAAATTTAAACTCTATGTAAGAAAAATAAATATTTAAAATTCAACAAATATATAAAAAAATGCAATATTCTTGCAATAAAACAAAATAAACTATAAGCTCATAACAATAAATAAACAGAAATTATAATAAAGAGCAATACAAAATAAGGACAATTCTTAATATGCACAAAAGATTAGAAAACCCTAAACTTGCCAACGTACCAAGAACCGAATTTATCTTCTACAAATGCATCAGCTGCCTAATTTTTTTCGAGTTTCGATTCAGAGATCTATCATTAGAAGACCGACAAATGTCGTCATGAAATTTCCTAATAAACTCATAGATATATTTAGCAACTTCTCTGGAACTAAAGTTTGATGATCGGATTTAACACAAGTATACCACGAAAAAGTAACCTTCTGCAAAGTTACCATTTTCTTGTGAATAAAATTTACATGGCCAAAGGTTTTAATGACACAACTACCTTATCCTAAATCGTATTAACATATAATACCACACCAAGAATGGGATAAAGAAGATTATTTGATTCACTAAATTCCATAAACATTGTAAATATATGATGAGGTTCTACATTAGCAGAAAATAAAGATTTACAAACCCCGCAATTGGGTAAATTAAGCTTTTTTTAGCAGGAATCCACATACATGGGTGACAGCTTGATAATTACAATCATTCTCATCATTAATCGCAATATTTAGAAAATAATCTTCTAATTCATTCGTATTCAATGTACTAATCTTAGCACTTTTAGGCTCAATAGACGACATAAATAATTGCAGATTAGTTAAGATATGTCCACTATCCTACTCATAATTGAACCCGATAGAATGGGACGAGACTAACTTATTTAGATGTTGTTCAAAATGATCCTCGCAAACATATATTTGTTTTAAATTCAAAGAAACATCAATAACTGAAAAACTTTTAATAGACTTCAACCATACCTGTTTTCTATCATCATCAGGCGGGAGAGTGAAGAAATGTTTATTTTGATAACTTGAATCAGGAAAAATATTGGAACAATATCGATTTTCGCAACCTGGAATTTTACATTTATATTTGTCAAAATTGGAAATGCTATTATAAAAGTAAATTGTTATGCAAAATATTAAAATTAATTTTTACTACAACAATTAATAATAACAAAACAACAACTAATAATAATAAAACTTACCCAAAAACTTGTTTCTCTTCAAAAATAATTTGTAAACACTACCTCATTATGACTTGCATTTTATTGTCTTCGGTACCGTGCACTGTTGCCATGTCGCATACTCTTATAGTTAACCATATTTAGATAACCCTAGATTTCTTAAGAATATGAGCAACAAAGACTTTGGTGAAAATAACACTAAAAACTATTCCATTCTTCATACCAAAACCTTCTTTGATGTTTGATTATAATCCTTTTAGATACAGAGACTAAAAAGACTTGGCAAGAATACTATATCTAGTACGCCATATGAAACCGAGATAGAGCGCATATCTTGCCCGAAATTTGGTACTTAATAGAATACCCCCTGCTCCAGAGGGCTACTCTACATACCGATTTCAAATATATATAAATAATATTCTCATTACATATACTTCATGCCCTAAAAATACGATCGCGTCTCATAATATATTAACTGAAAAACGTTTCGTTTTATAGCATTACAATATGGATTCGTGGCGTTTTTCTCATCTGCTTTGACCGTTGCTCCCATTTTTGCTTTATTACATGCAGCCTTGTCAATAAGAGTGGATGGACAAAAATTTATAAAACGGAGCAAACGCCCTGTGCCTGTCCGTGTTTCTGGTTTACTAGCATGGGAAGGAATTTTTAGAACAATGACATTAATAGGAGTCGTGGTGAATGTAAAATATCATACATATTTATTGCAAAAGTTACTAGTAGTAGATATTTACTATATGTGTATTGTAATGAGTAATTTTTAAGACATGCGATTGAAATATTGTCCATCAAGTATCATAAAAACACATTACGATACAAATATCGTATAACGTTTTATCTACTTTCATACATACAAATATGTGTTTGCGTTTAGTTTTAAAATTGCGTTTGTAAAAAGATAATAGGGAGTGGAAAATATTCTAATAAGTCTAGTTACGCAAAAGCTTAGTTACGAAGTTGCTTATTTTTTTCGCAAGCGTTCCGGTGACAGCAAGTTACAAAAATGTATGATTCAGAGGAAAGTTTGCCTTTTGATGTAGAATTGGCTGCTCAATCTGCTATAAATATATTAATTCTTGCTATATCTGAACAACGCTACGAGATAGTGTACAAATATTTTAACAAATGGATGGAAGTTAAGAAAATTCGTGAATTTTCTGAAAAGATTATCCTTGTCTATTTTACGGAACAAGTGAAGAAGCTAAAACCATCCTCTTTATGGTGCCGCTATTCAATATTGTGGACATTGGTGTCGATGAAGAAAGACATTGATATTAGTCAGGTTGTGGCTTTCTTGAAAAGGAAATCGGAAGAAGAGATACATCAACTTTTTAACGAAATAAATGCTAAGGATTTCTTATTAATGAAGATAAATTAGAGCTGAAATGATAAAAAAACAATCTAAATCTTGCAAAGCTTTCAGGTTGTTTTAATAGTTGGAGGTTTTGATGCTTGTCGATGCGAGGAGATAACAAATTTCATGACACAAGATGTTCGAGACGAAGAGGAATTTATCTAAATCATCTTGGCGAATTCAAAAACTAAAATTATGCGGGAATTTGCCATAACAAAAGTAAATATTCAGGAATAAGTTGTTTGGATTTATTTAGAAAAAAATAAGGATTCGCGTCCCAGTCATACGAAGCACGATCGATTTTTTGTTACCTACAGCGGAGGCAAATGTACCCAGCAGCCTGCTGAAGTGAATACCATCGAAAAAATTCCAAATAAAATCGCTACTGGAAGTGTGTTACAGAGGGATACGTTGAAACATCAACAGAAAATAAGAAAATAATTGCAACGAAAATAATGGACTTTTCAGGTAGTGCGGGTTCAGCAAGAAACGTCATGGTGGAAGAACGCAAGAATTAAGTTGAGAACAGCTCTGGAGTTAATTTTGAAAATGTTACAAAATGTGTAATTTATGTTAACCCTACACTGCGCAATTTTTTTTTCTTCGCCGAAAAAAATTTTTTTCAATGTAATTTTGTGTATAAAAATATGGAAAAATAATTAAAAAAATCCATGTGTAAACATTAAGTTTTTATTTAAATAAATGTATATGTATCAAATTTGCTACATTGTGCAGAAGTAGTATGTAAGAATATAAGTCACTATTTCGAATGAAATTGCAAGAAACAATTATTATGCTTATTAAGACATAAGTGTAAAGAACATTTGGAACACTTTATGAAAGAAAAAGATTTACATCCTGGATTTTTGCAGCGTTGTCTCGTTTCATCGTGAGTAGACCAGTGGCTATAGGAGTCCTGACGCACTTCTTTTGGAGGTACGTAGACAGTCGTAGCAGAGCGTGTCTTTTTGGCTTGAACACTTTTTTCAATGTCACTAGGCCTTCCACTTTTAAGTGTAGATGTACTTCCTTGGTTGCATAAACAATATGCTATTTCAGCGCGGAATTGTGCTAAAGGCAAATATTTCTCATTCCGAGTCGTACTTACTTTCCTATACAACAGCCATGAATTTATTATAGTCATGTCTAACAAATGATAAAATAATCGTAGGTACCATTTTTTAGTTCGCATTGCTACCTTGTAACGACCAATCAATCCATCTAGCAGGTCGACACCCCCCATATGTACTCTTTTACTAGATTTGGGCATGAGATTTCGACGGTTTTCTTCTCTTTTTTGTCAAACCGTTTTACTTGTGATAGGGGTAATTGTCCAGGGAAAGAAGATAAAAGTAATACTGTTTTATTATCTTTCCATAAAACGGAAGAAATGTCCACTCCTTCGATATTCGCCACATATTCTTGGCAAGTGCCGTGCCTTTCCTTCGCCATTTCTTTGTCACTAATCATTTTGCAATTAGGAATTCTTGATCTTCTTACTGTTCCAACAGAATGTATACCGCATTTAGCCAAGTGAACAATTAGAGGAATTGACGTATAGAAATTGTCAAAATATACTCTGTAGTTCTCATTATGTGGTACGCTCCTGCATAAACGTATGACAATATTTGCGCTGGATCCTAAATCTGGCTCTTCTGGTTTTCTATACTTCGGATTATTTTCGTCACCGGTGTAAATTTCAAATTTGTACGAAAATCCGTCTGTCCCACAACGCACATACAATTTGTATCCCCATTTGTGTGGTTTCATCGGTAGATACTGTTTTATATAGTGTCTGCTTTTTGTTGCACATAGTTGTTCGTCGACACAAAGATATTGTTGTAGTGGGACAGATTGAAATTTATCATTCAATTTGTTTATTGCCGGCCGTAATTTATGCAGTCGATCGTGATCCGGATCATCCCTTGGCTTCATTTTTGTGTTGTCATTAAAGTGCAGATATTGTCGGATTTTAACAAAGTTGTTATAGCTCATGACTTCTCTGATTTTGTCAAAACCAAGTGTGGAGAACCAGTAACTTCTTACATCAGGCATTCGCACTAACGACATATATACACAAATTAGAATATATTTGTTTAAATCTTCCTCAGTTATTTTGGCAGGTTTACTGGGATCTTTTTGTATGGAGAATAGATTACTTTGCTCTACTATTGTCAAAATGAGTTCTTTATCAAAAAAATATTTAAAGAATGACAAAGGACTGCTCAGATTATCTATATCTGGTGGAAAATTTGCTATTCCTCGGAAAGTTAAAGCGTTGTCATCTATAATCAATTTTTTTTTCGCCATAAAATATTTTTATATCTTTCTTTTAGCTCTTTTGCTTCTTTCTTAGGATCCCTCTGCATATGTTGCAAATTATCGCTAGCTTCAGCAAGCTCACTTCCTTCGTTTTCTACTTCCTCTTCATTTCTTTGATCTTCTTCTTCTTCCGAGTATTCTTCGTTATTCTCGATATTATTATCTTCAATCACTAACCCGTCTTCAAACTCAATAGGCATAGCTAATATAGAATTTCTAATTTCCTGATATATTTCTGATTCTTCGTCGCTCTCCTTTATGCTATCATAATCATCTTCACTTTCAGAGAGATGTGCGATTATATCTTCCAGTTCTTCCTGTCGTAGATACTTCGCAACCCATTTATTTTTTTATCCGACATTATTTCACTCACATATAAACAAATAACACTCTCTAACACAATGTATCAGATATGATACATCTCATTTTCAATGGCGATATTTCTTAGAAAATTTATTGTTTCCACTGAATATGACACTTATGTATTATATGAACCTTAGGTGTCCTAATTTTATAATTGTTTGTTATCGATATGTAATTATACGTTAGTTTTATAATACTTTCTTGCACGTGGTTATCAATACACCGCCATACATTCACCTGTTCCATAAGTAAAAAATATGCGCAGACGCGTTGGTTCAAAAATCAACCGTAGTTATAGCGTATATAGGGATGTATTAGATTATCTACAAAAGTCACAGTGTGAATTTCATGCTCTATATATTACATTTATAGGTTTAAAGGTAGTTGTATCAGATCTGCAACACTGCGAAGTGTAGGGTTAATAAATAGTTTCTCCTACTGCCGACTTCGTAAACAGGACTCTTATTGCTCTATTTGTAGGAGTAACAGCTACTTACGACATATATACGTTTGTAACCCTTGAGGACAGCAGGATATATTTGATTTACCTCCATAGCTAGGTAGGTAAGTAATTTGACATTAGATTTAGCAGTGGCAGATGGCAGAGAAAAAACGTTTGGCATTTTTATGCATGCGATAATTCCAATAAAACTGGTAAAAAAGACCTACAAGTAATATCAGCCGCCTCTTTGACTTCGCAGCTACTTGCATATTCACACATGGCTTATGGCTGTTGACGTCGATGAACGCTATTTTTAATATTTATAATGTGATTTGTTTATGAATTTATTTATATCACTTTGCTTCCATAGTGATAGTTATACGACGCTGATTATACATAAGTACGTATTTGCATAGCACTTTACACATCTACTAATTTGAAAATTATTGATGTACATAAGCAAACATTTAGATTACACTTATTTTCTAGCCTCTCGAGCCCGTAGTAGGAAAAGTATTGTATGAAACTCGGGATGTAAGTGCTTTTGCGGTCTCAGATATAACAGATAAACATATCCTCGACCGCAAAATTGCACTTACATCCCTTGTGACATAAATAACTATTAACCATTGTTTGAACCATCTTTACCGCACTAGTGCGATAAAATCTGTCATTACGATACTAACAAAAAATTCTGAAATATGGCATATTACAGTATGAAAGTAGATAATAGTTATTTAAGTAATAAAGGAGTTAAGTAAGATTTACCAGTCGAAGACTAGTTAGCATCCGACGGCTTGCCCAATGACTTGTGAGAGAGTTCGAGCCTGGTAAATGTTACCTCCTGAATTGCTTATACCATTTTTTCCACTCCACAGACAATAAAATCCTCAAAAATTAAATGTAATTATGATAGACGGTAACGGTGAATAACCTCTGAATTTAATATTAGATATGACCACGAAATTAAGTGTTGCTGATAAAGTGGGTGATAATAACATTGACTTATCAAAAAATGTAAATAAATATCCCAATTTTGTTGATAATGTTACTACTCATTGTACAAACTGTAATAGTACCATAAATATAAATTAATACAGCTCGTGTTCTGATGCACTTTTTTTCCTTAGAGGGCGTAAGTAAATCACTTACACCCCGTTGTCATTAACAACCACAGTCATTTCGATAAAACCAACGTACGTCCATAGAAGCAATGTATAAATAGTATGCTTACTATAAGGGGAGTGGGAAAAGGATTTCTATTGGCGAACAGAACGATATGAATGGCGAGTTGTAAGCTTTGGAAACATTACCGTTTACTGCGTATGTTTTTTATTTCGCTATTTATTTATTTTGGTAAAAATGAATGTACCCAATCATTAAGGAAGCGCACCAGCCTACGTATCTTCTAGTTAATTGGCAGAAAAATAATCTTCAAAGAGCGAGCATGATCTGTGGCATGATATAGCAACTTTAAAAGCTGACGAAAAAATAAGAAAAAAGGAGTGATTGCGGTAACAGAAAATGTTCTGTTGATTTATATGAATCAACTATCTGTTAGTTTCAATCCTAATAAGTTATGGGGAAAACAGTCTATGCTAAAAAGTTACTTAATCAAAGAAAATATTCAAGTCCGCAGGTTTGTTTTTTAATTGAAAATTATATGGAAAAATGTGTTTATTTGACATTTGTAGATATCAAAATGTAATTGCATTTCTCAAACGTAAGAATGTTCGTTATATATCAAGAAATGCGAAAATTTGAACTAAAACTGAAGTTGAACGATTTTTGTTGGAAGCTCCTGATAAAAATTTGTTGCTTGCGAAAGTTACAACAATATTCGGGCTTTTTGAATCTTTGATCTTTGTCTGACTATGAATAACATAGAAGATATGAGCAAATACTTAATTGTGACATTGCGATAAACAACAAATTTAACAACAAGAAGATAATCGATGATGGCTGCAGCTTCAAAACTTGTACGTTGTACAGAAAATACGTAAATTTTTGGCTTTTTAGAACAGAAAGCCTACTTTTTTTTTAACATACAGAAATGCGTTTACTTTAATACTGGCCAGCACACTATTGGCGCTGTCCCAAAACAAATTGCGAAATATTTAGGTTTAAAAGATCCAGAGTTATATACCCTTCATTCTTTTCGACAAACTAAAGCAAGTATGGTTGTGGATGCGAGTGGGGATATTTTAGCACTAAATCGAGCAGGAGAATGGAAATCCAGTGAAATTACCACGAGTTATATCGATGATTCCATCAATAACAAAATCGAAATGTCAAGAAAATTATTTAATAGTAATGTAAGTCTATAAATGATACGCCGTTGTACTTCAGCATTCACTGCACCAGCAGATGGTTCAACTAATTCTTCGTCCAAATTTTGTATTAGTGGAAATAACAATTGTACTATGATTTTTAACATCTATGATATAAATGAAACAGAATTATCTAATGCAAATAATGGTATTAACTTATAATACTGACAGGTAATTTGTAAAAATTTTACGAGTTAGTCACTTGTAAAAATAAACTTTCGTAATTAATATGTGTTTTGATAAATTGATGTTTACAAATGAGCAAAAAATAAAATTGATAATAACTGCCCAATGTTCGTGTTTTTTCTCCAATTTAATTGGTTCTTTTTTTGATGAAAACGATGTTTTTGTATTGCAATAATGCAGGATTAAAAAATCCTGCATTATTTCATGGCCTTCAAACAAATCTTGATAAGAGATTAAATTTCAAGTATTAGATTTATTACACGGACGATATTTTCTAAGTATAAACTAAACTCAATGAATATTTTTGAATGAAGAATATACGAAGGCTGCTGGGAAAATTACTGGAATCTAGTAGTTTAAGTGGTGGCCGGGCGGCCACCACTTAATGGATGGATTGTTTGAATATGACAACTAGAAAGGGCTTTCTAGTTGTCATATTCAAACAATCCATCGATCGACCTCATTTAGCTTTTAGGCATGAAGTACTACATGAGTCGTGTACCCCTAGTTTACCAAATTTTAGTGTGGACCCACGACTCTCATCGACGAATTTCATTAAGGTCATCTATCGACGTTTGTTGTGGCTACTAATGTTGATGATTGAACAAAATCGGCATGTCACATACCGTGAGGTTAAAGCATCCTTGGGCATTGACATGAAAGTAAAGCACACGATTTTGCATAAACGTTTGAACATATAGAAGCTTTGTAGTCATTGGATCCTATAAATGATGTAAAGAAATACTAAAAAGAATTACTCAACGTCATTCAAATTTAGTCTACAATATCGATACCGATGATTAAATTTCGCTTTATTCGTATTGACCTAAAAGTAAGCAAGAACCCACCATTTTGGTCTTTTAAATTGAATCACAACCTATGAGATTTTCGTTCATGCATTGGACATGTGCCAACCATGTGAAAGTCGCAGAACCGTGAACACTCATTGATATACCACCATTTGTTTTCTGAAAGTTACCGAAAAAACTAGAAGAAATAATCGAAATCCGCGAATTATTCCTCATCATGACAGTTCTTACTCCTTAAATTTCTTAGCTAGTAAAAATATTGAATTAATGACTCATTGGCCGTATTCACCCGACTTATCACTTTACAATTTCTATTCACTTCCAAATAAAGTGCATTGTGAGCAATTTCCTTGACCTCATTCAGTTGTTGAAAGATTGAAATGTATGTGAAGGTGTATTAATTGAACTGTATAGCTAAACAATGAAGTTTTAATGAATAGTTTTTGGACATATTCTTAGCAGTTCTCGTATATCATACAGGAGTAGCAAGTAAAGAGAAATAATAGTATATTAAAAAACAAGTTTCATAAGGCACCATTTTTCCGCACGAGATCAGTTTAGAAAACGAGCCGCGATAGCGGCGAGTTTTCTAAAGAGCGAGTGCGGCAAAAGGCCTTATCAAACGAGTTTTTTATACTATTTTTTCTATTTTGCATTTTTTACATTAATAAATTGGAATTATTTAATTTGGAAGTTCAGAGTTTAATTTTTATATAAAGCATTGCAGTTAGTCACATTGATACTTGATATTGTCAAATTTAAATCTTGCTATCCGCGAAGTATATTATAACGAGCAATCGAAAAAATTCATAATTGGAGTAGACTGTGAAATTGGGTTGGTACTTTAACCACTTCCACATAATGACACATTACTTGATGCTTGACAGTTTCATTTGGTTTCATTGTAAAAAAAGGTTATGGCATTGAAATGATACTATAACAAAAAATAAAACAAACAATTTATTTAATATTGAAATCAAAATCAAAATTTACAAGCTACAGAAGTTGTTGAAAATCCATTTACATCTAAACACAAACAATTTTCTTAATAAGAGTTTTGAAAAATTTTACACAAACTTATAGTTTCAATGTCAAATAATAAATGTCATTATGTGGAAGTGGTTAAAGTATCAACCCAATTTCACAGTCTACTCCAATTATGAATTTTTTCGATGGCTCGTTATTACATATTATTTATTAATTTTCGTTAACATTACTTGATATTTTATTTAAAAATATAAACATGAGTGACTTAGAAACTAATATATCTTGTTGTCAATTGTATACAATATACGTTGTTTGTGTAGAGTACGAACATATATCATATCTGTCAAATGTACTTAAATTCTTAAAATCAAATGACAGCAATGATATTTATTTTTGTGTTCGAACAACGCCAATATTGAAAAATGAAAAAAAGCGTATCGAAATGGAGCTCATTTCGATACTGTTTTGGGTTTCATAATGAGTTCATTTCGAACGCAAAATAGAAAAAATTCATATTTTACCTAAATTTTCTGAAATATTTAAAATTACACGAGGGATGTCTGTCATGTTTTGCATACTGGAACATAAAGGGCTCCACTAATCAAATGTCGGTACTAAAAATTAACCTCCATCTTCTGTTAGCCCAAATCCAAAGTTTCAGTGCGATACGTGCAGTATTGTAGCTACAACGATCTGTCAAAGTTGACAAGTTAGTCGAAAAATAGAATTAAACCGTGAAAATTTTCGCGAAATAATTATTTATAATTTTCTAAGACAATTATCTCAACAAGAACGCCTCGCCGAGTTGGTTTCTGTTTTTCGTAATGAAGCACCACATCAGTGAACAATTTATCGTTTGTATAGAGAATTCAAGTATGGAAAGATTAGTCTTAGCGACAATCCAAGAGCAGGTACACCAAAAACAGCAGTCACTCAGGAAAACGTCGAATCTGTGCGCAAGCTCATCAACGAAAATCGACATGTGACATATCGCGAAATAGAGGCATCAAAAATTCAAAAAGTTTTGCATGAAGAATTGGGTGTAACAAAAATAGTTTCCCGTTGGATACCTCATCTGTTGACCGAAGAACAGAAAACAGCTAGGATGAATTAGTTTCAAAAAACTCTATACCCCTCCAACGCAGGAAACTCTAAAAACGTTTACAACATCATGAGTGGTGATGAATCTTGGAGTTACTCATACGAGCCAAAAAATAAGCGCCAGTTGTTTGTTTGGGTGTTCCAAGGTGAAGAAAAGGCGACAAAAGTCACCGTTCTCGAAGTGTCTCCAAAAAGATGATCACGACATTTGTCTCAAAAGTAGGTCATGTAGCAACAATTTCTCTACAAGATCAAAGAACTGTTATTGCCGATTGATATACAACCATTTGTTTGCCGCAAGTCATCGCTGAGCTCCGAGAAACCAACCCACCACGACGAATCATCTTTCAGCAAGACAGTGCAAGTTCGCACACAGCTCGCAAGCCAATTCAATTTTCAACGCCACAAAACGTCGAATTGTTAGACCAGCCTCCGTACAGTCCCGACTTAAATCCCAACGATTTCTTTATCTTTCCGAATATCAAGGACAGACTGCCGGTCAAAGGTTTCAGTCGTCAGAAAGAGCAGTTGATGCGTTCAAAATCACAATTATGACTGTACCAACAAACGAGTGGAATAACTGCTTCCAGAGTTAGTTCGAGCGCATGCAAAAGTGCCTAAATCTTCGTGGAGAAAACTTTGAAAAACAATAAAGTCTTTAAAAGCTATCTACTGTTTTATTCCAGCTCTATATGCAAGATATAAAAGACTACCCTACATAACGTATCGCACCATGTACACTGACATGCAAATTGCAGACACCTGATATCCGAATAAGTGGAGACTGTAGCTTGAAATCTGAAACAGGCAGAAACAAGTGTTTGAGTGTTATCCCACTGGCCATTTGGTGAAAAACATATCCTCAAAAGTTGTACCCTAGCCAAAGACGCCATGCTTAATACAATTTTTCAAATTTTTCTGCTGAAGATACAGCTTA
The DNA here is from genome assembly GCA_935421215.2 of Melolontha melolontha. Lineage (NCBI taxonomy): Eukaryota > Metazoa > Arthropoda > Insecta > Coleoptera > Scarabaeidae > Melolontha > Melolontha melolontha. Next base: position 5,219,188 of record OW285240.1, on the reverse strand, counting down.
GTTGCTGAAATACGTAGCTAGAAAACGCAATTAATTTGTACAACTGCCTTACTACGGGCAAGATATATTCATCTTGTTTCCTTTGATGTAACTCAAAGTATCTCCATAAAAGTTTCTAATTCACGCCTCAACAGCTCAGTGGTCGAGCAATGGTCCGGCAAGCCAGAGGTCGTGGTTCGATTCCTACTTGAGGGCGAATTTTTTCTATGAAAAATTCGAATAAAATAGGGTCGTAAAGTGTAGAAAGAATATTTACAACGTATCTAGAGTTTATTAATTTATATTGAGGTTAGGGATTTTTCTTGTTTGCGTCTGTTTCAGATACCTAATATAATTAACTCAGTAAGGGGTATTACAATGAATTAAAGGGCACAAATTTATTTGATTTTTATGTTCGTACAGTGTTGTCTGAAATGTTTTTAAATATCGAGAAAAAAAAAACAATCCAAAATTTAGTACATTTTTCGTATTTTAAATTCCAACTTTGTAACGAAACGATCTTGTGCTTATAGTATACGATTAAATATTGCCTCAAACAAGAATAATCATTAGTAGAAGTATATGTATCATCTTTAGTTCTCTACAAATTAAAAGTACCGTAAAAAGTTTTCAGTCACATCGTCAATTGTCAGCATAATTCACATACATTAATTTAATCCATACTACTTACTACTCAACCATTTTTATATATTTGACTTTATTACAGGCTTTTGTGATTGGTTTTACCATGGACTTTATCCCGAGACAAATTTATAATTATAGAAGAAATATTACTGAAAATTTCATTAGTAGTACACTATCTATATTTGATACAAATGATTATGCAGATAAACAAAATATTTCACACCCCAAGATTTGTTACTATAAAGGAAAACGCTATCCGCCTGATCACCCAAAAAAGTATACATTAAGTAAAGATTATTGGTATGAATTGGCCGTTAGAGTAGCGTTTATCATTGCTTATGAGGTGAGATTTATTGTTGTTTTAATTGTGTTGTTTATTTTAATTATATTGTATCTACTTATTGTATTAAAATATCACAATTCCTGCCGCAACAAACTTTGCCATTTAAAAGGAAATTGTTTAAAATCTTTTGAAAGACCATGTCAATTACAATTCCGTTAAATACAAATGTGACTTGAAGTTATATAAATGTGTTATATATATATATATATATATATATATATATATATATATATATAGACCAGGAGTCTTTGCCTGAGGAAGCACTCGAATTCGGTGCGAAATATTGGGCTAAAAAATAAAGAACTGACTTAATTAATAGCGTTTAATTTTGCTGGATTCACCCCAAAAAACCCTTTCATATATATATATATATATATATATATATATATATATATATATATATATATATATATATATATATTGAGGTAGGTCAAGTCTACACACAAGAATCCCTAGTTAAGATAAGATACAGATCATTAGGTAAAATGTGAATATTAGAAATTAAGATAATTTTTTTTGAACTGAATTCTTCATCTGTCAAATCAATAAAGTTGATTTCGCGTTTTAATTGTTGGAAATAATTTGCTTTTCTTATTTATTTAACTTTTCTTATGCCTTAGTCATTTTAATTATATATCTTGTATTTCCGAGAACTTTCAACTTAATTGATCAATAATAATCTATACACATTCATTAGAGTAAACTGTACTTATTCAAATTAAATACAGCGGGAAAAAGCCCAATTACAATTTAGCACAAAATTGAGATTTTTATGTTCATATGATAAGTATTTATATATTAAAATAAAATATATAATTTTTGGAAGATATTTATGTGGCAAAAATAATTAAATTGTCAATTTCATTAGAATTATTTACGAGATTAAATGAATACATATTAGATAAACGAATCAGAAGCCTAAAGGAAAAACAAACGAGAGTTAGCATGATGATGTAAAAATTTCCGAAAACCACGACGACGTTTTATAAAGTGCTCCATCTAAAATAAGAAGAAATTTATGAAATTATATTGAAAAATTATACTACGAACCTACAAAAATATTACCCGTATATCCAGCACCTTTTTAACGTATTTTGTGCATTGATACATCATCCAGTGCCTTATAAAACGAACTTTGCATTTCACCGAGGACAACATCGACAGAAACTCGAAGCCAGCAGGGACCCAAGCCGATAGCCCGCTACCGAAAACCTGTATCCCGAACGTTTTGAATTCAAGATAGATCCTGCCTTCCTGTACACCATCAAATTCCAATCTAAGTATCATTAACATCTCCTAAAATTTTGAAAACATTAAATTAGTTCAATTCATAATAGAAAACTCACAATCATAGATATTTTTCAAGATATGTTTACCAAGTTAAGTTAAAATTAGGTTATTTTTATAAAAATACGAAGAAGTCAGTTCTCTGGTTAGTCTATAAAGTTAGTTTATGTAATAAAATAAGATATTAAGAAAGTTATCATTGAATATCGTCACGTAACCTATAATTTATTGTGTTCAATTTTATCACGTGACTAGATGCCAATTTAAATTTATAATACATATCTATAACTTACCTGTTTATTTTAATTTAATTCTCTCATTAAACTATTTACATAATCCTTAGATCCTTTTGTTTTATTTAGTAGATTTTGCTTGAAAACACCATTATCTTTGATTTTGTTTACTATTGGTGTGCATGTGTTCTATTGACGTACCGAATCTGCCTTATGAGTGTTTTTTCCTATAAAGCACGACAATCAAGAGTCTCATTGTTCTAGATTAGCCTGACACTTAACAGAATATTGCCCACACAAAACTAAGTAACTGGTTATACACAAGAACAGCTGTTTAGGTCATGTACACTTTATTATTAAAACGATTACATCGTGGATGTATATGCATATAACATATGTTATATGTTGTACAACCCCATCTATATGTAACTTTTGATAACCTACAAATATAGAGATTTATCATTCACATTTAAAAACTTAAACTTATACTAATTTAAACATTTTATGTTATAATTATAATCATTAACTACTTCTCAGTGGAGAACTACTTTATTTGGCGCCACAACGTGTAAGGCCATTGGATAACGTGCTCAAGAGAACACAAATATAGAATAAAACGAGAGAGGATAAGAATTATAAAAAAAAAAAAACAAGGAGAACTGTTTTCAAAATTTGTTTATCTAAGATACATAACTTTGTTCATAATTGTGAGTCTGTATTTTATTTTTCTGTGGTATTTCTTGTGTACTAGGACACCTATTTATACTCAGGAACAGGATTTGTAAGTTTATTTCTAAAAGGGATAATTGTTCTTATAATCAACACTTACATACAAAGTCAAAAAAATTTAAAACAAAGACAATTTTTACGGGATAACAATTTATCTACCTACAATTAATTTACACTTAAAATACTAATATTAAAATATAAACACTGGAATAATTAAATAAAAAGGGGACAAGACAAATATAATTTAACAAGAAGCAATTAATATACATAAAACTAATTTAACACATAACAAAAGCACTAGAATATACATATTTACAATCCTAACAATAAAATGGACAAAAGAACAAGAAGCAAGTCAAGGGAAAACCTTGCAGATAGAGAGGACCAGGCTGATCAGGGCGACGCTTCCACAATTACTGTACAACCCGACACACCGAAAGAAGAAACGAGTATAAATCTTAATTCTTTAGCTGCATTAATAATGAATATGCAACAAAAAATGACGGAGAATAATGAAAATTTTAAACAATTTATAGCAGACAATAACAAAAACAGAAAGAAATTACGAAGAATTAAATCAAAAATTAGATGCTTTCAATGAAAGATTAATAACTAGTATAAATCAAAGCTACGAGACTGTCAATATAAAATTAAGTCAATTAGAAACAAATTTAACACACAAAATAGATACTTTTAATGAACAATTAACAATGAGCATAAACAAAAAATTCGAGATTATTAATGACATAAAAATAGATCAACTTATGCCGGAACACAAAGAGATGTTGGGAAAAACAAGTAACAACTATGTATGTAATAAAAACACAATCAAACCATTAACTAATCAAAAGCCTTACCAATCGCTTACATGCAAAAGTAAAGTTAACACACATAATAAATTTCAAATAAACGATAGACAATATCACAATTTTCTAATTAACATTACTAAAGAAAATAACAATCTTATAACCTTAATAATGGGGAGAAGTAAAATAAATAATAACACATCTACTACCAAAAATATACATCACACTTTTACAAATAAACCACAAATTAAGAACACTTACTTTCAGGACTCTAACTTAATTTTACAAAGCTCAACTAAACATGATGACACCTTTTATAACGGAATAAACACAGAAGAAACCACACACAATTCTATTATGTATGAATATTTTGATAGCAACAATTTCTTTAATACTATTTTAAACACACAAATCAACTCTTGTTCACCCACTTATGCAAAAACTGTAACTACACACACATTTATCATCAAAAACATGCATATCACGTTAGGTAGAGGTAATATGTTTAATACTTATAAAAAAATCAATCACATACCTAAGGTACGTCGACGAAAAATTAATATTTAAATAAAGAATAGAATCTCGGTGTTCTAAAATTAGACGAACAAAGCAAAGATGGGGAGATGATTATAAATTACTAATAACTAAACTAAGAACACGGACACTAAATATAAATAAAGATATGCTAAACACAATACCAAACAAACATAACTGTGCATCATAAACAAAACAAATAAGTATAACAATAAAAAGGAAAATTTAACATAATTAGAGCTTGTAAGCTTAAGGACTATTAAACAATCACTGAAAGAAAAATATTCTGAGACAAAAGTAATATGATATATATATATATATATATATGGTAAAGATAAACTTAAAAAGAACAATTATTATACATTTATAGGTTACAAATATAAAACTAATTTATGGGGAAATAAAACACTAATAAACATGCTAAAGCTTATTAGAATGAAAGTCTTAAATGGAGTATATTATAAAAATACAGTATGACAAGTATAAATAAAGGTATGATGGTAAGTTATTTGAAAAGAAAAGGTAGATATAAAGGTAAAAGGAGACAATATATGATATGGGGATATAAAGTATATAAATAAATAAATGAATTATAATTATTATGAATATATTTAAATATAGACTAGTGTCTTAATATAGGGAATTTAAATATTATAAGGAATGGTATTTTAGTAAGATAAGAGTCGGAATTGAATTGGATTGATAAGTATTTAAAAGGAAAGAATTATTTATTATGCAAACTAGAACTTTTACTAATATATAAATTATAAAGAAAGATTAAGAATAACAAGGAAAATATATAGAATATTAAGCATGTACTATCAACATAAAATATAAATATAAAAACACAAACAAAACAACTTTACCATAAACAGAATACCTAATGCCAGAATATAAAAACAAGTTTTTAAAACAGACAACAACTATAGATATATAAACAATAGTTAACAGTTCGAGAAACACAAAACAATAAGATTAATAAAAGACTAAACATACAAAAACAATTAAAAATAATTAGGATTACATAATTTACAATATTGCAATTAGATAAAGATATTGATACAAAAATCAAATATATATGAGCCCATTTTAAAAACAAGAAATGAATTAAAGATTCATATTATGAAGAGTTTCTACTAGAGCAATAGTAACAACAAGTAATATGTACAACAAATTAAAGAAAACAAAATAGGATAAATCAATGTGACTAACTTTTGGACAAGTTAATTCAATACAGTGGTATTATGTAAGATTTCAGAATTTATATTTCATAGGGATTTGTAAATAATTGGACAAGTCTGCTTGTCAAGACAAATACGCCTCGTCCAACTTATTGGGGAATTGAGGTAGGTCAAGTCTACACACAAGAATCCCTAGTTAAGATAAGATACAGATCATTAGGTAAAATGTGAATATTAGAAATTAAGATAATTTTTTTTGAACTGAATTCTTCATCTGTCAAATCAATAAAGTTGATTTCGCGTTTTAATTGTTGGAAATTAATTTGCTTTTCTTACTTATTTAACTTTTCTTATGCCTTAGTCATTTTAATTATATATCTTGTATTTCCGAGAACTTTCAACTTAATTGATCAATAATAATCTATACACATTCATTAGAGTAAACTGTACTTATTCAAATTAAATACAGCGGGAAAAAGCCCAATTACAATTTAGCACAAAATTGAGATTTTTATGTTCATATGATAAGTATTTATATATTAAAATAAAATATATAATTTTTGGAAGATATTTATGTGGCAAAAATAATTAAATTGTCAATTTCATTAGAATTATTTACGAGATTAAATGAATACATATTAGATAAACGAATCAGAAGCCTAAAGGAAAAACAAACGAGAGTTAGCATGATGATGTAAAAATTTCCGAAAACCACGACGACGTTTTATAAAGTGCTCCATCTAAAATAAGAAGAAATTTATGAAATTATATTGAAAAATTATACTACGAACCTACAAAAATATTACCCGTATATCCAGCACCTTTTTAACGTATTTTGTGCATTGATACATCATCCAGTGCCTTATAAAACGAACTTTGCATTTCACCGAGGACAACATCGACAGAAACTCAAAGCCAGCAGGGACCCAAGCCGATAGCCCGCTACCGAAAACCTGTATCCCGAACGTTTTGAATTCAAGATAGATCCTGCCTTCCTGTACACCATCAAATTCCAATTTAAGTATCATTAACATCTCCTAAAATTTTGAAAACATTAAATTAGTTCAATTCATAATAGAAAACTCACAATCATAGATATTTTTCAAGATATGTTTACCAAGTTAAGTTAAAATTAGGTTATTTTTATAAAAATACGAAGAAGTCAGTTCTCTGGTTAGTCTATAAAGTTAGTTTATGTAATAAAATAAGATATTAAGAAAGTTATCATTGAATATCGTCACGTAACCTATAATTTATTGTGTTCAATTTTATCACGTGACTAGATGCCAATTTAAATTTATAATACATATCTATAACTTACCTGTTTATTTTAATTTAATTCTCTCATTAAACTATTTACATAATCCTTAGATCCTTTTGTTTTATTTAGTAGATTTTGCTTGAAAACACCATTATCTTTGATTTTGTTTACTATTGGTGTGCATGTGTTCTATTGACGTACCGAATCTGCCTTATGAGTGTTTTTTCCTATAAAGCACGACAATCAAGAGTCTCATTGTTCTAGATTAGCCTGACACTTAACAGAATATTGCCCACACAAAACTAAGTAACTGGTTATACACAAGAACAGCTGTTTAGGTCATGTACACTTTATTATTAAAACGATTACATCGTGGATGTATATGCATATAACATATGTTATATGTTGTACAACCCCATCTATATGTAACTTTTGATAACCTACAAATATAGAGATTTATCATTCATATTTAAAAACTTAAACTTATACTAATTTAAACATTTTATGTTATAATTATAATCATTAACTACTTCTCAGTGGGTGTACTACTTTAATATATATATATATATATATATATATATATATATATATATATATATATATTGAGGCATTGCAAGAAGGATTCTTTCTCTGAAAGAAACAAAGAATATATGTAACCTTAATATTTATACCATAATGTTTATATCTACTTTGTACTTTAATATTAAGAAGGGGAAAGATCGATTCAAAGAATAAATACGTTATTTTGACGACAAATTTACCTAGAAATTATTAACTTATTTTTCTAATTTTTTTATTATAATGTTTATATTCATTTTTCTTTCAAATACATATTTAACGCGTGTTTATTCAAACAAATGTAACGTATCTATTTTCAAATGCATTTGAACGAGTAAGCCCCGCCCACAATTTCAACGGTGCAATAACCCGAGAATAAACCTATATTGACGGAGTGTTTGTAAACACATAAAACATATGTTATTCATCCAAAATTATTTTATAAATCAAATTGTAATTTTTTAAACTGTTTTATACTGTAAAATTGTCTAATTTAATAATATTAACAAATTTAATGCAAGTAAAGAATGGGGCGATTTAGCGGAAAGTTATGCAATTAAAAACAAATGAAAAAGGAAGCGTCGGTAATTAGTCGTCACAGTGAGAGGTCACGTTTTTTGTGCTCCGTAATAATTAAAATAATTAAGCGAAATTATTAAGTGCAAGAGATTTTTAATAATACAAAACGTTACACCTACCTACAAACCACCTGTGGACAAAATTTAACAGCCGCCGACCAAATAGTCCGAGACTTACGAATTTTTAAAGATTTTTACCGCCATAAAAATCTCACCGTAGCTTGACCACCATCGATCGAAATCGGTCATTCGCTCAAGACGCAGTCGGACTTGGAGATTTCAACAAATTTCAAGTGATCCCGAGGGACCGTAGCAGAAACATTCTCCCGTTTCCCGTTGTGAAGACGTCTCCAGAACACAGGCGCAAGAAGCAACGGAGATTATATACGAAGATTCAGGTTTTTGCTAATTTTAACAAAATTTCCCGCGCCATTTTTTTCTTGCGCATGTACATTTCTAGAACTTTACTTTGTTTATTCCATAACTAACTATTTATATTACTTTCACTGATATTTTACCACTGTAATTTTTAGTCCACTTATTTAAATATTGGCATCTACTATGTGTATTTGTAAAACTTGATGCCATGTCACTGTTATAAACTATTTTACTAAGACAACACATTATTGCACCTGTCTTACACCATATTATTATACTGTACGAATACCAACCGTCGAGTGTGTCTCTCTTAATATTACTTGTGTGTCACGAAATTATTAATATAAATTTCTCAAACTTTGCAAAATCTTTTATCCCTAATAAAGTTAATTGTCAATATTTTACTTTGTTTTTTTTGTAAGATACTTGAGATATTGTTCCGTTCCTAACTTAATAAATTACGTAAATAAAGTAAAAGTGGAAGGAAGTGAACCTACCTTAGCCCTGAAGAGAAAAAGAAGCTAGCCGAAGATAATAAAACAGATAAGTATTGAATGAGCCCAATTTCAATTTTACATGACCTTTTTTTTATGACATTCATTCATTTTATTATACCGTACGTAGAAACGATTTTATTTATCAACATATTCGTAACATATCATTTAGAGCCCAACGTTTTGGGGCAGTTATAACAGTAATTAACATTTTATTCAATATATTAAAGCTCGTAACATTACATTTGGCACCCTAACGTTTGGGGCGTACTTCTACTCCACACTTCAATAAAACAGTCACTCTATTGTTAAATACATTAAGAAGGAACACTTTCTCAAGCAACAAAGTTTCGTGGCACAAAGAATCAATAAATTAATAAAAAAAATAAAAATAAAAACAAGGAGAACCGTTGTATTCGCATTTACCATATTGTACTATTTGTTTATGTATTTGTTATTTTGTCTTTGTGGAACTTCAGAGAGAGAGCACGGTTTTGCATTTCAGGGGATTGCTGTATTCGAGACCATCGGTAAGATATTCAAAGGTTGTTACAGGGAAATATTAAAGTGCAGATTCATATTTCTTTTATATACATATATTTTTGTTATTTGTCATTGCATTTACGTGTGTAAATTAAATCTAATAACATTACAAACAACAACATTTTACAACTAACATATTTACAATATAATTACAACTACCTGTACAAATACTAATATAATTTACAAACTAACTAAATATTCGCCAAAATGGATACAAGACACAGAGCTAAGACCCCGAAAGACGCAGTGGAAGAAGACCGGAGTGACCAGGGGGACATTACAGTACCGCAAACGTCCGCTTCCGGAGAGGCCAGTGTTTCTCCTGACAGTAAATTCATGGACATGTTTAATATGTTAATGGCACAAATGCAAGAAATAAAACAAGATATAAATAACAAATTAGATACTAATAATCAAGACATGAACACTGCCAATAAAGACCTCAACAATAAATTAGATAACACCAACAACAAATTAGATACTTATAATCGCGAACTAAAGCAAGACCTAACGAATTTAAATAGCGAACTAAAACAAGATTTAAATAACTTAAATAACGAACTTACGACGAGATTAGAAGTTAACCTAATTAACATAAATGAAAAAATAGAATTAAACAACACAAACATAGAAATGAAACTTAATACATTTAAGGGGGATATCGACGTCCAAATTGCGGAAATCACCGCAACACAAAAGGCCATGGAACAAAATGAGTTGAAGTATCTCCTAAAACTAGATGAGACCGTCAAATCGCAAAATTTACAGTGGGCACAACAACTAGAAACTTCAACCACACAAATTTACGAAATAACCGAATCGAAAATTAATACAGCGAATAAAGAACTTCACAAAGATTTAAATAAAATAATACTCGAAAATAATTGTACGTTAGATACAAAATTAACAACATATAATCAAATCAATGAGGAACAGACCCAACATCTAAGACGCGAACTTACTACACAAATTAACGAAAATAAAGAAATACATAATCAAGAAATACAGGCGGTGAATTTAAATCTAGATAATATGAAAACGGTACAAACCGAAAATTATAATGAAACGCAGCACTACTTAAACCAACTAGAAAATAAACTTAGAACTTACACAGCACCTATACATAACATAAATACAGGTCATTCGATAATAAAAATCGAAAACTTACAACATTTTGACGGAGACCTGACTCGAGTACACCCCATGGCGTATTTAAATGGGATACTACGGTATTTAGAGGACGTGATGGACGAGAAACACCGGATCGAAGTAGTGCGAGCGACATTGCGGAATAGCGCACAAGAATGGTTTCAAAGGATAGAGGAACATTGCCACTCTTTAGATCAATTTGTTGTGTTATTTACGAAGAACTACTGGGACGAAAACCAGCAGAACAGGGCCAAAGTTCGTTTGTTAACAGGGAAATTTAGATTGGGACAAGTGACGAGGGAGATGTATGCATCTCGCGTATACAACCAGTGCAAACACATCAGCGACATGAGTGAATCAATGATCGCGCGCCTATTGTTAAACCATTTTATTTTCACGGATACTCAGGCGATTATCTGTCAGAAGGTCACTGACATGGACTCCCTAATCGAAATACTCCGAAGACTGGACGATTTCGCTGAAACCAACCAACAACAGCAGCCTAATAATCGGACGAACAACACTAGGAACCCACAAGCACCGAACTACATTCCCAACCCCATACCACGTTATAACAACTACTCTAACAATAACAATACCAATAATTATGCTCAAAACAATCGTTATCAACCAGCAACCTCTCGACCATACAACCAAAATAATAACAACTACAACAATCATCCTCATAATAATTATAACAATCAGAATCGACCGAATACACAACATGCGTATAACCGACCTTATCCGAACAATTATCAGAATAACTCGTCAAATAATAATTATAACAATAACCGACCCAACAATAACGATACTTATAACACGCAGCGCGCACAAACTCACCAATCGAGACGCGGAATAAATCACTACGCAAGCAGAGGAAGAGGTCCAGGTAATAATGCTTACCGGCGACATCGATCGTTATCACCTGACAGAACGAACATAGAGGGGCTACAAAAAAAAAACTCCAATTTTACAAGACGATCCGTATCAGAACCCAACACCCGGACCGTCAAACCAACAAAACTAAATAATGATAACGGCTATAACATGCTCTGGAAGTTACAAAATATAAAATTCTACCAATCGCCGGAGGAATTCTTAAACATAGAAGACGCAGGGGACGCCGTAAATGAAGTACATTCTCTACCCATTATTATTTTACAATTCAGCAACATAAAATTAAATTGTTTAATCGACACCGGAGCCGAGATTACATTAGTTAGAGAAGATCTCGCAAAACAAATAAAGGGATACGAACAGCACGTTGTTCAAACCAAGGGTACCGACATAGTTACTGCGAATGGAAAGAAGATGGGTACTGTCACAAAGCAACTCAATACCGAAATAAGAATAAACGAAATCGGTTATTTAATTCACTGTTACGTAATAGAGAAGTTACAATATGACTGTATATTGGGTATAGATAATATCAACAGGTTGAAAATGATATTGAATTTTGAAAAGGGTATTGTAATGACTCATTTGATGACGCGAGGCGCGTCATCGCTCTGGACGTTTTCGCGACTGATTTGGAGCATTCTAGACCAAACGTTCCCATTGATATATAAGCCGTCGAGGAAGGGATGTAGACATTCGATACCCAAGTCTCGCGAAGAATGCATAAATATAGTTACATAAATATAAAATACATAAATGTACTTATTGTTGTTAATAGTTAGTTATACGTTTTAATATTAATATAGTGTGTGTGTCTAAAGTTATTGTTAGTTTTATTTAAGAACCCGAAAAGACAAACTTCACAGTGGTATTCAGGTGTGGACTAATTAATAAATAATAAACTAAGTAGACAATTAAGTGTTAATTAAGTATTCGTTTAAATAAATATACAGTGCGGAAAGACGTTATTTTAAATATCGTGATGGCCAACAGAATGAAACTGGCGGAATTAAAAGTGTCCGAGTTAAAACGAGAATTAGAAGAGAGGGATGAGGATACAACTGGCAAAAAGTCGATCCTCCAGCAACGGCTTCGCAATGTGTTGATCCAAGAAGGCGAGGATCCAGAGAAGTATGTCTTTCAAGTTCCAGGCGGAGATACTGACGTGAATTCGCTGTTTATGAAACTAGAACAAATGGAGCAGAAGAACCTGGAAACTTCTGGAAACTTAGCGAAAACTCTAGAACAAAGACTAATAGATAATTCGCAAACCTTGGAACAGCGTCTAATAGATTCACAAACTCAAATGCAACAAATGGAGCAGAAGAACCTGGAAACTTCTGGAAACTTAGCGAAAACTCTAGAACAAATGGAACAGAAGAATCTGGATAGTGCTAAAAATATGGAACAAAGACTAATAGATAATTCGCAAACCTTGGAACAGCGTCTAATAGAGTCACAAACTCAAATGCAACAAATGGAACAGAAGAATCTGGACAGTGTGAAAAGTTTGGAACAACGATTGATAGACAATTCGCAAACTTTGGAACAGCGTCTAATAGATTCACAAGCACAGATGGAAGAAAGAAACCTAGAAACCGCTAGAATTCTCGAGAAAAATCTGGAAAAGAAATTACTAGAAAATTCTAGAAACTTCGAAAAAGTTCTAGAACAGCGACTAGCGGAAAAATCAGAAGCGTTAAAAGAAGAGGTTTTCACAGCTGTAGAAGAGAAAATTGGAGAACATTCTAGACTTTTAGAGGCAATAATGATTGAGATGAAATTACCCGCTGCCATGAGTCATTCTGATCCCAGGCAGGTCAACAAAGAAGTCATACCGCGGCCCATCGAAATAAAAGAAGAACTTGTGTCTATTTCAAGGACCAGAATCAAGCCACCAACCTTTGATGGAAAGACGTCATGGGCAACTTACCTGACGCAATTCGAAGCGGCCGCAGAAGCAAACGCATGGTCTTCTGCCGAGAAGGCGACTGCTTTAGTCATAGCATTGAGGGGTGATGCTAGTGATATTTTGCAGACATTGCCTCCTGAGAAACGTAAAGATTATTCTCAACTCATTAAACGCTTGGAGATGAGATATGGCCATGCGCATTTGGAGCAAGTATACCATACCCAACTGAAGAATCGATCACAGAAGAAAGGCGAGAATCTTCAGGAATTTGAGGCAGATATTGCTCGTCTAGTTCGACTTGCATATCCGATGGCGCCAGATAATTTCATGGAACACCTAGCTGTCCAGACGTTCATAGATGGTCTCCGGGATATTGATACGCAGCAAGCATTAAGGTTGGCAAGACCGAAAACCTTGATCGATGCTTTGGCGCACGCGCTTGAGTTTGAGACTGCTAAACAAGCCTCTCGGAACAATGCTCGTGGCTGTTCTGTCGACGAACAGGAAAATGAGGAGTTCATGGAGCAGGTGGTTAGTCAAGTCCTAAATCAGATCAAATCAAATAAAAGTGCGCGGCCATGCGGGAATTGTAGAAGAAACGGTCATATCCAGAATAAATGTGATAAAAGGACCAAGAAAGAATCCGCTGAGAATCCGAAAGTCCCAAGGACTGCCCAAATCGCATCCTTGCAAAATCAAACCAATGGCCTGTATGTGGATGCTATTATGGAAAGAAGAACCTATGCTTGCTTGCTAGATACTGGATCGACGAAAACCATTGTACGACCCGATTTAATATCCAGGAATAAAGAATTACTTTCTAGCAAATGGAAACTAAGGACAGCTACTGGAGAAGCAGCTTCTGTGGAAGGTGAAGTAGATGTCAATTTTGTCATAGGACCAACATCAATCCGACATCGTGTTCTCGTAGCCGACATAGAAGAACAGATAATCTTGGGATTAGACATCATGAACACCTACGGCTTCCAGTTAAACATGAAAGAAGGCACTTTAAAAATAAATAATGAGGAATTGTTTCTTCATGGGAAAAATTGTGGGAGTGTACAAGTAATTACAGCAGAGAATGTTGTTCTGGATGCAAGAAGTGAGACATTTTTGACGGCGTGTACGGAAGGCGATTATTTGGACGGAAATGTTGCAATGTTGGAACCAAAGGCTGATGATGACGAGGTGGGTCGAGGAATAGTAGTTGCCAAAATGCTGGTTAAGACTCAGAAGACTGTACCGATAAGGGTAATGAATGTGAACCATTACCCTGTTTCATTGAAGAAGGGTACTATTTTGGGGTGGTGTTCACCAGTGTCGGCCGTCGTTCATCATATAGAGGCGAAGAAGAATGGATTCGTGCAGGTTTCTGGGAAATTGTCCAAGATAATCGACTCCGCCTGTCAAGGATTGAGCAAGAAGGAACAAAGTCAAGTTAAGGACCTAATCAAACATTATGAAGACGTCTTTGAAACTGAAACTGGTACGAAAGGCAGAACAAATATTGTAATGCACAAAATAAATACCGGCGATGCAAGTCCAATTCGACAAGGACCAAGAAGGTTACCACTGGCAAAACGTGAGGAAGCCAAGCAAATTATACAAGATTTGGAAGGCCAAGGAGTAATTGAACCATCGAATAGTCCATGGGCTTCACCAGTAGTCCTTGTCAGGAAGAAGGATGGATCTACCAGATTCTGTGTGGACTATCGTCGTTTGAATAGTGTGACCAAAAAGGACAGCTATCCTCTCCCAAGAATAGACGATACGCTAGACACCTTGGCAGGAGCAAAATGGTTCTCCACTCTCGACTTAAAGAGCGGTTATTGGCAAGTGGGAATGGATCCCAATGACAAAGAGAAGACTGCCTTCAGTTTAGGTACAGGACTCTGGCAATTTACAGTCATGCCATTTGGACTGTGTAACGCCCCAGCTACTTTTGAGCGACTCATGGACACTGTACTGAGGGGATTGTCTTGGAATACCTGCCTGGTATATCTCGATGATGTGATTGTGGTAGGGAAGACCTTTGAAGATCACATGAAAAATTTGGAAGTAGTATTCCAGAGGTTGCGAGATGCCAACCTGAGATTAAGTCCAAAGAAGTGTCACCTTTTCCGCAAGGAGGTAAATTACCTTGGACATGTGGTTTCCGGAAAAGGAATTGCTGTGGATCCAGAAAAAGTAAAAGCTGTGGAAAAATGGCCGGTACCCAAAGACAAACATCAGCTAAGAAGCTTTTTGGGATTATGCACATATTATCGACGCTACGTTCCTGGATTCTCCAACATTGCAAAACCACTTACTCGCCTAACAGAAAATCGAGCATTCAATTGGAACAACGAATGCCAAGCGGCCTTTGAGTTGTTAAAAGGTACGTTGATCAGTGCACCCGTTTTGAACTATCCGCTGCCATCTGGGAGGTTTGTTTTGGATACGGATGCCAGTAACGTCGGGATTGGTGGCGTGCTCTCTCAAATCCAAGATGGCCAAGAAAAGGTCATTGGATACTTCAGCAAGACCCTGTCCAAACCAGAGAGGAACTACTGCGTAACCAGGAGAGAACTATTGGCAGTAGTTAAGACCATTGAGCACTTTTACAAGTACCTGTATGGGCAGAAGTTCCTGATCCGCACTGATCATGCCGCCTTAAAGTGGCTCTTGCAATTCAAGAATCCAGAGGGTCAAGTAGCTAGATGGATTGAGAGGCTACAGGAGTACGACTTTGTCATTGAACACAGAGCAGGCCTCAAACATCAAAATGCAGACGCCCTTTCCAGAAGGCCCTGTCCAGAAGACTGTCGACATTGCAACAGAATCGAAGACAAATCGGCCAACGCTCTTCGAACCGCCGTTGTTGATGACCAATGGCAACCTGACAATTTGCGCGCGGATCAAGAAGCTGATCCGGATCTTGCAGTCCTCAGGGCTTGGAAAAGAAATGGGCAAAGACCGACCTGGCAAGAAATTGCTTCCCATTCACGAGAATTGAAGTCATACTGGGCACAATGGGATTCCTTAACCATGGATGACGATCTCCTGGGACGTGAGGTCGAAAATCACGATGGAAGTGAGCGCAAGATGCAAATGGTGGTTCCCAAGAAAAGAATACCAGAGGTATTGCGAGAACTCCATAATGGTGCTTCTGGGGGACATTTTGGAGTCCATAAAACACTGGAGAAGGTGCGCCAGAGATTTTACTGGGTGAATTGTTCACGAGATGTGAAAGAATGGTGCCGAAAGTGTGCAAATTGCGCCGGAAGCAATGGTCCCCAGAGGCGTCGACGTGCACCCATGCGGCAATATAATGTAGGAAGCCCATTTGAAAGGATCGCCATAGACGCCGCCGGTCCTTTTCCAGAAAGCAGCAAAGGAAATAAATACATAATAGTTGTCATGGATTACTTTACCAAATGGGTTGAAGCATATGCTCTACCAAATCAAGAAGCTGGAACTGTAGCAGACGTGATTGTGAAGGAGTTCGTCAGCCGTTTTGGTGTACCCTTGGAACTTCATTCCGATCAAGGGCGAAATTTTGAGTCCAGTCTATTCGAAAAGATGTGTGGACATTTGGGCATACGGAAGACGAGAACAACTCCCTTGCATCCACAATCAGATGGGATGGTAGAGCGAATGAACAAGACCATGATCAGACACTTATCCAAAGTGGTCTCCGAACACCAGAGAGATTGGGACGAACATTTACCATTATTTCTAATGGCGTATCGGGCCTCCGTTCAAGAGACAACAGGCCAATCACCAGCAAACGTGCTATTCGGGAGGGAACTCCGATTGCCCTGTGATTTAAAGTTTGGGAGCAAGCCTGGTGAAGATCTTGCCGGAGAAGATTATGTCAGCACGCTCAGACGACGACTAGATAATATCCATGAACAAGTCAGACATAATATCCAAGATGCTAGTGACAGAATGAAAGAGAGCTATGACATCAACGCCGAGAAGAGTGGTTACCATGAAGGCGATCGAGTTTGGTTGTATAATCCACAACGTCGACGGGGCCTATCTCCAAAACTTCAAAAGAATTGGGAGGGGCCATACGAGGTGTTGAAGCGGATCAACGATGTAATATACCGCATCAGGCGAACACCTCACACTAAGCCAAGAGTCGTACATTTTAATCGATTAGCCCCATACTCTGGAGACAATGACGAAACCGTTGACTTGCGCCGATTGGATAGCCAATACCATGAACTAACCTTCGAAGACTTTATGCAAGAGTATTCTGGTTCGAGAAAAGCTCGATTTGGGGTAACCATCGAGAAACAGCAGGATTTGTTCACGGTGCCGCCAGACTACGCGCTTGCTCATTGCGTAGCCCGAGATCTACGAATGGCCAAAGGAATTGCCTGGGAATTTAAAGAGAGATTAGGCAGAATCGAAAAGCTAAGGCAGCAGGGACCAGCAATTGGGAAGAGTCTCCAAATAATAAATGAAGGACAGCCCATATTTTATTTGGTCACGAAAGAACTGTCGAGCCTAAAGCCAACCTATCGAGCCTTATGGGAGGCCCTGACCCACTTACGCGAACAAATGTTACAACAAGACATTCTGAAGTTGGCAGTTCCAAAATCGGGTTGTGGATTGGACCGCATGGACTGGAGAATTGTAAGGAGCATGTTGGAAGTAATCTTCCGACATACTGGTATGGAAATTCTGGTATGCAGTTACCAGCTTGAATATTCCTGTCCATCCAGGCAAGATAAGACCGTGGACTGTTATTTCGATATGACGTCGCAATGTAACAAAGGCCCTACCTGTCGATTTCGTCATCGTTTGAGGAGACCAAAGCATGACATGTTTCGGGACGAAACTTCATTTTTAAGAAGGGGGCAATGTAATGACTCATTTGATGACGCGAGGCGCGTCATCGCTCTGGACGTTTTCGCGACTGATTTGGAGCATTCTAGACCAAACGTTCCCATTGATATATAAGCCGTCGAGGAAGGGATGTAGACATTCGATACCCAAGTCTCGCGAAGAATACATAAATATAGTTACATAAATATAAAATACATAAATGTACTTATTGTTGTTAATAGTTAGTTATACGTTTTAATATTAATATAGTGTGTGTGTCTAAAGTTATTGTTAGTTTTATTTAAGAACCCGAAAAGACAAACTTCACAGTATTTTATCAATTGGAAAGAACAATTTAATATTTAATAAACATTTGTCCGTAGAGGAAGTGAAAGAATATAATACTTATAAGAAAGAAGTTTTAGCAGTTGTAATAAATAATTTATTAGAATATAATGTACCGTACTATAGGAGAGCTGAAGAAAGGTTTATTGATAGAGTTGGAAATGATAATATTATAAATAATGAATATATAGGAGTGAAAAATAGGCCAGATTTGTTAGGAACGAAAGATAGTTACGAGGGCGAAGGAGAAGTAAAGATTAAGGAGGATTTACAGACAACTGACATTATAAATGATAAGTATGATATAACGAATATAATTGATAAACAGGAAATACCATATTCAAACGTCGTACCGCAATTAATTAACATTTTAAACGAAAACATCACTTTAATTAATAACGATATTGTTTTCGCAAAAGGATATGAACATCCAATTAATATTGACAATGACTGCCCATTAATAAGTAAGAATTACCCTATTCCGTACCACTATCAACAGAAAGTTAGTTTAGAATTAGAGAGATTAGAACAATCCGGAATTATAGAGAGATCGAACACATACTTTATTAATCCCATTGTAATAGTTCAAAAGAAGGACCTATCGTTAAGACTATGCTTAGACGCGAGAGCTCTGAACAAACGAATTAAGCCAGAATTCGAAATGCCGCAAAACATAGACATCTTTTTAGAGTATGTCCATTTGGTTTAAAGACATCACCAGCCGCTCTGATACGTTTTCTGCATCGTATACTAGACAGATATGATGAATTCGCTTTACATTACCTAGACGACATTATTATATTTTCCGAAACTGTGGTACAACACCTACAACATATTAACATTATTCTGAACACCTTAAAAACCCATGGTATGAAACTTAACTTAGCGAAATGTCAATTCTTTAGACAGGAGATTAACTATCTAGGATATGTGATTAATCAGAACAACATTTTATTAGACCCGACACGGTTAGATATCATTCAGGAGTATGCGAGACCGAAGAATTTAAAAACGTTAAGAAGTTTTTTAGGAGTGTTAAACTATTATAGGAAATTTGTCTCAAACTATAGCGAGAAAACATTACCCTTGTTGGAACTAATCAAAAAGGGGAAGAAATGGAACTGGACGGCTGAATGCGAATTATGCTTCACAACTTTAAAAGAGAACTTTGTAGAAAATCTCCGTTTACACCACCCAGACTTTACTCTACCGTTTGTTGTGCGAACAGATGCTTCACACAAGACAATTGCAGCAGAGCTAGTACAAATGAAAGACGATCAAGAAATCCCTATTTATTTTATATCACGCACGTTGAAAACATGCGAGACTCGATACACGATTTCCGAGAAGGAAATGCTCGCTATCGTATTTGCGTTAACGAAACTCAGATATTATTTGATAGGAAAGTCATTCGTATTAGAAACGGATCACAAAGCTTTAGTCAACATCATGAGCTGCAAACTTAATAACAGTCGCATTTATCGTTGGACTTTGTTAATACAACAGTACGAGTTTACAATAAAATATAAACCTGGAAAAGAAATGGTAACGGCCGATGCACTCACGAGACAGGAGGGGGACGTAAAGAGGCAGAATATTTGCATCAACTTAATAAATCTACAAAGGAGAGGCATTTTCTCAAAAACAAAAATCTTACAAATACAATCAAGCCCAGACTTCGATGAAATAAGACAACATTTAAGAACTGCAGGTGAATATAAAGGTATATCAATCAGGGACCGATTTATAGTAAAACAAATAGGAAGAACTACTGTATACGTCACAAACGAACAACACACCAGAGAAATAACCGAATATATACACCGAAGATACACACACATAGGTGCACGAAAATGCTGGTTACTCTACAGAGAAGCTTTCTACTGTATAAATGACGAACGAATAATAAACAGCGTGGTAAAACAATGTCGACTCTGCGAAATAACCAAAGATAAAACTTTCACTAACACCAACATAAGCCACAATATAACTGCATGTGATAGACTAGAGTTAATATCAATTGATTTTCTATCAAACCTTATTCCTAGCACTAAAGGTTATCGCCACATTTTGGTAATATGTGATATATTTTCTAAGTTCATCAAACTCATACCTACGCAGAAATGCGATACCAACACCGTTTTACAAGCTTTAGTGGACTACTTCGCACAGTATGGAAAACCACAAACAATACTTTCGGACAACGCTACCTATTTCACTAACGATCGCTACAAGGAGTTCTTACATTCACACGACATCCACACCGTCTATACATCTATCCGCTACCCACAAGGAAATCCTACCGAGCGATATATACGCGAAACGATAAAATATTTACGTATATTACTGGACGAAAATCACAGAAAATGGGCCAGACTGTTACCACAGATAGAATTTACTATAAACAATACACCTAGCACAGTGCATAATCACTGCCCAATAACTTTATTCACAGGACAACCACCACAACGACCATGGACTGATTCTGAGCATATAAATTTACGTAACCGTTTACAAGAAGTCAGAGAAAGATTATCACTAAGAAAGCGAAAATGGGAGGAAAAGAGAAATACGGCAATTAAAAAGTATAAAACTTACAATGTAGGAGACCAAGTTATAGTTAAGAGATTAAGAGTAACAGATTTAAAACACAAAATAATGGGAAAGCTACTGAAAGCTTACCAAGGTCCCTATACGATTAAGAGAATCATTGGTAACAACACCTACGAACTTTTTGAACCCGAAACAAATTACATTAAAGGTAGATACCATATAACTATGTTACAAGACTACCACACTTAAAAAAATAATAAAGTATTTTTTTTTATATAAATATACATAACGAGCCGAAATAACTTTCAGAACAAACCAGCCAAGCATGTTATAGTCCGTAAAACAATAATAAGTACTACAGTACTATAGTATATAATCTATATTAATCACAAGTTTACATTTAGACTAGGCTAATTAAATTAATCATATAATTAAAATTCTTTCAATGGAGACTGTGGTTAAATAATAATTTAAAAAAGGTATATAACCCCTTACCACAATTATTAGTCGTATCCTAAATACGTATTTCGACAACTAAGTTGTCATCATCAGTAGGTAAAAACTACTAATTAAAGTCACACGGGGCACAATAAAGTAAGATGAACGCTTCCGCACAACTACTATACACTGCAACCCTGTAAAGACCTGGTCTTTACAGGGTTGCAGTGTATAGTAGTTGTGCGGAAGCGTTCATCTTACTTTATTGTGCCCCGTGTGACTTTAATTAGTAGTTTTTACCTACTGATGATGACAACTTAGTTGTCGAAATACGTATTTAGGATACGACTAATAATTGTGGTAAGGGGTTATATACCTTTTTTAAATCATATTATTATTAAATAAGAAATAAAAAAAAAGAAAGAAGAAAATAACTACTTAATATTAAAAGGGGGTTTTCAAACAAAAGAACCCGAACAAACAAAATAAAACAATTAACTTTAACCATTTAATGACAATTACCAAATAGGGAATTATTAACTAGAATAATATAAAGAACTACTTATAGAATTTGAAATATTTTTAACGTGAACACACACATTCATTAAATTTTCATCAGATCACTATACTGCATTTATATATTTCTGTCTTACTCCTAGATACGGTTGATTAAAAGCTCTCAATAAGTTTATATCTTTTAATCAAGGGGGAAATTGAGGCATTGCAAGAAGGATTCTTTCTCTGAAAGAAACAAAGAATATATGTAACCTTAATATTTATACCATAATGTTTATATCTACTTTGTACTTTAATATTAAGAAGGGGAAAGATCGATTCAAAGAATAAATACGTTATTTTGACGACAAATTTACCTAGAAATTATTAACTTATTTTTCTAATTTTTTTATTATAATGTTTATATTCATTTTTCTTTCAAATACATATTTAACGCGTGTTTATTCAAACAAATGTAACGTATCTATTTTCAAATGCATTTGAACGAGTAAGCCCCGCCCACAATTTCAACGGTGCAATAACCCGAGAATAAACCTATATTGACGGAGTGTTTGTAAACACATAAAACATATGTTATTCATCCAAAATTATTTTATAAATCAAATTGTAATTTTTTAAACTGTTTTATACTGTAAAATTGTCTAATTTAATAATATTAACAAATTTAATGCAAGTAAAGAATGGGGCGATTTAGCGGAAAGTTATGCAATTAAAAACAAATGAAAAAGGAAGCGTCGGTAATTAGTCGTCACAGTGAGAGGTCACGTTTTTTGTGCTCCGTAATAATTAAAATAATTAAGCGAAATTATTAAGTGCAAGAGATTTTTAATAATACAAAACGTTACACCTACCTACAAACCACCTGTGGACAAAATTTAACAGCCGCCGACCAAATAGTCCGAGACTTACGAATTTTTAAAGATTTTTACCGCCATAAAAATCTCACCGTAGCTTGACCACCATCGTTGAACGATCGAAATCGGTCATTCGCTCAAGACGCAGTCGGACTTGGAGATTTCAACAAATTTCAAGTGATCCCGAGGGACCGTAGCAGAAACATTCTCCCGTTTCCCGTTGTGAAGACGTCTCCAGAACACAGGCGCAAGAAGCAACGGAGATTATATACGAAGATTCAGGTTTTTGCTAATTTTAACAAAATTTCCCGCGCCATTTTTTTCTTGCGCATGTACATTTCTAGAACTTTACTTTGTTTATTCCATAACTAACTATTTATATTACTTTCACTGATATTTTACCACTGTAATTTTTAGTCCACTTATTTAAATATTGGCATCTACTATGTGTATTTGTAAAACTTGATGCCATGTCACTGTTATAAACTATTTTACTAAGACAACACATTATTGCACCTGTCTTACACCATATTATTATACTGTACGAATACCAACCGTCGAGTGTGTCTCTCTTAATATTACTTGTGTGTCACGAAATTATTAATATAAATTTCTCAAACTTTGCAAAATCTTTTATCCCTAATAAAGTTAATTGTCAATATTTTACTTTGTTTTTTTTTGTAAGATACTTGAGATATTGTTCCGTTCCTAACTTAATAAATTACGTAAATAAAGTAAAAGTGGAAGGAAGTGAACCTACCTTAGCCCTGAAGAGAAAAAGAAGCTAGCCGAAGATAATAAAACAGATAAGTATTGAATGAGCCCAATTTGAATTTTACATGACCTTTTTTTTATGACATTCATTCATTTTATTATACCGTACGTAGAAACAATTTTATTTATCAACATATTCGTAACATATCATTTAGAGCCCAACGTTTTGGGGCAGTTATAACAGTAATTAACATTTTATTCAATATATTAAAGCTCGTAACATTACAATATATATATATATAATGAACTTCATGTGTATGAGAATTAATAATTATTAAATCTCATTTTACATGCGATTGTCGCTATAATTTGTTGCATTTAATTCTACAATTCGGCAAATCACTTTTGCCCTAGATTGTAGACGCAACAAGCCGCGACATCAACTGTACAAGTTGTCAGTACAAATGAAAAATTTTGTGAAAAACTTATCTCGCGGAATGTGCATATATCGATATTTCACTGTTTTTTACAGATCATCAGTGCACCTTACCGAAGACAGACATGATATTCACTTCTATACTACGTGTATATATACGAACTGTAATGAACTTCATGTGTATGAGAATTAATAATTATTAAATCTCATTTTACATGCGATTGTCGCTATAATTTGTTGCATTTAATTCTACAATTCGGCAAATCACTTTTGCCCTAGATTGTAGACGCAACAAGCCGCGACATCAACTGTACAAGTTGTCAGTACAAATGAAAAATTTTGTGAAAAACTTATCTGCGCGGAATGTGCATATATCGATATTTCACTGTTTTTTACAGATCATCAGTGCACCTTACCGAAGACAGACATGATATTCACTTCTATACTACGTGTATATATACGAACTGTAATGAACTTGTACAGTTGATGTCGCGGCTTGTTGCGTCTACAATCTAGGGCAAAAGTGATTTGCCGAATTGTAGAATTAAATGCAACAAATTATAGCGACAATCGCATGTAAAATGAGATTTAATAATTATTAATTCTCATACACATGAAGTTCATTACAGTTCGTATATATACACGTAGTATAGAAGTGAATATCATGTCTGTCTTCGGTAAGGTGCACTGATGATCTGTAAAAAACAGTGAAATATCGATATATGCACATTCCGCGCAGATAAGTTTTTCACAAAATTTTTCATTTGTACTGACAACTTGTACAGTTGATGTCGCGGCTTGTTGCGTCTACAATCTAGGGCAAAAGTGATTTGCCGAATTGTAGAATTAAATGCAACAGATTATAGCGACAATCGCATGTAAAATGAGATTTAATAATTATTAATTTTCATACACATGAAGTTCATTACGGTTCGTATATATACACGTAGTATAGAAGTGAATATCATGTCTGTCTTCGGTAAGGTGCACTGATGATCTGTAAAAAACAGTGAAATATCGATATATGCACATTCCGCGCAGATAAGTTTTTCACAAAATTTTTCATATATATATATATATATATATATATATATATATATATATATATATATATATATATATTAATATAGTCTATCTATGTTCAATTAATAATTATTGGAGAATTGGATATAATACGAGTATATAAATCATTTGAATAAATAATATAAGATTTTGGCTACTTCCCCCATCCTTAAGACTTCTTCTCATAAGAATATTAGTTGAAATCGGGGCAGGAACAGGCTGAACAGTTTATCCGCCCCTCTCAAAAATGTTGAGAAATGTTATTTTTAAATGTGAATTCAATGGTTAAATATAAAGCACTATTTAAAGAAAGAAGATATTTAAATGAATGACAGTTGTTAAATTTAAATGAATTAAATTCATCTTTTTAAATTCAAAATTAAATACTCACAAATATTTGTATACTTTTTGAAAATATGTTGGTACCTATTATGAATAATTAAAAAGTAGTTGCCTTGTAATGGAAAATCTGAATAGAGAGAAGCGTCCCAGCTTCGAAAGGGAACGGACGTGCAAGTTGGTATAATTTTCTAGGCGCCATATTGGAAATTATATAAACGTCCCTGGAAAAATAGAAGGAAAAGCATTTAAAGGCGAATTAAGGTGTTTAAAAAATTACTAAAGGAAGAAAATTAGTAATATATATATATTGGAGCAGCAATTAGTATCAAGATTTATGAAAGTATACAATTTATGAGAAAATTTGAGGAACCAAGAAGGAGTTTTGGTTATTAAGAAGATAGAAAGGTCTTCTAATTTAAAAAAAAACAATCAATTTGAAGGAGATTACACTTGAAAGAAAATATAATAATTAATTTTACCTTTATTATTCTTTTCGAGAGGCTTTGAAGGAGAAAGAAGAAATTTCAAGCGGATAGCAGCCATAAGTTCCTGTTTAAGCTAAAGTACAGTATCCAGATCGATTGCACATCATCAGGACTAGAAAATAATAGCATCTAAAAGTAATCGGAAGCACTATTCGGATCATCGGGGCCACTTCTCGAGAAACCAGTCACAAAGTATTCGTGCTAGCCAGATACCAGGTCACAGTTCAAGACAAGGCAAACCCAGGTTTAATTATTAACTATCCTTAAAAAATAAATGCTCATTAATTTAAGATATAACATTTAGAAATTTATTATCCTTCGATATATTCATAACAACATAAGATTTCTCCGAAACCAAAATAAATATTATATAAATCCATATGTCTTTGCATATATTAAGTTGTCCAATTATCTAAAAGCTAAATTTATTAGACATAAAACAATTAAATACATAAAGAAGTGCTATATATTCTTTCTTGCTACTTGTGCATTAGGAAGTATTATACCAGATAGTTTCTTTGACATAATCAAGACTATATTAAATAATCTTCGATATTTGTATATTTAAGTGTGTACAATAAACTTATTGATTTATATCAAATCGATCTTTGTTTTTAAACAGAGAATCAATATGCCACTTTAAACTTAACCTCTAATATAAACAGGTAAATCTTAATTTCATAAATTTTCTACTTGATCGATAGTTATTATTATTATTAAAACCCATTATTCCCTTTCGGGACGTAGGGTAATTATACATTACATACTCGTATAGCAAGTATATGCACTTATAATGTCTCTATGTATTTTTTCCATTTTATTCGGTCCTGGGCAATGCTCCTCAGTTGTGGGATGGACTTGTTAGTCTCTTCCATAACTGTTCTGCTCCAGGTGGTGCGTGGTCTGCCTCTCGCTCTCTTTCCTTGTGGCTTCCAAAGTAGGACTGTGTGAGCTGGTGTATCAACTGGCTTTCTTAATGTATGACCAAGCCATTTATATTTCCTTCTCTTAATGTCTTCATTTATGTCGTTTTGTTCTGTTCTATGCCATAGTTCAGCATTTGATATTCTTTCCGGCCACCATATTCCTAGTATATTTCTAAGGCATCTGTTTATAAAAGACTGGAGTTTTCTCTTGATTGTTGAGGTAACCATCCAGGTCTCTGAGCCATAGAGGAGAACTGGTTTCACTGTTGAGTTGTACACTTTGATTTTTGATGATAAGCACAAACTTTTAGAGCGCCATATTTTTCTCATACTTGCAAAAACTTTCCGTGCCTTGTCTATTCTTCGCTGTATATCAGATAATGTTCCTCCATTGCTCGAGACAACACTGCCAAGGTAAGTGAATTCCTCCACTACTTCTATCTGTGTGCCTTCGACTTCTATGTTTGTTGTATCTTTGGTGTTAATTTTCAACATTTTAGTTTTATTTTTATTTATGCTAAGGCCATTCTTTTTTGATTCCGCAACAAGGTCATTAGTTTTACTCTGCATGTTCCTAATGTTCGATGAAAAAAGGCATACATCATCTGCGTATTCGATGTCCTCCAAAACTTCCGTCAGCCCCCCATCTTCTTGTTATTTGTTGTTGCGTAGAGTACCGTGTCCAACATTATCAAAAAAAGCAGTGGTGAGAGTATGCAGCCCTGTTTAACACCCGTACTAGCGACGAAAGGCTGTGACAGCTCTCCCTCATGGAGTACTCGACATTGATACCCTGTGTATCCTTCCCTAATCAGTCGGATTATTTTTTGAGAAAGGCCTTTATTCTTGAGTGCTATCCATATATTTTCCCGATTTACCGAGTCAAATGCTCGTTCGTAGTCTATAAATAACAACTGGAGTGGTGATTCGTATTCGAGTGATTCTTCTATTATCATTCTAATTGTGTTAATGTTGTCTACACAGGAGCGTCCACGTCGGAATCCGTTTTGTTCTTTTCTGATGGTATAGTCAAGAGAGTCGTTGATTCTATTTAACAGTATGCGGCAGAAGACTTTAAATGTGACATTCAACATGCTGATACCTCTCCAACTTTCGCAATGTCGCAGGTCGTTTTTTTTGGGTACTTTTATAATCAATCCTTCTTTCCAGTCTTTAGGGAATTTTTCTTCATTCCAAATTTTCTGGATAAGGGGCAGCAATATTTTTGTAGTTGCATTTACATCGATCTTCAAGATGTCAGCTGTTATCATATC
The DNA here is from genome assembly GCA_935421215.2 of Melolontha melolontha. Lineage (NCBI taxonomy): Eukaryota > Metazoa > Arthropoda > Insecta > Coleoptera > Scarabaeidae > Melolontha > Melolontha melolontha. The sequence continues at coordinate 5,190,915 of OW285240.1, read as the reverse complement.
ATTTCCTGCCGATTTTCCATTTTTCATTTTTTGCAATGCATTTATCACTTCCTCTCTTGAAGGAACATCGGTGTTGATGGGCAGTTCCTGCACGATTTCTCCCTGCAATAGCTGTAATTTGGTCCCATTGATATTCATTATCTCTTCGAAGTATTCTTGCCATCTTTTTAGTTGTTGTTGCTTGTTGTATAAGTTGTCTCCGTCCTTATCATTTAATGGTAATTCCCTAGTCTTTTTCCTGTTTCCTGCTAGCTGATTTATCCTTTTGTATAGTTCTCTACTGTCCATTTTGTCCGCTGCAGTCTGTGCTTCATTTGCCAGTTGTTCTATGTGTCTCTTTCTATCATATCTTATACTTCTTCTTATCGTTTTGCTACATCTTGTATACTCTTCTTGTATTTTCTTTTTTTTTGTTTCATCTCTGATTCTTAACATTTTCTCTTTAATTCTCCTTCTTTCCTCAATTCTAGTCCATGTTTCATTGCTCATCCATTCCTTGCTGTCTCTTGTGGTTTTTGACGTTTGTTTACAGCTCACGGTATACAACGTTTTAATTTTTTGCCACATCTCTTCTATCTCTAGAGTGTGGTCTATGTTTTGAGATAAATTTTCTATTTTCTGTATTATTTCCTTTTTTGCACCTTCGTCTAACTTATGTGGGTCCAATAGTCTTTGTCTTTTTATATGTTTGCTAATTCTTTTCCCCTTGTTTTTATAATTACCAACATCCAGTTTGATTCTGGCTACGACTAAGTGATGGTCTGACCCTATATCTGCCCCTCTTCGGTTTCTGACATCTAGCAGCGCTTTACTCCATTCTTGCTTTATACAGATATGGTCGATCTGGTTCTCAGTTTTTTCTATCCGGCGATACCCACGTTATTTTATGGCATGTTTTATGTTCGAACATTGTACCACCTATCTGTAGCTCGAAGTTGCCGCATAATTCTAGTAGTAGTTCACAATTTCGATTTCTTTTCCCTATCCCATGTACTCCGATGATTTCTTCAAAGTTTTCTGTGTGGTTTCCCACTTTAGCGTTGAAATCACCCATTAATAAGAGTATGTCCTTTTTATTGATTTTTGTTAACGTATTATTTAATGTGTCATAAAAACGTTCTTTTTCTTCTTGTTCTGTTGTTTCTGTTGGCGCATAACATTGAACTATGGTGACATGATGTCCATTTAGGATTATTCTTGCCGTAATTATTCGTTCATTTATGGGATTCCATTCTATTAGGTTTTGTTGGAGATGGGGGCTCAATAATATTCCTACTCCATATTGGTGTGGTTCGCCTTCTTTCATCCCTGAGTATATAAACGTGTGCTTGTCGGATGTGGTAATCTTATTGTTTCCCGTCCATCTCACCTCGCTAATTCCGAGAAGATCCAGTTTGTATCGCTGCACTTCTCTTATCACCTGCTTGAATTTGCCCTCCTGATAAAGCGTTAATACGTTCCATTGGCCAATTTTGTATTTTTTATATGTTGTACGTTTTGGCTTGTTTTCTCTTTTGTTGTTGCTTACCAAATTTTTCAGTTTATGTTTTGTCACAATTTTCCCATCCCGTTCTTCCGTCTCGTTTACCATTTCCGTAGCATGAGTCGTTATATCTTCAGCTTGTTCCTCTTCATTTAGTAGTTTTTTTGTGTCCGGGTCTTTGCGATTACCCGGATTTTTTCCCTTTCTTTGTCTTCTCTCACGTCTTCAGGAGATCTCTGGCTAAATGTTCTAGATAGCTCCTCCAATACTCCTGCACTAATGTTCCACTTAAACCACCTGTCGTCTATACTTATCTTCTCATAACCTATTTTTACTTTCTTTCCATTTTTTCTTTCTTCTTTAGCTACCTCTCTTAAGGCCTTAGCTGCAATTCTCTCTTCCAGTGTCAAATCATTATTAATATATACACTTCCGTCTCTTTTTTCTTTTAGATTTTTCTTATTTTGCATAACCTATTTTTTATTTCGATAATTTCCCAGCTCCACCAGGCAGGTTTTCGGACCCAATCTGTGGGCTGACTTAACATCAACTTTCACCTTTACTTCATCTTCTAAAAAATTTCTCATGGTTTCACTTAATGTGTTTTCCTCGCTTACATATACTTTTAACCCAGTTACTACAATATTATTACTCTTTTTTTCCTTCTCTAATCTCCTTACCCTTAGACTGACCTTTTCCATATCATTTCTAATTTCTTCATTTTCCTTTTTTAATTTTACATTATCCTTTTTTATGTTATCATTCTCTTTTTGCAACTTCCTTATTTCCTGCATTGCTTCACTCTGTTCCCTTCTCACTTCCTGCAATTCTGAATTTACCTCCCTTATTTCCATGGTTACATTTTGGATCATCTGTATCACTTTATCTAGCTTATCCTCTTCTTTTTGTTCTACTTTTTGGGGAGTTCGAATGGTTTTCTTACTTCTTTTCTCAATAGAACTTCTTTCTTCGTATTCCCTACTTCGTTTTCTCCTTAACTCATCTGTACTATAATCGTCACTATCCATTTCCTACTATTCCGTCTCCCCCCGTATATGCAACTTTGTTAGTATTTACCAACATCTCACCCCGCCGCGCAAAGAGGTCGCCCGATAATAGATAACTGTATCCCGAAAACTATTATTATATTTCACAGATAGATGTCCTCAAATAATTGGACATACAAAGTCAGTATTTACATATTTAATTTTATTTAAAAAAAACAATCAATCCTATAAACATAAACGACTGAGCAGCTGAGAGGTAATTTCTTATTTTTAATAAAGGTTTGTAATAACATAAAGATTATATATGTACTTACACTCTAGAACTCACTTGTAAGTAGATATATACCACGTGGCCCAAAAGTCGCGCAACGTCAAAATGAAATACACATGCGCCATTCTCCCCCTAATGCAAGGTTGACGGCTGGTCTGTCGGCAGTACAGCGGTTGTCTGTATGTAAAGCAATATCTTGTCGGAGTTTGTAAGTGTGTGAACGCGTTATCATGGCAACAAGCCCACATTATCGGTATACCGTAGCGCAACGGGTATTCTTGGTGTCTTCGTACTATCGTTACCATGCTGATTATGAACACATTTTTTTCTGATTTCGCGGAAAAATTCCCTGGCTATCAAGTTCCGAGGCGTGAGACTGTTTATTGCTTGATAAAAAGATTCGAAAAAAACGGTTCTGTGGATGATTCCAAGCGTACAGGCCGGCCACGTAGTCTGAGGACAGATGATAACTTACAAACTGTAGCTCAGAGTTTTATTGAATCGCCTGCGCGATCTGTCCGAAAAACCGCAAATGAACTGGATATTTCTCGTTCTACCCTACAGCAAATAATGAAGGAACTAGGTTTGAAGGTTTACAGACCACGCCTCTTACAAGCATTGACAGAAGATGATCGGGATCGTCGGCTACAGTTCGCAGAATGGTATGTCATTCAATGTGAAGACTTTCAAAATTTCTTCAAAACAATTTTGTGGTCGGACGAAGCTCAATTTAAATTAAATGGGCGCATCAATAGACACAATTGTGTGTACTGGTCCACTGAAAATCCGCATATCACCATTCAAGAAGAATTAAACGTGCCTGGAGTAACGGTATGGCTTGGTGTTTGCGCCTTCGGAATCGTCGGCCCCTATTTCTTCGACAATACTGTAACAGGTATTGAATACCTAGATTTGTTGATGGAACTACGTGAAGAACTTGCCAATAACCCAGTGTTTGCTGGTCAATGTTTAACTCTTCAACTAGATGGTGCTCCAGCACATTACGCTTTAATTGTTCGCGAATTTCTCGATAAATTTTTCCCCGGATGGATTGGAAGAAGAGGTCAAGTCGAATGGCCTCCGAGATCTTCGGACGTAACCCCACTAGATTTCGCTGTGTGGGGTATTTTAAAGGATAAGGTATTCCATCATCAGTTGCCGGATATTGAGACCATGAAAAATGTTATAACCGAAGAAGTCGCCAAACTCAATGATGACAAACAATTACTTCGGCGCATTTGTAACGCGGTTAAAAAGCTATCTCTGAGATGCATTGAAGAAGGTGGAGGACACTTCGAACATAAGCTGTGATCCCAAAGAGTCAGTTTTTGTTCAAACATATGTGTATTATTTTTATTATAGAAGAATAAATTTTGTATTTGTACTACACAATTTCATTTTTTTCTTCATTCGGTTGCGCGACTTTTGGGCCACACTGTATATTAAATAATAAATAAGTCTAGTTGAATTTTTAAACAATTAATATAGTCGAACTAGAGAGGAGGACGGACTATATTAATATATATATATATATATATATATTAATATTACTTGACATTTATATCCTGTCATTTATATTTTGTATTCTCTTGATAAAGGCGTACTGCCGAAACATGTAGAGTTTTTTAAATACATATATTTTGAAATAATATACAGACCTTTAATCGCCTACTGATTAGGTTTACCAATATATATATATATATATATATATATATATAATAACTTCGTGACCTTGGTATGATATGGTAAACCTAATCAGTAGGCGATTAAAGGTCTGTATATTACTTCAAAATATATGTATTTAAAAAACTCTATATACGCCTTTTTCAAGAGAATACAAAATATGAATGACAGGATATAAATGTCAAGTAATTAAGTTGCTATGGTTTAAATTATTCAAAGATACATTCTAGTAATAATAATAAATCATGCCTTAGTATTCCAAAAAATAGATAACAAGGTGTGAAAATATGTGTTGTTCGCTGCTAGCAATTTGTGTCTCCTTCTGGGTATGAACTTGTGTGTTGGTTGCTGCTGGCAGCTTGCGTCTCTCTATGGGTGTGTGGTTTTGTGTGAGAGCGTAAGTGTAGGGTTTTGTATGTCGGTGCGTTCGTGCGTGTGTTTAGTGATCGGTCGCATGAATTTAGAGAGGTCGGATAACCAGCCGTTGCGTAGGGCCGCCAACCCTTTCCCGACAACTTCTTTACAATTCCGTGCAGTACTTCGACGGTCTGACCCCCGCCCCAACGAGGCTAGGCGCAGACAGGCGAAGCGCACCCTGTACGGGGTTGCTCATCGCAACTAAGGGAACACTCTTAGTGGCTACCTCGGTCGACGATGGTCACACTTATGCCATCTTAACGTTTTCCGCCGAAGCGGGGGCATAGCACACACGTCGAACGTGTGTGTGCTGTTAACGGCAGCCTAGCCAGGTTGTCGCCCAGGACCGGTCCTAGTGGTGTGTGCATTGCGCGGCGACGAGATAGCGCCGCGTAGCATGGTTCCTCACTCTTGCTGGAAAGGCGGAATGGCACCTGACTGCCCAACGGGCAGACCCCCTAGAGTTTTGTAGCGCATATGCTAGGCTGCAACCCAGTAGAGGACCACATCAGCAAAAAACAGAAAACAGGGATAGGCAGGGAAAAGCAAGACATGAGTTATTATTACGTATGCGCCCGTGGAGCGACTTAAGATACAAAGTTGTCGGCATTCGCTCAAAACGAGAAGGAAAACCACGAAAACCTGCTCGGACAACTAGACAGGAATCAAAACACGGAACAGTCATCATGATAAGCAAAAGTATATGATATTTAAATGATATTTAAATAACATAAGGTATATAACAAAAAAAAAAATATAATATGATGGTAAATTGTAGATCGTTACAAAATTAAATTATAGTACCATCATATTATATTTTTTTTTTGTTATATACCTTATGTTATTTAAATATCATTTAAATATCATATACTTTTGCTTATCATGATGACTGTTCCGTGTTTTGATTCCTGTCTAGTTGTCCGAGCAGGTTTTCGTGGTTTTCCTTCTCGTTTTGAGCGAATGCCGACAACTTTGTATCTTAAGTCGCTCCACGGGCGCATACGTAATAATAACTCATGTCTTGCTTTTCCCTGCCTATCCCTGTTTTCTGTTTTTTGCTGATGTGGTCCTCTACTGGGTTGCAGCCTAGCATATGCGCTACAAAACTCTAGGGGGGTCTGCCCGTTGGGCAGTCAGATGCCATTCCGCCTTTCCAGCAAGAGTGAGGAACCATGCTACGCGGCGCTATCTCGTCGCCGCGCAATGCACACACCACTAGGACCGGTCCTGGGCGACAACCTGGCTAGGCTGCCGTTAACAGCACACACACGTTCGACGTGTGTGCTATGCCCCCGCTTCGGCGGAAAACGTTAAGATGGCATAAGTGTGACCATCGTCGACCGAGGTAGCCACTAAGAGTGTTCCCTTAGTTGCGATGAGCAACCCCGTACAGGGTGCGCTTCGCCTGTCTGCGCCTTGCCTCGTTGGGGCGGGGGTCAGACCGTCGAAGTACTGCACGGAATTGTAAAGAAGTTGTCGGGAAAGGGTTGGCGGCCCTACGCAACGGCTGGTTATCCGACCTCTCTAAATTCATGCGACCGATCACTAAACACACGCACGAACGCACCGACATACAAAACCCTACACTTACGCTCTCACACAAAACCACACACCCATAGAGAGACGCAAGCTGCCAGCAGCAACCAACACACAAGTTCATACCCAGAAGGAGACACAAATTGCTAGCAGCGAACAACACATATTTTCACACCTTGTTATCTATTTTTTGGAATACTAAGGCATGATTTATTATTATTACTAGAATGTATCTTTGAATAATTTAAACCATAGCAACTTAATTACTTGACATTTATATCCTGTCATTCATATTTTGTATTCTCTTGAAAAAGGCGTATATAGCCGAAACATGTAGAGTTTTTTAAATACATATATTTTGAAGTAATATACAGACCTTTAATCGCCTACTGATTAGGTTTACTATATATATATATATATAGTATTTTCGTGACCTTGGTATGATAATGTAAACTTAATTAGTCGGCGACAAAGGCATCATTGCCGAAACATGTAGGATTATTTTAAATATATACACTTTGAAGTAATAACCAGACCTTTAATCGCCGACTAATTAAGTTTACATTATATATATATATATATATATATATATATATATATATATATATATATATACACACCAGTAGTAGCTGCTTAATTGGATCATTTGGTCAATGACCTCCCAATCATTTCTTCGTAACAACCAAAATAATTTGTTACTGTTAATTATTTTCAATATAAAATAGCTACTAACCATGAATATTATTTATATTATCTCCCATACGTAGTGAATTCTATCTACATATATACACTGTATGTCGATTAAGCTGGTGTCCTTTGACACCTGATTCCATTGACTTAAATTCACATGTCCTTTGACAAATTAGATCCAGATTCTTGTATAACAAAATCTATGCGATTTAAAGGTTAACCTGGGTCAATAGAGAAAAGAATTGTCAATATGGATGCGTTAAAATATTTAAGAAAAGAAAAAATATGGTTGTATATTATGTTACGAAGATTATGTAGCTTGGTTTGAAACCAAATAATAAGGTTTACTTAAAGTTTAATAAGTCCATATGTTATGACATTTTATTCTATTCCGTAAGTGTACGATTAGAAATAAAAAATGTACGGATGATTTTTTAATTTTACTTTGAGGTTGTGGGATTAAGTCCTGCTTGATTTGAAGAGAATTTTAAGAATAGTTTCAGTTTTAAAAAAACAACTTGGGTTTACTATAGTGAAAACTAATTTCTTTTTGGAATGTTTTGGGGTAGAATCAATTTCATCAGTCGCACAGAGTTAATCTCTATACGTGCGAGGTCTATTAATACGGAATATTATCTGGAAAATATCGTAGTTCATCATGTAATGCCATTCGCTCGTTTTGTGGGACCCAATTTTTCAACGTAGCTGTTAATATTCCGTTTATGGAACGGCCATCACACAGTCCTGATTTATTACTAGGGATCGGGTACGAGAGGCCCATGACTCATCTTCCACGAGCGTAGTATTGAAAATTTGTATTTTTAAAGAGTTTTAGTTTTATTTATATAATTGGAAAACAAACGGGTGGTGATCTATAAAATACGAAATACATTTTTATTTGGTCATTTTATAGTTCAAGTTGAGTAAAGAAGTATTAATATTAACTAGGATACTTTCTCAAGGTTCTCTTCTGTAAAATTTGTTCTATTTGAATGAAATGCATCCTTGTAGATAGAAAACGTTCTCTCCACATCCCAACTTTTTTTATTTGAGCGTATTTAGCAGTTAGATTTTGAGGCATCGTCCCCAAACACAATTGCCGCAATGTTATTAAATCTGGATTTCTATTAAAAATTGCGTCTAACTTTTGCCGAAGGTCACATCCGAAGTCACTTGGAATATTTTTCAAATTATTAATAGTCACATCTAATGTGGTTAATCGATCATTTAATTTGAGATTTTGATTTTCAAAATAAATGTTTAGTTTTGGCAAATTTTCAAAGTGTTCCAGAAGAAAGTACAACTGATATTTTTAATTTGAAATTTGTATTAGTTCTTTGCACTCAGAAATACTTCGAGCGTCGTTATTTAAACATGTAACGAAATTTTGTAAACTATCGAAATTCTCTGCATAAAAACTAGGCTTCCATCCATATTCCCCATCTAGTTATTACTGGAGAGGAAGGCAGTGACAAAGATGGTAGGTTCTCCCTGTGAAAGAACTACTCTCAAAGGCGCTTTTCTGAAAACTTTTTAAAAGCGAATACAAGTCTATCAACTTCAGGAAAGGTGTCTGATATATTCACAGATTCTGTGGAGAGCATGTGTTACACAAGTAATATTAGCAGCATATTAGGATAGGTTTCCTATAATAGTCTGTATATATACATATATATATAAGTATTTTTTCTTTGTACCTGTCGTCCGAATGAAGAATTTGGGTGCATATTTTCGTAAATGGTTTTAGCTAGTGTTTCCGCATCAACTGTATTTATAACTTTTGTTACTATTACATATGAATTATATGGAATAGTTGGATGTGGTACACCAACTACAACATTAACCACACAGTGTCCTAATATTCGACACTTTCGTCGCCACTTATCTATAGGTACTGATTTGAAATATAGCTTCTAATGCATTCTTCTGCTTTCGTATAGCACTTAGAAACATAATATTTGCGCAAGGTGGATTCATTAGGAACATTTCGACCAGTATATTTTTGGAGAAATGTTTTGAAGGTGGGGTTGTTAAGTTTATTTAATGGGATATTTGCTGCCATTAAAGTTCTTCGTTAAAATTGTCAGATTCCCACGGGTCTAATTTCTGTGTATGTGTTTGCGATGCTAAATGACGTTTTACGTGCGATTTCTTGGAATTTTTTAACGATATTTTACAGACTTTGCAATAAATTTCGGAATCAGTGGCAATGTACAGACAATCAGTATCATTTATCCAACTCGCCATTGTTTCACGATGCCATTCTCGACGTTGTTCCATATCATATCTAAAAAAGTAACGTAAACAAAGATCTAGATCCAAATAAATAAAAATTAAAAATGTATGCGTCAGTTATTTAAATAATGAAATTCACTGGACACTTACATATATACAAGTGTCCCGTATCGTTATGTTCAAATTTTAGGAGTGTAAAGTAGACTTCATTTCAAGTAAGAAAAACGCAAAACTAGTATATCCATTTTTATTCGTTTCGAAGTTACAGATCTATGAATGTGACTGTCAGATAATGAAAACAAATGTAATCCTAAAGTCAATAAAAACTGATTTTATTTAAAAAAGTTCAATTAATAATATTTTCAAAATGTCCACCTCCTTGTTGAATGCAGGCTTGTGCCCGTAAACCAACAGAAGAAGTACTTATCCGAATTTCATACTTGTTTTGTCGGATTTGCTCGGCAGCCAGGTGAATACGATCCAACAACTCTTCTCTTGTGTTTGAAACTTGCGCGTAGACTAAATTTTTCATGTACCCCCATAAATAAAAGCCAATGGGATTAGGATCGGGTGATCTGGAAAATTGAAGGTAATTGTCCGCATTTAACCTCCCAGGAAGATAGGCGTATAGCTTTGAGATTTTCTGATGATCACCTGTGCAGGTTTCTCAGATTTGTAACACCACTTCTCGTGAACGTAGATTCATCTGTCCAGAGGACTGTTCTGCAGAAATTAAAATGAAGCCGTGACTGCCTTAATATCCAGGTGGAATAAACTAGACGAGCATAGTAGTCTGCCTCAAGGAAACCGTGCTCCCTGCTGTTGTGATATGGATATAAACCCTCATGTTTTTAAATTCGCCAAACTGTCGTTCGTGGCACTCCTAGTTGCCTAGCGATTCGACGTACACTGAAAGTTGGATCCCTTGTAACAATAGCTACTGCTTCTTCCTCGAAGTCTGCTGGCAAATTTACTCCTCGGTCGAAAAGATAATCACGCAGTCCGCATTCCCGAAATTGTCTGTATACTTCCAGAAACGTTCTGTAATGAGGAATGTGCCTATCGGGAAACCGATGTCGGTATTCAATAACTGCTTAACGTTCACTGCCGTAACAGTAGCCATACACAAAATGCATGTCCGCATACTCTTGAGAAGAAAATCGATAAGGCATTTTGAATAAAGAAAACGTGTCCACTCTGTTAAAATAAGGTACACACAGTGTAAGTTTTAAACACAGACTGACTTTATTGAGTATAGCGATACATACAAATAATGGTAGATGGCGCTACATATTTTGATATATCCCAATACCCCCACTAAATCAAAATATTACAAAGGTACAACCCCCAGCTCATTTAGAAACTTATAATGTTTACTAGACGTTAAGCTTTTAGTAAGTATATCAGCTGGCATATCTGCGGTCGATAAATATTCCAACTTAATGACATTACCGGCAATCGCCTCTGTCACAAAATGATATCTAACATCTATATGCTTTGATCTCTTATGATAAATGGGATTTACCGATAGCTTCTGTGCACTCTGATTATCATTATACAATACTACACAATTCGTCACATCTGTTAATTCTGAAAGCATATTTCTTAAGGAATAGCTTCCTTGGCAGCATCTAAAATTGCCATATATTCAGCCTCAGTACTAGACAATGCCACTGTTGGCTGTTTTTTACTTTCCCAAGAAACTGCAGAGCTGGAAAGTTTAAAACAAAAACCCGTGTAAGATCTCCTATCCAAAGCGTTACTCGCCCAATCGGCGTCTACAAAACCTTCCAAGTCTACACGTTCTTTTACAAACTTTAAACCATAGTTTTTGGTTTTCTGTAAGTACTTTAAAATTCGCTTCGCACATTTCCAATGTGTTTCATTATAGCAATTATTAAATTGGCTTAAGTAACTAACGGAATATGCAATATCAGGCCTTGTCAGCACAGCTAAGTACATCAAACTACCTATTAGTTTCTGATATGGAATTTGAACATTGCTTTTATCATCACATTTGTTAAGATTCAAATTGTTTTCCATAGGAGTAACCACCGTTTTCGACTCTGACATATTAAATTTCCTTAACAATTCATTAACATAATTCTCTTGATCTAAAGTTATTACATTTTTGGTTTTATCAATATTCACTCTCATTCCAAGACATTGTTCAACCTGACCTAAGTCTTTAACTTTAAATTTTGAATTTAATTCATGCTTTAAAAAATCTGTTTCAATTTTGTCATTTGAAAAAACAAAGAAATCATCTACATATAAAGCTATAATTGTCATAGATTTCTTTTCACCTTTCATAAATAAACAACTTTCTAATTTTGATTTTTTATAACCTAAATCCATTAAACAATCATCAACTCTTTCATACCATGCCCTTGAAGATTGCTTCAAGCCATAAATATCTTTTTTTAACTTTAGAACACTATTTACATTATTTGCTGACTTAAAACTTTCAGGTTGTTCCATATAAACCTCTTCACTTAAATAACCATTTAAAAAAGCTGTAGTAACGTCTAAATGCGTTACATCTAAATTTAACTGAACAGCTAAGGCCATTAATAGCCTTAATGTTGAATGTCTAACAACCGGAGGGAAAGTCTCATCAAAGTCAATTCCTGGTTTCTGAGAAAAACCTTTAGCCACTAATCTTGCTCTGTATCTTACCTTGTTATCACTTGACACTTTTCTCTTAAACACCCACTTGCACTGAACAACTGTTTCACTCTCAGGAGCATCTACCTCTTCCCAAGCTTCATTTTCCTTGAACGATTCCAGTTCTTCCACCATTGCCAATTTCCATTCTTCTTTATCAACTCTTGATAAAGCATCTGCAACATTAACCGGATCACTGCTCAAATCTGTATTTTCAGCACACATGTAAGTTACATAATCATCAAACTTCTTGGGTTTGGGTTCCCTTTCAGATCTTCTTACTGTTGTTAAAGTTTCTTCATCTTGACGAGGGTTTTCACTGTCATTTATTTCCATGACTTCTTCACATTTCACTTTGTCCTTTTCGCCCACAGAAACTGTATTTTCTTCAGTGTTTAACATAATTCCAACTTCACGTTCAAAGTTTTAGATCTCCAAGATATTACTGTATGCACTACGACACGTGTTTATTTATTTTAGGATAACATTTTATTATGTGACGTTAACAATCACAAGCCTGTTATTGAATCATATAACTCTTTTTTAATAAAATCAGATTGTATTGACTTTAGGATTACATTTTTTTTTCATTATCTGACAATCACATTCATAGATCTGTAACTTTGAAACAAATAAAAATGGATATACAAGTTTTGCGTTTTTGTTACTTGACACTCCTAAAATTTGAACATAACGATACGGGACACTTGTATATGTAATTTAAAAAGTTAAAACAATGTAAAAAAGAAACTAACACACCGTACATTATATATCTTATGAAATATAAACTAATAAATAAAACAAATTATAAAAACTCCTTCCACTTCAATTTACGCCCATGAAGAAACGCATTTAAGAGAAAAATTGAAGTAATTGCGTCACAATTCAATGAAAAAAAACAGGTGTTCGGTTAACCGAATGAATCCTGCTATTCATTAACTGCGTGTTGTTCTTAGCGATGTTATAGACTATTTATATGGTGCATCGTAATTTCGGCCTCTCGTGTCCGGTCTCTATTTATTACCCATGGAGCATTTCTGATTTATATTCCATAGAATGCTCTAAAAAAAAGATCCGAAGATACCCTCACCTGCCAAAAACAATCAACTAGTAGATGCAGTAATTGTGAATGTTCCTTACTAAACATCTAACCTCTAGTAAGCCAAGGCACATGAATACGATAATTAAGAGTAGAGGAGGTCATACACAGTACTAATATCGCGTTGAATTAATTCCTAATATAGTTTTAGTTTTTCTCTTAGATATCTTCGCCAAAAAAGTTTTTCAGGTAGAAATTAATTAAAATAAGGCCAAGTTCGTTTGCAAACAATTGGATAAAGCGAATGTATAAGCTTTTATGTCATTTACATTTGAATTTTGTAATTATGCAAGTTTATTAAGGTGGCGCCTTCATTTTGTCCAGGAGTTTATTTGAATTTCAAAACCATTGGCGTTTACCCTGGAAGGGACTATGATCACATCATACTTGATTGCTACTTGATACATTATTTTTATTTGTTCTTATATATATATTTATAAATTTTATATTTGTTTGCAAAATTTATATAGCTATTTTGGTTTTATACTTTTAAACATAATAAAGAAATTATTTCATTTGCTTTTTTTGAGGAAAATATAAGAAAGAGAAAAAAGAGGTGCAAAAATATTTATATATATGTATTTGATTCATTTATACTTTTGTTTCAGCAAACAGTATTTGCTGTGACAGCAATATTAGCATATGCTATACCAGATATACCAAAGTCGATAAAAGAAAAAGTAGAATACGAGAGAACAAAATTGCTTAAGAAGAACCTAGCAGAACTGGAAAGTAGAGATTATTAATTTATTTTCATTAAATATATTGTTTTCACAAATACAACTATTTCTGTGGTGTATTTCTTTTTATTTTAATAACCTTGTGTATTTTTCGAATTTATTACTACTATTCAAAAATGAGGAAATAGTATTAATTTCCTCATTTTATCTCCCCAATCTAATTTGACAGGTTAATACAGAGAGATCCGTCTCAAATAAAGTGTGGCGGTACCATAAAATTCCCTAGATTAGAGCATTTTTACGTTTGTCAGATACCGATCATGGCTATTTACAGTTTGGTCGACAGTCCCGTTATTTGTATGTATGTTTACTTGCCGTTACAACATAACCTTTAAACATACATTCAAGTTCGCGAATTATTGAAGTATGCTACTGCCAACTGTACAGTGATGCCAAACTAATTTTCTTATACCAACGTCCTTCACTTGAGATGGATCCCTCAAGTCCAATTTAATATAATGCAAATTTTTGGTGGGTTACTTTTATATCGAGTGTTGATTATTAATTTATTTTCATGGGCAAAAGCACGAACATACTTTTAGTCATTTAGGACTGTAGATTGAACAATGATTTTTAAAATCACAATCAAACATACGAGATGTGTGTTTATATTTTTGGACTAGGTAGGAAAACGAAAGATTAAACCAACAACAATAATTTCTTTTCGAACAAAGATATTCCTCCTCTTTTGAATACAAATATTACACTGTTCAATAACATCGTTGTAAAAATATTCTTTTAGTTTTTTTCAAAAAATGTTAAGTGTCATTTGTTCTCTTCTTGTACAATGGCCCAGTTGCAGTAATTCCTTTTGAAGATCGTCAAATTGTAAATACCAATTGATATACACTGCTTGCCTTCCTCGAGTCTGCAAAAATTGTGTAGTGATCGTCAAAGATTTGGTTTGCGTGGAATTTTGTTGCGTCATAACAACGCAAGTCAGGCACAAAAGCATTTTTTTACACGGAACTGAAGTCCAAATTGTTACTCGTCCATCATAAAGTCCAGATCTTGCCCCAACGATTTCCATATGTTACCGTTGATCAAAACTTTGATGCATGGTAGATTTCCTGACACCAAAGTGGACACTAAATTTCAGCGATATTTTAATGACTACAGCTGGCTAATAACGCCAACAGGCTGTGATATAGGTTCGGTAATAAGTGGTATGGTAGCGGTGGTGATACAACCTCCAGTATTACTTCGACTCTGTACGAGATCTGTTGTATATACAGGTATGCTGCTGTAAGTTCGTAGTTCTACGTTTGTTTTAAAAATGTCGCAGTTACATACATTGCGAAAACGACCAATGTCAGACACTATTAAAAACTTTATAGCAGAAATGCCGGCCAAATGATTTACAAACTATTCACAATTACTTCGGACTAGCCGAGGAAATAGAAAAATTATAAACTGTTTCAATGTGGTTACAGTACTATTTATCCAAAATGGAAAAAGAGATATCTACAGACATTAGGGCTTTTTGGCGGTTTATCGGTCAGCGTTCGGGAAAATCAAGAATCCGTGGCGAGTGAAACTAGGTGTGACTAGGCGATGAGGAAATGGTAAATCCCTGTGAGATTGTGGAAGCCTTTGCCAAAACATTTTCGGAAGCCTACCAACTTCGCTCTCGTTTCCTTTCATCAGATAATAGAAGAGCTTCAATAATTTCTTTATTGAGCATTTTACAGTGAACAAGGTTTTGGCAGCTATGAATTATCTTAAAGCAGATTTTACGTCAGGTCATGATGAACTTACGAATTTCATGATCAGGGACTGGGCACCTATTCTATGCATTCCGCTACATATAATTTTTAACCGCCATCAACTTTTCCGGAAGTATGGAAAATAACTAAAATCGATCCGATTTTTAAGAAGTAAGCATGAAATTATAAACTATAGACCAATTTCTATCTTATCTAGTTGTTCGAAGATCTTTCAGCATTTGCTATACGATGGTATAACCGTGGGTAGCGCTACCTAGCGAAAGCTTTTGACACTATAGATCATTGTTTTCTACTTTCTAAGTTCAGTTTGTCCAGCTTTAATTCATCTACCGTAAACTTAATACCATTTTATCTAGACAATCGTTCGAGTTGTTTGTTTTACCTAATGGGCTTTGCTGCAATACATTCATCGTATCCTCACGCGTTCCACAAAGTTTGAACCTGGGTCTACTACTGTTTAATGTTTACATTAAGGATCTCTTCTCCGTTGCCGTGTCTTTGTCCACTCCAACCTAAAAATATTTAAAAATTTCTTCTATATCTTGTTGGAATAACTTCAGAGGGATTTAAGTTTAGCTAATGGCAGCGGTCACTAGAAAATAGCTTGCAATCAGCATGCGTTGGTAATGCTTATTGAGCGGCCTGATTGAAAACCAAACGTCGTTGTTGTTAAATTTTGGGCTTGAAAACGGTGAAAATAAATGTAATAAACTTAGAGTAAATGATACACATTGGTCTTTCGTTATATGACTGACTTTATTTCTTACCGTGAACATACAGTAGTACTGTTTACATATAGATGGCGTCATAGGTATATACTTTGTAAATATTTTTAGATACCTTATTTCAACACCTCCACTGTAGCGAACAAATATTTAATCATTACAATAACTTATACCTAAAGTTAACAAATGTTTATAATGCTTAGTTGCCCCTAAACTTTTCGTAAAAATGTCAGCTGGCATATCACTAGTTTGTAAATAAAACAGTTCTATCATATTATTACAAATAGCTTCCCTAATAAAATGAAATTTTATATCTATATGTTTTGATCTTCTATGAAACATGTGATTTACAGCTAATTTTTGAGCACTTTGGTTATCATTATACATAACAACTTGTTTAACTATACCCGTTAATTCGCACAATAAACTTCTTAAATATATAGCCTCTTTAGCCGCTTCAGATATTGCCATATATTCGGCTTCCGTACTCGACAAAGCTGCTGTATTTTGTTTCCTGCTTTCCCATGAAATAACTGCGTTAGACATCTTAAAACAGAAACCAGTATACGATTTTCTATCAGTTATATTACCACCCCAGTCAGCATCCACAAAACATTCTAATTCTAATTTGGAACTCTTTTCAAATTTTAGACAATAGTTTTTAGTTGCTTTTAAATATTTTAAAATTCTTTTAGCTTGTTTCCAATGAGTTTCATTATATGCGTTATTGAACTGACTCAAATAACTAACACTATAAGCAATATCGGGGCGTGTTTTTACTTCCAAATACATTAAGCCACCAATAAGATTTTGATAAGGTAAATCAACATTAATGTTTTCAGATTTATCTAAGTTAATATTACTTTCTAAAGGAGTTTTATATGTCTTACAATCTAACATTTCAAATTTTACTAATAATTGATCTATATACTCCCTTTGATCAAGCTCTATAATACCTAATTCCTTATCCATATTAATTCTCATTCCTAAGCATTGTTTTACTTGTCCTAAATCTTTAATTTCAAATTTAGCACCTAACTCTAATTTTAATTTGCTTATTTCTTCTTTGTCATTTGAAAAAATAAAAAAGTCATCCACATACAGTGCTACTACAGTTAGTAAATTTTCCCTTTTCATAATAAATAAACAAGGTTCAAAGTTTGATTTCTTATAACCTAATTCTGTCATAACTATATCTACACGTTTATACCAAGCACGAGAAGACTGCTTTAGCCCATAAATAGCTTTTTTCAATTTAGGTACTTTACTTTCTTGTCCTTTAACAACAAGACTTTCTGGTTGATACATGTATACAGTATTCTCTAAAAAACCATTAAGGAAAGCGGTCTTAACGTCCAAATGAGTTATGTCTAAGTTTAAATTTACAGATAGCGCAATTAAAAATCTAAGCGTTGAATGTCTTACTACCGGCGAGTAAATTTCATCGTAATCTATACCTTCTTTCTGTGAAAATCCTTTAGCCACTAATCGCGCACGATGTCGTATCTTCCCATCAGCTTCTCGCTTCCGTTTAAATACCCATTTACACTGCACAATAGTTCCATTTTCAGGTTTATCCACTAAATCCCAAGCTTCATTATCTTCAAACGATTTTAACTCTTCCTCCATAGCTCTTCTCCAGTTGTTTTTCTCCGCACTCGATAACGCTTCTTCAACACTAGTTGGTTCACTCTCAAAGTTGTCTTTGATACTCATGTACGTAACATAATCTTCAAATTTCTTCACCTTTGGTTGTCTCTCTGATTTTCTTACATTTCCAGCTGTAGTCGTTTTGTCAAGCTCTACTTGCTCACATCGATAGTCCTGGTCACTCTTATCCTCAATGTAAACATTTTCACTTTCATGACTAATTTCTAAACTATTTTCTTCCGAATCATTATTTGAAGTCTCCTCCACTGAATCTTGATTCTCTTCATCCTCAACATCTTCACAATAAATAGGCACTTTAGCATTTTCTTCATCATATGGATCTTCCATTATTATGACATCTCTACTTATTATGACTTGGTTCTTCTCTTCATTGAATATTCTATATCCTTTAGTATCTTCAGCATATCCAACTAAGATCATTCTTTCAGATTTTTTGTCCCATTTCCTCCTTTTTTGCTTTGGAATGTGATTCATCACAGTGCTGCCAAAAATTCTTATTCCACTTACATCTGGCTTCTTTCCATACCAAATTTCGAAAGGTGTTTTTTCATTCAGACCACTAACACAACTTCTGTTTCTTATATAAACAGCTGTATGACTTGCTTCTGCCCAAAATTTCTTCTCCAATCGAGCATCAAACATAAGACATCTAGCTTTTTCAACAATCGTCCTATTAAGCCTTTCTGCACTGCCATTTTGTTCTGGTGTGTATGCATTTGTGGTCTGGTGAATTATTCCACATTTCTTGAGATAATTTTCAAAAATATCACTGCAGAATTCACCCCCATTATCTGTTCTAAGAACTTTAATTTTTGACTCCTTTTGATTCTTAACCAATATCTTGAAGTTCATAAAATTTTCAAGTGCTTCATCTTTCGTTTTTAAAAAATAAATGAACGTCATTCTGCTAAAATCATCTTCCAAAATTAAAAAGTATTTTGAACCACCTATAGAAGTTGTTTCCATCGGCCCACATATATCTGCATGTATAATTTCCAGACATTTAGAAGCCCTATTTCCTTTTCTAGGAAAAACCAATCTTGTCTGCTTTCCTTCACAGCATACAATGCAATTCCTTTTTGAAATATTTGTTCTGTCTACACATACCATGCCATTTACCGAACCATTTTTCATTCTTTCCAGGTCTTTGTAATTTATGTGACCAAATCTTCTATGCCACACAGAGTTGTCTACTGTTAACATTGCACTAGAATATATATTAGAATTAAATTCATCAATATTTAATTTATATACATTATTCACCAGTGTAGCAGTAGCTATTAATTGTTTTTCTTTATTAATAATTTCACAACTATCCTTGTGGAATTTAACTGAGTTGCCATTTTTAATTAATTGACTTACCGAAAGTAAATTAGTTGTTAAGTCTGGTACACATAATGCATTTTTGATCACCACATCAAATTGTTCATTATTTACCACTGTTTTAATGTCAATATCACCAACACAAATCACTGGAAGTTTGTTCTTATTCGCTACCATAATCTCAACAAGTTTATTATTTGCGAAAGCATTCTTTATCCAATGTTTGTTTACTGTTAAATGTGCACTGGCACCAGAGTCCACATGCCATTCATTGCGATTAAACTTTCCACTTGCTAAGAAGACTGCACTAAATGCGTTGCTTTTACTTTTCAATTGAGGGCACTTATTTTTAAAATGTCCTAATTGATTACAGTTATAACACTTGATATCCTTGATATCTTTTCTTCTGTCAATACTTGACCTTTTCTTGCCATTCCATTTTCCAGCAAAGGCACTACCAGCTTTACGAGCATCATCCTCCATATCAAGTAATTTTGTTTTTATGGCATCTGTCGTGATGATAATACCAGAATGTTCAATTGCCATAATCATTGGTGCAAATCTTTCAGGTAATCCTGCCAATAATAAAGAACCTACCCACTCAGCATCGATTTTAAATCCTGTACCTCTAAGCTTCTGAACACACTCAACAAGTTGATTAACATAAGAACTCATTGAATCACAGTTTTCAAGACGTAAACTTATCAAGGCTCTCAATAAACTAATCTTTCTTGCGAAACCCTTGTCGGCAAACATCGACTGCAATTTATCCCACAGCTCTTTCGCACTTTTAGCGTCTTTGATGTGTACATAAAGCGATGTATCTATTGTTAATATAATTTTCGCTTTTGCTTTGGAGTTTTTTTCTTCATCTGTCTCTGTTCCTTCGATACAGCCTTTTAAACCTTCCAATATCATTAGGTTTTCAACAGCGAAACACCATTCATCAAAGTTTTCCCGCCTTTTTAGTCTAGGTACATTTGATATACCGTGTGCACAACGTCGAGCGATCGATGGATATATAAGTAATGACTGGCCAACTGCAAGTGGGAGGGGCTACATACGTTAAACTCCTACAGGGCGTATTTAATTGTGGTGAACTAAGAAAGCGTTATGGCTGTTTATTAATAAATGATGTATCAAAATAAATATTCCAAATTAATAACTAATTGTTTAACAAACTACAAAATTATTTGTAGTATATTATTTATGGTTAATGTACGAATTTGGATATTCTATCCGACTACACCGTTGCTTTTCGCACTATTAGTCATATGCCGGCTGTCAACGTCCCTACAATAACGGATACTTTTGTTTATGTCTCTTCGGCCATAATACTTTAAATTTAACATTTAAATTTGAATAAAATGATATAATATAGTTGAAAGTATCATAAAATACAATTCGCCGTAAAGTGCAGAGTTTTTGTTTACTGCATAATAATAATTCTTACCGGCGAAGCATCAGAAATTTTCATCGCTAAATATTCAATCATAGCTTCGTGGCTTGAACTTAAAAAATTCTTATTCAAATGAAAACACATAAATAATATAAAATTATGAAACAAAACCGTAACTCTTATTGAAAAAAATTAAAATAAAAAGTATTCTGTAATAGCATAAAATTTCAAAACAATAACGATTCTTGCAAGAATATAAATAAAGTGTTTACCAGTATAAATAAATGGTTTCCTTAAATAAACTACCTATAAAATATTAAATTTAACTAAAATACCTTTATTGGTAATAAATATTAATTATTAAATAAAAGAACATTCTAAAAAGAAAAACTAATTATTTAGTAGATGCTCTAATAAACCACCCTCTCTTGAGCCGAGCAGTAACCCAATCGGTTATAAAAATTACGACGGCCATTTGTTAACATTTCTATACGTACTCTACGTACGGATGACAAGGAGCAACTGGATCACCAGTCGATAGCGTTCGATGATTATACAAAATAACCTACATAGTGCGCAAGCTTGTTTTCCGATTAAATATATCGGACACCTTGCTTGAACACTTTGAGCGACTGATAGGGATATTCAATGTGTTAGAGAGAGATTATTTGATTCGTACTTAGATCGTATGTAGAATGTGTTGGATAAAGAAAGGGAACGCCCGTACAGTTACACAGTAGAACAGACTGAATATACTGTCTCAACCCTAACCACATAAACTCGCTATTCGTCTTCGTCTTACTACATTGTGGTAGATCAATCACTCCCGGGCGTTCATACGGTATAGCTTGCCGCCATTATACCCACGCTTGAGTCAACACCGAATAAACACAATTTTTAATCCAGTTTATCACTATCTTATCTACAATCGACCGATTTTCAACAATCACATTAACTTGCCCTATGAATACGTATCTGGGACCATAACCTGTTAAATTTTGGGCTTGAAAACGGTGAAAATAAATGTAATAAACTTAGAGTAAATGATACACATTGGTCTTTCGTTATATGACTGACTTTATTTCTTACCGTGAACATACAGTAGTACTGTTTACATATAGATGGCGTCATAGGTATATACTTTGTAAATATTTTTAGATACCTTATTTCAACAGTTGTTACATAAGGTTACATATCCGTAGTTGATTGGTTATCATTTGTGTTGTCATTAGCTGCGAACAATTAAAATTTAAAAAGTAAATGGAGAATAATAATTTTTTAATGGATATTAGGTATATTAAATGAAAACAACTAGAATCTTGACGATATTGTCTATTTGGCGTTAGATTTAGCCGAGCCGTATAATGAAGCAAAACGACAAGAATTAGTCAATATTTGTAAATAATATATGACCGTAATATAAAATTATATAATATAAACACAGTATTTTAATGTATAATTATTTATTTTAAAAAACCTTCAATCTATTTTTTTTTATTAATTCTTTTTCCAGAAACATAAACTATAATAAACCTTAACTTATTTAAAATAACCAAAAGAAAAACGTTTTGCCAAAACAAAACAGCATAAACTAAGCATCCTAGTATCTAACGACGTAACTTTTGAAATTAGAAACAAAGTGATTCTACCAATTAAAACGCTTTGCTAGCTGCTTGCATTGACACCAAGCATAAAATTTTTGCGCTTGCAAATATGGCCTCCGCTTGCAATCATGTTTTGAATTATAAACAACCGGTCACCATGGTGATTGCAAGCAGCTTGCTGGAAGTATATTTTGTGACCGCGGCCAATGTCTGGCTTTACAACAGCAAAATAAACAAATGTGCTGTTATCCCTTATACTACTTGCAACAATCCGTTAATATTTTCATATAATCTGGAACATAGCCTTATTCTCAGGCAAACATAAACAAAAGATCTTGGCATTTTGGTTGATCAACGTTTGCAGTTTTCTGACCATATCCATCACATGTGCAATTCCGCCTCGCGTACGCTTAGCTAGCTTATAAGATCTTGTAGTAAGTTTTCCAATATAGAGACACTGAAGACAATCTTTCAGACATTGGTACGCCCCAAACTTAACTATGCATAGGAATCTGATACGCCCACTACGTTTATCAGAACATTGCTAACAAATAGGAAAAGTTCAAGACATTCTTAAAATATCTGGAATTTAGAACATCTGGAATTTAGCCTGCAAGGGATATCGATTACGGAGATTTGATTTCAAACTTTAGCTTTCTCTCTCCTCTCTATCTGCACGCAGAGAGACTGCCAGTGCTAATTTTATGGTGAAGTTAGTGAATAACAAAATTGATGCGCCGAATCTACCCTCATCTTCAAATATCATAGTCAATAAATATGGTACTCGATCGGATGCTGTTTTCTTTGTAACCAGAGCCAGATCAAACGCCTTTGCCATGGTACCCCTCAATCATATGGCAACAAACGCGATAAATTATGCACTGATCTTTTTTACCTACCCTCAACATCAAATCAATTTTTCTACTGATCATTTACCCTTCCTTCCCTCAGCTATATATATTACTTATTAAATTTTTTTATTGTCTATTATTGTATATTATGTATATTTACACTCAATTATTAAAGAAATCTGTTAGGTAATAAAAATTACCTATTATTATTATTATATGCAATTGAACTAATCATTTTCTGCTCTAAACTAAAGAAAAAATTGTTTTTGTTATTCAATAGCTATAAAATAGTATTTTATTTATCAAGAACGAAAAGTTACATTTTAAAAGACGAGAAAGTTGTTTACGGCCGAGGCGTCAGCCGAGGACGGGATTACTTGCGAGGACCTCTAAAAACACTTTTCGTTGGTGGTGAGTACAACGGTTTATTTCATACTGCAACTTTAATGAATTTTAAATAAAAAGAAATTAATTTATTTCATACTAATATCAAAAATGAAATTATTACAAACATGAGCTTCACGTTACGGGCTTATTACAAACACGCTGTACGTTGTGGTGCCAGTCATTACAAACTCGAGCTTTTCGTTATGGTGCCACTACTATTACTAACAAGCTGTACGTCTGAGCGACATTTATAACTAACATGCGCTCTGGTTAGCCGGCTGCTGTGTGTGCTAATAATAATGAAATTATTCTATAATAAATAATTGTTTGTGCTGGTAAAGTGTCATCAAAGGTACTGAGCGTGTATGATAATGCTTAAATATATTACAACTTACTAACTAACGTTGTCCTTAAAGTTTGTATTTATTATTTACATAAAAGAAATTGAGCTTGATATATTTAAACGTAATGAAATAAAAGCAATGTACACAAGGAGCGTTGAATAAGTAATTAAAAACAATTAACACAAAAATAAACCGAAACGAACGCTAAATTTGGCAGTAAATTAAATGTTAATTATTATGATTGAATGTAAAATAACCTCTGTATCGAACAATACAGAGTTGTTACGTTTTGAAAAAAAAAGGTCCAATGGTATTAATTAAATTTATTTTAATAATTAATTGAATTAAGATTGGTAGTAACATCGCGCGATTTTATTTACAACTTCAATCTAATCGAGTTTCGCTTGCGTGAGATTCGTAAAGAACGTTATAGATGTCGCCCTAAATCTGTAGCGCATGTCCGAGTGACTTAGGTGATTCTCTCTGTCTTTTGTACGATGTTCATTGACCAGTCAAGTTGTTACTTTGATTAAGTTCGTGTAAGGTTTTTACGGTAAGCAGTATCTTGTTCATTTGTACCTTTTTCTAATGATTGTCCTTTATCCTTTGTAGGATATAATTTAATTATTATCGTATGCCTGTTTGAGAATTTTACCTTTTGCTGCCTTTCAACGCAGTTAAGACTTCGCAGATAAAGCTTTGCAAGCGGACACATGTCCTACAGGACTGATTTTCTTTAAACCATCCACGGATGTTTCCCTGGGAGTTGAATTTTTGAAGGAAAACCGAGTGAAAACGGCCTCATTTCCCATCCATTCGTGATTTTTATTTAAGGCGTGGTCACCAAAAAAAAATCCTTCTAGAACATTATTCTACGACACCAACATGGCGAATTTCCGATGACATCTATGGCCGCAGTGCTTTGGATGAATTACATAGGAGTTTAACGAAATAGTATTCATCAAAATCCCTTTGGAGGGCATTTCCTATAAAGGTTATAATTTAGACGTTAACAAGGAACATTTAAAGTAGGTGTTAGATTTTCTTTGCTTGATTTTGTTTAAAATATAAGTACTAGTCATAACCTCTTTTGGTTATGTATAGCAAACGCCAATTAAGTTGGCGCGAGGAAGGGGTGCGCAGAAAACGTTTTTAAAAACGTCTACCTCCACTACTCAAGTAATTGTCAGAATACATTTGTCATTGACGTTTAACGGAGCATAATGCATTTGCTAGGGGATCATAAAGTGATATACGCTCAGAGGTTAGAATTATCTGACATTTGATGTAAAACCAAATACAAATCTCCCCACTACTTCTAGTCCTGCGCGAACTTACCCCTACTCGCGCCAACTTAATTGGCGTTTGCTATATGTGTGTGAACATTTCAGTAAAGTAAAGGCTCTAGAAAAAGCCGATTATTAAATATTTTCATTTCTGAACAGTGTATTGTTCTTCTGTACGAGGTACTGGTCCTTCAGACGGGCCTACGCACTGGTTAAGTATCATTTTGGGATACGTTGTTGTTTTGATTTAATTAAGATCGTTATAACCTAATTGTAAAGAACCCAGAATTAAGTATACTTAGTTGCGTTCTACTGAAACTCTTGTTCAGTCACGTATTTAATTTAATTCATATTTTGTTTACTTTAATTTCTTACCTGTTAATACAGGTATACAGATATACTTGCAATTGATACTGTTTATTGTATTCACTGATATGCGCCAGGGGCGTAACAGTTAAATTTCATTTATATTGGTAGATTTAATCCTAGATTTGGGAATTGCCAAAACTTTATTATTGTCTTAGTGATAAATGATTAGTAGTTATATTTCATTAATTTTAGTAGTTAAAATCTTTATTATTGCCTTAGTGCTAATTGTTTAGTAGATATATTTCATTAATTTCAGTAGTTCAAATCTTTATTATTGTCTCAGTGATAATTGTTGCCGTTAAAATTTTGTGCTTTCACCAACTTTTGTTCAAGCTTAATTGCTCTTACGTCGACTTATATTTTTTGTCAATATTTTATTTACGTTAGCCTACTGGTTTTTTTTTATATTAAACTTGTTATAGTTGACGTCTTGTATTTGATTGAATCCTTTCCCACAAGTGTATGAGTTACGCAACTGCGGTGTTAGGTATATTTTTGTTATTCAGTATCAAGTAGTTTGGGGCCAATCTAGTTTTGCTTTTGAGGCTACCTGCATCCCACCCGCTTCCGTGTTACGGGGGTGCTCTGCAGGGGAAATACGGTGGCACTCACATTCCACCTCGCGACCTTGACCCGCGACGCACTCCGAATATCGTTTGAGTTGGGCGGCAGAGTATTTCCTTTGGGACGTTCACCAACAGGTTGGTTCAAGGCAAAGGGGGTGGCCCAGCAGAACATCTCGCTACTTCGTATAACTACTTGTTTTGCAATTAGATTTTGGTCGCGAAAAGTGTAGCAGAGTTACCTGTTGAAGCGTATGTTTGTCGGCCACGAGGTCTGCGAAGATATACTTGGACAAGTATGGAGAGCGATGCTTGGCAGACAGACGAAGAAATCAATTAAATTAATGTGGATTAGCTAAAAAGAATAATTTATATAGAACAATACAGATTACCTTTTAGTTGCGGAGATGCAGGGGCACATGCATCTTGGCCGGTACTTGAACAGCACGGCGTGTAAGATGTTTAACTTACGAGGGCTCTAAAGAGAAGACTGATTCGATGAAGTAACACTGGTCTGTAGGGAATGGTTTGCGGTTTATTGCTCAAGAGAGGGATGTCTTGAATAATAATTAATCAAAAGCGCGACCTGAAGAGTTGCGCTATCGATGACATAAATATTATTAAAATATCCCTTGTAAGTCAACCTTTCAAATGATACGAGACACCATATATAAAAGAAGACGTACGTAATTAAATTAAAACTACTTAATTTAAAATCGAAATGCATATAGAACTTCAGGGACCGTTAAAGGCTTGTTGACGGTTCAAAGCAAGTAGAAAACCAAGGATCTATCGTCTAAAAAGAAATGCTTTCTCTATGTACACAGAAAAATGTCTAAGTTAAGTTTAATATTTTAAAATGTGAGATATTTTGTTACGTTTTGGGAAGCAAAAAGGCCAGTTGGAATATTTATATTTATTTTGATTATTAGTTGAATTAACTTCCTGTCTTTCTTTTCACTTTTCTATTCATTTAATACGTTTTCGAACCCTGTGGATCGGCAACCTCTTTTGCCTGACTTCTTTTGCTCGTTAGATGTCGCCATACCTTGAATCTTCCGACGAACGTGTATGACGTATGTCGGGCCTCGTTCGCTTATCGGGCATCTCGTTCGAACGGCACTTGGTTCGAGAGCTTTGCCGGCTTTGGTTGTGTTTTATCTTTGTGTGTGAACCTAGTCGTTGCGGTAAGAGGTATTATAATCTTTTGAACTTTTACTTATGTGTTTCTTTTATCCTTTATAGGATATAATTTTATTCTACCGCCTATTGGTGTGAGAATTTTTCCGATATTACTGCTGTATTTCTTCGTAGTCTAAAACCTCGTGAAAGGCTGGGCAAGTGAACACATTTTTCCTCACAGCTGTGCATTTTAAATTTTCGATATTTTGGTGGAAAACCCGGTGGAAATAACTACATTCCACCTTCATCAGCGAATTTGATAACGGCGTGGCTTCCTAAAAACAAGGATTTTAGATCGAAATTTTCAAGGGGTCCAAAATGGCGTACTTAAGCGTAATGGCGTACTAAGGCGTAATGGCGGCGTGAATGGCAGCATTTCGTTCGATATATTATACTTTGGAATTGGATAGCCCGTGCAATCCCTTGGAAGGCTTTCTCAATTGATTGAATTTTGGACGATACTAGGAATAATTTTGAAATAGGTGTAAAAATTCTATATCTTGTATTTGGTTATTAATTAAACTTGTGCAATCCAATTAAATTTAACTAATTATCAATTTGTTTACATATAAGTAAGGCTCTAGAGAAGCCGTTCATTCTTTTTTTTTGGGACAGACGTTGTAAAGTAAACTTCATATTTAATAGTATCGTAAGATCCTGATTGATGTAATCGGGTTAGTTTCTATAGGGTTCGATTTTTGCAAGAACTTGCTTTTTGTTTGGATTCTGTAATATTTTGCAATTCCTAACTTTACAACATCTGTTTACTTCTCTGTGTCTCTATATAAATTTTGTTCGTAAAACTATGATAGCGAGCAAGGCATTATTCATTTAATTTTAGAAGATAGGTGTTTGTACATCTGGTTACAAGCATTTGTCTATAATATTATTTTAAACTGGTTGTCTAGCTTCACCGGCTGCCAGGTGTAGAGAGTTTAGTCCTATTGTACGTGTCTAAGATCCATCAGACGGGCCTACGTTCTGTATATTCATTAACTTGGGGTACGTTACTAATTATTATTACTTATGATTTAAACTGTGTAACCATATTGTAAAGAACCTATGATTACGTATACCTAATTTGTGTTCTGCTAAACTCGTTTGGATTGTTATTCAAATAATTCATATTGTTCACAGTACTTCTACCTGTTTATACAGGGTGTTGATCTGACAAGTGAATCTGTTTTAAAGAATACACTGTATTACGCCTGGAGCGTTTCTATTGTATTTTTGGGGAATTAATCTGGGAGACTTTAATCTAAATTTAAAAATTTATCAAAGCTTAATTACTGCCTTGGCGCTTTTGATATGTGATGACATTTCTTTAATTTTTGTAATTGCTAACAGTATTCATTCTTGTTATCTTCTGTTAATTGCGCATTTGACGTCTGGTTATTATGACATTATATATATTCTGAACCTACTTTGAGTTGTTATTAAATTTTGTTATTGTTGATGACATGTGTTTGTTTGATACCTTTCCCACAAGTGTTGAAGTTGAGCAAAGTTCAGATTGATTCGGAAACAAGAAGTAAAGGGGCATTCTCGTTTGCTTTTGGATCTACCAGTGTCCCATCCGCTTCCGTGTTTT
Source organism: Melolontha melolontha (assembly GCA_935421215.2). Classification (NCBI taxonomy): domain Eukaryota; kingdom Metazoa; phylum Arthropoda; class Insecta; order Coleoptera; family Scarabaeidae; genus Melolontha; species Melolontha melolontha. The sequence goes on along the minus strand of OW285240.1, from coordinate 5,162,065 downwards.
CGGGTGCTACTTTGCAGGAAAATACGGTGGCGTCATATTCACCATCAAGCGACCTTGGAACTCGCGACACTCTCCGAAATACGTTAGAGCTGACCGGCAGAGTATTTTCCCCGGGACGTCCACCAACGGGTAGGTTCGAGCAAGAGAGTGTGGCCCTGTTGAACATCTCGCAACCACGAAGATACTTGTTTTATTTTGCTTTGGTCGCAAAAGCGTAGTAATTTAAAAAAACTAATATAATTTAAAAATAAAATTAAACATTATTATATATGCGAAGCATAACACATTTATATCTCGCAGAAATTATTCGTAAAAATGAAGTAAGCGATAACTAATATTTTCATAGCGATGAAAGTTTGTTACAAATAAAAATGGAAAAACCGCGTCAATTTTCACTGTTTTTTTCGATTATTCGTTTTAAAACGGATACAAATGAGATATCGCAAGATATTCTGGACGAAACTGATCGCGCGAAGAAGAATTTGATGCCACATAAGACATAAGTCAGGAAATCAATACGAATAAATTTGAAATTACTGTCAACAACTGACGTATAATTTTAAAATACTAGAACTTGAATATTTTACTTTAAAGTACTAGAACTTGAATGTTCCATTTTTTTGGACCATAAATAATCCGAAAAATCTCATCAGTATGAAATAAAATTAGTAATTGCGCAATTGCGCTATATTTTCCACGGACCACTTTTGCATCTGCTCTTCTGCGTCTACTTAAGTTTGGAGTTGATTTACTTGTAAAGGCCGTTTGACACGACATAAATTTTGTTATAAAATTTACAACAAAAAATATTATAAAATTTATTTGTAAAATTAATAGCACATTTAATGTAAAATTTTAAATAAAATATTATTAGAAAATTTATAGGATTGGTTGTATAAATTATAAAATAAAAACTGCGCGTACGGGCTATGACGGCAGCGCGACGAGGTTAGGCCACAGACAAATCCATGGATGTAGTAACGAGCCATCGAAAAAATTCATAATTGGAGTAGACTGTGAAATTGGGTTGGTACTTTAACCACTTCCACATAATGACGCATTACTTGATGCTTGACAGTTTCATTTGGTTTCATTGTAAAAAAGGTTATGGCATTGAAATGATACTACAACAAAAAAGAAAACAAATTATTTATTTAATATCGAAATCATAATCAAAATTTACATATAGCTACAGAAGTTGTTTAAAATGTTGTCCATTTACATCTAAACACAAACAATTTTCTTAATAAGAGTTTTGAAAAATTTTACACAAACTTATAGTTTCAATGTCAAATAATAAATGTCATTATGTGGAAGTGGTTAAAGTATCAACCCAATTTCACAGTCTACTCCAAATATGAATTTTTTCGATGGCTCGTTATACCGTGTGGCCGCCATCGATAGCGCGATGCATGTATTAGCAACTACTGGTCGACTATAATGGGCGTGCCAACTTGAAATGCCACACCGACAGCGGGCGTATTATAAGAATTCATTTTCGTGATATTTATTTATCATTCTTTCGCAAAATTGCATACGGCGATAATAATCATCGGGAAAAGGTACTTGTGAACTTGTAAATTTGTATGAACGATATTTATTAGTACGTAAAATATTTTGAGCCGTTATTTTGCTGATACCCAATTCGCGGGCAATTTATCGAGACGACATAGTGGGATTTACTTCGACTAAAGCACATACTCGAATTTCTATATCACTTATATTCTTATCCGGAACAACTTTACTTTTATTAGTTACTATAGAAAATGTAGTTTCGAACCGATTAACTGTCCTACGAATGGTGCTTGCATTGGGAATTTGACTTTCAGGGTAATTAGCTGCAAATAAAACTCGAGTTACTTCCGCGGAATTACCACCGTAAAATTGTTTAATCATAAAGAGTTTTTGCTCCGGTGTATAATACTCCATTTTTTAAATGACCGTTACGTACACCAATAACGCGGTTTATTAAATATTGTGAGCGAGTAGTTCCCCTGACGATATAAACATTGCAACTAACACCCATATGCGGGAGCGACAGCTAATGCGCTTGCGCGACTACACCGTCTAAATGTGAATTTATTGGACAAATACGAGTGCATCATAGGGATATGCGATATACTAGGCTCTCTTGTAATCCATTGGAACATTGCGTCTACTTCTTTACCGTTCTAACACACGGACACCTCTGTGTGTTTTGCTTACACTACAGGTTTCGCTATAGTGCAGACGCACGCGGCCACATGGTATATGGATTGCCTATGCGTATTACGAATTGACTCCAACATTAGAGAGAGAAAATTGTAAGCGAGATAGAGCTAGTACTCGAGTTCGTATTCTGATAGTGAATTATTTTGAATAGTTAAATCAGTTTTATTTTAAGCACGTGGTGAAATTGCATTAAGTAAAGTTACAACTGTTTGCATCTATCATTATTAATGATAGATGCAAACAGTTGTAACTTTATATTAATGATTCATTAATATAAACAGTAGTAGTTTTATTTTGCGTTATAGTTTGTGTAAAAGATGGTCATTTCGTGTTCCGTTTATGGTTGCACAACCCGTTTTGTTAAAAATAGTAATAGGTAAGTGTACTTATTTTTACATTTTTCTATCATATAGCATGTATTTTAAATTTATAGATTCTCTTGTGACCACAGTTACGGAAAAAATGGATTATAACATTAAAAAGAAAAGATTTTGAACCTTCAAAAACAGCAGTAATTTGTAGATGTAGTGCAAATGATTACGAAATAAATGTCCATGGCAATAGAATCTTGAAGAAAGGTTCTATACCAACGAATTTTAAATCTAGACGAGTCATTGTACGCACTTCAAATAGAGAAAGTGGAAACGAAATTCGAGAGCTACACAATAGCGAAATTGAGGAAACACAAAATACAAGATTTTAAGCACCTGTGGAAAAATTGGTTGTTGAGGCTTCAAGCTCCCAATGTATCTAAATGAAAAATTTTAATGAGAGGAAAATATAAGAAGTAAATATATTATCAATTATACAAAATATAAATCTTATATTGTAGGAAAAGAACAGAACCACACTACTTTAGAGATTTTGAAGGACACAACATTTAGAGGATATAAAAAGAAAAAAATATTGGTTGACATCTCAGAAAATAGTTAAAACACTGAAACATAAATGTAAATATTGCTTCCACATTTTACGACGCTAATTATTCGAATTTTTTAATAGAAAAAATTTCGCCCGGGCGAATTTTTTCAATTAAAAAATTCGAATAATTAGTGTCGTAAAATGTAGAAAGCAATATTTACATTTACCTTACTTCGCAAAAATGCAATTAATTTGCAATTGAAACACAAAGTTAAATACTTTGAAACAAAAACAAGAAGAATGAAAAATCAAATTAAAACGTTATTAAATCTAGTTGTGTTTTACTACCCATGTGTTTTCTATTGCCATCTATTACTAACTTTTTTAATCTAATCAGTTTCTCATACTACTGTTCCAATTATATTAGTAGAACTGCTTCCTTTGAAATATCTTCTATGGCATATTTTGATGTAATTGGAACATGCATATATATGCATATCATCTAATATCAGATTTGTTGGTTTATAGGCAGCAGACACAACTGATTCCAAATTACAGAAAACAGCATATATTAATAGATCAGTTAAATATGTTGCAAAGGATTACATACCTGGTAAATAAAGTGTTGGTATGGCCTTTGATATTAGTTCTTCCTTGTTAAATATTGTGCCTCAAAACTTTCTACAAATAGTAGGTACGTGAATATCGTCTATTCTAATTTAACATATTTTTGTGGCATTAATCAACTGTTGAAACCTGCATGATGTTGCTTTTGGAAATGCATGAAGTATAGACCCTTCTTGTATACAATTTGCTGCTTAACACCATGTCACATTGAATAATTCAAAAAATTTAAAATTTATATATTATATACATGTATATAACGATTTGTTTCCTATTTAATATTTACGGTAAACCTGCAGAATGAAGCACCCATCCAAATTTCCCGCTACGAATATAGCAAACTTACTGCAACGTTGTCAAATCTCTTATTTAATTTATTTCTCATTGTTAATTCACCTTATTTTCCAGTCATTAATTTACGTTAATTTGTAATTTTTATATGTTATAGGTACTCCTAATTTATATGTTATAATTTAGTTAGAACTTAAAATACATTGTTAAATGGTTCGTCTTGGTATAAAATTATTTTGCGGTTATATTAACAAATATTTACACATCGCTCTAAATCACCATTCTTTATATTAGTAGTGCATTTGGCAACGTTGCTCGTATATTGCCGATATATGATTGGTTATGCTCATCCGTAAATGTCAGTTGAAATGGGAACTTGATTCTGCATGTTTACCATATTTACATAGACTGCGCATTAAGTAATATAAAAAAAAAATAGTAATAATCGTTCGGTTACTTAAAATTGGATCAAATCTTCAACTTTTGCCAAATTCAACCACGTTTTCACTTTATCTACAAAGTTTACTTTTCTAACTAGGTTAAGTTAACTGCTACATGTATAAAATGAAACTAAAAGAAACGCCCAGTTATGGTCAAGACAGGTAATTTACCGGCAAGTTTCTGTATCTAGTGCTATCTTGAAGTCATATCCTAACATTAAAACACTATCTCAATACTTCCCATTTAACGTTGTACCCGTTGGGTTAGGCTAGATATCACGTGGGAAGTTGGCATCAGAACATCAAACAAATAATATTATCGAAAACATGTCACTGAACTTAAAATGCGCATACTGACTCACAAATTTTTTAATAAATTTTTCAAATCGTGTCAGTTTTATTTTTTTCTTACAATTATATTTTACAACTTTGAAGGTCAAAGGCATAGTATTTTATATTTTTATTGTAAATTTTATACCAAAATTTATGCCGTGTCAAACGACCTCAAGACTTACTGTACAAAAACACGCAATTAAATACTTTATGCATTTATTTTGGGAATATAAGCATGTTATATTACATGTAAAATTGGTTCTAACATATCTCATTTACTGATTAGTATGTTCACAATATTGGATAAAAAACATTAAAAAACATCAATATAAAACTTAAAAAAGATATATCACTTACACAGATTATCATATTGACTTAGTTTATCTAGATTACTATCGTATAAATTAATTACAGTCTTATGAAATAGTAAAAAACTAATTATTCTTTTTCATTGACACTAACATAAGTTTTCCTTTTGTTATTCATTTTTGTTACTAACTGGAAACACAAAAGCTTGTTTATTATAAAATGTAGGTTGTACATACTATTTCTACTGGTGTTCAATTATGGAAATGGTTTACACTACAATCTTGTGTTGCAAGAAATCACTTGCTAGTGGACTCTTATGATGACATCACAAATTATGAAATTTATTACCAATTACAATATCAACTGTCAATTTTTCTTTGACTTAAGTAGACGAAGTAGTTGAGTCATACATCAAATATTAATATCAAAGGCAATAAAATATCAATTTGAATATTGTAATTGTTATATATATATTAAAATATGTGTTGCGTAACAAATTTCAATAAAACCAAAATATTGTATATTTTTAATTCTGTTTTAATTAAATGAAATACTATCAATACTATCATTCAATGTGATATCATAATTATTCAGATCCACTATTATAATCACATGGGCATTTAATCAGTTTGCCTGAGTATTGGCAGAGTAGATTAAGTTATAACTGGACATCGTACACTTGACATACATAATAATAACAGTTAGATAAATAAATACTCTATAATTAAAAAGGTACGATGACTTAATTATAACTTGGCACCTTGCAAAATTACTATCTTATCTTTTCTAAATATTTTTGTTTGTGCTTCGTGAGCATATCAATTACTGTAACTAATGTTCTAATATTGGGATTCACTTTTGCAACTGATTGTAACTCTAAAAGCTGAGCTACACATATATGGTGCAGAGTTGCCAGTTCTTTTGCGGTATCTGCATTTAGAGACGGGTGAATTGTGCCTGGATCGCCAATTGCTGAGAGTTGATCCAGAAATACCATCATCCGTTCTTTGTTCTTTAAAATAAATGGATTTACGACTTCCATATAAGTTTCCTAAAAAAAAAGTAGAAATAAGCGCGGAATATATACAGAAAATACATACAACACAAATAAAAATATGTAATTGTAAACAAATAAAAGGGAAAATATAAACCGCATGAACGAGCGTCCTATAGTTATACGCCGCTCGTGATTCGATAACGTGCACGTCATCAACAGAATTTTCAGAATCGCCAGCACAAAAACAATAAACGTAGTATAATGTAAAATATTTGTCTTTCTGGGTTCCTTTAAATAAAACTAAAGGTAGTTTAAAACACACTATATTAATAATAAAGCATACTATATTAATAACAAATCACACTAAATACCAATTTAAAACTATTGCTAACAATAAGAATATTTATTTCACAATAAGTATTTATTTACATTTATACAAGGTATCCCGTTATCGTTATGTTCAAATTTTAGGAGTGTAAAGTAGACTTCATTTCAAGTAACAAAAACGCAAAACTTGTATATCCATTTTTATTTGTTTCAAAGTTACAGATCTATGAATGTGATTGTCAGATCATGAAAAAAAATGTAATCCTAAAGTCAATACAAACTGATTTTATTTAAAAAAAGTTATACGATTCAATAACAGGCCTGTGATTGTTAACGTCGCATAATAAAATGTTATCCTAAAATAAATAAACACGTGTCGTAGTACATACAGTAATTTCTTGGAGATCTACAAAAAAGAGTACTGGAAATTGATTTATGATAAAGAACGTTCTTACTTATTTCGTAAGTGCTGAACCATGAATATCATACAATAAACAAATGTTCAGATGACTGTTGACGTTGCATTTTTTAATAAACATTACGCAACAGCTTATTAGTGAGTGAACACGTTTTCTTTATTCAAAATGCCTTACCGATTTTTTTCTCATGAGTATGCGGACATACATTTTGTGTATAGCTACAGCATGGCACGTCAAGCAGTTATTGAATACCGACATCGGTTTCACGATAGGCGCATTCGTCATTACAGAACGTTTCTGGAAGTACACAGACAATTTCGGGACTGCGTGATTATCTTTTCGATCGAGGAGTAAATTTGCCAGCAGACTTAGAAGAAGAAGCAGTAGCTATTGTCACAATGGATCCAACTCTCAGTGTACGTCGAATCGCTAGACAAATAGGAGTGCCACGAACGATAGTTTGGCGAATTTTAAAACGTGAGGGCTTATATCCATATCACTATCGCAGGGGACACGGTTTGCTTGAGGCAGACCAGTACGTTCGTCTACTTTATTCTACCTGGATATTAAGACAGTCGCTTTATTTTAATTTCTGCAGAACAGCCCTCTGGACAGATGACTCTGCGGTCACGAGAAGTGGTGTTACAAATCTGAGAAACCTGCGCAGGTGGTCATCAGAAAATCCCAAAGCTATACGCCCATCTAAATTTCAACATGAATTTTCTATTAACGTTTGGGCGGCCCTAATCGATGACTTGTTGATTGGTCCTGTCGTCTTCCTGGGAGGTTAAATGCGGACAATTACCTTCAATTTCTTATTGACGAACTGGCAGGTCTTTTAGAGGATGTTCCACTGAATGTTCGACGAGACATGTGGTTTCACATGGTTGGGGCACCACCACATTTCGGAATTGCTATCCGAAATTGGGTTAACGTCAATTATCCAAGATGGATTGGTCGAGGTGGTCCTGTTGCATGGCCACCCAGATCACCCGATCTTAATCCCCTTGACTTTTATTTATGGGGGTACATGAAAAATTTAGTCTACGCGCAAGTTTCGAACATAAGAGAAGAGTTGTTGGACCGTAATCACCTGGCTGCCGAGAAAATCCGACAAAACAAGTATGAAATTCGGATAAGTACTTCTTCTGTTGGCTTACGGGCACAAGCCCTGCATTCAACAAGGTGGACATTTCGAAAATATTATTAATTGAACTTTTTTAAAAAAAATCAGTTTTTATTGACTTTAGGATTACATTTTTTTTCATGATCTGACAATCACATTCATAGATCTGTAACTTTGAAACAAATTAAAATGGATATACAAGTTTTGCGTTTTTGTTACTTGAAATGAAGTCTACTTTACACTCCTAAAATTTGAACATAACGATACGGGACAGCATGTATAAATTTTGCTATTCCCATGGCCGAATGAAAGTGTGAAAGGAAGATGGTTTTTATTATTAGTTATAAGTATTTTCGAAAACAATTTTATTATATATTTTGTAAATAAAACGGAAGAGCCCAAAGAGGACAATGGCAGATAAGACCACAGATTCACCTTTCTTTCGTGTACAATTGTAGTGGCTATTATCATACAAAGCATTTATTGCTGTTAAGGTCGCGTTGTAAAATATCGTATCTCTCTCGTATTATTATTGTTATCCGTATAAACGCAATTGTTTCAAAAACTATAGCTTGGCGGCGCCACAAAACAGCGGCTAAGTTGATAGGCAAGAGGTGTGCAGAAGTACATTGGGGTAAGACATACTGTAGTATATAGCGTTGCGCATCTTTATATATTCCTTTAATCAACGGTTCAGCTTATTGTTGCCAATTAAATGTCAGTTTTGATTTAAAGTAGTTATAATTATATTCTAAAAAAACTGACATTTAAATCATGGCGAATAAAACTTCAAATCGAAACTGACATTTAATTCATGTCAAATAAAAATTCAAATCGAAACTGACATCCAACCAACATGTAGAACCAACAGCAGGCTGAAGCTCTCAAAGACAGTGATGCTTGCAACCATGGCCATCCCTTATCTAAACAATTTTTGCTCATATGGTATTTTGTTATTATTTCATATTACATATTGCACTTATATCCTAAATACAGCAAGTTTGACATTAGCGTTTACTACCCTAACCTAAAATGTTAACAAATTGATTTTGCCAATGGATTTTGCAAATGATTTCGCAACATTGTTTTGACATCATTGACGACGTGCACGTCTTCGAATCGTGAACGGATACCTATAGTATTCGGTATGCTGCTAAACACATGTGGACAGATTAAGGTATCGCACATTTCAGTTAGTGCTTGTTTTGAACATCTATTCTAATAAAATTATTCGGAATTATTATTCACTATTCTTTTAGAGAATTTTGCATTTAATATACATACATATCGTGCATTCAAAAAAAATCTGCCTCTAGTGAGGCATGATTTCTAAGTAACATCAAAAAGCATGTCCTAACTTTACTAATACGAATTTCTTAAATAACAGTTACATCTAAATGAATGACGGCTTTAGAAAATTACAAGGTTAATTGCTAGGTTATAATCTTCCTGTCATAAGTAAACAAAATTCCGTGTTATCGTATATTTCCAAAATGTCATCTATTGCTGGAACAGGTAGTGCGCAAATTAAGTCATCTATATATTTATGTATGAATGCAAATTCAAATGGAAGTATTTTAAGTATGTTATTTAAGCAAAAATCCATTACTAAGTTAGCAAGGACCGGGCTGAGTGAACCCATAGGATATCCGAATTTCTTTACAACTGTCATCCTCTTATCCTTATCCTTTTATGTTTCATCTTTTGACAGAAAACATGTGATTGGGCGAAAATTTCTTTTGTTCGTCACAATTACACGTGTTCGTTTCTTTTAAATGTGTTGTCCCTACATTTTGAACTGTAACTTCAAAATCAATTATGTGTACGCTAGTTGTTATTAGTCAGATTACTTTTAAAACATTGTAAACGTTATGTATAGTGAGGCGGGTAATTTCTCCATAGAAAAAATAGTTCACATTTGTAAGTATTAACGACTTTATATAGTTACTAAGTAGTTAATTTGTTTTCATCTGTTCTTAAAGTGACCCCTTGAGGAAGCATACAATCTTTATGCGAAATAATGGGAGAAAAACTAAAGAACTGACATAAGTAATAGTTTAATTTTGCTGGATTTCTCAAAAAAAATTCCCTTCCATACATGTTCTAACGGCAAAAACTCCTGGTCTAATGTATATATATAACGAGCCATCGAAAAAATTCATAATTGGTGTAGACTGTGAAATTGGGTTGGTACTTTAGCCACTTCCACATAATGACACATTACTTGATGCTTGACAGTTTCATTTGGTTTCATTGTAAAAAAAAGGTTATGACATTGAAATGATACTACAACAAAAAAAAAAACAAATAATTTATTTAATATCGCAATCATAATCAAAATTTACATATAGCTACAGAAGTTGTTGAAAATGTTGTCCATTTACATCTAAACACAAAATAAATTTGTTTGTTGGGTCACTACTGAAATGGATGTTTTTGGATTTTCATCAATAATATGCTGAAGGGCTTCAATATTATCAGCTGTACGTTTAGATAGCCGTCCACTTCCAGTTTTTCGGCCGACGCTACCAGTCTCTCTGAATAACTTTACACAATTTGTCAAAACATTGTAAAAATAATTGTGGTCAAACACTAATTCAGGATGTTCTTCACTAAAATCAGCCATGCATTCCGTAATTGAATACTGCCACTCACCATTTACTTTCACACCTGTACGGAAGTAACATTCGATAATTTTTGCTTTTTGTTCTATGTTGAATACCATTTTTTTAATAAATTTAATTTTCTTAATAAGAGTTTTGAAAAATTTGACACAAACTTATAGTTTCAATGTCAAATAATAAATGTCATTATGTGGAAGTGGCTAAAGTACCAACCCAATTTCACAGTCTACTCCAATTATGAATTTTTTCGATGGCTCGTTATATATATATATATATATATATATATATTTCTTGACCTTTGTATGTCAAGTAGATTAAATTAGATTTAAGGTCTGTTTTACTTTGATATGTATATATTTAAAGCAATCTTACATGTTTCGACACAAGTGTCTTTTTCAAAGACTTATTTTCAAAGACTTATATATATATAGAATCAAATAAATTAAAAGCGGGCAAGCGGTCTGTCAATTAAAAAACTCATTTATTAAGTATCCCTATATTTCGCAACAACTTTGTTGCTTCTTCCAGAGATACTACAAGATTAATGAGAAATAACATTAAATAAATATGAGTATAAAGCAGTAGTAAAATACATACAAAATGTAGAGTTGACAAAATAATAAAATTGACGTACTATCGTGAGCAATTGAAAGTAAACGCACTATTATAGCTGCGTAAATTTTACCAAATTGTCAAGCTAATGTCATTTATGTTATGATTAAATGCTGACACTGACACTTCAAAAGTACTGTATACATTAGATAAAAAAATTTCGACATGCCAACATAAAAAAGTGTTAACTTTCAATTGCTCACGATAGTACAAGGACAATAAAACTGATTAGATTTAAAACTTAAAGTAACTATAGATACAACCCTTTAAAACCGAAAAACGAAACATATAGCAAAAAACTAAAGTCACAAGTATATAAAAAAAATAATGCAATATAAATTTAACAATATATGGACCAAATAACAAAACAATTTTTAGATGGTCAACTAACCGTCAAACCAAGTATTTGTTATTTGGTCCATATATTGTTAAATTTATATTGCATTATTTTTTTTTTTATGTATCTATACTTGTTACTAGTTTTTTGCTATATGTTTCGTTTCATATTTTTCATGTTTTAACTTTTACATATACAAGTTTTTTAAAGGTTTTAAAGGGTTGTATCTATAGTTACTTTAAGTTTTAAATCTAATCAGTTTTATTGTCCTTGTACGTCAATTTTATTATTTTGTCAACTCTACATTTTGTAAGTATTTTACTACTGCTTTATACCCTTATTTATTTAATGTTACTTCTCATTAGTCATGTAGTATCTCCGGAAGAAGCAACAAAGTTGTTGCGAAATATAGGGATACTTAATAAATGAGTTTTTTAATTGACAGACCGCTTGTCCGCTTTTAATTTATTTGATTCAATATATTACGGTCGATAATTTCGTTTAAATTATATATATGGTAAATTCAATCAGTTGGCGATTAAAGGTCTGGCTTTACTTCAAAGTATATATATTTAAAACAACCCTACATGTTTTGGCAATGATGCCTTTATCAAGGATATAAAATATAAATATGATTTATATTTTATACTTTACCAGCGCTTCGCGTGCTATATATGTACTACATGAACAGCTATGATAGTGTGAGGTTGGTTATAGAGGTATTTGCGAATACACGTAGGTGTAATTCGAACGGAAAGCATTTATAAATAACACGCACATTTATTTCAGTTAAAGCTAACGTTGCTTGGCTAAACTAAGTAGCGGTCTTTAATAATACTATGTGAGCCGAAAAGACTGAAATAGTTGGCACCTTTCACCTTTCTAGTGTGTTTTTTATTTTAAGATTTAATTCAGGTTAGAATGACATTAATTTGACGTTTGATATGTTGTAGTTAATGTGAACGCCTATGCGCATTGTTTATAAATGTCACGAATGTCAAAGTGTAGTAGTTGTCAGATCACCACCAACTTTAACACTAAAATCAATGGAACCAAATATTTCAGTCTTTTTGGCTCACATAGTATAAGTATTGTGTAACTGCAAAATAATTATACAATAAAATAATAAAAATGGCTTTAAAAATTCTGCTACTTTTGCTGCAAATATCAAAAATTGACAACTGTAAAGCAGGCTTAATATATATATATATATATATATATATATATATATATATATATATATATATATATATATGAAATGATGGTTTCTCGGGTTCTTGGCCGCGTGTGAGATGTGTCCTGAGAAGTATTGTTGTCTCGACGTTTCGACGGGATCGCACTCGTCATTTTCTAGAGTTGTTCTTTCACTTGACGCTGAAGAGTAACTGCCGATCGTGTCCTCGGGTGTCTGCTATTATGTTGCACTATGGGAGGTGGGGGTTGCGCTGCTGCCGTCGTGCGTACACGGCTTCGCGTGATTGGTCCGGGTGTCTGTGATTCCTGTGTGGGGGCGTGTACCTGTCTCGATGTGTTGTGTTTCGCATGAGTCTTGATTTGCATGCCGGCTAGGAGTGGCTTCCAGGTGTACGCTAAACGTTGGCCGTCGTCGCGTTTGTTTAGACTTTTGGGTCTCTTTTCTATTTCAATCGCTTCTCTAGTAATTCTAGTAGATAGACTTTCGCTCTTCGCTAGGATCTTCGTATTCTCGAAGTCAATAGTGTGCCCCGTTAGGAGGCGGTGTTGTGCTAGAGATGATGTTGTTTGTTTCTTGAAGACTGCGTTTATGTGTTCCTCTTTTCTCACGCTTATTCGCCTGTTCGTCTGGCCTACATAGGATTGTTCGCATTCTGAGCACGGCACTTCGTAAACGCCTTGGTCTTCAAGTGGAATTTTATCTTTCGCGTTGACTATTTTATCGGCTATTTTTCCCTGTGCTGTAAAGATGGTGTCTATGTTGTGTTTTCTTAGTATTCTACCGATTTTGTCTGTGGTACCCTTTATATATGGTAGAAAGGCCTTTGATGTAAATTCCTCTTTTTCCCGTTTTTCTGCTCTATTGTGTCTGGCTTTGTCTATTGTTCTTTGTGAATACCCGTTATCAAGAAGAGCGTTTCTAATATTTCTTCTTTCTTCGTTTTTATGTTCATCGTCTGTTAGTCGTTCGGATCGTAGAACTAGGGTTTTCACTACTGAGTTCAATTGTGCCGGATGATGATGCGATTGTGCTTTTAAGTACCTATTTGTGTGTGTAGGTTTCCGGTAAACGGTGTGTCCCAATGTTCCATTTTCTTTTTTGATCACTAACACATCTAGAAAAGGTAGCTTCCCTTGTTCTTCTACCTCCATTGTAAACTTAATTTTCGGATGTTCGCAGTTTAGTTGGTGTAAAAAGTCTTGTAGTTTTTCTTTGCCATGTGTCCATATTACAAATGTATCGTCGACGTAGCGCAGCCACATTTTCGGTTTGTTCTTACAGGTGTTTAGAAAGTTTGTTTCAAAGTTCTCCATGAATAAGTTCGCTATAATCGGTGATAGCGGGGAACCCATCGGTGCGCCTTCGACTTGTCGATATTTCTGGTTGTTGTATGTGAAATATGTGTTTATAAGGCAGTGTTCTATCAGGTTAATTTTAGCCTTTTGTACTTGATACTGGTTTTCTAATATGGATATGGTCTCTGCGATTGGCACCTGCGTAAATAGAGATGTCACATCGAAGCTGACTAGCAGGTCCGTTGGTTGAACATGAACGTTTTTTATCAGTTCAATGAAATGATCTGCATTCTTTACGTAGGGCGCCATTTGTTCTGCGTGTACCTGAAGTTCTTGTGCCAGGTATCGTGCTAGAGCTTGTGTTGGTGATCCAATAGAACTAACAATCGGACGAAGTGGTACATCGGGTTTATGTATTTTTGGGAGTCCGTAGAGTTTTGGACATCGGGACGATTTTTCCCGGGGGATGGTCTGCTTCTTTATTTCTTCGCTCAGCGGTGTTGCGTTTATTTTTGCTTTGGTTACTTTTTCTAAGTACGTTGTAGGGTCCGTGTTGATTATTTTATATGACGGGTCGTCTAGCAGTGATCTTATTTTGTTGTCGTAGTCGGTTTTGTCTAATACTACGGTGGCGTTTCCCTTGTCGGCAGGTAGAACTATGATGTTAGTGTCCTTTTGAATATCTTTCAAGGCTAGATGTTCATCTCTTGTGATATTTCTCTTTGGTGGTTTTGCCTTTCTGATGATGGTGGACACTTCCTGTCGTATTATTTCTGCGTTGTTCTGTTCGACTTTCTGTAGAGCTGATTCTACCCCGCATATGATATCTTCTACCGGAATGCGAGTTGGTGTTATCGCAAAGTTAAAACCCTTCTCTAGAACGCTGATGGCCGCTTCGCTTAGTGTTTTTTGTGATAAGTTGTGTACTGTTCTTGTAGTTTTGTTGGTAATTGCACTTGTAGTCGGTTGCTGTTTCACTCGTAAATGTTCGAATTTCCGTTTCTGTGTGTTTGTTCGGATGTCGGAATCTGTTTCTGCCCTGAATGTACATAAGGTGTCTATTTTCTCCCATAGCAGCGGGTGTAGTTGTTTAGTTAGCAGTAAGTGTGCGTCTAATGCGCACTTGTCGGTTTCCTCGAGTTTTCGCCGGTTTTGGTGTATTAATTCCCGTAGTAATGCCTTGCTCGCTCGTGTTAATATGTTCGTCGATTTTGTCGTTTTGCTGTGAAACGATAATCTGCAGCAGTTGGGGATGAGATCTTGGTCCCGGCATCGGCGTAGAAAGGCTAGGTCGCATAACAGGCGTGCTTTCTTGCAGCGTAGTTTCTCGAATTTCTTCGAAAGATGATGGAAACGGAAATTCGAACATTTACGAGTGAAACAGCAACCGACTACAAGTGCAATTACCAACAAAACTACAAGAACAGTACACAACTTATCACAAAAAACACTAAGCGAAGCGGCCATCAGCGTTCTAGAGAAGGGTTTTAACTTTGCGATAACACCAACTCGCATTCCGGTAGAAGATATCATATGCGGGGTAGAATCAGCTCTACAGAAAGTCGAACAGAACAACGCAGAAATAATACGACAGGAAGTGTCCACCATCATCAGAAAGGCAAAACCACCAAAGAGAAATATCACAAGAGATGAACATCTAGCCTTGAAAGATATTCAAAAGGACACTAACATCATAGTTCTACCTGCCGACAAGGGAAACGCCACCGTAGTATTAGACAAAACCGACTACGACAACAAAATAAGATCACTGCTAGACGACCCGTCATATAAAATAATCAACACGGACCCTACAACGTACTTAGAAAAAGTAACCAAAGCAAAAATAAACGCAACACCGCTGAGCGAAGAAATAAAGAAGCAGACCATCCCCCGGGAAAAATCGTCCCGATGTCCAAAACTCTACGGACTCCCAAAAATACATAAACCCGATGTACCACTTCGTCCGATTGTTAGTTCTATTGGATCACCAACACAAGCTCTAGCACGATACCTGGCACAAGAACTTCAGGTACACGCAGAACAAATGGCGTCCTACGTAAAGAATGCAGATCATTTCATTGAACTGATAAAAAACGTTCATGTTCAACCAACGGACCTGCTAGTCAGCTTCGATGTGACATCTCTATTTACGCAGGTGCCAATCGCAGAGACCATATCCATATTAGAAAACCAGTATCAAGTACAAAAGGCTAAAATTAACCTGATAGAACACTGCCTTATAAACACATATTTCACATACAACAACCAGAAATATCGACAAGTCGAAGGCGCACCGATGGGTTCCCCGCTATCACCGATTATAGCGAACTTATTCATGGAGAACTTTGAAACAAACTTTCTAAACACCTGTAAGAACAAACCGAAAATGTGGCTGCGCTACGTCGACGATACATTTGTAATATGGACACATGGCAAAGAAAAACTACAAGACTTTTTACACCAACTAAACTGCGAACATCCGAAAATTAAGTTTACAATGGAGGTAGAAGAACAAGGGAAGCTACCTTTTCTAGATGTGTTAGTGATCAAAAAAGAAAATGGAACATTGGGACACACCGTTTACCGGAAACCTACACACACAAATAGGTACTTAAAAGCACAATCGCATCATCATCCGGCACAATTGAACTCAGTAGTGAAAACCCTAGTTCTACGATCCGAACGACTAACAGACGATGAACATAAAAACGAAGAAAGAAGAAATATTAGAAACGCTCTTCTTGATAACGGGTATTCACAAAGAACAATAGACAAAGCCAGACACAATAGAGCAGAAAAACGGGAAAAAGAGGAATTTACATCAAAGGCCTTTCTACCATATATAAAGGGTACCACAGACAAAATCGGTAGAATACTAAGAAAACACAACATAGACACCATCTTTACAGCACAGGGAAAAATAGCCGATAAAATAGTCAACGCGAAAGATAAAATTCCACTTGAAGACCAAGGCGTTTACGAAGTGCCGTGCTCAGAATGCGAACAATCCTATGTAGGCCAGACGAACAGGCGAATAAGCGTGAGAAAAGAGGAACACATAAACGCAGTCTTCAAGAAACAAACAACATCATCTCTAGCACAACACCGCCTCCTAACGGGGCACACTATTGACTTCGAGAATACGAAGATCCTAGCGAAGAGCGAAAGTCTATCTACTAGAATTACTAGAGAAGCGATTGAAATAGAAAAGAGACCCAAAAGTCTAAACAAACGCGACGACGGCCAACGTTTAGCGTACACCTGGAAGCCACTCCTAGCCGGCATGCAAATCAAGACTCATGCGAAACACAACACATCGAGACAGGTACACGCCCCCACACAGGAATCACAGACACCCGGACCAATCACGCGAAGCCGTGTACGCACGACGGCAGCAGCGCAACCCCCACCTCCCATAGTGCAACATAATAGCAGACACCCGAGGACACGATCGGCAGTTACTCTTCAGCGTCAAGTGAAAGAACAACTCTAGAAAATGACGAGTGCGATCCCGTCGAAACGTCGAGACAACAATCCTTCTCAGGACACATCTCACACGCGGCCAAGAACCCGAGAAACCATCATTTCATCATACAACCGCGAGAACATCAAAATTATCATATATATATATGTATATATATATGTATATATATATATATATATATATATATATATATATATAAAGATAATCGTGACCTTTGTATGTTATGGTAAATTCAATTTGTTGGCGATTTAAGGTCTGGTTTCACTTCAAAATGTATATATTTAAAACAATCCTACATGTTCGGCTTTTTCAAGGAATATAAAATATAAATGACAGTATATTAATGTCATACATTTGTAGTTTCTATGGATAAAATTATTCAAAGATACATTCCAATTGAATAATAATAAATCATGCCTTAGTACTCGTATATTAATATACTGTCATTTATATTTTATATTCCTTAACCAGACCTTAAATCGCCAACAAATTGAATTTACTATATATATATATATATTGACAGTCACATACCTTTCCGCCAAATTCAATTAAATTAGCGAGATTCTGAAGACATTTAGCGACCATTATTAAACTCCGAGTTGCCATTTGACTAGGCTGCTCACTCACAAGACCAAACTGGCGTGGGTTCAGTAAAGCTGGGCACAATAATCGCAAAAATATGAAGCCCGACACTACTCTCGTGCGAACGAAACGATCGCCTGGCCATTTTCCAACAACAGCTCTTTGAAGGCATCCGCAAATGTATCTTACTGGTCTTGGTAATACTTCCAAAGACATAAATATCGAATATATTACCTGTGAAAAGAATATAAAATGATAATTTTAAAACAATAGCTCTAACGATACACATTATACCTAATACTATCATAAATACTGTTACATGTATTTTTAGTTGTAGTTTTCATAACAATTTTTACAGCATTTAATGACCAATAAATAAGTAACAAATATTTCACCAAATTATTCAAAATGACCTCCATTTGCCTTAACACAGGACTTTAGACGCTCCGGCCATGCATCTATTGCAGCACGTACGTTCTTTTTTGGGAAATTTTTCACTGAGTGCCTTAAGGATTGCTTCAGAGAGTCCGAATTCGAATGTCTTTTAGAAAACATTATATTTTCTAAATCCGACAATAACTTGTAATTTAAGAGATTAAGGTCCGGACTAGAGGAAGGCCAATCATCCGGAGAAATAAAATTCGGTACGTTGATCTGAGTCACTGTTGAGTTGTTCTGGTCTTGTGGGCCGGTGCTGAATCTTGTTGGAATGTAAATGGTTCACTGTTAAACAATGTGGCTCAATGGTTTAACAACGCAATCCAAAACATTTTCCTGATACAAGGCTGCTGAGGTTTTAACCCCTTTTCACAAAAATGAATGTTTGTTACTCCTTCATAACTGACTCCCCACCAAACCATTGTTCTTGGAACCAACTGTTTTGCGTCTTTTGATGATCTAGCATAAATCCTGTCATTTTGTTTATTAAAAGATCCCTCAACAGTGAAAATCTTTTCATATGTGAAAAGGGTTCGCTGATGTTAATTCGCGTATCGAGTCAGAAGTTGTTGCGATTTTTGTTTCCGTTTTCTTTTTAAGTCATCGGTAAGAAAACGTCCGATGTATCTTTTATATGCTTTTAGTCCAAGGTCTTGATTTATAATACGCGACATTGATTGGCTCGATATTTTCATTTCGTGGCTCATCACTTTTTGTTTCCTCAATGGATAACGCCTAATTTGCGCTTTTCGCGGTGATGAACAAGACTAGTATAGTGAAATTCATTTAGCAGTTCAGATTCAATATTTGAAAAAAAAATATCTGTATTTTTTGAGGTTATGAAATATTTTATTTTGTATTTCCATTGTTAATTAAAGATTCCTCATTTGTACCTTGAGATCATCTACTACATTATTAATACAATAAATTTTTGTGGTAAGTTCACCCAAACCGCCTGAATCTGTATTTGAAGACGTTACAAAACCAATTTACGTTTGATTTTGATTCCAAAAGTTTAATTTCGGATGGCTTATAAAAAGAACAGGAATTATTATCGCATTGGATCTTTCACTGGCACATTTTAGAGTTTTACTTTCCATCAGGATCTCACTTAAAATCAAACACTTCTCACACCGATATTTAGTGGCCGCCATTGCAGATATACTTTCCTTTGTTATATTAAGCTAATAAATCACGCGAAATTCTAACTATATATAAATAGCAATTACCGAAAATAGCTGTGGTTACGAATTATTTTGTAAATTTTCTATTTTTATTAAATATACAGAGCCTAAACTCCATAAAAATAAATATGCTAGATGATTTAGTATCGGGAGTTCGATAACTATTTTTAAAATACCTGATCAAGTGTTTGAAGCAGAAATTCTGCATTGCTACAAGCTTCATCAGGTGAGTCCATTTTATTCGGATTTAATTCAGCACTCTGTTTACTTTCTAGCAGTTTTGTTATCGTTTCCATTAGACTAGCTTGGAGAAATTCAATACATTCCGCTCTCATGTACAAGTCCATAAGCGTTGTGGGCAGAGATGCTGCTCTAAATAATGTTGAAGTTTCAGTCTCTTTTGCCACCTAAGAAAGAAATCTAATATAAGTATCCGCAAAGAATAACAAGAAAAATTAACTTACTTCTGCATCGTTTAATTCTCGTAATAATTCGGTTTCACGACCTTCTGCACGAAAAACTCTTAATAAAGCTACAGCCAGTGGCTGTCGGTCAGTATGACATATTTCAGCCAATGTTTTCACAGACACTAGACCAGGTTCAAGTAGCAGCTGCTGTAACGGACTATATTCCTCACCCGGCATCACCAAGTCATGGAGATATCTAAAGCATAGATATTTTTCAGAAAAAATCTTAATATTCTCCCAAAAAAAGTGTGTGAATATGTTTTTATAAATCGAATGTAAGCAAAAAAAGTTTTCTAGTAATTTAATTACAGTTAATATGTAAATGAATAAATATATAAAATGAGTGTCGGTAGCATGTATTCTATTGATACTCCTTAATTTATGGATTGAGACAGTGGCTGTATTCAAATAAACACTCGGTATTCCTACAGAACTATTTCATTTGGACACTATAAAACTACTAAAGGCCGGTTTACAGTTTGCAATTTTCGTTGCATGCAATTTTTCTTGCAGCGCGAATGAAATGACCATCAGGTGGAATGTGGAAGCGATTCCCCCTCTAACGCTTGCACAGGTTTGCGGTCGCTGAATTCATTCAGTGTATTTTGAGAAGCAGAAGTATGAGGACTAGTTCTAGTGATGCCAACGCGAGTTAAACAGCACGCTGTTATCAAATTTTGACTGCTGAAAAGGTGACTTCTAGTCTACTGTAAATCGATGGGTAATAAAATTTCGCGATTGTGAGCCTGGAAACGCCAAAATTGTTGATAAAACACGCAGCGGACGTCAGATGACTGCCACAGAGGATAAACAACGCAAACTCGTCGACGATTTGATTCAAAATAACCGGCGAATCACTTAAAAGCGTATCGCAAACCATATTGGAATATCCCAGGAACGGCTTCATTATTGAACAATTGGGATACTGTAAAATCTGTGCACGATGTGTACCACCCCATCTCACAGACAACAACAAACAGCTCTACTCACGAGAGACTAAAATGACAACCATTACAAGGTGAAGGCAACTATCAAGTCCTGGATTTGAGAAAAGTTGGAAGAGTTTTTTAGTGTCGGAATGACAAAACTTGTTACATGTTGGAAGAAATGTGTTACCCTTAACGGTGACTATGTAGAAAAATAAATATATGATTTTGAAGCTTAAGAATTGTACTTTAATGTACTTTTTGTCCGATCTTGCTATTTGTTTTTGTTCGCGCTGTACAAGCGTGTATTACTTTTCAACCTACCCTCGTACATTTGGTCTATCCGATACCTAATATTTTACAGTAATATATTAAATGCATTTTCGTCCATTCTTGGAAGTTTTCGAATGATTTTAGATTGTTATACAAAAATTCCTGAGTTAAGTTTTATATTTGCTTTTTTTTCTGTTTAACCAGGGTTTAACGCACCATCTTCGTTTCCGAATGTTTGCGTTTTCTGCTAAAGCAGAAGACGCAATAATTAGTAACAAACTAGCAGCTTTAGCGGTTTCTGCTTTTATAGGTTAACCTTGTATGTCATTTTGTTTGTAATTGTGTCGATCAATCTAATTTACAAAAATAATTTCACGAACCATCACGAACTTGCACGTAAGAATTGCAAAGTGTAAAGCTAAGGCTTAGCGTGCAAGAAAAATTGTATGCAATGAAAATTGCAAACTGTAAAGCGGCCTTAATACAAAAACAAACTTAAGCCATATAGTAATTTATGCAATCACGTTTTTGAAATGCATTAAATAATGATGGATCATATGGCTGAGATATCTGGCGCAGCAATATTCTCGAGTGAGCGCTTTGAATGAACTCGAGAATAATGTTATTAATTATGATGTCAATCTCACGAACTTTGGTATAGCAGCCTCGCACTGTTTCGGCAACATCGATTCATTTCGTAGCGCGGACGTTCGACACTAAAAATCTGTCAATATTTTGAGAGCGTTAGTGTTACCAATCTCAAAATAACACAGAATAGATCAGCCAATGACCCATCTGTTATAACTAACCTTGTGCGTAGTCTTAAAGATCCCCACTCTCCTATGGGAGTAAGACCAGTCAAGGTATACCATTCCTCACGTTCCTCTCCGTTCCCCAAAGTTGCCAAATCCACATGAAGTTCGGCAACTTCTGAATCCTTACCGCGTTTACCCTTATTATTATGAACAGTTAAAGTAAATGACACTATATCACATGGCACATCACTATAAAACAGAAAATTAAATTAATTTTTGAATAAAATAATGATTTAATACTTACTCAATGACAAATTCCTCTTCCCACACGGGGTCAGGACCGGATTTTGTTCTAGTTTTCGCGATACGTACTTGATTATTCAACTGTATTGTTACATAAGGTTGTGGCACAATTTTACATGGCAGTCTGTGAGCATCTAATATATGTAATGTTAAACATCTTAGTTCACGCAATTTTGGTACCTAAAATAATTTAAAACATATACTTAGATACGCAACAATCATGCACTTGAAAGCAATGTCTAGAAATTGAGGATAACCTATATATTTAATTCTCAGAGAACGTTGTTCAAACTATTTTGAATCTTAACTTATTTTAAGAGCCGCCCTGCTGAGATTCTAGATATAAAATATCTGCTGTAATCATGATTTAATAATAGCTTAGTTATAAATTACATATTACAAAATAGGCTATTCACTAGATGGTGTAAATTCTCTGTGATCAGTTATTATTTAATTTTTGATTAGTGAATAACTAAATATGACAGCAATGGAAAAGATTGAATATTTGCTTGGGAGGCAATCGATATACACAATTCCTTATTTGATTTTTTAATTACATTTATTTGGTATATACATGATGTCCTTGAAATAAAGAGACAAAGTACGAAAAATGGAAAGATATAATTATATGGAACATAAATTCAAAATATTCAATTACGACGAATACCCCAAAATTAAAACCCTGAAAATTGTATTATGTGCCGCCTATGAATTGAAAATATTCAGAATGTATATAAATAATAAATACCTCTATTGAAGATATACACACATATACACTACAGCGTATGTTTACATAAGTAACAGCTGTCGATGTTATTAAAACTATAACATTGTTGTGTGCTAAGTTTACTAACCTAAATATATTTACGTACAAAATCAGCTGTTTATCAAATTTTAGAACTGACTTAAATCAGTTATTTCATGTGTATTACGTGAATATTTTTTGTTACGAGAAGTAACAAATATCAAGTACTGAGATCGCGTTGGTCTCCAAACTACGTAATTTTGTGACAATAAACCTGTTTCCAAAGTAATTTGAAACATACTTGAGTATGTAAAACCTCAACATACTTTGTCTAAAATAAAAATAGAAATAATACAAATATATTAAAAATCGGGGTTGGAGAACACAATACAACTTCATAAAAGATACTTTCATACAAACGTGGACTTGTATTGTGTTCTCGACACCCGATTTTTAATAATATTTTTATATTATTAAAAATGTTTTTCTTTTCTACCTGTTTCCCACGTTAATAAGAACACTTTACGTGCTAATATTAATTATTCAATAAATAATCTGAAATATGTTGAGTATATTGGTAGCATTAAATTTTGTTGTTGTAGGGAGCTATCAGAGAGGGTTACGTAATAGTGTTTTTGTCTGCTGTAGTTAGAAAATACAATTCCGGGATCCCGGCCGGGTTTTAATCCCGTAAATCCCGGGACTGTACTTGGCTAATCTCGAGATTTTCGGGATTGCCAGTTTGCATTCCGTAATCCGTTGCGCCTTGACAATGACCTTGCCTTGATTATATTAAGGGCACTTATTACACAAAGACAAAAAATCAACTTTAGGTACGCCGTACGATAAAAGAACTACACAGGTACAGCCCAAATAATATGTAACTTAGAAGGGACTTCCCCACCCGGCATCACCCGATCACCACATACGATATATCTTAATATTGTTGCGAGGGATTCCCCGTCGGGGATCCCTGTACGAAAGTATAAATAAGCTTACTAGGATTTACGTTTTTCATTGATTATTCTACCAGCGACAAGGTTACGCAGGTTACGTCATTTAAATTTAAAAATCAATTATCTGAAAAAGTTATTTTAAATGGCGGGAGACTTTGTTCAACATAAAAAAAAAACAGTGATACGTCGTCAGCGTGGAGATATTTTTTAGTTGCGAAAAACGGGAATAGTGGATGCCCTGCCATTCTCAAGACTTTGGGTGGATTGACTAAGGGTTACATACATATTTGTCATTAAGATTTTAGCTGACGTTAATCGTTTAACAGCTTCAACAAGTCAAGATTCTGAAAATCTGAACACAGCACCGCCGCCAGCTAAACGAAAGTTAGACGAAAGTGCCGACGATAGCCTGGATGATGTTTTGGAAAGAATGATTGCATTAGATGGATTTCCATTCAGTGTATTCATAACTTCAGACGATTTGAGAAAATTGCTCTTAGCGAAATACACGGATTTACCACAATCAGCCGTCACAATTCGAAAGCCTGTTATGAATTACAGTGAAAAAATCAGAAAGCAAGTAACTGCAGAATTAAAACATTTGAAAAGTGCATGTGAAAGATTCAGTCTATCTTTCGACGAGTCAACGTCCAATAAACGATACAGGTCTGTCAACGTTCATTCATATAAAAAAATTTGGAGCTTAGGACTCGTTCCTATTCATGGAAGTATGACGGCTGAAAATTGTCTTCGTATATTGAAAGAGCGTCTAAGTAAATTTGATATTTCCCTGGAAACTGATATCGTGGCTACTGCAACCGATGGACCGAACGTTATGACAAAGGTGGGACAGCTTGTTTGCACTGAACAACAACTGTGTCTCGCACATGGTATCAATTTGACCGTCTGTGATGGGCTTTATAAAATAAAGAATTATTTTCAAGACAAGCAAGACAGCTCTGCCTCAGACTCAGATGATACTATAAATGAACCAGCTGTGACTGCTGATTATATGAACGATAGCGATGATGACGACAATTTAGAAGACTTAGACTGTCCAGAATCAGGTTTAATCTTAATGTCACAAAATGAACTTGTGCGAGAACACATACCAGAGCTAAAGAAAGATGAAAACATTAATGAGCTGATAAAGAAAATCCGCAAAGTTGTAGTGTATTTCAAAAGATCACCATTGAAAAATGAAACTACTCCAAAAATATGTGAAGATTGAACATGAAAAAGGGCTGTCACTTCTTTTGGACTGTAAAACCAAGTGGAATAGTCTTTTAACCACGCCGGAACGATTTTCTGTTTTAAAAACCTGCATTCAAAAAGCTCTTATAGATCTCTATCATCCAATCTGTTTAGAAGATGCTGATTTTGACTTGGTAAATAAAATTGTTGATGTGCTGACCCCAATTAAATTAACAGTAGAAGCTATCTGTCGACGAGATGCTAATTTATGCACAGCTGATGCTACTTTGAAATTTCTTATAACACAATTGTCTAGCAAAAACTCAGCACTCGCCAATAAAATGAAAACATCCTCAGTGGAACGTATAAAGCAACAACGAAATGATGATTTAACTGGTGTATTGAATTATTTACAAAATCCACGAAAAGATGATGAAAATCAGTTATTATCGGATTTTGAATGGCTTGACTTATTTCCAGTTCCTACAAAGGCTTTAGTGAGGGCGCAAATAAAGAGTATTGTTAAAAGACTAAATAGTCGAGATGACACGGAAGAGGACGAAAGGTCAGGATGACAAACAAATGATGAGCCAAGGCAACAAACCTCCCAACCCCAAGTAACACTAAAGGAAAAGTTACAGCTGGAAATTAATAAGAGCATGGAATCCCCAGATCCTGAAGTACAAAATGAATCGGGGTTGGTAAATAGTATTAGACGCGAAATGAGCCAGTTCGAAAATGGAGGAGTTCGTGGATATCACTTAGAATTAGCATATAAATATCTATCGTCTATTCCTCCAACCAGTGTAGAACCTGAGCGAGCGTTTTCAGCTGCTGCTTATGTTGGCAATAAACTACGAACCAGGCTTGGCAGTCAAACATTGGATGCGTTGATATTTCTGCGATTGTATTTTCGAAATTATAAATAGTTTTTTTGTATTGTCTTTTTTGTTCCTTATTTTAGTATATTGTGTATTGTGTTGTGCAACAATATTAATAAATAATTTTTAAGAAATTACTTAAGTTTTTTTTCATTTGAGCCCAGTTAGAAACCACATAGTCTAATCCCGGAATCCCCGGATTACGCTTCAAAAATCTCGTAATCCCAGGATTGAAAAATATGCTTGGGATTGTATTCTCTAGCTGTAGTCAACCATTGGTATACAGATGCATAAATTAAATAAAAATAATCTTGGACAATCGAAAACACGTGGTAATCATACATATTGCAGTGGATTTTTCCCTGCAGAAGAAACAAAAGAAGATATGAAAATTATTGTATTTATGTATATTTTTATTCCAGAGAAATAACTTTAAAGATTTAAAATTTTATATGACAATTTATGGATTAAGGGACTTTTAGTGTGATAGTGTGTGTGAGAAGACATGTATATATCAGCTCCGGAATTCGAACCCAAAATCGGGGGATACCGAGTTAATAATACGCGGAAAGGAGACAAGTGTGAAGCAGGAAAAAAAGTAGAAGAAGTGATACAGAAATATAAGAGGAAAGTAGAAGGTAAGACAATTATATTCAGGATAAATAACATGTGTTTACTGCCTCCGAGAGGTTGACTCGGGCATTAGATACGTACGGAAAACATTTCAACAATAACAACTAAGAAAAAAGTACGGTGCTGCGAAACAAATCAGAGTGATAGATAAACAGAAATAATAAAGTACGGTACCCTGAAGAGAAGTCGGGCGTCAACAAAAATAAATAGAGGCGATAAGAAGGAAAAGATGAGCAGTGACGAGGCAAATACAGACGAGGGAAAGAAAGGAGCATACAGTAGAGGAAATGCTCAGGATTTTGGTAAGAGTAATAAAACCCATAGAACACCGATTAAACACGTACATAAGAGATACTCAGATAACGATGAATACTCTACGGATGAGGGAAAAAGAAAACGAGGTGGACAAGAAGATGAAAATGGAGGAACTATGAAAGAAGCTAAGAAAATAGCCAAAAATTCTGAAAGTATGATAGATGGAAACGATGAAAAGTTTGACAAGATTATGCAAATGTTAATGAATTTAACCATAGAAGTAAAACAAATCAGGGAAGATCAAGGAGAGTATAAAAAATTACTGCAAGAAGTGAGGACGGAGAACCATGAAATGAAGGAGGAAAACCAACAAATGAAACAGGAAAACAACCAGATAAAGAAAGAAAATGAAAAGATAAGAGCAGAAATCCGAATATTAGAAAATAGAACGGAACACTTGGAAAAGGAGAAGAAAAGAAATAACGTAGTTGTATCAGGCATGGAGGTGAACGAAAACAGTCCAACCAAAGTACAAGAGAGAGTGGAAACCTTTATAAAAAAAAACTTACAAATTGATGTAAATATAAAGGCGGCGTATAAATTGGGCCGTTCAATATGTTTATTAGAAATGGAAAGCGCACAAGAAAAAACAAAACTCATGCAAAACAAGGCCAAACTCAAAAATATAGACAATCACGTATATATGAACAACGATTTAACAAAAAAAGAAAGGGAAATCGAGAAAAAGATAAGACAGAAAGCACACAACGCAAGAGAACAAGGGGCCAGAAACATTAAATTTGGTTACCAGAAATTAATAATTGATGGAAGAGAGTGGAAATGGAATAGAGATAAAGACGCTCTGCAGGAGGATACAAACAAACAGGGGACAAAAAACTAGCTATAGACACCGCAAATATTATAACGATGACGACTATGACAAGGACAAAGGAACAAGACGATGGAAAAGAAAATGATAAGAAGAATAGGAATAAACAAAGGAAAAGTGCAACTTACAAGCCAAAAGAAGACACATGGAGCCAGAAAGTAATACATGGAAAGAAAATAAAATACAAAGACACATACGAGGAGGAGAAGAAAAAACGTACAAATACCATGAAAGGAAGTGACAATACAATAAGAAGTCAAAGTTATTCAACAAATAAGGAACACGAAAGGAAGAGGAGGCATACTATTATGTGGGGTACGTGGAACGTAAGAAGCGTAATTGGAAAGGAGGATGAAATAGTTGAAGAAATGAAAATACAAAAGATAGACTATCTAGGGATAACCGAAACGAAAAAGAAAGGACAAGGAATAAAAGAGTTGAGGGAAGGCTACCAAATGTATTGGTCTGGAATAGATGTGAGGAGCAGAGGAATGGGAGGAGTAGGTTTCATTGTCAAATCAAGCAAGGTAAAATCAATTATAGAGGAAATATTTATAAGCGAGAGATTACTGGCGATTAAAGTAAAAATAGATGAAAGAAACATATGGCCTATAATAGTGGCCTATGCACCGAACGATAATGCAAAGAAAGAGCAGAAGGATGAATTTTACGAAGCTTTACAGGCAGAAATAGATAGAGAGGGAAGCAACATAATGATAATGGGAGATATGAACGGAAGAGTAGGAAAGGATAACACAGGAATAGAAAGATATATGGGAAAGAACGGGGAACAAACTAGAAATGATAATGGAAATAGACTAATAGAGTTGTGTGTCGCAAATGATTATGTTATTACAAACACAAAATTCATGCATAAAGATATACATAAGTTCACCAGAGAGGTGTACTCGAGAAAAGAGAAATCTATTATTGATTACTTCATCATAAACAGAGATAATTGGATAAAGGTAAAAGATGTACGAGTGAAAAGACATGCAGAAATAAGCAGTGACCATTACCTAGTGAAACTAGAACTCACGATAATTACACTAGACGCTAAGGAAGAAAAGAGGAAGAAGGTAACAAAAGACAAAATAAAGTGTTATAAGCTAAAAGATAATAACGTACAAGAAAGATATCAAGAATATATAAATAAAGAAATAGCTAATAGGATCAATACCCCAAAGAATATTGATGATAAATGGACCCAATTTAAAGGAATTATTTTACAGGCGGCAAAAGCTGGATGCGGAGTAATAAGAACTGCAAATATAAGCACAAAGAAAAGCAAATGGTGGACACCAGATATTCAGCAAAAAGTAAAGGACAAGAAAAGAAAGTGGAAGATGTACATACAAACAAGATCAGAAGAGGATCATAATATATACAAGCAGTTAAGGACTGAGGTAAATAAAATGGTTAAGCTTGCAAAGAGACAGTCATGGGAAGAATTTGGTCAGAAGATGAGGGAAAATTACGCAGAAAATCAGAAACTGTTCTATAGCATGTTGAAGAACCTACGACAAAAGAAACAAATAAAACTGAAAAATATAAAGGACAAGGATGGAAACATAATAACAGAGGAAAAACTAATAATGAGAAGATGGAGGGAGCACTTCAAAGAACTAACAGAAACAAATAGCGAAGCGCACGAGAAAGAAAAAAACAAACAAGTAGAATATAGTACAGAAATAAATATTCAGCCAATTATAAAAGAAGAAGTAATAGAAGCCATTAATAAACTGAAATCGGGAAAGGCACCTGGGGAGGATAAAATAACAGCAGATATGATAAAATATATGGGAGATAAAGCAACAACTGAATTTTGTAATCTGCTGAACGATATATTAACAAAACAGGAAATTCCGAAAGATTGGAACATGGCAATAATACTACCACTTTATAAGAAAGGAGACATGAGAGAATGCGCAAATTATCGGGGAATTGCATTAACTAGTATACCTGGAAAAGTACTAACAAGGATACTAGAAAAGAGACTAAGGGATATAATAGAACCAACACTAGAAGAACAACAGCATGGATTTAGAAGAGGTAGAAGTGCACAAGATCTAATATTCATAGTTAGACAATTAGGAGAGAAATTTCTGAAAAAAGGAAAAGAAATACATATCTGCTTTATCGACCTACAAACGGCGTTCGATAGAATTAAAAGAGAAGACATCTGGAAAGCTCTAGAAAACAGGGGGATAGAAGGATATATTATCGATACAATAAAGGCCCTGTATAAAGGTAATAAAAATAAAGTTAGAACACATAACGAAGAATCAACAGAATTTGAAACAAAAATAGGATTAAAACAGGGTTGTGTTCTTAGCCCTCTTCTATTCACGATATTAATGGATGATGTTATAAAAAATTTAAACAGAGATGTGAGAAACTGATAGTGGGTAGCTGGAGAATGCACCAAATTGCCCTACGCGAATTATTGTTCGCAGACGACATGATTGTAGTAGCAGATTCAGAAAAGAATCTACAACAGAATCTAAATATATACCAATCAGAATTCAGAAAAATAAACATGAAAATTAACATAAGCAAAACAAAAACGATGATAATGGCAGGAAAGGAAAAGATACACAAAATATGCTTAGGGGGAAGACAACTAGAACAAGTTAAAAGTTTCAACTATTTAGGCACAGTAATAGAAGAAAATGGAAGGATAGTTAAAGCAATAGCAGAGAGAATAGGAAAGATAGGGATAATTTTTAACATGCTTAAAGATACATTTTTCGGAAAAAAGGAAGTATCAAAGGAAATAAAAACAGAGATATATAAAAAAGCAGTAAGACCTTCACTAGTATACAGTTGTGAGTCTTGGACGATTTCAGATAGAAACAAAAGCAGAATAACAGCAGCAGAAATGAGATTCCTGAGAAAAATTGAAGGAATTACAAGGAAGGACAGAATTAGAAATGAGGTAATACTACAAAGAAGGAACCTGAAACCGGTTAAGAGAATTATTGAAGAAAGACAGCTGGGTTGGTTAGGACACTTGCACCGGATGCACGAAAATAGACCATCAAAACAGGTGTATGAAGCCAGAGTACAGGGAAAGAACAGAATAGGAAGACCTAGAATACAATGGGAAGAACAAGTACGACAGGCAGCCGCAGAACGTGGTATACAATGGTGTGAAACAAGGAACTTGGCACAGAACAGAAACTTGTGGAAAGAAAGAATAAATGCAAGTTACTTGAAATGTAGTAATAAAATCCGACACCTAACGGTATAAGGATGTATAGTTTAAATAAATAAATATGACAATTTATTGTAATGTGTATTTTTGTCCATGTCTGTAGATTGCTCGGGCCTATTTTGATGTTCGTAGTTGGCGCCAATGGGGAAGTTGTAATCATATAAAAATATATACATTGTCGCTATGTTGATTTATCTATGTTAGGTAGGGATATCTTGGCGTTTCCTGTGGCTTCATCATGCTTTAGAGATTTGGTAGTTCTTTAACAGATAGGAAGTGTTTTTTTGTAATATTGAACAGAACGTAATTTTGTTCAATGTATTTTGGATAACTTCGTTTGGTATTTTTTGAGGTGTTTTGATGTTATTAAAATTCAATTACGGGTTATTACAAGTCTTTTAAACTTGTAATTTGAATAAATTGACCTATCTGGAATCTCTATCATAATATTTTTTGTGACGTGACGTATACAAAACTAAATGTATGTATTTTTAATATTATATTTATATATATATTTGTAATGATAATTCTATTGAAATTTGAAGCTTCTTAAATTTATAAATTTAATTTGTAATATTTTTTGTAATCATTTAAAATATTAACAAAACGTATTAGACTGTTTTTTTTGAAGATAGTTTTTGTTCATTTAAGTTATCGTAGTATGTTAGGAAGCGGGAAAACTTATTTATTACAAGCTTGACATGCGTTTGATCAATTTTGGTTGCGTGCGAAAAATAGAGAAAGTTCTATTTTGACGTTTGATTTTGAGGGGATAACGTAGTTGATGACAGCTAATTAAGTTTGTTTATATTTTTATTTTAAATATTTGCTCGCGGAAAGTCAAGTCGAGGTTTTTTAAAACTTTTATCTTCATATGATATCAAAGTTGTTTTTATCCTCATTACTGAAAATTATGTCAGTTCAGTTTTTTTTTATTTTTTTTTTATTAAATTTGTAAATTGGAAATGTGTGTTTAAATGACTTATATCCTTTTATTCTCTTCTATACCACGATATTCGTGAGAATAAACCCTGAAGATAAAGAAGCTCAAGGAAGGTGCCCACCCAACTGAGTCTAGTTCGGCAAAACTACTGTGGATTGTGAACTTAAGTCAATAAGCAATTAAAATCACAATTCATAGCAATATGTCATCCACAAATACCGGTGTATTTTACGGACTACCAACAAACAAGCAGTACAGCCACCGGTTCCCCTATATCGAAATTATTAGAATAATCACATTTCAACTCCCTCTTACATCATCATTTCTCAATTGAAATTGGTCGAAATGAATTAGAATAGATTAGAATGGATATATTGCTAAGACGATGATCAGCAGTAATTTTACGCCAGTAAATGTCCAAGAATTATCTAACAAGATCGAGGATATTTGGGATGATCTGTCACCAGCATTTATACATAATGTTATAACACCGATTCCTAGACGTTTACAAGGGGTGCTAGACAGAAATGGTGCTACAATAAAGTATTAAAAAATAAAACCAATTATTTGTATTTATCTGATTAATAAATTCGTCTTTTTCGTTTATTCACTCACTAACATAATTTATAACATAATCTTGCGTGAGAGGTTACAGATAAATGTCACTATGTCATCTACACAATAACTTAGTTATACAAAAACCGAATTACAATGCTTAATTATAGTGAAAATAAATACATATATAATCGTCCGGATTTCAAATGCCGCGATAGTACATTAAAAATATTGCGGATATTAAATATTTTAAATCTTCTTGAAATATATAAATATATCTAAGTAGATACATTCTAGTATGTAGTAAATTTTAGATAATTAATGCAACAAATACATATTATATATTTAATTTGTCCAATTTATAACAAAAATAGAAGTTGCAACCAAAACTCCCGTTTATTACTCCGTATTACCAGAATTCAATTCATATGTTCAATAGTTTTCATTATTAAAATTATCTACTTTATATAAGTACCGACGCCTCTGATAACTTTTCTACACGCAGATTATGATGGCGTAATATGAATTTCTTAAATTGAGATTACTGTCAATTTGACACCTTATATATATATATATATATATATATATATATATATATATATATATATATATATATCAGACTGTATATCCCCTGTATATCTTTACCTAATTATAAAAAATATATCCTTGCTTCTTTTGCAAAGTGTTAATTCTACAAGATTGGATTTGAATAACATACCTTACACGTGGCTTTACTTAATTGAGGGACACATAATGGTTTAAGGGCGTTTATCCATTTCAGGCAATCTTCTTGCGATGGAGCAGCTAAATGAGTAACGGTTGCTAAACATGGTAAAGCTCTTTCTACTATCTGCAGACAGAAAGGTCTTTCCCAAAGGCTATCATGTACCTGTAAGAATTTAATATATAGCAAATAAGAATTTAGAAATTAATACTTAACGATTTTATTGAAAGTCTTGTAAATATGCATAGTTAATACAAGATAACTTCTGTAAACAAGATATTCATGATAACATGTGTAGTGTCATGTGAATAATATTGTAAATATTAAGTAAAAATACTATAACAGCAACTTATTCCATACTGTAAATCAAAATAATTTATGGCATAAGGAGGAAATGAAAAACCGCTAGGATTGTCAAAATTAATACATTTCTGACACTTGATAACTAACAAAGTTACATATAAAAATGCAAATTCACCAATAAAAACAGTGAAACTGAAGAAAATAACAAACTAAATTAATAATTTATCAAAATACATATCTGTATTGTAATCTCATGAAAGCAATCCTACAGCTGAAAAAGAACGTTACGTGTGTGATTTCCTGTGCGGTTAATTTCCAGCATTTAATTTAATCGTTGCACCATTTGTGCTGTAAACATCATGTCTGGTTGTCACCATCACTAGCTAAAATTGCGCATTTTGTTTGACCAACATATTTCATCCTAAAATATTCGCATTCTATTTGGTTGATTCCAGATTTTTAATTTACCTCAACTTTACCTTTCACGTCTCTTAAAAGCAATCTAAGTGAATTACCGGATTTAAATGCAACTTGAAACTCGCGTTCTTATTTAGTATAAAACATCGCTGATTCGAATAATAAATAAGTTAATTAGAAAGTCTAAATTAAAAGAAGACTGTTCATGATTCTACTTGTCTATTGTCAAAAATTCTTGTTATTACCTTTTCACACGACTACGAAGAATCTGAAATTTCAACGTGTATTTAAGAAACGCAAAAGATAAAATTGAGGCAAATATATATATATATATATATATATATATATATATATATATATATATATATATATATAGCGATGTTTTATACTAAATAAGAACGCGAGTTTCAAGTTGCATTTAAATCCGGTAATTCACTTAGATTGCTTTTAAGAGACGTGAAAGGTAAAGTTGAGGTAAATTAAAAATCTGGAATCAACCAAATAGAATGCGAAGATTTTAGGATGAAATATGTTGGTCAAACAAAATGCGCAATTTTAGCTAGTGATGGTGACAACCAGACATGATGTTTACAGCACAAATGGTGCAACGATTAAATTAAATGCTGGAAATTAACCGCACAGGAAATCACACACGTAACGTTCTTTTTCAGCTGTAGGATTGCTTTCATGAGATTACAATACAGATATGTATTTTGATAAATTATTAATTTAGTTTGTTATTTTCTTCAGTTTCACTGTTTTTATTGGTGAATTTGCATTTTTATATGTAACTTTGTTAGTTATCAAGTGTCAGAAATGTATTAATTTTGACAATCCTAGCGGTTTTTCATTTCCTCCTTATGCCATAAATTATTTTGATTTACAGTATGGAATAAGTTGCTGTTATAGTATTTTTACTTAATATTTATATATATTTATATATTTATATATATATATATATATATATATATATATATATATATATATATATATATATATATGGTAAACCTAATCAGTAGGCGATTAAAGGTCTGTATATTACTTCAAAATATATGTATTTAAAAAACTCTACATGTTTCGGCTGTATACGCCTTTTTCAAGAGAATACAAAATATGAATGACAGGATATAAATGTCAAGTAATTAAGTTGCTATGGTTTAAATTATTCAAAGATACATTCTAGTAATAATAATAAATCATGCCTTAGTATTCCAAAAAATAGATAACAAGGTGTGAAAATATGTGTTGTTCGCTGCTAGCAATTTGTGTCTCCTTCTGGGTATGAACTTGTGTGTTGGTTGCTGCTGGCAGCTTGCGTCTCTCTATGGGTGTGTGGTTTTGTGTGAGAGCGTAAGTGTAGGGTTTTGTATGTCGGTGCGTTCGTGCGTGTGTTTAGTGATCGGTCGCATGAATTTAGAGAGGTCGGATAACCAGCCGTTGCGTAGGGCCGCCAACCCTTTCCCGACAACTTCTTTACAATTCCGTGCAGTACTTCGACGGTCTGACCCCCGCCCCAACGAGGCAAGGCGCAGACAGGCGAAGCGCACCCTGTACGGGGTTGCTCATCGCAACTAAGGGAACACTCTTAGTGGCTACCTCGGTCGACGATGGTCACACTTATGCCATCTTAACGTTTTCCGCCGAAGCGGGGGCATAGCACACACGTCGAACGTGTGTGTGCTGTTAACGGCAGCCTAGCCAGGTTGTCGCCCAGGACCGGTCCTAGTGCAGGGTGTATATATATATATATATATATATATATATATATATAGTAAACCTAATCAGTAGGCGATTAAAGGTCTGTATATTACTTCAAAATATATGTATTTAAAAAACTCTACATGTTTCGGCTGTATACGCCTTTATCAAGAGAATACAAGATAACTTCTGTAAACAAGAGATTCATGATAACATGTGTAGTGTCATGTGAATAATATTGTAAATATTAAGTAAAAATACTATAACAGCAACTTATTCCATACTGTAAATCAAAATAATTTATGGCATAAGGAGGAATTAAGAAATACTGAAAAAACAAGTCAATCAACGGGAGGAAACGTACAGACGACGTTTCGTTCTAGTTGTAACTTTTCAATGTACGGTATTCCCTCGATGACGGACATTGCTTTTTCATTTCTATACTTTCTGTATATATAGTTAACATTTGGAGTTTACTGCAAGTGAGAATTAATGAATATTAAATCACATTCTTACATGTAAATGCCGACTTATTTAATGCGTTCGTAACTACAATCCGACAAACTAAGTTTGTACCAGTATGCAGAACACACCCTTTCGCGTCAACGAACTTCCTGGTGATTAGGTTAATTAAGAATTAAGAAATACTGAAAAAACAAGTCAATCAACGGGAGGAAACGTACAGACGACGTTTCGTTCTAGTTGGAACTTTTCAATGTACGGTATTCCCTCGATGACGGACATTGCTTTTTCATTTCTATACTTTCTGTATATATAGTTAACATTTGGAGTTTACTGCAAGTGAGAATTAATGAATATTAAATCACATTCTTACATGTAAATGCCGACTTATTTAATGCGTTCGTAACTACAATCCGACAAACAGATTGTAGTTACGAACGCATTAAATAAGTCGGCATTTACATGTAAGAATGTGATTTAATATTCATTAATTCTCACTTGCAGTAAACTCCAAATGTTAACTATATATACAGAAAGTATAGAAATGAAAAAGCAATGTCCGTCATCGAGGGAATACCGTACATTGAAAAGTTCCAACTAGAACGAAACGTCGTCTGTACGTTTCCTCCCGTTGATTGACTTGTTTTTTCAGTATTTCTTAATTCTTAATTAACCTAATCACCAGAAAGTTCGTTGTCGCGAAAGGGTGTGTTCTGCATACTGGTACAAACTTAGTTTGTCGGATTGTAGTTACGAACGCATTAAATAAGTCGGCATTTACATGTAAGAATGTGATTTAATATTCATTAATTCTCACTTGCAGTAAACTCCAAATGTTAACTATATATACAGAAAGTATAGAAATGAAAAAGCAATGTCCGTCATCGAGGGAATACCGTACATTGAAAAGTTCCAACTAGAACGAAACGTCGTCTGTACGTTTCCTCCCGTTGATTGACTTGTTTTTTCAGTATTTCTTAATTCTTAATTAACCTAATCACCAGGAAGTTCGTTGTCGCGAAAGGGTGTGTTCTGCATACTGGTACAAACTTAGTTTGTCGGATTGTAGTTACGAACGCATTAAATAAGTCGGCATTTACATGTAAGAATGTGATTTAATATTCATTAATTCTCACTTGCAGTAAACTCCAAATGTTAACTATATATACAGAAAGTATAGAAATGAAAAAGCAATGTCCGTCATCGAGGGAATACCGTACATTGAAAAGTTCCAACTAGAACGAAACGTCGTCTGTACGTTTCCTCCCGTTGATTGATTTGTTTTTTCAGTATTTCTTAATTCTTAATTAACCTAATCACCAGGAAGTTCGTTGTCGCGAAAGGGTGTGTTCTGCATACTGGTACAAACTTAGTTTGTCGGATTGTAGTTACGAACGCATTAAATAAGTCGGCATTTACATGTAAGAATGTGATTTAATATTCATTAATTCTCACTTGCAGTAAACTCCAAATGTTAGCATAAGGAGGAAATGAAAAACCGCTAGGATTGTCAAAATTAATACATTTCTGACAGTTGATAAAGGCGTATACAGCCGAAACATGTAGAGTTTTTTAAATACATATATTTTGAAGTAATATACAGACCTTTAATCGCCTACTGATTAGGTTTACCATATATATATATATATATATATATATATATATATATATATATATATATATATAATATACAAAATAGAATGCCTGGATTGTAAGATGAAATATGTTGGTCGAACACAACGCTGAATTTCACTACGCAGATCATATTTAACTGGATTACGCTAAAAGTAATTTATTCACCAGCAATTTACATTTCTACAGGTGACGTGTTCCCAGTTATTCTAAATTTGTAAAATTAATAAAGTTTTTCTAAGACTAATTTTGATTATTTACGAAGAAAACATTTTTTTGATTGCACACCAATTGCAGAATCGTATGCATAAGTTCTCAGTGCGAGAAAATGAAAAAAAAAATTTAATTTCATTGATTGCAGCGCCATCTATCATGAATTGAAAAAAATGTTTCAGATAAATCCTACGTACTTTTTCCAGTACAATTCGAATCTGTAATAAAATATACGCGTTCCTATTTAAAATTTCAAAGTTACCCCCGGCATACCTGCAATGAAGAAAGAGAGAGGGACTAATTTTAGTAGTAACGTATTTCCTCCATTAATTTATTAAATTTTAAATCTGGACATTTTTTCATGAACTGGTTATTTTTCGAGATATTTGAAAGTTTCAAGTTAAAAATACACCCGGTATAACAAAATAATGTCAGACATACTTGAGTAGGTAAAACCTCACCATATTTTGTATAAAACAAACACATTTTTAATAAATAAAAATATTACGCACCCGATTTTAATATGTATTTTCATATTATTGAAAATGTTTTTGTTTTACACAAAATATGGCAAGGTCTTGCCTACTCAAGTACTTACGTTTCAAATTATTTTATAATAAAGATTGTGTTGTTAATGAATCAAATATTCTGTATACGAGTATTGTTCGGAAACTACGTGACCTAACACAGAGATGGCGCGAATTCGCAAGAATCTTCTTTAGCATTCTGTAGAATCATCCTTTTTAATAGGTTAAATATGACAGTACAGAGCGATGTGTCCATTAGTCTCCTTTTGACAGTACGCCAAAGTGAACTCTCGTGTGTTTTTTTGTAATAATGGAAAAAACTGAGTTGGGATATGATTGAAAAAGTCCACCGTATCATCTTGGATGATCTTCGAGTAAAAGTGCACGAGATAGCAGACATTGTAGGTCAGTGGCGGCTCTTGATGACGTACGATGTGCGCTGCTGCACGGATGAGACTACTTCGAACTATTTCGGAAGATTTCGGTACGGTTACTTGCTTCTCTGTATATATGAAAGCTTAAACGAAGCAGTCTCATCCGTGCAGCAGCGCACATCGTACGTCATCAAGAGCCGCCACTGTTGTAGGTATCTCAAATGACCGTGTGCACAGAATTTTAACTGAAGAATTGTAAATGAAAAAATATTCGGCGCGTTGGGTGTCGCGGTTACTCACACCGGAACAAAAACTGATTCGTTTGAGTGTTTCGCCGCAATCAGGACTTTGTACGCCGTTTCGTTACCGTCGATGAAACCTGGGTCCATCATTACACTCCCAAAACCAAAGGACAAAAAAAGGTTTTCCGCTACCAAAGAAGGCGGTTTTGTCCGCAGAAAGGGTTATGGTAACTGTTTTTTGGGAGTCTCATGGAATTAATTGGTCGACTACTTAGAAATGGGCAAAATAATAAATGGGGAGTATTATGCCAATTAATTGCAAAAATTAAGCGACAAAATCAAAGAGAAACGGCCCCATTTTGGCGAAGAAGAAAGTGCTTTTCAATCAGGATATCGCACCTGCCCACAAGTCTGCGACTGCAATGGCAAAAATTCATGAACTGGGATTTGAAATAGTGCCTCATTCGCCCTATTCCCCAGATTTGGCTGCCAGCGATTATCATCTCTTTCCAACCCTGAAAAAATGGCTCAACGGTAAGAGATTTTCGCCTAATTCCGAGGTAATCGCTGCTGTAAGTAGCTATTTCGAGGACTTGGATTCATCGACCTACAATGAAGGCATTACTAATTTGGAATATCATTGGGGTAAGTATGTTGAGCGAGCAGGAGACTATATTGAAAAATAAAACGTTTTCTTTGTTAGCCCACGTAGTTTCCGAACCACGCTCGTATTCTAGTGCTTTGTTTAATACCTAGTAATTAATATATGTGAAATTTCACACATTAAGGGCCGGTATTATAAACAGCGAATAGATCTCTAATAACAACTTAACGAATAAATTTAAATCTGGTATTATAAAAAATGCATGCAAGTAAAATAAGTATTTGTAGAATATCTTTGAATAGCTATGCATTTTGTAGTTTAGCGTTTCGATAAACGATGGAATCACTGAATAAAAGGAGAAAATACAAAAAAAAAATAATTCTTTACGATTTTTTTTGTTTGTATTTGTAGAGTAGTAGGTTGTTTTTAAGTTTCATCTTGAAATGTCTGTTTTGTTAAACGAAATCTTGCTTTAAATTCATCATTTGAATATATTTCGAATAGATCGCTCCTTTCGCGAAACACCCTTTGCAGACGGCAACGTCGTAGACGTTGATGACATTCATACGGTTGATTTTCATTCTCTGATAATTCACTACCCTTGAAACTGATGATACCAAAGACACTGATGAAACCGATAAATCTGACATTATAATAATTCAAGTTATCAAACACACAAAATTATAAACTTTTAAAAATAAGGTTATGTGTATTTGAAGGACAGTGGATACAGCTGATCGCATTTAACCAATGAATAACATTTAATACCACGATTTTCTAGGGCGTAAATTAATTGGTAGATTCACTTCCTTAGTTTTCTTATTCGCTATTTATAATACCCAGTCTATAGAATAAATTAAATTTACTTGCTTACTAAATAAAATCTGCAGATTTTTATCGTGTATAATACCGGCCCTAAAATATTTAGGATATGAGGATTAATATCCTTATGAAAAAATATCTTTATTCAATAAATGACAAGGAAATATGACGTGTAAACATTTTTTTTTAAATTTTTAACAAGAAATTTATTGGATGTCGCAACAAATTGATAATTCTAATATTTGCGTTTGCTACGCGTTTTTATCTTTAAAAATATAACGGAAATCACAATTTCCGATAACTCAATCACCCACGCAATCTTGTTTTTTAATCTGCCCACACTCTCTTGAATTCAAGATCAATATTTACTATTTAATATTTCTAAAAATCTTTCCAATGCTCCTTTCAAAAGCAGTTCGTCATATTGTATTTATAATTCTTCATGATCCTTTTGCTCAAATACCCAACTTTCTTTGATATACTTTGGTATATGAATTTATTTTTATACAAAGGACGTCTAATCTTTATTTTTTGCTTATTTTCTGTAGTATTCAAATTTCAAAAGTAAAAATATTGAAAAGAATTAGTAATAAATAGAATAATGAATAAAACATGTCGTTAAATGTTAAAACCATCTATACAATAAAATATTCGTCTCTTTTACGATTTTAAACTGAAATTTCGAGCTGAAATTGGTATTCCATTGCCACTTATACAAGACCATCGATTTCGTGATTCTGAACTAAATTTTCTTTCCCCAACAATAAAAAAAAACGGTGTCACTGAAACCTGAACAAACGATAACTACTTCAAATATCGTATCCAAACCAGAATCCCTTTCCAATCATTTCAAAGTTTTGGCCACTTTATATTAAATTTTTTACCGACGCGATAGTAAATTTTTTTCGTATTTACATAATTTCATATTATGCAAGAGTGTAGGTATGTTATAGCAATATTTCGTATTTATTCTGTATTTCTTAATTTTCGAGCATACATACACCACATATATTCGAAAGAAAAGCAATTTTTATACACAGAGTGTCCTAAAAAGAAAGTTACCAACGTATGAAAAATGGAAAGATGTAATTATGTAGAATATAAAGCCAAAATATTACGACGCGAACCTTAAAATTAAAAACCCCATGAAAATTGTATTATGCTGCCGTACCTAGACAGAAATGTTTCCTACGATGAACTAATGTTACCTACGTTTTTGGTTCCGGATACTCAGTGATCAGAGTATTGAACAGAGTGCACGTTACTTATTTAAACTTGTCAGCAATAGTTATGACTGCGCTGGGATATAATCTGCTGTTCGATTTAATATACCTTCAGTTAATATTTGTCATACAAATACATTCAACTTGAGTACTCCGAAGACCAATTTACTAATGAAATCACCTGTATACCATATGATGCTGAATACTGATACAATCTACAGCGATATATTTACTGGTGTAATTATTACATGAGTTTACGTATGTGTTCCTATAAGTATTTCATGACTGTCACATAATATATTAATGTATAGTTTTTGTTTGTTTATGTATATCTGTAACTTAACTATTAACATATTTTTCTTTTTTTCTGTTTTATCATATGTATGTATTACAGTTTTTGCTCTATTACTGGGTATGAACCTGTTAGGCTAATAAACATTTATTATTATTATTATTGCGTGAATGTTTTTTCTTTGTTACGAGAAGTAACGAATATAAAATATTAATATTGATTCAGAATGTCTATAAAAAATACCACTATTGAATTTATACGCAAACAAGCGCTGCGATGCGTATGTTTATAAAAACTCTAGAAGATAACATTGTTTCGAGAGCTTACTATGCTAAGTGTTTTTAAAACTGGAACGAAAATTCAGCTGTTAAAAATTTATAGTTGCATGTAAATTTTTAAAAGAAGATGTAAGATAGAGCATTTCACGTCCAATTTGGTAATAATCTACTTTTAATCGAAGACGTAAATGTAAATCATATCGTGCAATTTGTTATTGTCGGTCACCTTTAAGTATCGTCTTCGATACTCTTTATGTATCGGTCGCACAGTGGCGTGACAAATATTGTTTAAATATTTTTGTCATTTTTTTTCTCCCTTATGAGAGGAAATTTTGGGAAAATATTTTGGATTTATATTCTATATAATTACATCTTTTCATTTTCCATACCTTGTCTCTTTCTTTCAAGGACTTTTTGTATGCGCTTTATGTGTTATATGAATATTTATCACATTTCATAGGTGTGTTGTAACACGTGCACGACAAAATAGTATATTAAAATACAAGTTTCATAAGACATGAACTAAAATGCGAGACCAATGCGTGAAAATTTTTTAAACTTTATAAGTAACTAGCATATAATAGTACTTACTTGATATAAGTATGCGCATGATAGGTCAATAAGTCCTTTGGGCTTTGTACGTTTCGGATTTTCATATAGATACAAATGCGTGTCGGTACCATCTACTAAAAGAACAAAGTAAAGCGGTTTCCATTTTTTTGTCGCTTTATCTGATTTTCGATGTAAATAACCCTGGTGCTTAATGCCTTTCATTTTCTTCAAACCAGCTTGATCGCGACATTCACGTAATGTGGCATAAATTTTTTCCGCTTCTGACTGTTGCCTGATTGAATCTGGAACCCATTCTTGTTGTTTTGATCCATCGACTATTAGCTGTATTTAAAACAAATTCATTATCTACAAAAAATTAGGTTGTTATTAAGCAATAAGAGTATATTTAATTTAATAATCAAAATTATCTGTAAAATGTATGGCAATATATAAAGAAAAAAAAATCAGTCAAAACACGACAAAAGTATCAGCTTCAATACAATAATCACTAATCCTTTTAAGATTTTTGGAAAATATTTCTTTTCTTTAAGGATACTTGAAAAAATGAAGGCTATTTTGTTCTGTTTATGGTGAAAATGTCATGAGTAACAGTATGGCTGAGTAACAGTATGGCCAGTAAGATGGTGCCGTGTCTTTCGAAAAGGACGAACTAATGTCCATGATGAAAAACAGAGTAGAAGACCAACTGTTACGACGAACGAAATTGTGGGTAATGTCGAAGAAAAAATTCGAGAAAATCGGAGATTCACAATCACAGAGCTGAGTGCCTTTTTTCCTGAAATTTCACGTACAGTTTTGTCCGAGGTTGTTACTGACCATTTAGGTTACCACAAATTTTGCTAACGATGGGTGCCAAAACTTCTTAGCGAAGCCCATAAAGCAAAGTGAATGGTATCGGCACTAACTTCTCTGAGACGCTACGATGTTGGAGGTGAAGATTTCCTCAGGCATATCGTAACAGATGATGAGACCTGAGTCGCATATGTTAACATTGAGACGAAAAGACAGTCAATGCACTGAGGTCGCTCTAACTCGCCTGCGAGTAAACCTTTAAAGTGCCGTCAAACTTTCTGCGAGAAAAATCATGGTCACTGTCTTTTGGGACATGAAAGCTGTTCTTGTAGATTTTATGGAACGAGGGACCATAATAAGACATTGAGGTCTACTGTGAAACTTTGAAGAGGCTCAGAAGAGTTATTCAGAAAAAACGACATGGATTATTAAGTCCG
The DNA here is from genome assembly GCA_935421215.2 of Melolontha melolontha. Taxonomy (NCBI): domain Eukaryota; kingdom Metazoa; phylum Arthropoda; class Insecta; order Coleoptera; family Scarabaeidae; genus Melolontha; species Melolontha melolontha. The sequence continues at coordinate 5,117,771 of OW285240.1, read as the reverse complement.
GGCATCATCAAGTCCGCCGCTCGCACGGTGGACCTACTGGACAGGTTTAAGTGGCAAGTGCTTAAGCATGCCCCTACGGCCCTACTTTTTAAACTACGATGTTTACTAAAATATTTACCACTACTTACAGGGTGTTGTAAAGTGTAGCCTTCAACGATCTGTTCCTTTCTGTATCTATTTATTACCGCGTCAAGACATTCGAAAATTCTGCCGCCCATCAAATATCTAACACCTTTCTTTTCTATTCTAAATCTTTGGATTTGATTATTTATGTGAAAAAATAACGAATAGTCTCCAGGAGAATTATCACTTGGTCTGACGAGAAAACTTCCTGGCCCAGCTAAAATATTATATTATTTATATTTATTTATATGTATATGTATTATATAGGGTTAGGTAAATCTATGGATCCATTCGAATATCTTTGATTTGGCTATTTAGATTTTAATGACTTTTCACAATTAATCAAATGCAAATCGGGGATTTTATGAGTATATTTATATGCAAATTAGACTTCCGGTTTAGTCGGAAAGGATGTCAACATTTTAAATGAAACGGCCTGTATATTTTTACGAATTTTGCTCTGAGAGTTCGTTGGGCACAACAATGATAAAGATATTTAATTAAAACTGATATTTTGAAATCATGTTTATGATTGGTTTTGGTGCCTGCGTCAGAACTCATGAAGTATGCGATTTATTTAAGAATCCATTATCACGAACTGTCATTGGTAAAACTTTGAGAAAGTATAACTTGACCGTAAATGTTATAAATTTTTCCAAAAAGCAGACGACCAAAAGTCGCAACTAATGAAGTTATATTGCTATAACATTAGAAGGATTACCGCAAACTTCTACTACATCTCTCGCACTAAACTATGATATAAGTTGCCGATCAGTAGCCAGAATATTGAAGAACGAAAAATATCATCCATACAAACCACATTTAGTGCAAGAATTATTAGATGGGGATTATGATTATAGAATTGAATTTTACGAGAGTGATGGAGACTTGCAAAAATGAACAATATTTTACATACAATTTGCTGTTTTCTGATGAGGCTACGTTTTATTTAAATGGTACCGTTAATCGCCATAATTGTCGGTATTGGGCAGTAGATAACCCTCATTGCATGCTACTGAGATATAAAAAAATATCTTGGTCAACATGGAATGAAAAACACCTGTCTTATTTTATATCATCCTTTTGAGAAAATTCTGATAAAATTTTCAATTAAACCTTTAGGCTGGTATTTTCAGGAACCGGTATTATTAGTCCTCTTTTTCATTCATGCTGCACTAACTGGATACAGAGAGATATTTCGATCTTTCACGTGATCAAGTTGTTCCTAATATTGAGGAAGATGGGGAATTACCTGTAAGTGTTTGGTTCCAACAAGATGGAGCATCCCCTTTAGTATGCCCTTAATGTTAAGTTTTTTAAACGAAATATTCTCAAATCAGTAGATTGGTCGTAGAGGATTCATTGAATGGGCCCCAGATTTAAATTCCCTGGATTTTTTTCCTCTGGGATCATTTACAATCTGTGGTTTATACAAGACGACCGCACCTGGACGAGTTACAGCAGAGAATAATTGAGGAAGTCCAATTAATTCATGAGGAGCCTTTGGCAAATGTCATTTAAGAATTTTTTCACAGAATTACATACTGTTAAGAACTGAACGATCATCATGTCGAAAATTTTCGTAACTAATATTGATTTTGTTTATATTTTTTGTTCATTTTTCTTGTTCTCAATAAAATTTGCATTATTAGATTTAAATATCTCTATCGTTGTTGAACAAAAAGATGCCAAACCTTATTGCTGCTGAACACCCAGAGCAGAGCCGTAATAAATCTATAAAAATATACAGGGTGTTTCGTTTAAAATAAAAAAGTTAACATCATTTCTGGCTAAACCGGAAGTCTGCTTTGAAAATACATATGCTCTTCAAATTCCCTATTTACATGAACTTAAATGTGGAAAATTTTAATAAAATCTAAGCGGTTGTATTGAAGATATTGGAATGGATCCATACATTTGCCTAACCCTGTATATCTAAGCTTTATAATTATAATTCGACCATATAATATTAATCATTTGATGCAAATATATAATAAAAATAAATATAACTGATAGAAAGCTTATATCTTCTAACAGTTGTTAGTATGATAATTATAACAGTTTTCATTAGAACTTTGAAATATGTAACAATAGCAAACGTCAAAAACATATTAGAATAAAAAAAATACATAACAATAAGCTATAAATTTAAAAATTTTTCTAAACACCAAGGTTTAAGATGCTTTAGAAATTCATAAAGCATTGTTTTTTAAATCAGTTAGATTGCGTATTTACTTTAGGGCAATAAGTGATTTGTTGTATAGCCTTAGGCTAGCGTAATTTGAACAGCAGTCGGTGTTTGGGGTGGCAGTAATTAGTATTACGCCTAGTGTAGTAGGTATGCAGACAGACATTATTTTCAACTAGAATGCTGATATATCTGTACATAAAATATTATATTTTGCAATTATATTCGTTATCTGGAATTGATTACAAGGCTACTTAATATAGTTATTAAAAGGTGGCATCTCCACAAGTTATGTAAGACTAGTCGCATCTATAGATAGTTTCACGTTCACGATGCAGTGTATATTCCTATGAGGATATATACATCTTCTTTTCTCTTTAAACAATTACAATATCGCTTACTTTTTCTATCTCTCTAACCGTTATCAAATGTATCCATATTTTCGTTAGGTATTTGTATTAGATAATCAATATTGTATTTCTAATTGGAAAACTACAATTCAATATAAACAAGATTTTTCTTAATTATAATTAATGATGCGATGAATACACCATACGATGTAAATGAATGGCGTTTGTTCATAGATGGTTCAAAATACAGCATGAAAGCTGCTCTGATACACAATGGTAATATAAAACCATCAATTCCGATTGCTCATGCAGTACAAACAAAGGAATGCTACGATACAATATGTAAAATTTTTACCAAGATAAAATATAAAGAGCATCAATGGAAAATTTGTGGCGATTTGAAGGTTTGAAAATAAATTTCAATTCAATTTTAAAGAATAAATGATTTATATACTATTCCTACAGGTTATTGGTCTCTTGATGGGGATGCAATCTGGTTTTACCAAATTTCGCTGTTTTTTGTGTCTGTGGGATAGCCGTGCAAATGACCAACATTATGTGAAAAAAGATTGGCCAAGCCGTACTAATTATGAACCAGGAAAACAAAACGTCTCTTCTATACCACTTGTGAACCCACAGAACATTTTCTTGACACCTCTCCACATAAAGCTTGGCCTTATCAAAAACTTTGTCAAAGCGCTCGACCGTGAAGGACCGGCTTTTGAGTACTTGACCAAGTTATTTCCCAAGTTGTTGTACGCCAAAATCAAAGAGGGAATATTTGTCGGACCTGATATTCGAAAATTAATGGCCGACAGAAACTTTACAAAATGTTTAACGCCCAATGAAGCAGCATGGATATCATTTCAAGATGTTGTTCACAACTTTCTCGGTAACCGCAAATCCCCGGATTTAAAGCAGATAATCGAGTTTGTTGCAAAATTATTGCAAGATTGGAGCTCGAATGTCTCTCAAAATACATTTTCTGCATTCTCATCTCGAATTTTTTCCTGAAAACTTGGGTGATATAAGCTACGAGCAAGGAGAGCGACTACACCAAGATTTGGCGAAAATCGAAAAACGATACCAAGGATTTTGGGACGAGGGCATGATGAGCGACTACTGTTGGACTTTAATGCGTGAAACAGATCCCAAACAGTACAAGCGACTCAGTTCGACTGTTCTTCATTTCTAATTTAACACTTTTTAATGAATAAAATCTAGATTAATTGTCAAAAATTGTAAAAATTGTGTTTATTTAATATCTCGAAAACTAGAACCAAAATCAAAAAACGGAGTGCAGATTCGGATTCAGCGCCCCAAATAACCATAGAAACAGCTTTTGGTTGCTTAGATCCAAAACCGTGTATACTTGTGTTATAATTACGTGTTTAATTTATGTAGCTTATGTGCGTCAATAGAGATTATTTTAAAATCAAACTTCAAAAATTATTTTATCAGTTGGCAGATTGTACTGAACAATTTGACAACTATGTAAGCTTTCTCCATAAAGCCCGTACTGCAGCGTGAACGTGAAACGCTTTATAGTTGAGCCCAGTTAGTTGTGCGCATTCGACCGACAAACATCAGAGGATGGCGAGTTTGACCGTACGAGATTTCCGGTCTATTATTTATTACAATTTCAAACGTGGAGTGAAATTCGAGAATGTCGCGATGAAATGATTTTCGTATTTGAAGAAGATTGTTTGTCTCTTAGGGCTTGGTATTTGCATTGATAGAAGTCACAACTGATGAGAATGTGGCTGCTATTTTCTAAAGCAGATCAAGGAATTACATTGACTTAGAACAACAATTAAACATTTTCGTATCCACTTTAACCTGAGATCTGAACAGAGTCGTGTTGAATGGTGTCGCACCATGGTTAAGCAATTTCAATCTGGCGAATCAAAGCAGGTATCATATATCCTTACAGTTGATGAGACCTGCATTTACTATTATGATGTTACTACAAAATCGTAAAGTACAGCTTGGGCATTTGAAGATGAACAAGTTCAAGTAAGAAAATCGAAATCAGTAAAGAAGAGAGTGGTAACCCTTTTGTTCAACGAGAGGACTAACAAACGCAATTATGCTTGAAAAGCAAAAAAAATATTTACGTTCACGTAGTACCAGACCCACGTTTGTCCTAAGTTTTGTAAACCCTTGTTAATGAGCGTTCAGATTTTTTTGAAGCAAATGAGGATTACGAGTTTAATATAATTCGCTCTATATTCTGGATAATCTTGCTCTGTGTGTCTTCGCATTATTACGTGAAAATGCAGTTGAACAGAGACTGATTTACGACTGATGAAGAACTGTTGGAAGCTTTTGAAGATATATGTAATTTAATGCCGAAAGAGGAATGGAACAAATGGTTTAATTACTGGTTTACGCGTATGAAGAAATGCATTGATAAAAACGGACAGGCCTTTGAAAAAATATAAATTTATTTTACACATGACAGGACTTCTAGCACAGTCTTTGTCTTAATATCAACAGACAAGGTTAAAAATGGCTAAACGCACATAGTTCACGAATTGTATAAAAGTGACTATTTATCCACGAATTTGTTAAACTTTAGTGCAGCGTGCACATTCCTTGGTCCCAGCAAAGCCTTATTTGAAATCATGCATTTAGGTTCTCCAAACGTAAATTTGGAGGAATCTAAGGGGTGACTGCAGTCGACCTTAAGTATTTTTATGGAAGACTATGACATAAATGACATCTTTAATGCCGACGAAACTGGTTTGTTCTACAAATTTACACCAAATCGTACATTAAAATTTAGGGGTAAAAAATGCGTTGGGTGCAAATAATCGAAGCTAGATTAACTGGGCGCTAATATGGCCAGGAACTGAGAAACGTAAACTTTTTATAATTGGAAAATTAAAAAATCCAAGATGTTTAAAACACATTAAAAAGCTACCTTGTACTTATGCTGCCTGGATGACACCTAAAATTTTTGAAGACGAAATAAGAACTAAAAAAACTAAAAAAAAGAACTAAATAAGAACTTGGAATAAAGACTTAACAAAACGGAAAAGAAAAATTTTATTATTGGTAGACAACTGTCCAGCTCATCCCCGTACCAAAGAATTATTCATACCTTAAAATCCTATTATCGAAGCCTGTTGGTAATGAAACACATTACAATTTGGATATTGGAATTACCAATGAAGTAAATTTTTTAGAAGCGATCTAAGCTTGGCAACAAATTTCGCAAGAAACCTTAAAAAAATTGTTTTCAGTACGCGTGGAAAATCAATTTTAATGAAGACGACGATTTACCGTTGTGTCAATGGCTTGTCAAATATAATGATAACATCGATGAAGATAAATTGCCTTTAAGTGTATGGTTACAAAATAATTTGCAGGATCCTAGTATTGTGAATCTAGAAACAATAGATAAATTTGTGTCAGTAGATAACAATCTCATCCCCAGTGATACAGATTTTGTGGAGGAAGTTTTAAATCAAGAAGATAGCAGCGTTGACAATGAAGTAGGCGAAGAAGAAGGGGCAGCTGAAATTGTAAAACCCAGTTATGAAGATGCGCTTACCGGCGCTTACAGTTAAACGATATTTACAAACTGAAGAAAGTAAATAATGCATTGGGTATTGAACATTTTTTAGAATCTATTTGTTTCAAGAAATCAAAACGAAATACTCTTGTAACCAGCTATTTTACTAATGAAATTTTTATATTTATATTTGTTTATTAACTAAAATTTATTATTTTGTATATCTTTTTATTATTTTAAATAAAAATACATTTTGATAGTACATATATACATAATCTTTGGTTATATTCTTTAGAACATACTTCTTTTTTGAACGTACTGTTTTGTATGGTCCCTACAAGTACGTTATAAGCGAGTTTTACTGTATCTAATAAAGAGATATACAGGGTGTATCATGAGGTTTTCCCACGGTTTATGGAGGTGATTCTTGGTGTTATATGGAGAAAAAAAGTAAATACAATAACGGGATGCCATCCATACTTAAGGAGTTATAACAAATTTGCGAGACGCTTCATAGTGAATGGTGCGCTACAGGACAACCGCGTGGGCGAGTGGTTGCCGTATCAAGAAGCACTTTGTGTCAATGTCTGGTGTGGTGCTGTATGTGACCAGTTGATAGGGCCGTTCATTCTCCCAGGAAATTTAACTGGTGCGATTGACGTTCACTTTTTACAAAAGTTACAGCAACTTCTTGAAGATGTTCCTCTAGAAATAAGGCCACAAATGTATGTCCAAAATGACGGGGCGAATGCACACTTCTACCATGAGGTAACAACTCATCTGAATCAGTAATTCCCCCATCGATGGATTGCTCGCAGAGGCCCAATCAACTGGCCTGCAAAATCCCCAAATTTAACGCCCCTAGATTACTGCATCAGGGGGGTGGATGAAAAACATCGTGTACCAGGTTAGGGTGCAAACACGAGAACAATTGATTCAACGCATTCTCGATGCCACCGCGCCAATAAGTCACGAACGTGTAAAGTTACAAAATGCTACACGCGCCGTTCACACCCGTGCGAATCTTTGCCTTCAGATGCAGGGAGGAAATTTTGAACATTTGCTTTAAATTCACTCTAAATGCAAGAGACTGGTATAAAATAAAACAATTGTTTGTATTCTAACTATAATTTCTATTTTTGTTAGTGCTATCTTACATTTTAACATATGTATTTGTGTTACGAATCATGAGCGCTATTTTTTAGGCATTCTTGAGTTGGTTTATCTGAAAGACAATGCATGTAAAAGTTATATTTGTAAGTTAGAGACGAACTGCATCGCAAGCAATTGTGTTTGGATAATTTAAGGAATTTAGGAGAAGCCATAGTTCATTATCTGACGATCTAGGACAGTTATTCCCACGCCTAGGTTCGCAAAACAATAACAAATAATGAATGGTGCCACTTCTGTGTTAAATCTAATAGAATCCTTCACGCAGAGTTATATGTTAAAAACATTGTTTTAAGTGGGGCTCCACAGAAACTAACGATATAAAAAAAAGCTGAGTGTGAACATCGGACAACAAATTTTATAATTATTTATTGATGGAAGTGGGCATATAATTTCTACAGTTACATACAATATAAAATGAAATGTACAGTTAAGCTCACAGAAATCTAGTATAACCTAACTTGTCAAAATTGTCTAATATTGCTTAGTGTTTATTAGTCTTTTTTTGAAAGAAAAACCAAATGTCAAATAGAAAAGATGACATTTTCCAAAAAATTGTGTCCCATTATGTAAATAATTTAGTGCATACAATAACCGCGACTGTTTCAGTTTTTCCGTCAATAGATTTCTTTTTTCTGCAACACGAGAACTTAATTCACTTTGTTTGAGTCCCCGAATTGCGGCTTGCCTAGAACCAGGAAATTTGTTTCCATAATAGCTGTTCTTGCACTTGCAAATGGATTTTGTCTCAAATATTCAAACAAATTCTGATCTTCTACATCAGTTGATATTCTTTTAAGGTCAGTTCCTCATTTGCGACATATACTGCCTTCATTTTCCCATCTTTTTTTAACTCGTAGTACTGTAACTTTGTTTAAACGAAATTCTTCTGCGACTTGTTTTATGGTGCGACTTTCCAAATTTAACAAAATTTGTACTTTGTCTGCCGGAGACAGTTTTCTTGCCATTTTGGATATTAAGTGATAAATGCCATTTTGACGTTACAAGAATGAAACAAAAATTCAAAAATGGTTTATACTAGATTTATGTGAGCTTAACTGTATATTCTATACAATAGGCCCAAGAAAGTTTGGCATGGGTGTTTGAAGACAGCTCAATGCCGACCATTGTGACAAGACAATCTACGATAAAAAAGTAGTCTAAGCTATTTTCTTCAGAAGTACGGAATTTATGATAATTACGTACGAGACTACCTTCATTTAAAGGAAAATAAGATCAAAGTTATTAAACCCCAGTGTACTCACCTGATGTCGTAATTTGTGACTTTTGATATCATTTAATCTCAAAAATAATTTATGTGGTTAACATTTAACTTAAGTCTACGAAAAAATCGATCGTGGATGAATTTTTTATTACGTCTTCAAAAATGCATGCACACCAAAAGCATAAATGTAACGGACTTTATGCTGACAAAATCTTCCCCAGGAATAAATATAGAGAAGAAATTAGTTCTTTTTCATTAAATTGATTTTTACATGATATAAAGCCTCGCATTTACCCTATAAAACCGCCCACTTATTTTTTGTTTAACTCTAATTACTATTTGAGTGTGAAGTTCGTTACTAGTATTCTCTATATGTACATATAAATATTTAAGCATAAAGGTTGTATATATTATTAACTTCTAAAATATTAATTTAAAAATAAAATATTTTCTCTTAATAATGTTAGTGGAAAAAACTGGGAAACTATAACCTTTGACAAGCAGATCGACAGCTTCGTTTTTCGTACAATTCGGATGAAACCAAGGGAAAACAGTATTAGGATCTATACTGTCATCCAAATCTTCAACCAGTTCTCTAAAAATCATTCCTTGTTCCCCGGTTCGATGTGCTGTAACCCATAGCCATCCATCACCCATGTCATTATGGACAAAGAATATATCGCCTTTCTTGAATGTTAACTCGTCCGTATCCGGCATCTTCGTATATGGTAGTATGGCCACGACTCTCTAAAAGAGAATAACAAAATATTTTAACATAATTAAATTATTTGTACATCGTAATATAAATAAATGATTAATAATTAGATTATCTAATATATCTTAAAGGGTGTTACAATAAGAGTGTAAGAGTTGAATTGCGCGCCATCTTGGTTGTCATGATATGACAGGTCATTAATTATAACAGGTCACATATAGGAGTTGGTAAACAGGCAGCGCTACACGATAGAACAACGCGTCCTTATTGTTAAACATTAGCTTTTGTCATGTGAAACACATGACAAAAGCTCGAAGTAGTCGTTCGGAACAAAGTATAACGGCAGTTCGCGAGAGCGTGGCTGAGAGTCCAGGGAACTCGATTCGTCATCGTGCACAAGAATTGGACATTTCAATAGTCACTCTTCACCGTATTCCGACTAAAGATTTGCATCTCCATGCTGACAGAGACTCGACAATTTCTGCCAACAGATCGTGCACAGCGAAGAGGGTGCACCAATTGGATAATTGAAGAACAAGAAGTGAATGCCTATTTTGTGGACAAAATCATATTCAGCGATGAGGCCCATTTTCATCTCGATGGCTTTGTTAATAGGCAAAATTGCCGTATTTGGGGCTCCGAAAATCCACGATTCATGAGAAACAAGTCCATCGTCAACGTGTCTCTGTTTGGTGTGTATTGTAGTTTGCAGGAATCATTAGACCATTTTTCTGGTCTAATATAGGTAATGCATTAATGGTGAATGGCGAACGTTATCGTGACATGATAATCGAGTTCTTTGCACCTCAATTGGAAGATATTGTTCTTTGAAGACATTTGGTTTGAGCAGGACGGTGCCAGTTGCTATACCACCCGTGAAACATTGACGGTTTGGAACGAGTCTTTTCCTGGTCGTGCCATCTTCCACTTTGGAGACGAGAATTGGCCGACGCGTTCTTGTGATTTACCACCTATGGATTTAATTTTGATGCCGATATAATGTGAACAACCCTTTGTTTGTCACCAGTGAAAATTTTGGTTAAAAACTTTGATACTGTACCGAGGAAATTCAAACCACTGAACGATTGGTTTTGTGCAATTCAGTCAGTGTTCTTGATATCCAGCGTAAGCACGGCTTTCGATAATTTAAGCGTTCTTCTACAACATTACTTTAAACTTAAGAAAACTCTTTAGATTATGATGCAATCGTAGAGCGTATATTTTTCGCTTTATCGCTTTTATGTTTTATAGATTATGTCTAATTAGCCAGGTATTCTATTCATAAAACAATTTGTAGATAAATTTTAATATTTCAATATGTAATTAATTTGATGAAACCACTTATCTCGCAGGTTCCTAAGCAGCTTGACTCAGTCAATCCTAGTTTTCAAGTTAATTGAAATTAATATTTCAAACTGCCTGAATTAGTGCTTCTTTCGAAAATTTCAATCAGATTTTAAGTCTGAAGCGGTTTGAACATATCGACTTAAATAGTCGCTGACCAGAAGGAATATTTTCTTAATTTCGTTACTCTTCGCATAGGTACATTAAGAATTGTTTTCACGTTTTCAATATGTTTTATTTACATATAAATCAATTTTAAGAGAACACTGGGGAATGTTTACGAATATATTCAAAGAGAAAGCTTTTTTGTGTGTAAAACATCTGGCTGATTATAAACGAAAATACATAACTAAGTATATCCTAAAAGTGTTGGCACAGAATTCAATGAAATTAAAATCAAATAAAAATGAAATATCAAGTTGCCTTTGGTAACAAAAGTTTGAATAGATTGTTTACTATAAGTTGACAGATAGTTAATTTGAAGTTGTTGTTTTACAATGTCGTATAAATTAGAACTCCGAAAAAGTATCTACAACTTGGTTGGGTGGATGCCCAGTGCTGAAATACTCCGAATCTTAGAGAATGGAAATATATCACGTAGAACGATTTATTGCACAATAGCGAAATGCAAGCAGGGAATTCCATGTCTTTGTCCAGAAACCTGGACAACGTTTTTAATTAATAAGTTTTTTCGATTAATGAATTGAATTCTATTTAGGAAAGACTTCTTTATAATTTGAAATTTATACACTTTATTCAGAGGGACCAGGCATTCCGCGTTATTAATGTTTATGGCAGTGTTAAACCTAATTTTATAACGTCCATTTACTTTACCCAAGATGTATTTATTCAAAGCACGGCCTGCATTAACCGTTCAGCTCACAATTATGTTTTGGTTCATCCTTCTTAGAAAATGTATTTTGAAAAACGATGTATTCATTCAAAGATGTATTTATTCAAAGATGTATTTATTTATGTATTTATTCAAAGATGTATTTATTCAAAGCACGGCCTGCATTAACCGTTCAGCTCACAATTATGTTTCGGTTCATCCTTCTTAGAAAATGTATTTTGAAAAACGAATTTATCATCTAGTTTACATGTATTTATTCAGGCCTTTTTCTATTTTGTATTGCTTCTACTTAAGGTGTAGCCGCCATGGTCACCAAATGTTTAGGCACATCAGTTAAGCATTGTAATGTTTAAATTAAAGGCTTGCCGCCTATAGTGACAGACACGCAACTGTAGCTACGGTCACATTTCAAAGGTCTCTTGTATTAAACAATAGTATTTCGGACACACGATTTATTCAAGGTCGCGTCTAGGTAAAACCGTATGTACCTGACCCACCTATTTATCTATTCCATACACTATAGCGATGTCGAGTTTATGTAAACGTACATAAGCTTACTATTCTGTTTCGACAAATCACAAGAAACAGGGTGAAGTCTTATGTCTACATTTTTCTTTACCTGGCTAATAATTTAGAATTAAAAGTTTAAGTCTGCTAAGATCTATCAACGAGATCACACGTGTCATTCCGAGCAGCTCCAAGCGTTACCAAAATTAGAAATGCAACCAAGTTTTATAATATATTTTGCTTGCGGCTTATGTAATATTAGTTTTCTGTATTTAAAAATTAAAGAGTGTTGTACCTGCGAAAAGTGTTTTTTATTCTGCGAACCACTGAGCAAGAGACCTTCTATTCACAAGATGAATCAACGACGATTCAACAAAAACTAGTCATTACGGATTTACGACGTGATTACGCAGAAGTGTCAAATGCAGCCATATACGCCCCAACAGTCTTAACTTCTTAAATAGTGGAATATCCCGGTATTTACCGCACAGAGGGCAGAGAGGCTGTTGAGAAGTGCAAAAAAAAAAGTTGATATATCATCGAGGAGACTGGCTCGTCGATACGGCAGTTTACGTATGGTATCGTTGGAATTGAAAAGAAATGGTATAAAATATTGATAATTACGTAAGTGCCCCAAATACACCCAAGGCCAACTGCTACGTATACCAATATGTTGTCGTCAACTGAGGCAAGTGCATTTTGACGGTGAAATAGATGACGAAAAGTATTTCACTTTGAGTAACCCTGAAGTGAAAGAAAATTATGAGTTTTATACGGACAATATAGTGGAATGCCTTAACAATGTTAAGTACTAACATAAATCGAAATTCGCCGATAAAATCCTTGTCCGGTGCGCAATTTCTACAAGGGGCATATCCCGACCTTTTGTGAGGAGAGTAGCATCTGGGTAGCACCCCGTATGTAATTATAGTACTGATATTATACTTAGTAAACATTGAACATCAACAGAAAAAGATAAGTACTGTATCCTTTTTTTTCTTTAGACCCCAGTTACTCCAGGCACATGAGCAATATACTCTTTGTAGCCAAATAGGTTTCTCAATTCCACTCTGTTAGTCTTGTGTCCTCGATAAAAAGCACTATCCTCCTCAGGAGAAATTTGAGTACTCTCGTAGGATTCAATAAATTTTTGCCGAAATATTTCTGTCTGAGTCGCTTCAATTCCTCACAAGTACATATTACATGAAGGCTAGATTCTTCCTATTTTCCACATCTCCTACACTAGGACCCGCTAACCAAGCCCATGCTGTATAGATGCTTCCTTAAAGGACAATATCCAGTTATCAAGCCAGTAATAATTTAAATTTCTTTCTGTCTTAATGTGGAGTTGACCTTCCATTAGCCCCTATTTCTTTTTATGTTCTTTTCTAGTCCTAACCTAGTCTCCCTTCTACCGGAATCCTTAACGATTCTGCATACACGTTCTGGTCCTATAAAGTTTCCCTTGGAGACCTCCTTGGGTAATTCATCGGCCATCTCATTGTCTTTAATCTCCCCATGTCTTGGCACCCATATCAGTGACACAGTATTATATTCTGTCAGTCTTAAGGACTTGCTTACAATGTTTAACCAGTTTCAACCTGGTAATTGAGTTCGTAATGGCGTTAATAATCGCCTAATAATAATTTTGTTAATTTTCCTATTTTTACAGTCGGCCTCCCGAATTTTCTTTGCGCAGGCTGTGACTGCAAATAATTCAGTGATTTCTTCCTTCTAGGGCACGTTCCATATATATCTGCACTCGTGGCATGATTAGAGATTGTGATCCATCCATGAGCGGCTTTTTGCCGGTTCCCTGGTCGGCATAGACATATTCAGCTTAAATGTAAACATAATTTCAGGTGCCATACTGTCCGCTAGTATTTGTAATACCAGCTCCTCCAATAAGTACTGTATATTAGCACTTGTGGATAAAACTTGCACAAACTTTGTAGTTGTAAATTATGAGAATACGAAGTTTTAACACCTCGAAGTCTCCCGGAAGATTGCAAAAAGAAAACTATTGATTTCCAAAAAAAATATAGAACGAAGCTAGATTTTCTACAAAAACATCTGAAGAAAGGAATCGAATGTTAGAAGACGATATTATTTAGAGGAAAATGTGTTTTGGGATCTGACGGCAATGAAAATGACTAAGATTAAACTAAGAGTTGTGAAGAGAAGATGAAAACAATGGCAGCAGCCATATTATGTTCAATGACGGCTACTGTAGTTGGAAATTTTATTTTATAAAAAATAACATAGACCGTTTTCAATATTTAAATTTTCCAAGACGGCGATTATGTAAATCGCAGAACCATTGTTGTCAAGAAATGACTAGGGCAGACCGTCGCAAAATAGTTGCGTCACCCAGTTTCCTAGATTCAAATCTTATTGAATAGGTTTGAAATCAATTAAATACATCAATTAAATACACCAAGTATAAAAGAAGCCTTTAAAACAATATGGAATGAAAAAACTCCTTCCACAACACAATCCTTTATTAACACATGCGATAATCTACAAAATATTTGGAACATTATGTTTTAATTAATTGTTATAATAAATAAATACTTTTACATTTTTTAATTAATAAAAGCATTTTGAAAATATATTCTGTCAGTACTACAAACAAGCGCGATGCAGTTTTAAAACATAAGAATATTATATATAACCTATAAAATGGGGACTGCACAAAATATTTGTATAAATAGTAAAATATAAAATTTAACAAGATCTATCTTATAAAACCTAATAGACAGAATGTACATAAAAATGATGCAAATATCTATTTATATTTTTCCATAACACTAAGACGAGCATAATTAACAATAGGTATGTATGCAACTTCTATATTTAGGAGCATCTTTGCTTTATTATTGCAAGTAATTTTCAATTTGAATTATTGATCTTAGTTATTATTACTTAAACGTAATCGTTTAATGGCTTAACTATTAGGTCGACGCATAAATAAAGTGCAATACCCAAACATGAGGCTTCATGTGCTTCCTTGTGATTACGCACAATGCATGCAAGCCGATGCCCCCATCATTACGATTACGCACGATGCATATAAGTTGTTTATTCACCAGCACTAATGCTAATGACTACAATAACTTTAACAATGCATAATTTGGTAAATACAAATTGAAAAAGGAAAGAAGGAAAATCAATACACGTTTTCTTTCCAGGTAAAATACTAGAAAGAAATAAACATACCAAGACGACGATTCAATTTTTCCAAACGATGTTCAAAATAGTATATTAAAAAACAAGTTTCATAAGGCACCATTTTGCCGCACGAGATCAGTTTAGAAAGTGAGCACGAGTTTTCTAAAGAGAGAGTGCGGCAAAAGGCCTTATGAAACGAGTTTTTTATACTATTTATTTCTATTTTGCATTTTTCACATTAATAAATTGCAATTATTTAATATGAAAGTTCAGAGTTTTAT
Source organism: Melolontha melolontha (assembly GCA_935421215.2). Taxonomy (NCBI): domain Eukaryota; kingdom Metazoa; phylum Arthropoda; class Insecta; order Coleoptera; family Scarabaeidae; genus Melolontha; species Melolontha melolontha. The sequence continues at coordinate 5,102,324 of OW285240.1, read as the reverse complement.
TTTTATATAAAGCATGCAGTTGGCCACATTGATACTTGACATTTTCAAATTTAAATCTTGCTATCCGCGTTACATATTATTTATTAATTTTCGTTAACATTACTTGATATTTTATTTAAACATATAAACATGAGTGACGTAGAAACTAATATATTTTGTTGTCAATTGTATACAATATACGTTGTTTGTGTAGAGTACGAACATATATCATATCTGTAAAATGTAAAATGACAGCAATGATATTTATTTCTGTATTCGAACAACGCCAACATTGAAAAATGAAAAAAAGCGTATCGAAATGAAGCTCATTTCGATACTGTTTTGGGTTTCATAATGAGTTCATTTCGAACGCAAAATAGAAAAAGTTAATTGTACATCTGAAATTAAGAAGAACTAAACTCGTCAAACATATTTTTACGATGGCACGAAAGCTAACCGCAACTGATAAAGTTCGTATATCAATTAAATTACAAGAAGGGTACAGTATTAGGGAAATTGCGCAGCAAATGCAGTTAAATAAAACCACCGTGATGAAGGTTAAGAAAAGATGGGAGACTGATGAGAGCATAGACAGAAAGCCGGGTACTGGGCTTAAAAGAATTGCGACTGAACAGCAGAACCATAATCTAGTTCAACATCTCCGAGAACATCCTTTCGATTCAGTGAAAGTAGCAGTTGCGGAGACCATTTTTCCTGGTTCACGTAGAACTGCAAGCAGGAGAATAAGAGATAGCGACATAAGGTCGCGTGTTGCAGCCAAAAAAATTCAGGTTAGTGAAGAAAGGAAGCAAGCCAGGCTTTTGTTCGCATTAAATCATATAAACAATAGACCTGAGTTTTGGGAAAATGTAGTTTTCACTGATGAGAAAACATTTCAATCCACAAGTAATGGTTCTGTTCGTGTCTACAGACCTGGCGGTACAAGATACGAGGAGCAATATATAGATAATTCAGATCGGCAAGGAAGATTCTCTATAAATATTTGGGGATGGATAAGTAACCACAATGTTGGAATGTGTCATAGAATAAATGGGAGATTTAATTCCCAGAATTATATTCATATTTTGGAAAATCTTATGTTACCATCAGTCCAACATGTGTATCCTGAAAACATTTTTATATATCAGCATGACAATTGCCCAGTTCATAGTGCAAACATAGTGTCGCGATGGATGGAAGAGCATAACATTGAGATTTTGCAATGGATGCCAAGAGTGCCGACATGAAGCCAATAGAAAATGTATGGGCCGAGATGACCAAAAGTATGTCACGTATAAGATTTCAAAATCAGGACCAATTGTGGGAAGCAAATTCAAAATGCTTGGCAATCTCTCATTCACAAACCAAATTATTTTAGAAGTTTGGTGGCTTCCATGCCTAGAAGGTTAAGGGCAGTAATTGATGCTGATGGCGGTCCAACAAAATATTAGCTTTTTGTTAAACAAATTTTATTATTAAAATTATTTTTCGTATTCCTTAATTCTATTTTAAATTTAAATTTAACTTATTATTATACAATTAACTTATATTTCTTAACTCAAACAATAATAAAGTAAATATATTCCAGTATGATCTGACATTTGATTTTATTATGATAAGTAGCTTAAGCTTACAATAATAATATATCAAATTTATGACATATATGAAATTTAAGGTTGTACTACATTTATCTGGCCATGACTGTACATATACCATATCTGTTAAATGTACGTAAATTCTTAAAATCAAATGACAGCAATGATATTTATTTCTGAGTTCGAACAACGCCAACATTGAAGAATGAAAAAAAGCGTATCGAAATGAAGCTCATTTCGATACTGTTTCATAATGAGTTCATTTCGAACGCAAATTAGAAAAAAATGTATTTTTCTATTTTGCGTTCGAAATGAACTCATTATGAAACCCAAAACAGTATCGAAATGAGCTTCATTTCGATACGCTTTTTTTCATTTTTCAATGTTGGCGTTGTTCGAATACAGAAATAAATATCATTGCTGTCATTTGATTTTAAGAATTTATGTACATTTGACAGATATGATATATGTCCGTATTTTACACAAACAACGTATGTTGTATACAATTGACAACAACATATATATGTTTCTATGTCACTCGTGTTTATATTTTTAAATGAAGTATCAAGTAATGTTAACGAAAATTAGTAAATAATATGTAATATAATATACTTCGCGGATAGCAAGATTTAAATTTGAAAATGTCAAGTATCAATGTGACCAACTGCATGCTTTATATAAAAATTAAACTCTGAACTTTCAAATTAAATCATTCCAATTTAAGCAATTTATTAATGTAAAAAACGCAAAATAGAAAAAATAGTATAAAAAACTCGTTTCATAAGGCCTTTTGCCGCACTCGCTCTTTAGAAAACTCGTTTTCTAAACTGATCTCGTGCGGCAAAATGGTGCCTTATAAAACTTGTTTTTTAATATACTATTTGGCAATTGTACATTAGTGGCTTTATCGCGCTTAAACAATGTACCGAGTGAATGAAGCAAATATTTAATTTGGCAGCTCTTAAAAATTTGTCTTGCGTGATCATTCGCTCGGTATTTTTCTTTTTGGATGGGAATATTTTGTATAAAATGGATAATGTATTGTTAGAATTACTAGTAAATAAATATTAACTCATATCAAAAATGAGATTTATGGCAAATGATAGTTCAAACAAATTTTACGAACCTATATTACACATAATACATTATACATTTATATACAAACAAAATTATTCAAAGAAAATACTCAAAAGGTTGGCTTCCTACCTGTAAACACTGAACACGTCGTGATAAATCTTTTAATGATTTTAACTATTAGGTCGACGCATAAGTTTGTGTAGCGTTTTTTGGTTTCTAGGCAAAGAGTGCCTTAAAAAAGGTGTTAGGCATATTGCTGTAAGTTTCGCTTATTGAATAATATAATATAATGTAAAAAAAAAGTAAATGGTTGTGTGTGGGGACAGTTACTCAAGCATATTTTTCTTTGGACTCTGTATAATGTTTGTGTATCTCAGGGATATCTTTTTGGGTTCTACTTAACTAGGCCTAGCGTCCAATGTAAACGTAAAGAAATAATACAAGAAGATGTAAATTGTTAAAAGTTATTTTATTGTTAATTAATATTTACTAGCGTAAAAAATTCTCAAATACTTGATTTTGTAGTACCTTTTTATTACAAGTTGACGTTTGCTAATCATCTACTCTATTTACGATAACATATTGAAAGGCAGAAATATTAATGATATTCATATTTGACAAACACTTAAACAAATAACTAGGTTTTTGAAGGAAAAAGAAAAGGAGAAATTATAATTTATTAACGACGTACACGATATGAACAAAATCATTCTAAACAAAATCGCAAGTGAAACAGTGACATACAAATCCATTGACTCCATTATGAACCAAAGTAAAGTAGTCAATTTTTCAACGGAATTCTCTCGATGTTCCCGAATTACCGTGACACATTCTAAATTTGAAAATTGGAGTGCCAATTATATTATTTCTAAACATCAATATGCCAAAGTTATGCAATAGCACGCGATTAGTAGTTAAAAAATTGATGAACAATCTAATTGAACAATTCTGATTGGACCTCATAAAAGCGTACTATTTCATGAATACCACTCATTCTGAGCGACATGGTGCTCGATTTCAAACGAATTCAATTTCCAATACGCCTAGCGTTCGCTATTACTATTAATAAAGCACAAGGGCAATTTTTGCGGTTTGAATTTAGAAAACGATTGCTTCTCTTATGGGTAATTATGAGTCGCAAGCTCCTGAGTCGATAAACCATCTGATCTTTTTACTTCTTTGCAGAAAACGGACAAACTAAAAATGTAGTCTTACTAAATCTAGCTTTACAATAAAAAAAAAATTTTAAACATACTTTTTCTTCCTTTCCTTTCATTCCACATAGCCACAGCAAGACAAGGAGGGTATTGAATTGACTGATGCGCTTTCTCGGTGAATCTATGTTCGCTACAATACTTTTATTTATTTTCCCCTTTATTTCATATTAGACTGAGCCACAGCGAAGCGTAGCCGGGTTTAGCTAGTATTTAATACAATATTAATAATCATAAATCAAAATGCTTCTAAATTTTAAACGTAAAAATATAATCACTTATGGATAAATTTTCTTAATAGAAATTTTAAGTTTATTCAAGCTGTTAAATGTCTAAAACTTGAATGTCGAAAAATGAATTAACGAATGTCCTCTTCTGCCGCGGTTTCTCCCTTTTTATACCGATCGTTCTCTTGTTCTCGGAAATCATTCTCCCTCTTCGCCAATTTAATTTTGAATTTTCATTTGTCTCTTGTTTTCTTTCGTTTTGACCCTTGTATCTATCCGACTATTATATGCAAATTTGCCTTTTCTTTCATTATCTGAAGTTACTTTGTTTATATAAATTCTCATTTTTGGTAATTTATGTGTCTTACCTTTTTATTTACGAGAGTAATTTTATCTCCTTTTTAACTTTCGAGAATTTCCCATTTTTAGTGTTCCAACTTGCAAAGAATTACTCGTATTTTTGTACGTATCTTTATTAGATGTCTTTCGTCATTTTCTCTCCTTGTCATTTCCATAGTCTTTTCGTATTATTTACAATCTCATCTTTAATTTTATTCGATCATTTAAATTGTGTATATTTAGCGTTGTAAGCATGCGCTTTCTGATGCACTTTGCCTTTTGACATCTTGTTTGTTTATGTTTTTAAACGTTAATATTTACAATTGTTTTTCTTAATATAACAAATTTTTGTTCGCATGTGTTATAGCCGTTTTATTGTTTTTCAGATTACACTGCTTCTGTTGTTGATCTTACATGGTTTTCTTATTTAATTTTGATGTTACTAATTTCCAGAGAGCGGACTGAAGCGATTGAATAACCAATTGCCCCGATAAAACGTTGTGGCGGTGTCAGATAAGGTATGCATGTTATAATAGCCCCAATATTTGCTTACTCGATTGCATTCGTCGAGCAGATATGATTTCCGTCGTTATACATAGTACATTGTGTGTATTCCTTCATAAATTCAATACAACAGTGGCGTGTAAGATGGAATATACATTTATATATTACTTCGTAAGACTTCGTTGAAATAATCGCTTAAAAAATATATCCGCTAATTTTCAAAGTGTATTCTCGTGTTTACATGCTGTTATACATGCATATAGATATATGTATTTATTGTTCTTGTGGATGTATATTTTCTATTCTCTTCTATAAGGGATTGTTTCTGGTTTCGTTTCTTTCAGTGCTATTTGGTTACAACGTTTAGTATTTAAAAAATCCGTTTTATATTGTATATTTAGCTTATAATTTTTTATAAATATTAAGTTTAATTTACTACCTTATTTTTGGAGTAGTTTTCGTTTCTTTTTTTTAGTCCATTTCTTTCTGTTCTTAGTAGTTCTCTTTATTTTCATTAACTATGGAGAATTCCTGTATAGCAACCATGGTAGGATAGATTAGAGGCCATACAGATTGGTTGCATATTTGTAATGATACCGAGATATATTGCAGTGCCTGTTCATTAAGTTTAAGGCGTCCACAAAAATGTAATATGCAGAGACATGTTTCTTCCAAAAACTCATCTAGATAACATATGTCCATTTGCACTTGACATTTTTAACGAAGAACTGTGAAGCTTTCATGGCGGCCAAAATCCCATTCAAAACGCTTAACAATCCAGTCCTCAAGAGGTTTCTTACAAAATTTACTGATCGTCATGTACCAGACGAATCTACTTTACGTAAGTACCACTTACCAAAATGTTATTTGAGAACCATTAAAAACCTATGAGGTCATTATCTTTGGGTAAGTGCAGAAGAAACAACGGATGTAATGAGACGATATGTGTTAAATGTAGTTGTTGGTATTCTTCATCCGACAACTTCATATCAACCATACTTAATTGCAACTAAAATATTGCCAGTCGAAAATGGTGAAACGGTTGCAGAAGTAATTGATCAATGTATTCATAATATTCTGTCATCGGATAACAACTATAAAGACAAGATGCTATTAGTTTTGACTAATGCGGCAACTTATATGTTAAAAACTGGGAAGTTGTTAAAGCAATCTTATCTCAATATGCTACACGTTACCTGTGCAGCACATTTCCAAATGTTGATGAGTTAGTCTCATCATTTAAAAAGATATTTCTCAAAGCTGAGACAAAAAGTTGATGCCATTTTTGCAGAAATCCAGATTTGAATATATTATATCAATTCTGCAAAGAGCCAATTAAAAAATCTATACATTCGAAGTATGGTGCACTTTTCTAAAATTTTAATCACGCAACCAGTTGTGATGTGGAACGGACATTTTCTATTTTTAAAGACGTTTTAACATCTAAGAGAACTAATTTAACACAGGAACATTTTAGTTGTTCATAATAATGTTTTATAGTTTCAATGTTTCACAGAAAATACATAGTTTTAAGTTTTGTTCTTTGTAAATTATTTTTTATTGTACCATATGATCATATATTTCTACCCTCTAGAAGGCAATGACATTTTTCTTTTTTAAACTTAAGTTGGTACCATAATTTAAGTTAACTTATTTTGCAGCGTGTGTGTGATAAAGGTTATTTTATACTGATGATAGATTAGGTTTTGTCATTTTGACAAATAATTACATACAAACGTTTCAGTTGAAAAAATAAAAAGTTTAATAATAAAAACAGCTACAATAAATGTTCAAAGTGAGCTCCTTCATTTTCTATGCATAGCGCAACTCTTCGTCTCATATTATTGAAGGCATTCCTTAAATTATGTGGTGTAATTTCCTCACAGACATTTCGGATAGCATTAGTAAGTTCTTCAATTGTATGTGGACGATTCGTAAATACTCTATTTTTTAGATGTGGATAAATGAAATAGTCCATAATTGTTAAATCCGGAGATCGTGGTGGAAATGATCAAAGAATTCATGCAATAATTCCATCGTTTCTCTTGTCTTATGGGCTGTTGCATTATCTTGCTGGAAATATCCCTCGCGGAGCTCATCATCATGTAATTGATTTACAAATGGTAGCAATAAATTATTACGATATCGTTCTGCATTTATCGTATTATTAAAGAATATTGGACCAATAATCCGTCTACGAGAAACAGCAAGCCAAACGCCTATTTTTTGTGAATGCAAGGGTGTTTCAAGAATTTCATGTGGATTTTCACTAGACCAGATGCGCATTGTTTGTTTATTTATATATCCTGATAAATGAAACCATGCTTCATCGGACCAGAAGGATTTGTCAAGAACGTCATCGTTATTAATCGTACCTAAGAACCACTGACAGTAATTAACTCTGGTTACATGATCGATTAGTAAAAGCTCTTGCACGCAATGAAATTTGTATGGAAATTTTTGTAAGTCTGTTTTAAGGATTCTCTGGCAGGTCCCATATGACAGTTGTGTTTGTTGTGAAAGCTTACGAATCGATTTCTTAGGTGATTGATTTATTCGTCCCTCAACATCTGCTATATTTTCAACTGTCCGCTTTAGTGGTCTACCAGCACCTGGTTTTCGAGACACAGACCCTGTTTCACGGAATTTAACCACTGACTTTTGAATTAATTGCCGCAAACTGTCATATGTTGTTGGAAAATTTGGAAATTCTGCCCGAAATTCTTCTATACAAGGTTGCAAGGAGTACGACCATTCTCCATTTTCCAATTTTACACCATTCCTAAAGTATGATTCGATCAGAAAAACTTTATGATTTATTGTAAACATTTTTAAGTGTCAAATAATATATACATTAATGACAGATGAGTTTTATTTTTCAGAACATACACATAATGACAGATGTATTTTATTTGTCACTACCAACACGATATTTTCAAGAAATAATTTCATGGCTTGCTAGAGGGTAAATATAAATGATCATATTGTATATTGATCTACAAGTTTAGAAAATTGATGTTTTCCAGTGAGTGTAAATGTTTGAATTCACGAGTGAGCGCAGCTCACGAGTGGATCAAATTTACACAAACATGGAAATTCACTTTTCTAACGTGTAGATCATGCTATTTTTTCGTGTAGTTGACGAATATAACGCTAATTTAAAAAAAAATAAATTATGACAGTGTCGAAAAATAATAATATGTTATCAAGGTATGCCGAGCACTTGTTGACATAATAACAAAACAAATAGCAAGTAAATAATTTGTGAAAAAACGTTAATATAAGTTGAGTCAATCAAACGAGATTAATGATGAAATTTTAAAATTAGTATCAGCAGCAGAGCCAAGTTTATTACCTAAAAAGTTCAAAGAAAAGTACGAGAAAACTTACCAACAGTTATGTGGCTGGAGAAATTAAAGAAATGAACAAGCGGCAAGTGAAGATATTCTAATTGCGTACTTTTTTGAAAAAGCTTGTTTTATTTATAAGATTTATTAGCACTGATTTTTAAATATTCTTAGGTAAAACCTCTTAAAGCTTCAACACTATGGTCAGTGCTCTCGATGCCGAGAAGTACTCTACAAATAAATGAAAATGTGGATATTTCTTCATATAAAAAATTACTGGCTTACCTGAAACGTCAAAATGACGGTTATGTGGCAAAAAAATCGAGAATTTTATCGATGGATAATGTGAAGGAGTTTTTAGAAAAATCTCCTGATATCAGATTTCTGCTTGCGAATGTAGTACTGGTAATTGCGTTACACGGAGCCTGTCGGGCGGAAGAATTACGTTTACTAAAAGTAGACCTAAAGTGGCAATCTTCGACCTCTGAAACGTCAACATCAACAGTAGCAGCAAGCGAAGTAAAAAACTCTAATTTGTCAGTGTCTGCGTTGTGGTCAGTTTCCTCATCTTCTGGTGTAATAATTAATAATTTAACAAATTATTTATTTACAATATACGCTAATAAATAAAACGAATGAAAAAAAGTGTTGTTAACTGAAATCGTGAAGAAAAGTGTTGCTAACGAGAAAAGTCACTTTTCTATCAACTACACGAAAAAAAACTATTATTTCTACTACAAATACGTATCGCTACGTGTGTCCTTTTATTGAATTTAATTATGCATTAATATAACGTGTCTTCCAACAGGGACTTCCGAACTTTGACAGTTGATAACGGTCATCTTGTTGAAGCTACATTTGTCAAATTAGTTGTCATTTATTCAGTCTGTTTTGCCAAATCACCATGGATGGATATAGAATTCAACAACACGTGCAAATAATAAAATTGTTTTATCAAAATGGGTGTTCTGTTCGGGCAACATACCGCGCGCTTCGTCCATTTTACGGGCGCCATAATCGTCCTACCGAGTGGACTATTCGCAATGTGGTGGATAAATTTGAGTCCACTGGTTCAGTAAACGATCAACCAACACCCGTACGTCGACGAAACGCAAGATGTGCCGAAAACATCGCCGCTGTCCGTGAGAGTGTGCTGGAGAATCCGAGGCAGTCGATTTCGCGTCGCTCACAAGAACTCGGCCTTTCGCAGACCCCAACTTGGCGAATTTTGCGTCGTGACTTGGGCCTGCACCCGTACAAAATTCAACTGATCCAGGAACTGAAGGTAAACGACCATAGACAACGACGTGTATTCGCTGAATGGGCTCTGGAGTAGTTGGCAACTGACCCTAATTTTCATCGAAAAATCATCATCAGCGATGAGGCGCATTTCTGGATGAATGGGTACGTGAACAAACAAAATTTTCAAATTTGGGACGATACCAATACACATGAGATCCAAGAGCGTCCAATGCATCCCGAAAAAGTCACTGTTTGGTGTGTATTTTGGGCTGGCGGCGTCATCGGTCCATATTTCTTTGAGAACGAAGTTGGCCAGGCCATCACTCTCAACGGCGAGCGCTATAGGTCGACGATTACCAACTTCTTTTGGCCTGAATTGAATGATCTGGACATCAACGACATGTGGTTTCAACAGGACGGCGCTACGTGCCACACAGCTCATGCCACATTGGATATTCTGCACGAGCGATTTGAGGGCATGGTCATCTCACGTGGAGGTGATGTGAACTGGCCACCGAGATCGCGCGATTTGACCCCGTTAGACTTTTTCTTGTGGAGTTTTCTTAAGTCGCAGGTGTATGCGAATAAGCCACAAACCACAGCGGTTCTCAAAGCCAACATAACCCATGCCATTGGTCAAATTCAGACTGATGTATGCGCCAGAGTCATGGAAAATTGGACATTTCGGATGCGCTCCACCCAGAGAAGCCGTGGCGGACATTTGAACGATGTTATATTCCACAGATAATGGCATCAATAGGTCTTTCAAACGAATAAAAAATTTCGATGATATTTCACACATACTTTGTTTTATTTAAATTTAAAGATAGGAAGCGCTTAATGAAAGACCCGTTACAATATATAGATATATTTTACAAAAATGATAAGATAAATTACTAGATTCCTTTATCTACTCTTGAACATTCAATCTGTTAAATGCATACGTTCTTAAAAAATAACGATTTTATGTTATTATTTAAGGAAGAGTGATGGTATTTACTCTAAATATTTGATTGTTTATCTATTTTACAAGGTCGAGAAAGATCCAGAGCAAAGGGGGTCACTTGTTGCTACCGTTATATATTAAGCCCGTGTTCAGTAATGTATAATTTATGTTCGTAAAATATTGATCTCAGAGAACGTTTCTTGCCTTCCTAAATGAGACACTATATTCGCATACGATATAAAAATCATAGTGATGAGAATGCTAAACAATAAATTAAAAGGTGATTCAGCGCAAATGTATTTTACGTATACAAACCACGTTTTTTAAATTACCTAAATAAATAAATTAGCGGATTATTTAGAGATACTTCATCTTTCCTTACTATATAGCGTTTTGTGTATGACATTAAACTAGTATATCTGTTTTGAAGATGTTACAGATGGAAATTTAACCAATTCGAGCTATTTACTAACATAGAAAATAAGAAATTAGAAAATAACCACAGAAGCTTGGAAGCCAAATTAACAAATTAAGTTTTATTTATGTATTACTGACATATAAAATGAAATTTTCTTAGAATATAAGGTTTTTGAGTAAAACGCGCTTAAAATTTTTGGAAATATAAATTTTTAAGGTGTAGGTACATAATAAGGAGTAATGTAGCTAAATAACAAATTTATTTACATAACATATTTCTATTCGACTTTCGTTTGTATTTCACTGCTGGCTTGTGTCCTTAAAGGCCTCAGCAGTAGTTCCGGGGTAAATGAAGCAAAAGCGTTCGTTTCATTTTCCCTTGCCTTTAGCTGATATCTTGGTGAAATCTTTAGCGATATTCATCTCTCGGATCACTAAGATTTTCTTTGTAATTTGGCATAAGTATATCAACCAGCTGTTAATACACTCACCGGCAAAATAATCGATCCACTCAAAAAATTGATGAAGTTTGTTCGTTAATAAGTTTGTTATTTTAAATTCGATTTGATTCATTTTTTTTACATATTGTAGGTAAATTTAAATGTAATCTATCACATCTTTGGAATTTTAAGAAAATTTGGCGTACATCATTTTATAAAGGGTGACACAAAGTCTGTTTTTTTAAATCAACTTTAAAACCACATATGGATTGTTAAAGTTGCTCCACCTTGTATTTTCTTATTTTGTTAACAAGACACATCATTTCTTTACAATTTCTTTTTTTATTTATTACAATAGCTTAATTTTTGTAAAAGATACGATAAGATAAGGGTTTAAGAAAAATCTTACATTTTTACATTTTTCCTATGGTACTAACAATAAGTTTACGAATTTAACTTAACACCGAATTTAATGAAAAGGAATTGAAAAGAAAATGAAAAACATAAAAGACTTAATACGAAGTGTTTACTCCACGTGCACGGATAACAGCTGCAATTCGTCTTGGCATGCTCTCAATTAAGTTTTGAATGTAAGCCTGGTTGATTTGATTCCATTCTTCTGTTAGAACGTCACTAAGCTGCTGTAAATTTGCAGGCGTTGGTACACGAGATCTATTTTCCTCCCAAGTGCATCCCAAACATGCTCAATTGGGTTTAGGTCTGGGCTTAGAGCAGGCCAATTTACTACTGAGATTTCAACCTCGGCTAAATACTCGCGTACAATTCTGGCAACATGCGGTCGGGCATTATCATGCATCAGCATGAAATCATCTCCGATGAACGGTGCAAAAGGAACAATATGTGGCTCTAAAACTTCTCTTACGTATCTATCGGCTGTCATGGCTCCCCCGTTAATTATAACCAAGTCCGGCTTCAAAATTTATGCCACCCCACACCATTATCGAACCGCCTCCATAACTTACTCTAGGAAAAAAATGGTTTTGAAAGAAACGTTCACCAGTTCTCCGGTAAATTCTTTCACGTCCATCTGGTGTTCTAAGACAAAATCTGGACTCATCCGTGAATATGATGTTGCTCCATTCTTCGTTACCCCAATTTACATGTTCCCTAGCAAATCTAAGGCGTTCAACTCGATGGTGTCTCAATAACTCTAGACCAGTTGCAGGTCTCCTAGAACGCAGTCCAATATCATACAGCCGCCTTCTTATTGTTCTATCACTTACTTGAACTTGCCTTACGTCCTCTAATCTGTTTTTCATTTGCACAGAAGTAACTTTTCTGTCCCTCAAAACATTTAACGTTATAAAGCGATTATCTCGCTCACTAGTAGATTTCTTTCGACCACAATGATTTCTTCTTGTGTATACACCAAATTCATTAAACCGTTTAACAGCTCTTTGAACTTTACATCTTGAAACTCCCAACACTCTGGCCACATAATACTGTGACCTACCATCCTGAATCAAAGCAACAGCTCTCGCTGCGTCGGTTACAGAAAGATCCATATATTAAATTACTATTCCACAAGAAACACGTTCAAAAACGTAATTGACAAGTTTTAGATTTCACAACTGACAGTATTTCAATAGCCCTCTATGCAAAAACGATAAATTCGTAAACTTATTGTTAGTACCACAGGAAAAATGTAAAAATGTAAGATTTTTCTTAAACCCTTATCTTATCGTATCTTTTACAAAAATTAAGCTATTGTAATAAATAAAAAAAGAAATTGTAAAGAAATGATGTGTCTTGTTAACAAAATAAGAAAATACAAGGTGGAGCAACTTTGACAATCCATATGTGGTTTTAAAGTTGATTTAAAAAAACAGACTTTGTGTCACCCTGTATAAAATGATGTACGCCAAATTTTCTTAAAATTCCAAAGATGTGATAGATTACATTTAAATTTACCTACAATATGCAAAAAAAAATGAATCAAATCGAATTTAATATAACAAACTTATTAACGAACAAACTTCATCAATTTTTTGATTGGATCGATTATTTTGCCGGTGAGTGTAGTTTTCCCGAGAAAGTTATCATAACTTTGAAGGATTGCCAAGCAAGTACCCCTCTTTTATGTAAGATATTGGCAAAACTGACAGTTTCCTGATTTGAGGCCCCATAAATATTTCTTTGCTTATTCTGGAAATTGTGTTTTTTAAATAAAGAAAGCCTTCGCAATCTTTGTTCATCATCTTTACGAAGTTTTTCATCAATCCCAATTTGATGTGAAGAAGTAGCAGCAGAATTTTCTGTGAATTAACTGAAGGCTCACAATGATATTTTTAAACCCTAGAATAATGGTAGTTCTTCTTGACCATTGCTTCTTTATATAATGACTTTTTCTGTCCCTACTATCCCACTCACACAACTTCGTGTATCCCAACTGTCAACCCAGTACAACTATAAAAGCCTCTACTCTTCTCAGTTTTGATGCTGGCCCATTGCCTCTACTAAAGTGTTGACATAGTTACGTAATACCAAATTATTTTGTTTTGAAAATAAATGGCGCAGTTCTTACTGCCCACTACGGAATGTGTATATTTTTGTCCCTTTGTCTAATAGATTCCATTCTTTTATCTTTGAAGCTAAGAGTTCTGCTTGACTTTTTGACATAATTCAGATCACGGACTAAGTCATTTAAATCTAACTGGCTTATTTTATGCGGCTTCGCGGACATGCTAACAAAGTCAAGCTTCGTTTCCCTGTTTTCTTGGTACTCGAAGTCATCTAGTGGGTCTTCCTCAGAATCCAAAGTATGAATCTAGTGGGGATGGTATGGGAAGGCCCGTAGTTTTGTGCAGCATAGGTCTTATAGCTGGAAGGGAGGTTTGGATATTTTATCCAAATCCCCTAAGTTTTTGACTTACTTGACATGACAGGGATTTTAATTGTATAAACGCAGCAGCACTCTCAATAACATTAGAACCGCAAATAGCGTGTAACGAGATTTTCCATTCAGCCAGGCAGTAAGCTGGGGAATAACATGTTAAACAGCAGATATGGGAGGCACAAAATTCATCCATCTCAAATTTTATACAAGAACTCTTTTTTGAAGGTTGAAAGTCATTCCGCCATACATGTAATAAAAGTTGTCGGAACTATTCAGACAGTTGCGGGGCATTGTAATTGTACAAAGCTTGAATGATTCACAAATTTGTTTAGTCAAAGTGTGATACAAGTAAAAATACAATATACATATGCAATTCACAACCAACGGTAAGGATATGAACAATTTAGAACACAAAGCGTCATTCCCAAGCACGCATAACATCGCGCAATTACCTAATAATGTTGTAGCGAGTCATACAGATATCACAGGAACTATACTGGGGAAAGACGATATTTCAAATCGGCGGATAGTATGGTACCTGAGAATACGCAAAAAGTGCCGGCACCTGGTACATGGATGGATCACAATCCAATGGGGGCACAGGTGCAGGTATATGCGGAATGTGTCCCAAACCAGAAGATATCGTTAAGTCTGGAGAAACATACGACGGTTTTCCAGCTGAATTGTTTACAGCCGCAGCCTGCGCCGGGGAAATTCGGAAAGCCGGCTGCATAAACAAAAAAATCAACATAATGACTAATAGCCAGGCGGCTATTAAAGCCATTACGAATTCATCTGCCAGGTCTAAACTGGTGAAACATTGTAAACAGGTCCTCAATAGACTGACACAAGACAATACTGTGTCGCTGATATGGGTGCCAGGACATGGAGGAATTAAAGGCAATGAGATAGCCGACGAACTAGCCACGGAACGTACTAATAGAAACTTCATAGGACCAGAACCTGTATGTGTAATTGCTAAGGATTCTGCTAAAGGGGAGATCAACCTAATTCGTAGTAACAAAAAATAAATTAAAATAATTACCGGCTTAATAATAGGACATTGCCCTTTAAGGAAGCATCTGTACAGCATGGGCTTGGTTGGCAAGCCCTGGTGTAGGAGATGTGAAAAACAGGAGGAAACTAGCCTTCGTGTAATATGCACGTGTGAGGAATTGAAGGGACGCAAACAGAAACATTTCGGAAGAGATCTATTAGCTCTTACGAGTGTATTCAAACTTCCCCTGTGGAGGATAGTGGCTTTTATCGCGGACACAAGACTAACAGAGATCTAATGGGGGTAGCACAGACGTACTGGCGTCCAACCCAAAACAGAAGAAGAACTATAATATATGTTCTTGTTTTACATGGCGAAGATGTGTACATACCTATTGTGATGTGCGTCATGCGACGTTACGTCAGTCGGTGACCTAAGCGATGACGTCACCCGCTGTGCACGTTATAAGACTTTCCGGAATATATTAGACACGGATTAATCTAGAAACAGCGACGAGTATATAAACATTCAAGAGAAGGATGATTCATTCCACCAGTGATCGTCGTGAACTAAATGTCGTGGACATAAATGTGTACATAAATACTGTTAGTTATTGTTAAAGGTTACTTATTCTTTTTATTAACATAGTTAATTCTTAATTATCGAATATTTTATTAATCAAATCTGAACTGAAGATTTATCACAATATATACACATATATACAGAATATATACGAGCTATAGAGCGCCAAATTTTTGATTGATTGTTTTATTGTACTCCATGGTAATTAAATTAGACTCACCATATATTTTGTCTATATACAACATATTTTATATTGTAAAATTTGTCTTTTCGGGTTCTTAAATAAATCTAACGATAACTTTAGACACCCACTATATTAATAATAAAACGTATAACAATATAAAAACTAAATACTAACAATAAGCACATTTATGTATTTATATTTATGTAACATTATTCCGCGATGCTTCGGTATGGAATGATTTTTCCATCCCTTCCTCGACGGCTTATATATGAATGGGAATATTCTTCTCGAGAGTTCTACCTGCCTCGAGAAAACGCTAGAGGTATGATGCACCGTTTGATGAGTCATCCCATTGCCCCCTTCTTAAAAATGGAGTTTCGTCCCGCAACATGTCATGGTTTGGTTCCCTCAAACGACGGCGAAATCGACAGGTAGGGCCTTTGTTACATTGTGACGTCATATCGAAATAACACTCCACGGTCTTATCTTGCCTGGATGGACAGGAATATTCAAACCGGTAACTGCATACCAGAATTTCCATACCAGTATGTCGGAAGATTACTTCTAACATGCTCCTTACAATTCTCCAGTTCAGGCGGTCCAATCCGCAACCCAATTTTGGAACTGCTAATTTCAAAATGTCTTGTTGTAACATTTGTTCGCGTAAGTGGGCCAGTGCCTCCCATAAGGCACGATAGGTTGGCTTCAGGCTTGACAGTTCTTTCGTGACCAAATAAAATATGGGCTGTTCTTCATTTGTTATTTGGAGGCTCTTCCCAATTGCTGGTCCCTGCTGCCTCAATTTTTCGATTCTGCCAAATATTTCTTTAAATTCTCTGGCAATTCCTTTGGCCATTCGCAGATCTCGGACTACGCAATGAGCAAGCGCGTAGCCTGGCGGCACCGTAAACAAACCTTGCTGTTTCAAGATGGTTACCCCAAATCGAGCTTTTCTCGAACCAGAATACTCTTCCATAAAGTCTTCGAAGGTTAGTTCATGGTATTGGCTATCCAATCGGCGCAAGTCAGCGGTTTCGTCATTATTGTCTCCAGGGTATGCGGCTAATCGATTAAAATGTACGACTCTTGGCTTAGGGTGAGGTGTTCGCCTGATGCGGTATATTACATCGTTGATCCGCTTCTACACCTCGTATGGCCCCTCCCAATTCTTTTGAAGTTTTGGAGATAGGCCTCGTCGGCGTTGTGGATTATATAACCAAACCTGATCGCCTTCATGGTAACCACTCTTCTCGGCGTTGATCTCATAGCTCTCCTTCATTCTGTCACTAGCATCTTGGATATTATGTCTCACTTGTTCATGGATATTATCTAGTCGTCGTCTGAGCGTGCTGACATAATCTTCTCCGGCAAGATCTTCACCAGGCTTGCTCCCAAACTTTAAATCACAGGGCAATCGGAGTTCCCTCCCGAATGGCATGTTTGCTGGTGATTGGCCCGTTGTCTCCTGAACGGAGGCCCGATACGCCATTAGAAATAATGGTAAATGTTCGTCCCAATCTCTCTGGTGTTCGGAGACCACTTTGGATAAGTGGTCTGATCATGGTCTTGTTCATTCGCTCTACCATCCCATCTGATTGTGGATGCAAGGGAGTTGTTCTCGTCTTCCGTATGCCCAAAAGTCCACACATCTTTTCGAATAGACTGGACTCAAAATTTCGCCCTTGATCGGAATGAAGTTCCAAGGGTACACCAAAACGGCTGACGAACACCTTCACAATCACGTCTGCTACAGTTCCAGCTTCTTGATTTGGTAGAGCATATGCTTCAACCCATTTGGTAAAGTAATCCGTGACCACTATTATGTATATTTCCTTTGTCACTTTCTGGAAAAAGGCCTGCGGCATCTATGGCGATCCTTTCAAATGGGCTTCCTACATTGTATTGGCGCATGGGTGCACGTCGACGCCTCTGGGGACCATTGCTTCCGGCGCAATTAGCACACTTTCGGCACCATTCTTTCACATCTCGTGAACAATTCACCCAGTAAAATCTTTGGCGCACCTTCTCCAGTGTTTTATGGACTCCAAAATGTCCCCCAGAAGCACCATTATGGAGTTCTCGCAATACCTCTGGTATTCTTTTCTTAGGAACCACCATTTGCATCTTCCGCTCGCTTCCATCGTGATTTTCGACCTCACGTCTCAGAAGATCGTCTTCCATGGTTAAGGAATCCCATTGTGCCCAGTATGACTTCAATTCTCGTGAATGGGGAGCAATATTTTGCCAGGTCGGTCTTTGCCCATTTCTCTTCCAAGCCCTGAGGACTGCAAGATCCGGATCAGCTTCTTGGCCTGCGCGCAAATTGTCAGGTTGCCATTGGTCATCAACCACGGTGGTTCGAAGAGCGTTGGCCGATTTGTCTTCTATTCGGTTGCAATGTCGACAGTCTTCTGGACAGGGCCTTCTGGAAAGGGCATCTGCATTTTAGTGTTTGAGGCCTGCTCTGTGTTCAATGTCGAAGTCATACTCCTGTAGCCTCTCAATCCATCTAGCTACTTGACCCTCGGGATTCTTAAATTGTAAGAACCACTTTAAGGTGGCATGATCAGTGCGGATCAGGAACTTCTGCCCATACAGGTACTTGTAAAAATGCTCAATGCCAGTAGCTCTCTCCTGGTTACGCAGTAGTTCCTCTCCGGTTTGGACAGGGTCTTGCTGAAGTATCCAATGACCTTTTCTTGTCCATCTTGGATTTGAGAGAGCACGCCACCAATCCCGACGTTACTGGCATCCGTATCCAGAACAAACCTCCCAGATGGCAGTGGATAGTTTAAAACAGGTGCACTGATCAACGTACCTTTTAACAACTCAAAGGCCGCTTGGCATTCGTTGTTCCAAATGAATGCTCGATTTTCTGTTAGGCGAGTAAGTGGTTTTGCAATGTTGGAGAATCCAGGAACGTAGCGTCGATAATACGTGCATAATCCCAAAAAACTTCCTAGCTGATGTTTGTCTTTGGGTACCGGCCATTTTTCCACAGCTTTTACTTTTTCTGGATCCAAAGGCAACTCCTTTTCCGGAAACCACATGTCCAAGGTAATTTACCTCCTTGCGGAAAAGGTGACACTTCTTTGGACTTAATCTCAGGTTGGCATCTCGCAACCTCTGGAATACTACTTACAAATTTTTCATGTGATCTTCAAAGGTCTTCGCTACCACAATCGCGTCATCGAGATATACCAGGCAGGTATTCCAAGACAGTGCCCTCAGTACAGTGTCCATGAGTCGCTCAAAAGTAGCTGGGGCGTTACACAGTCCAAATGGCATGACTGTAAATTGCCAGAGTCCTGTACCTAAACTGAAGGCAGTCTTCTCTTTGTCATTGGGATCCATTCCCACTTGCCAATAACCGCTCTTTAAGTCGAGAGTGGAGAACCATTTTGCTCCTGCCAAGGTGTCTAGCGTATCGTCTATTCTTAGGAGAGGATAGTAGTCCTTTTTGGCCACACTATTGAAACGACGCTAGTCCACACAGAATCTGGTAGATCCATCCTTCTTCCTGACAAGGACCACTGGTGAAGCCCATGGACTATTCGACTGTTCAATTACTCCTTGGCTTTCCATATCTTGTATAATCTGCTTGGCTTCCTCACGCTTTGCAAGTGGTAACCTTCTCGGTCCTTCTCGTATTGGACTTGCATCGCCGGTATATATTTTGTGCCTGACAATATTGGTTCTTCCTTTCATACCACTTTCAGTTTCAAAGACCTCTTCATAATGTTTGATTAGATCCTTAACTTGGCTTTGTTCCTTCTTGCTCAATCCTTGACAGGCGGAGTCGATTATCTTGGACAAATTCTCAGGAACCTGCACGAATCCATTCTTCTTCGCCTCTATACGATGAACGACGGCCAACACTGGCGAACACTACCCCAAAATAGTACCCTTCTTCAATGAAATAGGCTAATGGTACATATTCATTACCCTTATCGGTACAGTCTTCTGAGTCTTAACCAGCATTTTGGCAACTACTATTCCTCGGCCCACCTCGTCATCATCAGCCTTTGGTTCCAACATTGTAACATTTCCGTCCAAATAATCACCTTCCATACACGCCGTCAACAAGTCTCACTTCTTGCATCCAGAACAACATTCTCTGCTGTAATTACTTGTACACTCCCACAATTTTTCCCATGAAGAAACAATTCCTCATTATTTATTTTTAAAGTGCCTTCATTCATGTTTAACTGGAAGCCGTAGGTGTTCATGATGTCTAATCCCAAGATTATTTCCTCTTCTATGTCGGCTACGAGACCACAATGTTGGTCCTATGATAAAATTGACATCTACTTCACCTGCCACAGAAGCTGCTTCTCCAGTAGCTGTCCTAAGTCTCCATTTGCTAGAAAGTACTTCTTTATTCCTGGAAATCAAATCAGGCCGCACGACAGTTTTCGTAGATCCAGTATCTAGCAAGCAAGCATAGGTCCTTCTTTCCATAATAGCGTCCACATACAGGCCATTGGTTTGATGTTGCAAGGATGCGATTTGGGTAGTCCTTGGGACTTGCGGATTCTCAGCCGTTTCTTTCTTGGTCCTTTTATCACATTTATTCTGAATGTGACCGTTTCTTCTACAATTCCCAGATGGCCGCGCACTTTTATTTGGTTTGATCTGATTTAGGACTTGACTAACCACCTGCTCCATGAACGCCTCATTTTCCTGTTCGTCGACAGAACAGCCACGAGCATGGCTCCGAGAAGCTTGTTTTGCAGTCTCAAACTCAAGTGCGTACGCCAAAGCATCGATCGAGGTTTTCGGTCGTGCCAACCTTAATGCTTGCTGCGTATCAATATCCCGGAGACCATCTATGAACGTCTGGACAGCTAGGTGTTCCATGAAATTATCTGGCGCCATCGGATATGCAAGTCGAACTCGACGAGCAATATCTGCCTCAAATTCCTGAAGTTTCTCGCCTTTCTTCTGTGATCGATTCTTCTGTTGGGTATGGTATACTTGCTCCAAATGCGCATGGCCATATCTCATCTCCAAGCGTTTAATGAGTTGAGAATAATCTTTACGTTCCTCACTCCTCAATGCTATGATTAAAGCAGTCGCCTTCTCGACAGAAGACCATGCGTTTGCTTCTGCGGCCGCTTCGAATTGTGTCAGGTAAGTCGCCCACGACGTCTTTCCATCAAAGGTTGGTGGCTTGATTCTGGTCTTCGAAATAGTCACAGGTTCTTCTTTTATTTCGATGGGCCGCGGTATTACTTCTTCGTTGACCTGCTTGGGATCAGAATGACTCGTGGTAGCGGGTAATTTCATCTGAGCCATTATTGCCTCTAAAAGTCTAGAATGTTCTCTAATTTTCTCTTCTACAGCTATGAAAACCTCTTCCTTTAACGCGTCTGATTTTTCCGCTAATCGCTGTTCTAGAACTTTCTCCACTTGTTCCAGACTTTTTTCGAAGTTTCTAGAACTTTCTGGTAATTTCTTTTCCAGATTTTTCTCGAGGATTCTAGCGGTTTCTAGCTTTCTTTGTTCCATTTGGTGCATTTGAATTTGCACATTCTTTATTAATCGTTGTTCCATATTTTTCGCACTATCCAGATTCTTCTGTTCCATTTGTTGCATTTGAATTTGTGAATCTATTACACGCTGTTCCATATTTTTCGCACTATCCAGATTATTCTGTTCCATTTGCTTCATTTGAATTAACAGCAAATTCACGTCAGTATCTCCGCCTTGAAAGACATAATTCTCTGGATCCTCGCCTTCTTGGATCAACACATTGCGAAGCCGTTGATGGAGGATAGCCTTTTTTCCAGTTGTATCCTCATCCCTCTCTTCTAATTCTCGTTTTAAATCAGTCACTTTTAATTCCGTCAGTTTCATTCTGTTGGCCATCACGATATTTAAAATAACGAACTTTCGCACTGTATATTTATTTAAATGAATTCCTAATTAACACTTAATTGTCTACTTAGTTCGTTATTTATTAATTAGCTCACACCGGACACCATTGTAAAGTTTGTCTTTTCGGGTTCCTAAATAAAACTAACGATAACTTTAGACACACACTATATTAATAATAAAACGTATAACAATATAAAAACTAACTATGTACTAACAATAAGCACATTTATGTATTTATATTTATGTAACTTTAATCCGCGATGCTTCGGTATGGAATTATTTTTCCATCCCTTCCTCGACGGCTTATATATGAATGGGAATATGCTTCTCGAGAGTTCTACCTGCCTCGAGAAAACGCTAGAGGTATGATGCACCGTTTGATGAGTCATCACAATATGTTTGAAAAAATGTTAATTTGTGTAAATTACTATTATTATTGGGCGCATAATGCTTTTACTACGGATATGAATATGATGAAGCATTAACCATGTAGTGGTAATTTTATTGCTCTATAAAAACATAAAGCTTTTTACCTGTACCGTCATCCGCTTTTAGCGTTACAAGGTATTTAGACGAAAACGCATTATCTAAACTGCGATAAATATGTATACCGCCTAATTCTGAGTAAACGCAACGATCCGAATGTATGAATATTTCTCCCGCTTCGAATACAATTCCCCTGAATGCTTCCATAATAGCGTCCACATACAGGCCATTGGTTTGATGTTGCAAGGATGCGATTTGGGTAGTCCTTGGGACTTGCAATTAAGTTGGCGCGAGGAGGGGGTTTAGCAACAGACTGTTTTGTGATTGGCTTAACATTGATGTCATACATATAGCAAGCGCCAATTAAGTTGGCGCGAGAAGGGGGTTTAGCAACAGACTGTTTTGTGATTGGCTTAACGCGTTCAGGGGATTTTTATTCGAAGCGGGAGAAATATTCGTACATTCAGGCCGTTGCGTTTGCTCAGAATCAGGCGGTATACCTGTAAGTGGTTTCATTTCTTTATTATTAATTGGATTTTTAAATTTCCTGACATGAGTAAACGAAAAAATATACCGAAGAGATGCAAAAGTGAGAATAGATACCTCATTGAAAACTGGCTGATGTTCTTGACGCCAGTAAGTATGGTGAAAATTTCACAAAAACAGTCAAACGAATTGCATAATTAGTAAAAGAAAATATCATCAAGGTCAATTGGTTGACTACATAGGTGTTAGAAAAAACACTGAAGGACAGCTTCGATTAATATATAACATCGCATTAGCACACACTGAGTGAACTACAGAAATTATTACAACCATGCAATATTCAATAATCGAAGAGAAAAATTCGGTTCAAAGTATACGCCGCTAGTATAAAATGCGAAAAAAAATCAAAAGTAGCAATAAAGATGAAAAACACAGCACAATGGGCAAAATTTCGTAATTGTTTTACTGTTAATGATTAGAGAAAGGAAATCCCCAGTGTCACTATATTACATTTTCGAAACATTTAAGAAGAAAACTTTTCACGGAGTTTCATGTTATTTTATGCATATAATATTCGGCAATTAATTGCGATAAAGGATAAAAAAGAACAAGAGAGGAAAAGACAAAAGAAAAACAGGAAGATTATAAAATAACAAGATTATTTGATAGAATACAAGAACAGAAACAAGAAGAAAAACAGGAACGAGATAATAAATTCATAAAATTATTTGACAAGATTCAAGAACAAATTAAAATTAATATTAAGCTATTTTACAGAGAAAAATTAATATGCAGGTACAATTAAGGATATTAATAAAATTGGAGTGTTATTAGAATATTTGCAGAAAATTGATGAAGCGGCAATGAAAATGAATTATAGTATATATGAAAGAAGAATAAATACAGTTCATATGGAAAATAGAAGTTTAGATAATACAAATAATTATAACGAAAGAGGACAATAAAATATAGCTAAAGAATAATTATTGCAACAAATATCCAAAATATGACTTATATACAGAATTTGACGAAGAAAAAAAATGAAGAAGACGTAATATTACCTTATTTAGAGGAAATAATTAAAAATAGAAAAACATTAACACTAATAGATACAAGAATATAATTTTGAAATTAAACATAGAAAAGGAACGATAAGACAAAAATTAGAAGAATATGAGCAATTTAAAAGTTATATGATAAAAAATGAGATTATATCAGAATAATTGAAAGTTAGTGAAATAGAAAAAGCGGTTGTTGTAGATAGAATACGGAATAGGGCGAAATGCTGGACCCAGTTTGCAATTTGTATCTGCTCGCTTCGGGGAACGTTTCAACAAACATCCACCAACAATGCGCTCTATATTACGAAAATTTAGAATCACGAGTTCTGTGTTATCTCAACGGAAAGGTCGTTCAGGTAGAAAGAAAAGTTCAAGAAACCACGAGAAAAGCCAGCGCCGAATTGCTAAAGAGCTTAATTTGGGTATATCTGTGCAACGCGCTGCAAAGGAATTAGGGGCCTATTCCTATCGTGTACAGGTTGTTAACAGGTTGTGTGAAGCTGACAAAAGAAAGAGAGAGAAAATTTTCCGCCTAAACGCTAGCTATGGAATACGAAAATGAAAACTTTATTTCAAACATTTGGTTCAGCGATGAATCACATGTATTGCTATCAGGATTTATCAACAAGCAAACAACACGATACCTAGGTTTTAAGGAGCCGCAGGAATTTGTTGAAAGGTCTAAAAAGTAACCGTGTGGTGTGCTGTTTCCGGGCATAGAATAATTGGTCCATATTTGGTGGAGGATGAACATGGTAGGGGTGTAACAGTTAACCAGTAGAGGTACAAGGAAATAATTGGGACTCCTTTTTACGAAGACCTAAGGCGGTTTTGCGGTGCGAGAAATTTACGTATTGGATCTCAGTTGTTTCCGCAAGACGGTGTTACTGCGCATACTGCTAGGGAAACTTTGGTCCTTTTGCAACGGTACTTTCCTGGACGTATCATTTCCAAAGGAACTGATTATCGGTTTCCCTCAAACTCGCCAGATCTTACACCTCCTGATGCCTTTTTGTGAGAAATCCTCAAAAAGAAGATCTACCAGGATCCACTACCCCAGGATATTGAGGAATTGAAAAACAAAATTTAGCAAGTGTTGGCTGAAGTACCACTTTCTGCTATCAGGGGAATGTTCAGAAACTTGCGGGACAGATACGAAAATTACCTTCAAGTACAAGAAGAACATCTCAAACATACCAAGAATTAAAATTTCTTAATCATACCAAGTAATGTAACCCTAAAAATATATTTTTAAATTTCGGTATACTTTATTCTGTGTCATACTGTTTATATGTTTTAATATTACAAAGCTTTAAAAGACAAGTTCAATTTTATTTATTTAACTAATAATTGTATTCAATTGATAGTATTTTATTGTTCTCAGAAATTACTAAAATTAGATTAGACCGGGAGCGTGGCGCACTCTTGTAATCCAGCAACTTGGAGGTCGGATGTAGTGGATACAAGAATATGCGAAAAAAATTATCGTCTTTTTTTCGCTATTTTTATTTCGATTTTCTCATTAATCTACAAAGTAAATACGATAATGTTACTTGAAATAGTATCAATAAAATTCTTATCAATAAGAACTGCATTAATAAAAAAATCGTTTAATTAATGGGTAAAAAACAATTGGTAGAATGATGATTGACATATACTGATCGGCATAAGTAAATGAACGCCCAGTAAATGTTGATATATTTTAGTGACATTTTCAAGAATTTGTATTTTGGTTGTACTAACACATTACAAATTACATTCGACTATTCAAGATGGCATTAGGAATGAACTAAAAAGATTTTTTTTTTTGCTGGGGTTCTTTACTTAAGTGTCACTGTAAATTTATAGCTTTATTTAGTCCTTGAAAAGTGCAAAAGAATGCATTGTAATCAACAATATGCGAATTTTCAACAATTAACCGGATTTAAATCCAGTGAGACAAAATAATGAACGTGCGGCTCTTACTTAAGGTGTGATGGCATAGGGGGCTCTCTGATATGGACATAGATCTCTTGTAGTAGTCATTCAGAGAATATTCAATGCGATCAGTTATGATGTTCTTGAACCAGTCTTAATATCATATTTTCAACACTTGGTAAATCCATTTTTTTAGGATAATGCGCGGCCACATATCACCAGGGTTACTATGTAGTTTCTGGATAATGCTACTGTTGATCGCTTACCATGGTCTTCACCTTCGTCAGACTTGTAACAATAGAACACGAGTAGGATATGATGGGACAGAGGATAAACAATTTATATCCACCTCCAAACAATGTAGATGTTCTTCAACAAGCCTAGGAGCCTAGAAGCCTAGGATAACCTTGGTTCGGTAATTTTAAATATGCCTAATTGACTAGATGCGAAAACTAGAAAATGTTTGAGAACCTCTGCGCTAGACAATGGCAAAAAATGCCAACATAATGAACAGAATTTTGACTTTTAATCGTTATTGTACTTTCTGTTCATTAAATTAAATTTTTTTTTTCGAAAAAATGTTTACACCACCCTAATATATTTAATTCTCTGGAGTCATACGGATTTCGGCGAATTCTTGCTCGCACCGCTTTCGCAGTAGTTGAAGCTGTGCACCATTGACTTGACCACGGCTTAACAATGATTCTATTGTTAATTCTATTGTAATTGTACATTAGATGAATCTGTAGTATCATATGAAATAGTTAAAAAGTGGAGCCGTGAGTGTAAATGTAGGCGATGGTCGTGTACAGACGAACATGCAGGTGGAGTGCCCACAACCGTCACTACCCAGGAAACCTTTAAAAAGGTCCATGATCCCGCGCTGCAAGATCGACGTGTAACTATTAAACAAATAGTTGAAGGTACTGGTCTCTCATACCGTGTGGTATATAATATATGTTATTACAGCCAAATTGAACATCAAAAAATTGTCAGCAAGATGGGTACCACGAATGTTAACAGATGCATACAAGCAAATTCGAAAAGGCATTTGAAGTCGTCTTTTAACGCGGTATAGACAAAGAAAATTTTCTTGCAAGATTAGTGACAATGGATGAGTCCTGGATCCATCATTATGATGTAGAGACCAAAATACAGAGTAAGGAGTGAACACAACGAGGTTCACAACCGCCGAAAAAATTCAAGATGCAACGTTCAGCAGGGAAGGTTATGAGATCCGTATTTTGGGATGCTGAAGGCGTAATTTTAATAGATTTCCTGCGAAAGGGCGCCACAATTGCGGGTGCTTACTATGCCAACTTAATTTCCAAATTACGTGACTTGATAAAAGAAAAACGTCAGGGGAAGTTGCGCAAGGGTGTTCTCTTGCATCAGAATAACGTACCCAGTCACAGATCCGTCATTCCAAGAGCTGCAATAGCTCAAGCAGGCTTCGAATTAGTTGAGCAACTGCCATATTCGCCAGATTTGGCCCCCAGCGATTATCAACTGTTTCCAAACCTTAAAGAACAGTTGCGTGGTAAACGATTTCCGTCAGATAATGTGATATGTGCGGTAAATCAGTGGTTTGCAGAGGTTGAACAATCTTTTTTTCGAGAAGCATTAGATATGTTAGAACATCGATGGGAAAAATGTGTTAACTTTAATGGAGACTATGTTGAAAAATAAAAGTAGCCAATTTTTTGTTGTGAGTGGGTCAGGGATGGAGCAAAGGGATCCACCCCCGTACTTAAAGAGATAAAACTAAATTATTATTCTTTTATCTCGATACAAGAAGATGATGTGAAATTTAAGTTCATAAACTTAGCAATCCTTAGAAATTTATGTTTGTAAGAGTATTTTTGAATAACTAGGTATAGTAGGTGAAAATTTACATATACCTAATTTATTTATAGTTTTATCAAAAATTCAAATACTAATTATTCTGGATAGGTATATCGACTACTGCTAGTGTTTGCAAAGAGGATTTCTCATAACATAAATGAAAAAGTAATTTCACAATTAATTTAATAAATAAATATTATTTCTGCTGTTTCTGAAATTATAGCTAATTTATAGAAGTCCACAAAGAAGTGTTAATATACACAACACCTTTAATTGCAAGATTTAGTATAAAAGAAGATTTTAGTTAACATTTTCAGTTTCTATTTTTTTTAAATCTATAGACCACTGTTATGTTAGATATTAGTAAATTTGAAAGTAACTTTAGACAAATTATATTAATAATTGAGAATATTCTGTAATGGTATGAACTTTTGTGAAACATTAATCTCACTTTTATCAAACAAACATAGGACTATATAACACACTATCAACTTAATATTTGCACTTGTTTAATGACCCTGCATTCAAGAATAAAATGCTATTGTAGTTTAATGTTTAAAGGCGCAAATAATATGAATTAATACAATTTTAATAAAATGCCTGAAACTTAATGCAAATAGTAACATATCTACAATGATGTTGTTTACATTTACAAAATATAAATAGAGTCAAATTTTTATCAAATTTTTATAAGAGGAAGATATAAAATGTGCACAGGAAATATCAGTGACTCACTTAAATTATCAATTACAACTGCTAAAATATAATGTCCATATATGCTTTTAAAAGTTAATTTTTAATGATTAGGTACATATAATACAAATGAAAATATATAGGAAAAATAAATATAATTTACCTAATTGTTAGTTATTATTATACATAAAAAGGCAAGCACTTGAACTTCCAATTATAATCTACATACTTATACCCAAGGAGATACTGCTTGTGAAAAATTTATGTAAATGGTGCTAAATTAATTACATAATATTTAATTGCATAAGAATCGTTTAATTTTATGTTATTCAAAACATGAACTTTGAAAGTTCCAATTTATTAGCATTTAAAACACTTTAAGTACTGATAAATTCAGCTTTTGTATATATCTATTTACTACTAATATTAAAATTTATTTATGTTTATTGAATTTTTTGTTGAAATTAATTAATTTAAAAAGTATATTCAGATACACAGGTACTTACTTTTTTATCATTAACAGGTTCTGGTGGTGCAACAGGATGAAGTAGTCTCTCTCTTTTTAATAAATCACTGTATACTGTATAATAACCAATTAAATCATTTAAGGAATCAAACTGCCTTCCACCAATATAAAAATCACCACAAACTGCAGTTATACGAAAATGGTTTATACCTGTTCTACCCAAATAAGACAAAACATAGGAGCCAGGTTTACGATCACTTTCACGTACTAAGTAACTGCCCAATTTATTGGCATTCCACAGTCTGTCTTCAGCTGTATATCTATCCAATCTTCCATGGTACCACTGTGTTTCTGGAGGAGCATGTGGTGCAGAACCACCAAGATCAGGATCCTCAGTTTCTGGTTTTTGCGGCACTTGTTCTTGTTCATTTCCATCTTCACTGCCAGTACTTGGAGATCCTAATTTATCTTTCATAATACCTGCACCTTGTTCACTACCCGTTCGTATTAAATTTGACATTGCTGTTAAATTCTTAAACTAGATGACATTTATTTATGCTAAAATGATTTAACTGCATAAATGCTTTTATTCGTGTAGGTTTTATTAATTAAAATCTTGTTTATATTAACCTATGACATTGTTCAGAACTCAGAATATTGACGTTTTAATATCTGAATGCAATATTTGACAATTCTAATTTCTAAACATAGCCTGAAGCGTTGGTATGTTAGGAATTTACGCTTTGCGCTTTGTCGGCATCTATCATCCAAAAGAAATACTATTTGTCGCTAACAAATATTAGTCAGTTTTGTTTCACTAACTTTATATTATGGAAGGTATTTTTGGTGGAGTTTATTATTACTATGTTGTGTAAATACCCGAATCAAATTATAAATTATTTATTCAAAAAGTAATATGAAATTAGATATGCTGTTGACATCTGTTATTACAAAGCAAATAAATAAGAGTCTTTGGGGTGTGGTTCAGTTACCTGTAGGTCATTTATTTGGTAAATAATATAGTGCAACTACAAAA
This sequence comes from Melolontha melolontha, assembly GCA_935421215.2. Classification (NCBI taxonomy): domain Eukaryota; kingdom Metazoa; phylum Arthropoda; class Insecta; order Coleoptera; family Scarabaeidae; genus Melolontha; species Melolontha melolontha. Next base: position 5,072,507 of record OW285240.1, on the reverse strand, counting down.
TTTAGTGTGGAGCTGTATAAACCGGTGAAAATTTGTCTATAAGTTTAAACAAAATTTTTAAATTTAAATAATTTAGTAATATCTTTATAGTTTCTTTATTATTAAACTACTCAGGTAAAATACAACTACCCACAATTACTTTTATTCAGAGTCATACGAAAGTTTTGCTTCATACTATTTTGTACACGTCATTAATATTTTATAAAATTTTGAATGTGTTTCCATTACAGGATGAAAACTTTTGCACTTCTTATCTTTCTTATATTATGTTTGACGAAAGCAACAAAAGATGAGGATTTGTACAAACTCATGGGAGTATCAAAAGATGCCACAGTTAAAGATATAAGAAGAGCATTTAAAGAATTAGCTGTTAAACTTCATCCTGACAAAAACAAGGTATTTACATAGTAACTTGATTATTAGAAAAAAGCTCATAAATGTTTATCAAGGTTAATGTTCTATATAGTTTCACACATGGTGTTAATCCATATAGTATACCAGAAATATATATCCTTTATATTTTAGAGGTGTCAAGAGAAGTTAAAGGCTTAATTAAACGAATACTAATAACTAGAGCTGAGGATGTTTGCGGTATAACCATGGTTATATCATGTAACCATAGTAATTTACTATGGTTACATGATATAACCATGGTTATACCGCAAACATCCTCAGCTCTACTAATAACATTTAACATATTTTATTTATGGACTCGATCTTAATGTGTTGGTAACTTGGATTTAAATAAAGGTACATTTTGCTACTTATACTTGTTTGGTGATGGCAAAGTTACTATATTTTGTTTTATAATGAAAAATGAAATATAATCAATTAAGGTAAAACACAAATGATAGGAGCAAAACAAGTTTGAAGAATATTGTTACAAACACTTAAACCAATACAAAATTTGCTTGTCTTGCATTTTTATTATGCAAATATGACTATAATAAATCAAAACTATAGGTTTAAACTATATTTGCACAAATAAACATTTATCCTATTAAACTTAATACACTCCCTTTACAAATATTATGTAAATAGGTATAGGATTCGTTATTCAAAAATTTTCATATTGAATGTCTTGTAGAAGAAAATATTTGAAATGTTTTTTTAAATTTTATTCATTATTTGAAGTGACTTTGTTTTTTATTTGACCCGATATCGGTTCAATAGGTTTTAGTTTACAATGGTAGGGTTCTAACTGCAATACAATTTGTTACGAGTTTCTGCTATTTCACACACTTGTATTTTCTTTATATAATTTCCCTATTCCATCTATCTATTAATTGTAATAATTCAGATCTTAAATAAAAGCATAAAATAATATATTTTTATGTAACCACTACTGTATAGTGGCTTTTCGTGATGAAGATGATGGAATTTTTTCTTTATTTTTCTACTAAGGCTGCATAATGATAATACAATTATCTGTTATCTTTTATAAAATATTGCTAAATCATTCAAAACACCAGCATTCACGTCTTCATAATAATCTTCATTTTTAAATGTTAAGAAACTATTTCTTAAACCTATATATGCAACATAATTATACATCGACTCCTAAGGATTTTTTAGTAGCTAGTAGTAAACCTTCATTATATGCTTGCCATTTAGTATTAATGTTGGTATCTACAAATTTTTAATTTAGAATGATTTTAATTTAGCAAGGTTTTATCTAAATGAAACCTTGCTGTATTGGTCTTTTTTCTTTTCTATAATTGGCAAATGACGTTAAATACTTTCGTGTCCAGAGAATAATATAGCGTTTAAGTAGTTTGTTCTTGTGACTTTTTTCCATCAATCTAAGACATGACAGATGCTTCTCTTTGGTAACTCCGAAAAAATAAATAGTAGCTCTCATGCTATACCTATGTATAATATTTAATAGTACAAACACATTTTTAATAATGTAAAATATTTGTCTTTCTCGGTTCTTAAATAAAACTAATGGTAATTTAAACAGACACGATATTAACAATAAAAACAAAATACATTAAATAATAATTTAAAAACTAATAACTAGCAGTGGCGGCTGGCGCATAAGCGCTGCAGTGCTGCAGAGCTCCCAAAAAATTGGGCGGGCGAACCTGTATTAGTTATAACTCGTTTTCTTTTACATAATTTTTCCGACATTTCTGATGTTTATGAAAGCGAAGCATATTGTTGTGAAAATTCTCCCCCTGTATATCAAAAAATTTGCATATTTTTCTACATCATCCTGTAGAGGACATCAAACCCTACAATTTGACACCTCAATCATCAAGATCCGATCAGTAGAAGCCGAGATATTCGCTTCCGAAATTCCAACACTTAACGCCGGTTATATACCTATAGTATATTATCAAATAATATACAATAGGCGACCAGTGGAATAACCAACCTAATTCGCGCGATCGCTCACTTGTTCCTTATCTGGTCCACACGTACGTGCGCTCAGAGCTCTTTCAAACACCCGCGCGCACCCCGCTACCCCCGCGGCTGTCTTAAACCACTGCGTGATTTGACCAGGCATGTTCGCTGCATTTACACAAGCGCCGAGGGCGATATGATTCGGTATCTAAACTAATATTATAAAGAGGAAACATTTGTGTTTTTGTATGTATGTTTGTAATGCTTTCACACAAAAACTACTGGACCGATTTCAAAAATTCTTTCACCATTAGAAAGCTGCATTTTCACTGAGTGACATAGGCTATATTACATTTTCAAAAAAAAAAGATATCCCCAATAAAAATGCATTAATGTAACCCAAGGTGTGAAAAAATTAGTCACAAAAAATCTGCCATCGCGTACGCTGCGGAAACTATTGTTGATCAAAAAAATGTTCTACAGTATTACAGAACGTATTAATATCTACAAAAAAGTCCGCGAAACCATATGTCCAACTTCTGTAGTTATGCCACTATAACTACTTTTTTACATTTTAAAAGTTAATAAAAGTGCCGACAATAATCAAACCATATTATCCATACCTCTGTATTATTTCTTATCCTATTAAATGATATTTTTTAAAGACCATTTCAATACCAGTAAAATACTTTTTAAATTATTAAAATCGGACATTCCATTCAAAAGATATAAGGAATTTAAAAATGTCAATCTAAAGAAAATAATGTTATAATATAATGTAGTAGTATTGCGATGGCCATATTCAGTTTGTTTGTAATAAATTGACAATCGCAAAATTATAACTGGAATAAGAATAGTATTGGCAGAAGGAATTTAATAACAAGTTCAATGAGAATGAAAAGTAATAGGAAACAGGCACAGAGAAGCTGTTATAGAAAGAAGTTAAACATAAAGTGATATAAAATCCAAAAATTAAGGATCACAAGAAAGGAAGATTAAATATTTAAGAGAATACACTCACTATTGTATTTATTCAAGGTAGGATCGAAGAAAAGACAACATATACGATACAAATTTTATTAAAAGAATTTAAATAACACTGAGATATTTGAAAGATGACGTTTTTGAAGTAATTTCGACAATGTGTCAAAAGCCAAGGTGACAGGAACATTATTAAAATAGCGAGTTACATTGTTTATAATGTTATGTTAAATTAGTAAATGGACTAAACAGATTTAATAAGCGATGAGCCACCACCAGAAAAACGCAAACGTCCAAATAACAGCAGATTTAATCATCGAATTTCGGCTTTAGAGGTGTGTGATGTTATTCTAAATTGTGCAAAAGATCGATTTCATTTTAAAGAGCATCTAGTAGTGGCATCACTTTTTTTTTCGGAATGCTTTGGAGAGTATTGCAGTAAATTTCCTGAGGACAAACTCACTTCCGCATGCTCTTATTATCCCACCCTTGATAAAGAAAGATTACGAACTGAATTGTCTGTTATTTACTCAAGAACTGATTGTAGATCTTTAAAAGGCGCACTACCTCTTCTAAAATTTTTAATAAAAAACAATCTGGGAGATACGTTGAAGGAGACTAGAAAATTATTAGAAATTGTAATAACAACTGCCATGACAACATCAGGGGCCGAACGATGCTTTTCAACACTAAATCGAATTAAGACGTTTCTCAGAAATTCAATGACCGAAGATCGTTTAACATCTCTTTCCATGCTATCTATCGAAAAAAAGTTTATCTCCGAAATAGACAATTTTAATGACAAAGTGATAACAAAATTTGCAAATCGAAAAGAACGTAGAATAGATTTAATTTATAAGAAATAATTTGTTAGTAAAGTAGTGCTTAGTGACTCTTATTTTTTTGTGTGACAATTGACAATCGTTCCAGAAATACATTACTTCAGTGCGGAAGGCGAAGAAAGCACGATAAGATCGATGGGAGACAACCTCTTACTGCCCGTGCAAGGTAAATTTTTGTGTAAAACTTGCAGAACACCTTAAACTTTTTAGCACGAGCCGCCACTGATAACTAGTAATAACATTTATTTCACAATAAGAATGTATTTACATTTATATATCACGCGACGGCGGTTACTCAATGAAACGAACGTTGCAAACGTTCCTTATATACTTGTATAGTTTATTCCAGGGGCTTTCAGAAGCTCTTTTTTAGGAGGTACGCGAGACTTGATGACGTGATTTGGCGCGTGATCCGCTCGCTTGACGTGTCGCATGATACACACACACAATATTATCGAAATATTACTAAAAATTGTATGTGGAGAACAGAAGTTAATATTTATGTGAAAATTGTTTGCCAGACATGCAGGCACGTGTTTCGTCTTGCTATAGACTCTTCAGTGCATGATGCTGGGAAAGACCAATTTCACAACAAGCACATTTGTGTAGCAAGGGTGTTTTTGTTGTGAAATTTGAGTTTCCCAGGATTATTAACTTGTATTGGGTTCTACATGTCAGATTTTTGATAATATTTCTATATTATTAAAAATATGTTTGTTTTATGCAAAAAAAAAGGTAAAGTTTTACCCACTCAAATATGTTTCAAATTAATTTTGATAGGTAATTGTTACTGGAAAAATAAATAAATAAACTAGAATACTCATATACAGGCGTTCCAGAACTCGCGTCACAGAGAAAACTGACAAATGCCGACGATAATGTAGATCCTAAAAATGCAAACGAAGAAAAATCAATTGCTTGCATAACAGAGCTGTGAGATGTGTAAGATCCACCAATTCCAGAAAGGGCACTCCAGGTGCAAATGTCAATAAAATCGGTTGCTAAACTTATATTACCACACTGTCAAAATGACATACCTGCTTAAGTGTCAACATTAACATGTTAGCTTAAGGCAGATGTCATTCAATATGTTACAGTCGCCATCATATTAATCTATTTTTATTATTTTTTTAAAAATAAAACAACAAATGGCGGTTCTGAAAAGAACCTTGTTTATACAATATATATATATATATAACATATAACATTTATATAACAATATAATATATACAAATTATCACCAAAAAAAAAAAAAAACAGGAGAAAAGGTATAACATAATAATAACAATTCAATCAGGGCAAGTGGTCAAGGTGGCCACCATTCATTTGCAAGCATAACCGTGTCCGTCGCAAAAGTCTTAGTTTAGAATTTGTAACCATTTCACGAGTAATTGTAGCAAAGGCTTCCTGAACGCGACCCCTGAGTTGTTTTTCTGTAGCAATAGGGTGGCTGTATACAACAATTTTAACGCGTCAAAGAAAAAAATCAAGAGGATTTAAATCGGAGAACCGCCACGACCTATCTTTCGATCAGAATACTGTTGATCTAAAATCACTCGAACTTGTCGACTGAAGTGTGCTGGTGCGCTATTGTGTTTGTTGATTTAAATAAAATATAAACAATAAACTATAGAAATTGCAAGGAACACTAAACTAACTAATTCAAACAAAACTGTCAATGACGGGAAAATAAATCAGAATGTACCTTAGTGTACTAGCTGAGAATATTGATCAGGAGGTGAGGGACAAGGTGTTCGCATAATAGTTCACATATTTTCCGCTATATGTACATAATTGATAGGAATTCCTTGATGATTATAATAGGATTTTAACTGCATACATTTTACATGCTGTTTACTGAAAATAACTTTAGTTTTAACCAGATACACTTGCTATTGTCCTAGAACTTTACCAAGTCATATTGGCATAAATTTCATTTTCATTTCGGATGTACCCGTCTATGTATAATTCTCCCACAATATTATTCTACAAGTTTTTGTATAAAATCTTCGGATCATCTCGTTTGTTATCTCAGTAGTGTAAGTTGTGGGGCAGGTTTCAAATCAATTTCTTACCAAGCGGGGTGAGGGCCCAGCGCTTGCACATACACTGGTGGAAAAAAGTGACGAGCACACCCTGTATAATCTAAACGTGTCAAGATAAATGCGGAGCATTAAGGTTTCCTGTATGCGAGTTTGCGCAGCGAGTTTTGACTTTTTCTATCGCTGCATTTTTTACTGAGTGCCTCCGACAGCTGCAATATGTTGTCTCTATGGAGACAGATGCGGGGAGGGAGAAACCGGGTATTGTTAGTGTGGTAGAAGCGGGTAGTTGTAATCGTACTTTGTAATGGAAGGCCGTTCGCTTTATCTGACTGAGTTTGAGCGAGGAATGGTTGTGCGGGTGCACATGATAGGAGTATCCTTCCGTGATATCGCGCGCCGTCTCGAGCGGTCATTATCGGCCGTGCAGCGGGCATGGCGAGAATGGATGGAGCAAGGACGTACGCGCCTTCAGTCGCGAGCGGAACGGCCCCGCGCGAGCACAGCATGCGAGGATCGCGCCCTTGTGCACAGCGCGCGTACGTCTTCCTCAAGGCAACTGGGAGCCGTTTGGCCAGTAGGAAGGGAAAGCGTACTACTACGCGAACTGTACGGGGGCGTTTGCTAGAAAGTAGACTGCGAGCGCGCTGTGCGTTGCAGCGGATTCCACTGACTCGCTAGCACCGCCGTACACGGCGCCAGTGGGTGGAGGCTAGACATCAGTAGGTTGTCGAGTGGAGGCACATTTTGTTTTCCGGCGAATTAAGATTCGAATTGAGCACCGGTGACGCGCGAATTTTGGTTCATCGGAGACGTGGTGAGCGTTACCTCGAGGAGTGCATTCAACCACGCCCTATCCACCGCCAGCAGGGCATTATGGTATGTAAATGAGGTGCTACGGCCCGTTGTGCTTCCCTACGTTCGACGGCGCCCACGTCTTCTATACATGCACGACAACGCCCGACCGCACCGCAATGCTTCCATGGCCGGCACGTTCATCGGATCTCTATCCGATCGAACATGTCTGGGATATGATCGGTCGGAGATTTCAACGTTATCCGGTTCCCCCGGGTAACGTTGAGGAGCTATGAAGGCGAGTTGAAGCAGCATTGTTGGACACCCCTCCCGCTACCATGCAACGACTTATGGACTCCATGCCTCGTGTAGCGATGGTACGCGCCCCTCACGGGGATACTCCCGCTATTAATGCATCCCTTCCCAGCAGAGATGCGCCGCTCTCCAGGTGAGGGTAAGTTATACTACGTTAGTACTACTTCCATACCAAATTTCATTGCGTTAGAACCACTTCTTCAGATTATACAGGGTGTGCTCGTCACTTTTTTTCTAACAGTGTATATTAACGGTTCATCATCGAACATTACTTGCACACTTGGTAATGTCGAATTTTCTAAATATATTGTTGGGAGTCCATTCTAAGCCTGATTTTTATCAGCTCTACGGGCCCAACTGCGAACATCCTTCCTCATTACTCAAAGACAATCACCCACTGCATTTTGTTTCGAGGACGTTCTGTTCTTGGTATCCAGCATCTGGAAAAGAACCGATTATCTGTTAAAAATATTTTTTTAATTCGAAAGGAAGATATTACCAATCACAGTTGATATTTGCTTGAGCGGTATAGTGAAAACATTTAGACAATAGCACATACGTCATCAGAAAGCTGCGCGAACAAAAAGGGCGTAGGTGATTTCGAATGCAGAGATTAGGGGTGATTTTTGAAAAACTTTATAATTGTGAAAATTTATACTTACTGATCAAATAATATAGAGAAGTTTTCAAATGTCTTGATAAAGACTGTTATTTAAATAACGATAATTTACTCAGTTCAAAGTAGCAACAATAAAACATAAACTTAAATATAAATTAAACGTAATCAGCACGCAACTGTTATACAAACACCCCTTAATTGGATCGATCATATGGGATATAATGAACTCGCCCAACCCTAATATGTTTATAGTGCATTGTGACGTATGTGCTATTCTCTAAATGTTTTCACTCTAGCAAGTCTTTGAGTGACAACTGTAATAATCATTTGTACAAATAGTTTTGAAAGTCATATCTTTTTTCATAAATTTACAGTTCAAGGAAATGAGAGAAAACAAGAGACTTTCAAAAGTGTTCTACACGTAGTTTTTTGCGCAAGCTGAAAATGAAACAAAATCTCAGTCGTTAACATTTCACGATTTTGCTGTCTCCCAAATTATTGACAAATTCTCATATAGCTTCTTTGAACATGTTTGATAACTTAAAATGAAAACTGTCCTATTAATATCCATTTTCATCTATCTAATCTGTAATATGAGTTTTATAATATTTGTTTAGAATTGCAATATGAAATATTGTTAATTAAAATCGGTAAAAAATGTAAAAATATTGAAAAAGTGGTACTTTGAATACAAAAAAAAAGTTTTTCTACCCCTTTAAGTAGGCTTTTGCTTCTTCAAATTAGGATCCAAAGTAGGCATTCTCCTCCCTATGGAGCAAAATGTTTTTTCAATTTTTTTTCTAATTATCCTTAATCGCCAGCGTTGTTCACAGCATAGGATATTTACTCCACAGTGTTGATGATTTAAGTGTTCTTCCACTTACAGAGCGTACATGCATATTTTGACGTTCCTATAATTTTATAATTTGTTTGGTAGTTATATCACGTTATTTTTTAGTTTATACCAGTATTTAGTGCTCAAGTTTATCTATTCATTGGTGTAATTATTATTTAAGTTGTTATATTTCTATAGCTGCAATTGAAGTAGTAAGTATTTCGTTTAGTTTTACCTGGACTTTTTTGCATCTGCTCTTCCTTTTTATAATACTGTATTTTTGTTGCACGTTTGCACATATATACGTCCTTGTCTTTAATCTCTTGTTTCTGTTGCTGATCCGTTCCGTTGCCTTCAGCCTCTGTGTGTGTCACTTGAAGGTCCCTGCGACGGGCAGCGCTAGGGTGAAGTGTGTCCTTGTTTTTTTCCTCACCTTTTTTTTCTTTTAACTATTAATTATGAATTCTGTAAAATGTAATTGTTGTGGTGCCTGGGCAGAACCACATAAGACCGTATCATGTTCGATTTGTAGTCAATGTTTTAAAATTGAATGCGTTGATATTACATTCTAAGTCCGGTCTGTCTTGGTCTTGTAATTCTTGTGCCAGTCTCAGCGATGATCTGAATAGTTTAAAGGCGGCAATAGTCTCACTTCGTGAGGAAATAAAAACTTTGAAAGACTCGGTTAATACTTCTGCTTCTCCCTCGCTGCCTTTATTAGAGACGGAGAAAATTATAACAGGAGATCGCTGATCGTGAAACTCGTAAAACTAATATTATTGTATACAATTGTTCTGAAACTGGCAATTCTACTAACGAACAAATGACACTAGATTCTGCGCAGTTTCGAGAAATATTTACTGCTGTAGAGTTAGATGTGCCCGAATTTCAAGTGCTGAGGTTGGGCCAATTTGACTCGAATAATGCTGCTAGATGTCGTCCAATTAGATTTCCTTCTGAAGCTAAGGTTTTCGAAGTATTAAAAAGATCGGCACGGATAAGATCTTCGATCAGTGGTCTCGCCTGGGTTTTTCTCGTGATCAAACAATCATGCAACGTGAACTGTATAAAAGCGTTAAAATTCAATTGCAAGCGCATATGGGGACTGGAGAGCGAAACCTGAAAATCGCATATAGAAATGGCATTCCCATAATTATAGCTTCGGAAAACTAGGTTCGCCCGACAGTAATTCGTACTCTCAAATTATACTATCAAAACACTCGACGTCTTCGTTCAAAATCGCATTTATTTTTTCCTAACTGTTGTGATTTGTCATTCGACATTATCATTATCACTGAAACTTGGTTAAATGATTCCTTTGAAAACTCAGAGTTCTTCCTAGCTCATTATAATGTAATTAGATGTGACCGTAAGTTTGCTACTGTGGGAAGGTCTACTGGTGGCGGTGTGATTATTGCTCTGATTAATACAATTTCGTTCGAAATTATAGATACTTCTGAATTTGCTACATTAATTCCGTTAATTGATTTAATAGCCTGCAAATGTAGAATTCAGTCACTTATACATATGTGTTATATATATATATATATATATATATATATATATTCCACCTGATGTGCCCAGTGATGACGTTGAATTATTCCTTGAATCTTTTGCAATTTTTTTCATGGATAAACCACTTTTATTCATTGGAGACTTCAACTTATCACACTTTCACGAGCATGCAAATCTTAATTTACGTCACTCGCAAGTTTCTTCTTTTTTGGATTTTTGTAACTTGCTACAACTCAGACAATATAATATAATCTTAAGTACTGACAATCGATTTCTGGATCTTGTTTTTTCTAACTTCAATTATAATCTGCGAATATCCCACGATGATTTGCCTTTGGTTCCTGATGATGCACGTCACCCAGCTTTATCGATTAATATGGAAATTGCATCATCTCCTGGCACAATAAACTTTCCTACGTCTGGGAGCAGTTCTTATAATTTCAGAAAGGCGAACTTTCATCAGCTTTATGATTATTTGCAGCAACTTGACTGGTCATTTTTGGATGATATGGACGACGTTAACTACTCTCTAAACTGTTTCTATAACATTTTAAATAACACCTTTGAGTCCTCTGTTCCTAAACGGTCTGCCCGTCCTTCATCTTACCCATTTTGACTTACTTTGGAACTTAAGCGCAATTTAAAAACGAGACAATATTACCGGCGTAAATGGAGATTAAATAAGAACCCCTTTTATCTTAGCGAGTACAAAAGAATGAGAAGCTTGACGAACTTATAAATTTCCAGTAGTTATAAAGAATATTTGAATGGCATGGAAACTTCTATCAAAATTTTCTTTGATAGAAGTTTCCATGCCATTCAAATATTCTTTATAACTACTGGAAATTTGTAACTTTGTCAAGCTTCTCTCTAAAGAGATTTGGTCTTTTGTGCGTGCAAGGCAGGGTACTTCACGGATTCCTGGCAAATTACTTTACAATGGAACTTGAACTAATTCACCTAAAGACATAGTCGATTGTTTTACATCACATTTCTCCGTAGCCTATTCGGGTGCAAATATTGATACTGTACCTGATACTTTTACACTCGCTATTTGAGTCGCTTGCCATCTACCTTGTAACACAGGAAAGTATTGAAAGTATTATGTCTACATTTCCAAACAAATTCACTGCTGGTGATGATCAAATTCCAAGCTTCGTGGTTAGAGATTTTTGCTCCGTTCTTTCACAGCCGTTCACCAAAATAATTAACCTTGCTGTCAGAACGTCAACTTTTCCTGATAGTTGGAAACGTGCGCGCATAGCGCCCGTCTTCAAAAAGGGTAAGACTACGGATGTATGTAATTTCAGACCTATATCCATACTTTCAAATTTTGCCAAAATTTTTGAGCAAGTTATATATAATTCAATTTATCCATTTGTTCGTTCCCATATATCACCTGTTCAACATGGTTTTATGACAGGACGCTCGACTACAACTAATCTTGTGAGTTTTACCCAATACGTATGTGAAGAGTTGGATTGCCAGGGACAGGTTGACGTTATTTATACAGATTTCTCCAAGGCTTTTGATACAATTAATCATAAAGTTCTTATACAGAAACTTAATTGTTTTGGTCTGAATATTGCTTTTTGTAAGTTAATCAACTCTTACTTGTCCAACAGATATGGATATGTTTTCTATAATGGTTTTAAGTCATTGGAATTTTTTGCATTATCTGGAGTTCCACAAGGATCGAGTTTGGGACATTTGCTTTTCAATATATACATCAATGATTTGTTTCCATTAATGTCTTATCAAGTATTAGCATATGCAGATGACGTTAAGCTCTTTCATTGCATACATAATCAACGCGATGTAGACATGCTTCAGAATAACTTGAGTGCACTGGCCAATTGGTCCGAAAGGAATAAGCTTGTTTTGAACGTTAACAAATGTTATGCTATGACTTTCACTAGGAAAAGCCGTCCATACTTATCCTATTCAATTTATGATGTTCCACTCACCAGCATGAGTGAAATTAAGGATCTTGGTGTGTCATTTGATTCATCTTTATCGTTTAACAGTCACGTTCAAAAAATGTGTTCGTCTGCCTCAAGAATGTTGGGATTTACTATCAGAACTTGTAAATATTTCAATGATGTTGCGCTTCTGGAGTCTTTATATTTCGCTCTTGTTCTTCCTAAATTGGAATATGGGTCTGTCGTTTGGTTCCCTCATTATATATCGCAGCAAGTTCTATTGAGCGTGTCGTGTACAGCGACGCTTTTTGAAATTCTTGATTTTCAAAAATACTGGAGTGTACCCAGACAGAAATGTTTCCTATGATGAACTAAGGCTAAGTTTTGAGTTCCAGATACTTACTGATCGGAGGATTGAACAAAGTGCTCGTTACTTATTTAAACTTCTCACCAATAGTATTGATTGCGCTGGGATATTAGCTGCTGTTCGATTTAATGTACCTTCAGTTAATACTCGCTTTACGAGTACATTTAGCACCCCGAGGACCAACTTACTAATGAAATCACCTGTGAAATCTACAGCGATATATTTACTGGTGAAATCATTAAATGAGTTTGCGTATGTGTTCCAATTTATTAATGTACACTTTTTTGTTTATTTATGTCTATCTGTAAATTAACTTTTACTGTATTTTTCTTTCTTTCTGTTTTGTCGTCATATGTATGTATGTATTACACAGATTTTGCCCTATTACTGGGTATGAACCTGTTGGGCAAATAAAACAATTATTATTATTAAGTGTTTTGGACTTACTTGAAAAATACACCAAAACTACATCATCTATCATTTTTGTGTCATTTGTCGTCACCATCCATTTTTTAAACAACTTATATTCCATTTCATATTTTGCTCTAGATTTTTGTGGAAGTAAATACAATGATGCCGCTTTAGCCTCTTCACGTATATCTTGAAGAACGTTTTTTTAGAAAATAGCAAAAATAGCAGAATAAACAACTTAAACACAAATGGATACTATGGCAACGACGCACAGCTTACCGTATTTTGATAAACGACATTTAGAACAAATTCTAAAATAATAATAGATCTTAGAAATGATTTTGTAGGTGAAGTCGAAGAAAAAAATTATATGTAAAACACGAGAGGAAAGCTTTTTGTCTCCCTTGGCTGTTTACTGTCTTCCGCTTCGCGTTAGGCATTAAACTTCATCCGCGGGAGACAATAGATAGGTTTTCCTCCTAGTTATACAAACAACTATTTTTGATCACTATGCAAAAAAATCAATTTTTCTTTTGTTCTCGCTCTAGCCGATAGACCCTTCGACATCTACCTGGACCTGAACGGTCAAGCAAGAATCTAGCAGTCGTTTGAGTTTCATTTCACATTTCGTTTTTAAACTTAACATATTCATTTAATTGCGTACTTCTTCTTTAGTATATTGTGTCGCATATCATTTGAAAGGTTGTCTCACAAGGGATATTTTAATGATATTTATGTCATCAACATCACAACCTTTTAGCTCGCACTTTTAATTAATTCATTAGTCAAGACATCGACAACATCGATTCCCTCCCGCAAGAGTAATAACGCTCTCCACACTTGTCCAACTATATGATGCACCTCGTATTTTATATTAATTACAATTAATTCACATTTAATTTACTGCCTAATTTAACGTTCGTTTCAGTTTATTTTTTGTGTTAATTTTTAATTACTTATTTACCGCTCCTTGTGTATATTACTTTTATTTAATTACTTTAAATATATCAACGCTCAATTTCTTTCTTTTACATAATAAATACAAACTTTAAGGACAACTTTGTTGAGTTTTATTATTAACTAATTACTTATTATTTATTAACTAATTAATTATTTCAAATAATTCATTTTATTATTAGCAACCACAGCCAACCAGAGCGCTTGTTAGTAATAAAATTAATAGATATAATAATTTAGGATTAGCTTTAAATGACTAATTAGATTTAAACAACTCCACTTTACTCAATTTAAGATTGTAAAAAGTACTCAACCACCATTTTTTCTCAATAATTTGTACATAAATATTAAAACTTGTATTTTAAATATTCATCCACCTGATGAAACCGTAGTATGGCGAAAAAATATTGTAATGTTTAAAATAAAATTATTGAAACTAGAAGTTTGGTACTTATTTCTTATCGTTATAATGAAATTTCAACAAATATCTCCGTCGTCAACCAACTACCTATATTGCAACATACTCTTCAAAAGAGGTGTCGAGACGTCTAATTAATACGAGGGCGAGTTGATTAATTCGCGCGATCGTACAGAAACAAACGAATAATTTAAATAAAAAAAACTTTATTTTTATATATAATCTCGTGTCTATTCGATACATTTAGTTCATCTGTGTTCAAGCTTCTTTATTCCGTCTCGATAGTGATTTTCCGCTAACCCTGGAAAATAATCATTCACTGTTGAAGCTAGCTCTTTATTTGTGCAGAATTTTTTACCTTCAAGAAAATATTTTAGTTTGGGGAATAGATGATGGTAAGATGGTGTAGTAGGTCTTGCGAATATGGGGGTGCGGTACCAATTCGAACCTTAATTATTGAATCGTTTTGGCAGCAATCGTACTGGAATGAATAGGTGCATTATCATGGTGAAAGAAAAATTACAGCCTGGGCATCTGCACTTTAGACCGATGTCTTTAACCCTTAAGTCAGATTATTTGTCGACTGCCGTGATGTACCCTGCTCCTGGTTATAGCTTCGTTTCCGACGCGCATTCATTAGAGGCCGGGTTTATTGATAGAATAAATAACACATTCGGGAACAATATAAAATAACGTTTAATTAAATAAATAACAATAACATTACAAGTTATGGTGTTCACTTGTATAACAACGTTAAGATCAGATACACTAGACTGACTCCTCCGTCTTTAGTTTATATATCATCTCTATTTACTACTAACCTAGTTAATGTGTACCTGGTTACATACATAAACTAACATGTCGAAATATGCAGTAATTAAAGAGGCCGTGTTGCGTTAAATAAGTAATACATTGAATGTGTGGAAATAGGTGTCCTACTTTAGTTATTACACTGCAATTGAGATTCAATCTTTTGCTTATAAGTCGTGTCGGTTAAAATGGACCATTTTCAATCGATTTTCTAATATGAAACGTGTAAACTGATATTCACCGCAGATAATCTAACTGTGCTTGATTCCGGTTGATTTTTTTGTGTGTAATTTCGTGATTTTCTTTAACTAATATTTCAATTACTCTAAACTTTCTACTAGCTTCTGCAAGTCGCCTTGGTCTGGAAACATTTCTTAATGATCATCATCCATGTTTAAATTTGCTAAGGCAAAGGTTATAATGGGGAATAATGAAGCAGTGTCACGAAATACTCCACTAAATTTAGTCACTGTTCGTATATTGAACCCCTCTTATAGTCGCACAAAAACAATAGAAAAACAGTATGCACTGATTTCAAAACTACTTAACTTCAAAATGTCCTGACTATTCTTGTACTTATCAAAAAGTAGCAATATTTCGGCCAGGATGTATTAAAAGACTTATTTTTTAATTAATGCAACTGTTTTTGCTCTAATTATACTGGTACAAAAATTATAAGAACATATCAGACAAATAAGGAAGGAACGCCCGATGCAATATTGTATAACACTTCTGTTTTTTAATCAAGACAAAGAAATTATTGTTAAAAACAGGAAGAGATTTATCTTTTTATACTGTTTATATTAATTAATAAAAAAAATTATTGATGATATAATAATTTGAATGAATACTAACCTAAGAACATTAACAAAACTTTTAAAATTTAATATGGTTTACTTTAATTAGTGACATATTGCAGGACGACAAAGATGCCGAAGTCAAATTCATTAAACTGGCAAAAGCTTATGAAATACTTAAAAATCCCGATAGTAGACGTCGTTACGATTTGTATGGAGAAGGTTTTGAAGAAAAAACTTCTACAACCTATAAAAGTTATAATTATTATACAGATGATTTTGGTATATATGACGATGATCCGTTAGTTATAACTTTGAGCCGATCCGACTATGGTAGGTTTGATTTTATATATGTATTTTTGTATGACAAGTTAGAACTAACTGTACTTACCATTTAAAAACACCAACTTAATTTTTTTAATTCAAAAATCTTTTTATTAGTTTCTATGTAATAAACTGGAACTTTTACTGGAAAAGCTATATTTTCAATCAAAACCAAAAAGTTATGATAGGTTTACTTGAAACTTGAATATAACTTTCAGCATTTTTAAAGTAATAACTAGGCTTAGGATAATTATGTACTAAAAAACTTAAAAATATGCATGCAAATATGCACAAAAACATTTTCTAAATATGAATGCAAATATGAACTAAAAAATCAACTTTTAAAAGATAAATACTAATTTTTTATATTAAGACATTTTTATTTTTCTATTAAAACACACAATTTTTTTAGATTCAAAATTATTGACATTTTAGAAACAAATATAATTACATTTAATTACAACGTGATGTAATTTTCAAAAATAAATTTGCGCCTACTGTCGGCTAGAATAATACTTTTGTACTGTGAGAAAACTCTCTAGACATCACATGACACTATTGCTACAAATTCATATTTTACAATGTCACTGGCATTTAAATGTTTATTTTTTTCATTAAGGGTTGTTTTATTTCGCAACACCTCATTGATATTCTTCAGTTGTTGATAGCCCATATTTTTTGACAGCATTGTGTTAATTTATTGATGAAACAATTTTTCTGGGGTTTTACTAAACGTTTAACTACTATATTTTCTACTATTTCAGTGTTGTCTTGTGAAGATAATCCTTTAGTTTCTAGCGTAGAGATTACAGTTGAAATGCACGCCAGATTAGCTTAAATAAAAATGAAATCTTCCCGAACATTTGCTTTTCTCAGAACACTATGCGCTTCTTCAATGTAATGCGCTTCTTCAGAGTTGAATTCACCAACAATTTTCTTCAAAATTTCAAAATGATTAGCGTAATATGCAGCAGCGTCGATCAAAGTTCCTCATCCTGCACGGGTGAAACGTCTCCTGCAATTTCCCTAAACCTCTGGACACGAATTGGTGCTTTAAGAAATATATTTTTCACAGGCGATAGTAGCCTACTAACGTCTGGATAAACAGTTCGAACTAAATCAGCTACTCGGTGTGAACATAACACATGAATGCACCTGTGTTCAGTTTTAAAATAAATTCTTCAGTGCATGGGAACGTTATGCAACCAACAATGCGAGTGTCATCACTTGTCGAAATAAGGCATTTTAGTTGTCAGTGTCAACAAAGTGTGAAAATAATATATTAACATTAAACTTACACAAACAATATTAAAATGAATTTGATGGTAAATTGAAAAAAAGTTTGTTTTTATTTATAATTTTTCTACCTCTTTCATAAATATTCGCAATATCCACCTTCACATTCCATACAATATGCGAGTCGAATTACGAAATTCCTGCAAAGAGTGTGTTAAAAAATCCGGTTTGTTTCGTAATTCGCCGCAGGCTGTACTTATGCGTGCTTTTAAATCTTCAATGTTAGTGAAAATTTCATTACCATAAATTTTAGATTTAAGGTATACACAAAGAAAAGTCATTTGGCGATAAATGTAGCGAACTATCGGAACAAATCGATCAGGAAGACTTGAATTTAGAAAATTTGTAATTGCTGCAGTTGAATGAATTGAGGATCAATCCATTTAAAACCAGGAACCTTCAAAGGCTAAATTTTCAAATCGAGGAACAATACGTGTTCGAAGAAAAAGACGCTTCATCAGTGAAGAGTAATTTCTTCAACATATGATTTTCATTAATAAATTAAATAGTGTTTCGCAAAAAAACACGTCTTATTTTATCTTCATGAAATAATTGTTGGTAATTATAAAACTTGTAAGATTTGTATTTGTACTGTTTAAGAATTTTAAATACAGACGTCTTCGAAATATTAAATTGTGCTATTTTACTTAATGGTGTTATGGGGCATTCTTCAATGTAACATAACACATTTAATTTTAGGTTTAAGGAAATCCCCGCTATATTTATTTCTCGTTCAATTACCCGGGTAATCCCCAGCAATCCTCTTAATATTTAAAAGTATTGTGGTTTCAAAACACTAACTATTGTGTTGACTGTTTATTGTAAATTCAGGTTTAACTTGATATTCACTTCATTTATGTATTCAATAGTATAGAAAATTATTTAATTGTCTGCCATAAAATGTCTGTTTACGTGTGGTATTCAGTTAATGGATGTTATTTTACAAGTATGCGAAATGTCTTAGTGCTAAAAAGTTTTAAGAACTACCAATCGGTAGACATACAAACAACAAAAGTCGCAAAAAGACCATTAAATATTTATGTGAAGTCATAGACTTGTGATAACCAAATAGTGTCATGTATTGAACTACTTATCTTATTCAAGGTACGACCCCGGTCTTGTTTCTATTGTATACTAAACACGACCTCGGTACGCCCAAATTACATACGCATACGACCTCGATATGTGTTACACTCTTTCACCACTTTGTTGATCTTATACTGAGGCCACGAGTCTAAAGGTGGACACGCTGAAGTATATAATACGATCCATTAGGTCAGAAAGACACAGAGAGACACACAGAGTCCTAGAGAGTGTATTATAGAAACCTCCTTAAGACTAGTGTCTATTTGTTATTATGTATATTGTTATTGTTGATTCTTTATAATGTGTTAATTAATTATATGTTGTTATCCAAACGCTGCCCGTTTATTATTTATCATATCGACCCTGCGGGACCAGGTCACATCACATGGCGATCCTGCCAGGATCGCCAGTGATATCTGACGTGGGCAGCGTCGCCATGTGATATCTGATCATCTAACTAAAGGCAGGATCGCCAAGTGATGTCAGACATGTGCAGGATCGCCATGCGATGTGCCCTCCGGGACCAGGTCACATCACATGGCCATCCTGCACATGTCTGACATCACTTGGCGATCCTGCCTTTAGTTAGATGATCAGATATCACATGGCGACGCTGCCCACGTCAGATATCACAGACTGTTTTAAAATAATACTTTGCCGAAAAATTGTCAAATATGCATTTATAATGAAAAAGGTTCAAAATATGCACTTATATGTACATAACAACAACTAAAATATTCATTTGCATATGAACTTATGCAAATGCATAATTACATAATTATCCGAAACCTAGTAATAACGATAACAAATCAGTTTTGTTTAATTTTCTTCTCTCATTTTTGGTATCCATTCAGTTCTTCTTCTTTATTATATATTTGTATATCTATTATCATATATGTATTCTACTCTTAATACAAGGGTTTCTAAACCTTTTTCATTTTCCACATAATTTTTAATATGTTGTCAAACCCCCTAAAACAGTTTCAAAGAAAAAATAAAGTTGTATAATTAAATTTTAATAAACAAAAATGAAATACGGGAATAAGAAAATATTACAAAATTTAACATTTGCATAAATTTTTCAAAAAAATATTAATGACTTTCGTTCCTGCTTATTGAATAAGAGTTTTTCAAATCGTCGCACTTTGACAAGGGAGCACTAAATCCAGACTCGCATAAATATGTTGTCGCAAATGGGATGAGCGCAGTTAGTGCCTTTTCAATAAGTTTTGGGAACATATTCATTGCTGAACACCAATATTGTTCCAAAGTATTACTTTCAAACTGCATTGCAAGAACATGATTTGTGCGCAATTCTAAAAGCTCTTCCTTCTATTCTCCATTATGCGAGATTTTATCTAAATTGAAAGAGTATGGATTTATAATCCATGTTTTCGAAATTTTCAGTTCTCCTTTAAAATATCTATAAAAATAACTGATAGTATTCCCACAGTCACAACGAGACCACCGTGAATGAAGAGTGAAGTGACTCGGGATGTGCAACGGAATGTGAACTGTGTTTATATCATTCTAAGGTTTTATTTAATTTTGTGTATTACCACTGTTATATCTGTATTTTTTTAATGTTTAAATAAACGGCCAGGCTAACACTTGTATGAGGTGCTACCCAGAAATTCCCGGAATTTTAATGTGGCGCGCGATGGGATGGTAGCACAGCTCTATAGCGCTAGTTGGTGTGAGCTATGTCTATACTAAGTCAGTCTGTCAAACGGTACTTTGGTAGGTGGGTAAACAGTTTTTGTGTTTATATTTGTTGTGTTGTGTTTGAGTTATTCTGCGATACTACAATGCCTTATGTGAAAGAGCATAGAACGTGCATCAAATTATGCTTCAAACAAGGCAAAACTACAGCGGAAATTCTGAAAATACTTAAACAAGCGATTGGTGAAGATGCTTTAGATCAGACGCAACCTTTTGAGTGGTACAACCGTTTTAAAAATGGACGTGTGTCGGTTGATGCTGAGCGTTTCAGTCGTCCATTCACGCGTGATGCTATCCTGCAAGACCGAAGGAGAACAATCCATTACATTTGTAACATTGATGTCATTTGTAATATTGATGACATTTGTAACATTGATGACATTTGTAATATTGTCGGCTTGTTGTTCGGCGTTTATCAGCGTATTCTCTCCGGCGAACTCAACATGCGGCGTATTGCTGCGAAGTTTGCGCCAAGGTTACTCAACATTGAACAAAAACGGCACCGTGTTCGTGTATGTACAGAGCTGAAAGAAACTACCGAAGGGAATGCAAACTTCAATACCAGAATTATTACTGGCGACGAATCATGGGTGTACGGGTATGATCCCGAAACAAATCAGCAGTCATCTCAGTGGAAGACTCCTAGAGCTGAGGATGTTTGCGGTATAACCATGGTTATATCATGTAACCATAGTAAATTACTATGGTTACATGATATAACCATGGTTATACCGCAAACATCCTCAGTCGTCACCACGACCGTAAAAACCACGGCAGGTTCGTAGCAACATCAATAGCAACATCAATATCAATCATATTCACACGACCGAAGAAAGCACTGCAAGTTCGAAGCAACTTTAAGCCGATGTTGATTTGCTTCTTTAATGCTGATGGCATCGTGCATAAAAAAAATTTTCCACTAGATGAAACAGTGAATGGACAATTTTATTGCGATGATCTTCGGTGACTAAGAGAAAAGACTCAACGCAAGAAGTGCAACAATTCGTTGATCCATTACATTTGTAACATTGATGACATTTTGTAATATTGATGACATTTGTAACATTGATGACATTTGTAACATTGATGACATTTGTATAGTTCATAAAGTATAAGTTTTCAGTTCAAGGCCAAATTCAAAGCATGTGATTCAAATCAGTACTACAGAGTCAAATAAAGTCAATATGCAATCGCGGAAATAACCGTTTGTCATCATAAAATATAAACGTTATGTTTTGCAACATTGTCAAAGTTTTAGTATGTCACTTGCGATATAACCAAAGAAAGCATATACATAATCTACATGTCAAGATAATAATAATGAGTAAAGTAGGAACATGAATAGTTCAAAAGTATTGTTTCTTTTCTAGTATAAATATATTCATTCTATCCAAGAAAACTATGTGCAAATTATTACTTTAATATTCGAACAAATTACCAGGCATCTAAGAAATATTCTGTAAAATAAATAGGTAGGTTAGAAATGTCAAAGTGATAATCAAACAATTTCGTACTTATTGTCACTAATTGATATTACTATTTATTATCAGTATTGTTCTGAAAAGAACGGATTTTGTAATTTTTTATGACAAAATAAATATTCAAATTAGAAGAATGGTTAACCTAGAAGTCAGAATACCGGAAACAAAGTCAATAAACAACAGTATTCAAATAATTTGACAGCAAGCCGAATATCATAAGACTATCTCCTGGACAACTTATCCTTTTTATTTAATATAATATTTCAAAGACGTACGTCTTAACTTAAAATGACAGACGTTAGTAGTATTATAGCGGGTATTCATGTGTGTTAGAAAGAGATAAAGTACAATTTGCGGTTCCCACTTTGGCAGTACGAACTGAAACTTATACTTTATGAACTGTAATATTGTCGGCTTGTTGTACGGCGTTTATCAGCGTATTCTGTCCGGCGAACTCAACATGCGGCGTATTACTGCGAAGTTTGCGCCAAGGTTACTCAATATTGAACAAAAACGGCACCGTGTTCGTGTGTGTACAGAGTTGAAAGAAACTACCGAAGAGAAAGCAAACTTCAGTACCAGAATTATTACTGGCGACGAATCATGGGTGTACGGGTATGATCCCGAAACAAATCAGCAGTCATCTCAGTGGAAGACCCCATCTTCACACGACCGAAGAAAGCACTGCAAGTTCGAAGCAACTTTAAGCCGATGTTGATTTGCTTCCTTAACGCTGATGGCATCGTGTACAAAAAATTTTTCCCACTAGGTGAAACAGTGAATGGACAATTTTATTGCGATGATCTTCGGTGACTAAGAGAAAACACTCAACGCAAGTAGTGCAACAATTCGTTGGTCCATTCATCCTCCACCACGACAATGCACCAACCCACATGTCACTTGTGCGTCAGTTTCTAGCGTCAACGAAGACTCCAGTACTACCCCACTCTCCCTACTCCCCAGATCTTTAGATGATCGTTTTGGACGTTTTAGATGATTGAGAAGATCCAGACCAAATCGCAGGCAGTGTTGAACACGTTAACACGCGAAAACTTCCAACACTGCTTCCAGTCATGGAGAAGTCGCTGGAAGCAGTGTATTATTGCGAAAGAAGAGTACTTTAAAGGGGATGGTAGTGAATATGTTATAAAAACAATTTATTGTGTTTTTTTTCACATTTCGGGAATATCTGGGTAGCACGTCGTAGTTATCAACCATTTCTTCGAGTGATGGAAAATTAGAAAGATTGGCTTTTCTAACTCCTCCCTACAATTCCAATTCATTCACATGATTATATCATTTCAAATCTTCGATGCATTAGTCTGCTGTCCAATAGGAAAATACTAGTTTAAAATATTTTATTAAGAAAACGTTTCCTAAAACATTTATATGGTAAACAAAGATCATATTCTAGGGATCTATTATTGTTGTATGGATCCATTGGACATGTAAAAGGTTAAGCAATTAAACTTTTACATGTCCTTAATTATTCTATAATCTTGTTAGCACGCATAAAAAAAATTTGATTTGATCTCAGTTATTAAGTAAAATTAAGTAATAATAGGAATAACAGTAAAATTGATAATGTAAATATCGAGATATATTCGACAATAAAAAATATATATGTAGATACATATAATACATAAATTTAGAAAATTTATTTTTAGTCATATTAGGGCAGATGATATTGATAACCAAATTATGTTATCATAGTTAATATACTCACATAATAGGTGTTCTGTTGAAATTATGTGTTAATATCTTACTATTTTTCAGAAATAAATGTAATAGATGACAATCAGGCGTGGTTCATTAATTTTTACGCTCCACACTGTCATCACTGTCACCATTTAGCACCAATATGGCGAAAACTTGCGCAAGAATTAGAAGGAGTTATCAAAATAGCTGCCGTTAATTGCGAAGAAGACATGTCACTATGTTATCAATTAGATATTGAATCGTATCCAACACTATTATATTACGAGAAACAAGTAAATATACATTTCATGCACTTTATAATAAATTTTGTTTACATGCTACACACATTTTAGGCCCATTTATTTGAGGGAGAATATTATAGAGGGGCAAGAACGTTAGGAGAATTAGAAGATTTTGTTTTATCAAAATTAAATATACAAGTTAATATCATAGGACCGCAGGACTGGAGCGATGAAACACATACAAAAAAAGATTTGTTGTTATTCTTATGCAGCAACGCAAATGCAGTTATTTGCCCTGAAGAAAAAACTCAAATTAAACTTACGGCTAGTTTAGTAAGTAAATCTTCAAATACAAAATTTTCAAAGGAGTAAGATAATTCGTTCAGATATTATTTAAAGAAGTTGCTTAGAAAAGTTTATATTGCTTTATTAAATAAAAATATGAACTTATTTACTGCTCAATAGTTTAACCAAATCTATTACAATCTACTAAAAAAAATCACATAAAATAATACATAAATATTGGAACAAATAATTTATGATATACGTTCATACAGAAGACACAAAAAGAAATGCAACATACAGTACCATTCATAATTAATAACAACAAATAAAGTTTTAAATAGCAAAATACATAAAACATATTTGTTAATATTTCAGAACAGTGTTATTCGAATTAACCTTATACTGTGCGATTTTTTCTATAACCATAAAAAAACATATTTATTGATATGTTAGGGTCCCTATTAACACGTTGAAAGGCGACGATGCTATACAGCGCCAAACCGAATTTAATTAAAAATGACTACGAAGTACTGCGTCATTAATCTTTATTTTATTTGAGACAGTACGCCGGATAGCGTTAGACTTCCATACAAAATACCAATAGTGCCATACTTGTTGTCGCAAACGAATGAGATTAAAGTATACCAGTGTCTTATATAGGTTGTCTTACGATTTAATCCGATTTCAGAAATTCAAAAACCGCACGAGACAGGTGTATAAATACTACAAACGAGTATAATCTTTGATTTTTTTATTGAGTCAATTTTAATAAGCGTTATTTCTTTTTTTTTAAATAGCAACACATATTTTTTTTTATACGTTTGGTAGAGATTTTTTTTAAATACAATAGTTTGCGTCAACTTCTTGTAAAATATTCTTGAAAAATAATTTTATTTTTTTAAACAAAGTGAAAGTGTGTGTGTCGTGGAATGCAAAGCAATGGAAAATTTTATTAACTTCTAAAATATCGTAATAATAATTATTATAAATATTGCTCAAAATTCCTCCCACCTTGCTGAATACAAAGCTGACACCTTCTAGTTACTCTATATGTTGCATCAAAACAAGAGGTATCTCTCGACAAGTATGAATAATTCTCTGTTTTAAAATATGCTCGTTCTCAGGGGGTGTTAAATAGACACAGTCTTGAGCATAACTCCATAGCCAAAAATCGAGCGGCGTAAGATCACGTGAATGCGCAGGCCACCGAACTGGCCCGTATGTCCCTATCCATTTTTGGCCAAATTTAGCATTCAACCAGCTAACATTTATCCTGGCATTATGTGGCGTAGCGCCATCCTGTTGGAAAATCACTCTATTTGATTCTGCAAGAGGTAATTTATCCAAGAAATTGTCAAAATTTTGAATTAGTAATTGGTGATACTTTTCCTGATGTAGATTACCATCAATGAAAAAGGGTCCAATCAATCTGTCACCCAAAATACCACACCACACATTTACGGTGAATCTACATATTGCAGTGAATTGTGATTTTTATTGCTTATTGACTTATGTTCACAATCCACAGTAGCTTCTCCGAACTAGACTCAGTTAGGTGGGCACCTTCCTTGAGCTTCTTAATCGTCAGGGTTATTCTCACGAATATCGTGGTATAAAAGAGAAATAATACTAATTAAACTCAAGAAATAAAACTAACATTAACACCACAAACATTTATTTCAAATCGAAAAGAAAAAAAAAAACTACTTTATCAAGTATAAAGCAGAATTGTGACTTAATTACGCCGCAACATAGAGAAAAACTCTTGTAAAATATGACTGATACAAGAGAAAAAAAAACTCTAAACTGAATTCCGAACAAAGATCTAAATAAATATAAACAAACTTTATTAGCTGTCATCAATTACTTTAATCCCTCAAAATCAAACGTCAAATAGAACTTTCTCTATTTTCACACGTATCCACAATTAATCATGCGCAATAACTCCAGCATGTAATAAATAAATTTTCCCCCCTTCCTACTATACTACGATAACTTAAATGAACAAAAAACTATATTTCAAAAAAAAACAGTCTAATAAGTTTTGTTAATATTTTCAATGATTACAAAATATTACAAACTAAAATTATAAATTTAAGAAGCTTCTGATTTCAATAGAATTATTACTACAAATATATATATATATATAAATATAATATTAAAAATACATACATTTAGTTTTGTATACGTCACGTCACAAAAACTATTATAAGAGAGATTCCAGATAGGTTATTTAAATCAATTTATAAGTCTAAATACTCATAAAAATATACGTAATGAATTTTAAATACATCAGCACACTACCAAAAACACACCGTAATTATCAAAATTGAATTAAATAAAATTACGTTTTATTTAATTTAAAAAAAACACAACCTATCTGTAAAAGAACTATTCAATCTCTAAAATGAAGAACCAGGAAACAGCAAGGCATCCCTACCTAACATAAAAATATATAAATCAACATAATAATATATATATCTGTATTATCATGACTTCCTGCTTGGCGCGGACTTCGAACATCAAAATAGGCCCGTGCAATCTACAGACATGGACAAAAATACACATTACAATAAATTGTTATAAAAATTTTTAATTTTTAAAGTCATTTCCCTGGAATAAAATTTTACAAATAAATACAATAATTTTCATATCTTCTTCTGTTTCTTCAGCAGGGAAAAATCCACTGCAATATGTTGATTAGTTTCAACAATAATTCTCGGATTTTGTTGACTCTAAAACGGTGAATACGTCTGTTGAAAACGCATTTATTGCTATAAGTGCACTCATCGGGCCAAGTCACATTTCTATAGAACAGCCCATTCTGACCTAACATGTTTAAGAAGTAAACACAAAATTGGTGTCGTCTATTTTGATCGTTTTCATATAACGCTTGTACTTTTTGTGGGATGTACGGTTTAGATGTGTTTTTTTTTAATTTTATGAACAGTGTCATTTGACGTGCCAATATTATGTGCGATTTCCCTAGTTGAAGTTCTTGGATTTTCTTGAACACTTAGAACGGCATCTAACTCAACAATTTCACGAAACTGGCGTCCCTCTTTCTTAGGTTTCTTAAAAGCACCGTGATTTCTTAAATTTAGTTCAATTCTTCTAAATTTCTGACGGTTAGGAGCTTCTTTATTGGGAAAGCGTAAATGCGCACTGCTTGACCAGAATTTTTGTGACACTCGAAAAACACTTGGATCATATCAGTTAATTCATTGTTATTCATAATGAAATAACCATATGATAACAAAATAATAAAAAAAACTAAGAAATAATACAAACAACAATAATTGACAGCTAATGACAGCGCACAAAATAGTAACTGTCATTTAATATTTGTCAACTATTTATCAAAAACATTTTATAAGATCAAGTCAAAAAAAAACACCATTTGTATTCAGAAAAAAAATTTCTACTAAACGAATAAAAAAAAATATGACTATTATCAGGATAAAATAAAACAAATTTTAATGAATTTCATT
Organism: Melolontha melolontha; assembly: GCA_935421215.2. NCBI lineage: Eukaryota > Metazoa > Arthropoda > Insecta > Coleoptera > Scarabaeidae > Melolontha > Melolontha melolontha. The sequence goes on along the minus strand of OW285240.1, from coordinate 5,044,907 downwards.
AAAATTTGTTTTATTTTATCCTGATAATAGTATAATTCCATTATAACTTATAATGGAATTTCATCAAGTAAAGGCTGAAACAATTATATAAAAAAAATATGTGTTGCTATTTAAAAAAAAGACTATCGCTTGACAAAAATGACACATTAAAAAAAATCAAAGATTATACTCTTTTGTAGTATTTATACACTTGTCTCGTGCGGCTTCTGAGTTTCTGAAATCGGATTATAAATAGTAGACTTATAGAATGGTGCGTTTTTCGTAAGACAACCAGTATAAGGGAAGGATTTCCTTTCTTTATTTTGTATCACGTGCACACATTCGTTCGATGCGCACGCGCTCACAACGCTGTTCAGCGTCATTTTCTACGGTAATTTATAATGTACAGTCTGTAGGCAGTGTCACATTTGAGTACGCTTGTTTTTAGTTCTGTAATTTTATCTTACAAAAGGTACGTAAATATGCTATTCTTTCGTATTATTTAGTTTTATGTATGTAGTAATCATTAGAACAGACCAATTTCCGTGCGCGCCATGTGCGCCGATGTGAGGATGATTGTATTGCATCAGAACTAATAAAAAGCATTCAGTATGTGTTTGGTACTTGCTTAGACTGCATGTAAGTGTAAGCATACGTAATAAAATGTCGTCGACACATAAATCGAGAAAACGACCGTTGTCAGGAAGTGAATAAGTTTATTATGGATTTTCCGGACTTAATATACGATGGCTCAAAAATTAAATGTTTAGTGTGCAATACATATCTCATGTGTTGGTCAAAAACGCATTGCAAAGAACACGTAAGCAGTTCGAAGCACAATAATAACAAAATTAATCGACAACAGTTTATACATGAACTATGTGTAACTATGATTGTGTGTACACTGCCGTTTACCTTGTTAAGTAATGATTCATTTATTTCATTTTGGAATAAATACGCGAACCAAACATTACCGAGCACGACAACATTACGAAGGAATTTACCATCGGTGCGTAAACAGGTTGAAAATAAAATCAAAGCTGAACTGAAAAATAAAAAACTGTGGTTACGTGTGGACGAAACTACTGACAGCAAAAACCAATCTGTAGTTAATGTGATGGCGCGTAATATGGAACCACATCAACCAACGTCTTCAATTTTATTAACATCCAGACGACTAGAACAATGTAATGCCGAAAAAATTTCAGAATACTTTGGAAAAATTTAAACTTTCGAAAGTATTAATGTTTATGACGGGTGGTGCCGCAACCATGTGTTCTGTAGGCCGGTCTCTTAGAAAATATTGTCCTAACTTGTTACATATTACTTGTAAACTCCATGCTCTACACCTTGTGGCAGAACAGGTTCGTAGATGTTATCCAGAGGTAGATGCTTTAATATCGAGTACAAAGGCAGTATTCCTGAAATCTCCAAAACGTATTCGGTAATTTCACGAATTGTGTCCCCATACCCCTGAGCCACTACAGCCGATTCTGACACGTTGGGCTACATGGTTACGGGCGGGGGCGGGGGGCAAATCGTTAAAGATGTTTGTGATATAGAAGACGCAAAAAGTGAAAGTGCTCTAATTAAAATTGAAAGTGTTTTAGACAGAAATGCAGATTTTAACACCTTAACACGTATTTGTGAGGGCACGTCTACAGATGCGTTAAGTTGCTTAAAAAAGTATTTTGATTATGCGAATATAACATCACTAGATGTAGAACGCTCATTTTCCGAATATAAACATATTTTTTCCTCACGGCGGACATGTTTTTTAGAAATAACCTTAGAAACGTACCTGATGTTGAAAATATACAATCGAGTTTCTCCAGTTTGTCAATCCTTGCAAGACGCTTAAAACAGTAGTAAGTGTTTTTTTTAAATCCTCTGTCGTGCACACAATCACTGATTTCATAAATTTTCCATTTTATTTATAGGTACATACAACGCTGCTTTAATATGTACTATTCTTATTTTTCGTGTGTTTATGCATATTACTTTAATAACAGAAAACCAAATGCATATTTAATTATTTCTGATAGAATAAATGTCTCTACTTCTATACATACATACTTATATCGGTAACAAGCTCATGTTGCGTCCCTATTCTATCGCATATTCTAATATATTACGAATTACACTCCCATACCGGCGCTCATGGCGCGCACGGAAATTGGTCTGCTCTAGTAATCATTGTTTGATTGTATTTTGGAACTTAGTAAAACAAAAAAGGTATAGGTTTTAGGTTAGATATAAATACTTGTTTTTATTTTGTATTCGATGTGTTCTTACTAGAAGGAGCAACAGTGATTTCAACTGTTTGAGGAAGTGGCCACTGGCGACGAAGGTGAATGAAGGCAAATGAAGAATCCTCAGATTCGGCGTCATCAACAGAAGAGCAGCCTACCTATTTACTAAGAAATAGTAGTCATAAATCAGAAACAGAGATCTTGTTAGAGTTAGACTCACCTATGTTGGAGAAGATATGGGAAAGTATACCTGTCCCTATTCCTGATAGTTCTATCAGCGGTATCAAAGTTGTTATTGATCCTAATTCAACTCCACTGTAAGTATTTGAACTTTTCTTTACCTCTAACATTGTGGACTATATTCTCCAATGCTGGAATAACTATGGTGCCGCTCCGGCAGTTGGATCCAAGGCAAAAACAAGAGAATCTCGAAACACATCTTTTCGTTCTGTTACAATTGATAAGATGAAACAGTTTTTGGGCCTTTGTTTACTACAAGGTCAAATATCTACCTCAAATATACGTCGCTTCTTTTCGTATAATGATGTCCTTTACTGTCACCCAATTTTTAATTATATTATGTCGGGTAGATGATTTGAACAAATACGGAGGGTCATATGTTGCTCCGACCTGAAACAAAAGGAAAAGATAGGGGACAATCTTTGATAGACCTTATTGATTCCCAGTGCCAAACTACTTATGGCCCAAGCAGAGAGCTTTCCCTAGATGAAAGTTTACTGCACTTTTGTGGAAGACTTGACTTTAGAGTATACAAAGGTAAAAAATTTCGTTATGGGATAAAATTTTTTGAACTAAGGAGGAATAGACGATAGATATTTATATCTGGATCTGGGGATTCCATGCTCTTATTAATTTCCAGCTGTAACGTTTCCTTTAGTGTCAATTGGGGTTGGGAGGTTTGTTGCCTTGGCTCATCATCTGTTTGTGATCCTGACCTTTCTTCCTCTTTCGTGTCATCTCGACTATTTAATCTTTTATTTGCTCTCTCACTAGAGCCTATGTAGGAACTCGAAATAAGTCAAGCCATTCCAAATCCGATAATAACTGATTTTCATAATCTTTTCGTGGATTTTGTAAATAATTCAACACACCAGTTAAATCATCATTTAGTCGTTGCTTTATACGTTCCACTAAGGATGTTTTCATTTTATTGGCGAGTGCTGAGTTTTTGCTAGGCAATTGTTTTATAAGAAATTTCAAAGCGGCATCAGCTGTGCATAAATTAGCTTCTCGTCGACAGATTGCTTCTACTGTTAATTTAATTGGGGTCAGCACATCAACAATTTTATTTACCAAGTCAAAATCAGCATCTTCTAAACGGATTGGATGATTGAGATCTACTAGAGATTTTTGAATGCAGGTTTTTAAAAGAGACAATCGTTCCAGCATGGTTAAAAGACTATTCCACCTGATTTTACAGTCCAAAAGAAGTGAAAGCTCTCTTTCATGTTCAGTCTTCACATATATTTGAAGTACTGTTTTATTTTCCAATGGTGATCTTTTGAAATACACTACAACTTTGCGAATTTTCTTTATCAGCTCATTAATATTTTCATCTTTCGTTAACTCTGTGTGTTCTCGCGCAAGTTCATTATGTGACATTAAGATTAAACCTGATTCTGGACAGTCTAAGTCTTCTAAATTGTCATCATCATCGCTATCGTTCATATAATCAGCAGTCACAGCTGGTTCATTTACAGTATCATCTGGGTCTGAAATAGAGCTGTCTTGCCTGTCTTGAAAATAATTCTTTATTTTATAAAGCACATCACGGACGGATAAATTAATACCATGTGCGAGACACAGTTGTTCAGTACAAACAAGCTGTCCCACCTTTATCATTACGTTCGGTCCATCGGTTACAGTACGATATCAGTTTCCAGGAAAATATCAAATTTACTTAGACGCTCTTTCAATATACGAAGACAATTTTCAGCCGTCATACTTTCATGAATAGGAACGAGTCCTAAGCTCCAAATTTTTTTATATGAATGAACGTTGACAGCCATGTATCGTTTATTGGGCGTTGATGTCCACTCGTCGAAAGTTAGACTGAATCTTTCACTTGCACTTTTCTGTTTTAATTCTGCAGTTACTTGCTTTCTGATTTTTTCACTGTAATTCATAACACGCTATCAAATTGTGACGGCTGATTTGGTAAATCCGTGTATTTCGCTAAGAGAAATTTTCTCAAATCGTCTGTAATTATGAATACACTGAATGGAAATCCATCTAATGCAATCATTCTTGCCAAAACATCATCCAGGCTATCGTCGGCACTTTTGGTAAAATAATCTTCTAACTTTGGTTTAGCTGGCGGCGGTGCTGTGTTCAGATTTTTAGAATCTCGACTTGTTGAAGCTGTTAAACGATTAACGTCAGCTAAAATCTTATTGTTATGTTTTCATGACAAATGTGTATATAATCCCTTAGTCGATCCACTCAAAGTCTTGAGAATGGCAGGGCATCCCTTACATTTAGCACTATTCCCGTCTTTCGCAACTAAAAAATAACTTCACGCTGACGACGTATCACTGTTTTTTTTTATGTTGAACATAGTCATTTCAGATAATTGACTTTTAAATTTAAATGACCGTTACCTGCGTAACCTTGTCGCTGGTAGAATAATAAATGAAAAAAGTAAATCCTAATAAGCGTATTCATGCTTTCGTACAGGGAATCCCCTACGGGGAATCCCTCGCAACTTTATTATGATATATCATATGAGGTGATCGGTGATTCCCCTGTTGGCCCGTTGGGAATAACAGTATTGTATGGAAGTATGCCGGGCGGGGAAGTCCCTTCTAAGTTATATATTATTTGGGCTGTACCTGTGTAGTTCTTTTATCGTACGGCGTACCTAAGGTTGATTTTTGTCTTTATGTAATAAGTGCCCTTAATATAATCTAGATAAGGTCATTGTCAAGGCGCAACAGATTACGGAATGCAAACTGGCAATCCCGAGATTATTCAAGTACAATCCTGGGATTTTCGGGATCAAAACCCGGCCGGGATCCCGAGATCCTGGGATTGTATTGTCTAGGCACTACACATAATAAACGAGCATGGTTGAGCACGATGGCGGTACTAAAGCGCTTTAAAGGTATTTGAAAGAAACTTTGCAACTGACGTTTTTCAAAAGTTCCATAGTCGACCAGTTTATTGACGGCGTAATGAAATATGTAACCTAGCAACAATGAAATAATAAAATCCTTGTGTTCTGTAGACGTGACGTACTTGTTATCACCACTCGTAATCATCCACGCCTAATAACTGTAAAAAATAGATTTGGGAAAGAAAAAATTAAACCTGCGGAAGTTAGTTCGTATAATGAACATATGTCAGGTATCAACCGGCTAGACCAAATGACGTCAACTTATTCGTCACCACGAAAAACTATACACTGGTATAAAAAGGTAATATTCCATCTTCTTGATGTTTGTGTATGGAACGCATTTTATATCTATCGCAAGTATTGCAACAAAAACTGTGCAGATTCCTCCAGTTTACAGATGAACTTATCAAGATATTATTGAAAATTCCTCACAACTTAGAAGCCAAAGATTTGTTGACTAGGCATAAACACGAATGCAGACGAAACGAAAATAATGTGTTAAATGAACTTGCTCCTACAGTAAGTATAAAAAACTTTGATCACTGGCCTGAAAAAATCCTGGTCAGCCTGGACCCAAGTCTAACAAGAAATCAGTTTTCCTAAGGTGTAAAATGTGTTCCAAGAAAGGCATACGAGGAGAAACCCGCTACAGGTGCAAAGGATGTTCACAGAATCCAGCCTTATGCCCGGACTGCTTTGTAGAGTGGCATGCTAACCAAAATTAATTTCTTATCAGAATTATATTTTATTTATATCTAATTAGAGTGATCTATTTCATTTATATTTTATTAGAGACTTATATTTGATTTAGTAATATCTCAGAATAAATTTTTTATTCCATGACACACTTGGTTTCATTCTCAGTTCCAATCTTTCCTTTGATGCTGATATATGCGTCTGAATAAAATCAAAATAATCTCTTCTCTTAGTTATGTCACGACGTTACAAACCATCTGACGTGAATCAGCGCTGTGACCATTTCATGCAAGTTAAACTCTTCCAAGGAAACAAAACGCTGATCAGCGTTAGAATTAAAAACCGAAAAAAGATAATTAAAAACATTTCTTTTTGTTAATTTTGTGCCTAGAATTGTGTTAAAATCACAACTATATTAAAAAAAAAACTGTTTAAATTTTCAGATTCCTTAAAATAGCTACCGCCCTTCATGTTGTTAAGAGAGAAAAATAATGAAAAAAGTCCTACTGTTATATTTTTATGTTATTTTTGTGAAAAACAAGTTGTATCATATTTGCTACATAGCGCACAACTCATAAGAAATGTATCGAAAAATTAACGTGTGAAAATTGTAAAGACGGTTATTATTCTTATTCAGAGACAAATGAAGTCCACATTTTGAACACCATATGAGAAAATGAAGACCATTCGGGAAGCTTGTATTTTTGCCTGTCTTGGGTCTGCATTGGCCAATGCGACTGCCCATCTGATGGTCTACTTCGTTTCGCTGAATGCTCACTTCCTATATGGCACAGACAATAAGCCACTTCAGCTCTGAACTTTGCAAGTTTAATATGTTTCTCTTCCCCTTTTTGAATACAAGCGCGCCAATAAAGAAGCCAGGCATTGACCAGTGCCTAGTCAAGGAGATGGTAAAATAGTCTCATATACCATTTTTTAAATTTTATTTGGATGTTGTAGCATCCTATAAGATTATCAAGTAGATCTACCCCTCCCATATACTTATTATACTCAACATGACAATCAATGCTTATTCTCTGTTAAGTTTTCTGTCATATCTTTTAATTTTTCCTTTTGGAAGTTCTCCACTATACGTCGACAATAAACAGATAGTCTTGATATCTTTCCAGGCCACTAATATATCTACACGCTCAACGTCGCATACAAATTCAACCGAAAAACCACGATCCATTTTCTTCGAATGGCAGCTTGCATTTTGGTAAACGATTACGTCTCACTGTGCTTGAGAAAAATACCTATGTAGTCTAGGTAATGTAATAAAGGCAAAAGACGTATAATAGTTGTCAAAATAAATGACAAAATTTTTCCCAATCGGAACAATTCCTGTCAACCGATCAACCACATTAGCGCTAGCTCCAAGATCAGGTTCATCTGGAAGGTATTTTGTTTTATCACTTTTTCTGCCAGTATAAATTTCAAATTTGTATGAGTTGTTACATTCGTCATTTTCTTTCCTTATTTATATTCTTACCGTCGAGCCCCGGTATATTATTTTTCGTTTTGCGAGTTTAATTTCATTGAAAAAGTGGGGATCCCAAGTTTTAACAATGGGAAATTCCTGATTTGATATTGTGTAAACCTAAACCCCCGTTTTACATCTGTCAATTTATTGATCAATTTCTAGAACTTGGGCTCTTGGTTGTCAAGTTGAGATTTTACATCTATCAATTTCTAGTTCAATTTTAAGTTCAATTTCTAGTTCAAGTTGTCTTCAATTTTCAGCTTCAAGCTCACTACTTTACATTTATCAATAAATTGATCAATTTCTGGAACTTGATCAAGTTCTAGAAATTTACCAAGACGAACATGTTCTATTTTTCCCTCAATTTTCTAGTAATTTATTGGGGGATTTAGTTTATTGTATGTGGAGTGTATGTTTGTGTTTAATTTCTATCTAAATTCATTCAGCATTCGTTGTTTATGCAATGAGTAGAGTCGATAAATGCTTACGGCAAAATGAATGAAATGAATGTTTCTTTTCATTTACATATATGTCACCAAATTTCCCTAGTACGAAAACGTTGTAAAAATAAATTCACTTTCATTTCAACTTTCCCCAGCAATTTATCGTCAGATGTAAAGCAGGAAGAAGTTCTTATTTTAGAACTAGAACTTGTTCAAGAACTAGATCTTGAAATGTAAGACAAATTTATTGACAAGTGTAATACGACAACAAGTTTCAAGTTAAGAACTAGAACTTGATCTATTTCAAGATCTAGAAATTGATCAATATCTTGACAGATGTAAAACCGGCTTAACACGAGTCCATTCCATAAAATATAAAACTGTCGGTCACTAAGAAACAAAAAAGAAGCTGATAGAACCTTTTAGCATAGGTACCAATCAATTTACCATTCATTTACTCAATCGAAAGCTAATCGACAGTAACTATACACGATGTGAATCCGGGCATTTGATTAATAATAACCTTTATTGTGTAACATATTTAAAGTTTCAAATACAGGACGAATATAAACAATATAAACAATCATGCAGTTGTTTCCCAATAGCACTATAATATTTACAATTCAATAACTATAACTAATTCATAGAAAACTGACATACATCGAAATCATCCCTAATTGTTCCAATAACTGTAAATGTAAGACAAGACGGTTGAACAATTTCTAACACCCTAAAACTATTATGCATCTATTATTATACATTACTTCATATCTTCATAAATAATTTTAGGAAAGTTTGATAACTGTTGGGGTTGTAAGAGACGAAGAACTTTGCAGAAATCTATCAGAATCGTACTTAAATTCACCAATTGTTTTGTGGCAACCCAAGCCAATTTCTAAAATACATAGTATTAGTGGATCTGATACGAAAGAAATTCTTAATGCTGTTTTGAGCCACCTTCCAAACCCAGATCAACTGAATGATGTGGATTTTAGGGTAGATATTAACGTTTTTTGACGATTTTAATACTAACAATTCTTTTTGAAGGATATTCGTACAAAACTAAGAAATGATCAAGAAAATCCATGGTTACTTTGCTTTTTCGTCGGTGCAGCTACTGAATTAAATCTGCAATTGAAAAGACTGCCAATTTATCTTCCAAATATTAATATCGGTAACCTTGTGTTAAATATGGTTTGTAATGTGAAAAAATTTAAAAAAAAATTGCAATTTTACAGGGTTAATACATTGTGGCCCCAACGCTGCACTTTGCAGTAGTCTTCATGTGTCTCATTATCCTGCGTGGGGTATCTTAAAAACAGGAGGTGCTTTCGAGCTACATCATGGCAGAGATATCTTAAATGAAATAATAACTTTTGCTAAAGATGGTATAAAATCTACAAATTTCCACGCCTTATCTCCAGCTGATTTTGAAAATATCCTAGAATCAGGTAAAATAATAATTTTTTCATTCAATATAAGCTATTGAAAAAATAGTTACATAATAATCGCATAAGATATATTTTTTTCTCCAAATCAATATATTCAGACCTAATTTTCAGTTGGTTTATTATTACGTATATAGAGTTATTCTAAATAAGTGTCTTTAATTTTATTATTAGATTATACTACTAAAATATATGCAATTGTGTTATTTTTAATTAAAAAATGAAAAAATTAATTTAAATAAATAAATTTTGAGTACCGCCAGCTGTCCTGACTCAGCAGACGTATTTTTTTACATACGGTTTATTTACAATGAGTGGATTTCTACATAAGTAAGTTATGAATAAACCTGGCCAAAGCAATGAGGAAAATAGTTAAGTTTTACAGCATAAATAAATGGAAAGAAGTGCGCTTTATGTTTTGAAATATGTTATTTATTAATCAAAACAACTATACATTAACACATTGAAAACAAGGTAATAAATAAACCGACATTAATTTTACTAGATCATTTATATGATTTACAGATTATTACGTAAACATATATTCATTCATCAGTTTTGTTTGAATAGTTCATATTAAATGTTCAAAATGATATCTATCCATCGCAATACAAGTATCCACTCGACGAAAATATCAGTTTTATTCACAATTGTTCTCGCAATTCTCGCAACATTTTCGATACCTACTTCTAGTGCTTGCACTTTTGTAAGGTGATAAGCTCGTGAGATGTGTTCACGTAATATCCTCCACGCTGTCGTTTGCGAAACACCAAACTGATACCCAAGTCGTGTGGTACTGGTGGATGGCTTTTCGTCAACGGCATTCAAAATGTTCGGTATTAGCTCTAAGGTCCGATCAGATCTTTGTGGTCCTCAGGGTTCTAATAGTCCATGGTCCCTCAAACGTTGTAGAAATCTGACAAAAGTACGTTCGGCAGGAATTTGTCGGAAACCATTTTTGATAAAGTGTTCTGGAAGCAGCAGCATTTTCATTTGATACAAAATAAACTTTTAACATATAAATGTGTTCAATGAAAGTGTAATTAACCATATTTTCGGTTATAGAAACGAAATTTAAATGAATAAAATATTAAATGCAACTTATAAGCACGAACACACTGATAGAAATAATGAAAACTAATTATTTAAAACTTACTTTAAAAACGTGTCCTGTCATACTAGTTTGTGTGACAGTGACCGAGTAAAGGAGGCACTGCACATTTCGATGAATGAATAAACAAAGGTTTATTTATGGAAGAAAGAATGACTCATTGATAAATCTTTAAGGACGATGTTAGTAGGGTTCATCGTAGCAGCTGACTATTTCGTGCGGTCCCAAAACGGTACTTAAAAAATTAAAAATAAAATTACACTGGACTTTTTAGATAATTCTTTTTTATTTAATATTAACTAACAAGTTTAATCTAAAATTAAATTCGTCGCACTTATTCAGAATAACACGATATATGTTATTAAGCACTGATTTTATAGAATGTTCTGCATTTTACGTTATTATAATTTGCCCATATAAAGTATTACAAAATCTATGTTAATGTTTGTATCTACATTGCAACGATAAATTTAGGTAAACCTTGGTTTATTGATTGGTACGCGCCTTGGTGTCCACCATGTCGAAATCTTATGCCTGAAGTTAGAAAAGCGAGCCAACAATTTGATCCAGAGTTAATTCAATTTGGAGCAATAGATTGCACAATTCATCAACAACTCTGCATTGAGCATGGCATAAGAAGTTATCCAACTACTATGGTATACAACAATAGTAAAGTACATTATTATCATGGTACACCAAATGAAGATGGTATAGTAGAATTTATCCAGTATTATTTAAGTCCCACAGGTATGAATTTCAAGTAAATAGCTAGAACTGATGTTAAATTTTATTACTTATCAGTAATTTCATTGGATGAAAGTTCTTATGCATTGTTAATGAGAAAACCAACGGATGAAATGTGGATTGTAGACTTCTACGCACCTTGGTGCGGACCGTGTCAAAGATTTGCACCAGAATACCGTACCGTAGCTAATCAGGTATTAAAATCAAATATTTAATAAAAAATAAATAGTAATTGGTATTTAAGCTATCTAACTATAACACTATTTTTTATTTTAGCTTGCGACATTTAAAGAAATTAAAATAGCTGATGTGGATTGTGTAGCTAATAGCGACTTGTGTTCTGCTCAAAATATCAGAAGTTATCCTACGATAAGGATGTACCCTCTAGGCAGTAAAGGACTCAATACTGTTGTGTAAGTGGAATGAGAGCAAGTATCTTATTAAAAACAGCATGTTTCATTAATGTTTGTCACCATATAAAATTATTTTTAAATCATTTCTAACAATCATTACTTCCTTATTATAATGTTATGAATCATGACTTGAAATTCAAAGAATTTGGATCTTGTACCAAATAAACATCTACTAATGTGACAAATAATCATCACTAGAGCTGATTAATAGCGCCTATAAGCAGTGGCGTAGGTTCGACAATAATTGGTGGGGTAGGCGGTGGTGATACAACCTTCCGTATTACTTCGATTCTGTACGAGATTTGTTGTATATACATGTATACTGCCGTAAGTACTATTTCGTAATTCTACGTTTGTTCTAAAAATGTCGCAGTTACATTCGTCCCGAAAACGACCAGTGTCGAACACATGGTTACAGACTGCGTTTTACTACAACAAATATTTTAAGGATATAAAGAAGGTTGCTTTAAAATTTGATCCGAAAGAAGCTGCAGCTATCAAGAAAAGTCAGGTCATATTTCGAGATACTCTGGCTAAAAGTGATTTACAAACTATTCACAACAATTACTTCGGACTAGCCGAGGGAATAGAGTAATTACAAAATGTTTCGATGTCGTTAGAGGATTATTTTCAAATTGTGGATGATGTTCACGAACAGTTTTCACTGTATGAGTAGAAGGCGAAAAACATGAGTATGTTTTTTGAAAGTGTTTTAGACAAAAATTCAGGTTTTCTCATATTACCGCAAATTTGTGAAGGTGCGTCTAAAGATCCATTAAGTTGTTTCAAAGATTAATTTTAAATATGCAATTATAACATCACTAGAAGTAGAATGGCTGTTTTCAGCATTAAAAACATTAGATCGTACTAGCTTGATTGAAATTTATTGAAAGAACTATAGATACATATCTAATGATTAAAATACAGTAAAACCTGTCAATAACGGTCACCAAAAAAATATATATATTGGCCGTTATACAAAGGTGCCCGTAATTGTCAGGTTTTTCGTCTTACAAATAATTAGTATATTGTGTAACGAGTGACAAAAGTAACATTTTTTTAAGCGAGAGAACAGCTCTCGCGAACAGGCAATGTTCGCGAGCTTAGAAAAATGTTACGACGAGTGAAACACTATACTTTCTCTACGACCTATGGCATTATAAAAAACTTGAAAAAAAAATGTAAACAAATACTTTATTTTCAATTAAAAAGTACAAAACTAGACATATTTAAATTAGTTATGATTTAACCATTGATACATAGAATATGTAGACCATAAAGTCGATGGCTTCAAATTTTCCCACAATTTTGCAAAATATGCAAGCAGCACAATTTCCGAATATGAATTTATGCTATTATCAGCCCTCTATTCTGTGAATTTTACATAGATTTCTTCATACCTCTTTCTCGATTTTTCTCAGCTTCATTTTCTATTTCTGGTGGCGAATTGGAAATATAAAGGGTCGTAGAAAAAATACATAATTCGCTTTTAAGATTTTTTTCTTTATTTTATTAATTAAAGTAAATATTATATAAATACACATGTATACGAAAAACTGAAACTATTTTAATATATGTAATTTGTACAAAACATAGACTAGCTACATATTATAGATAATATATACAGGTAGGTGTCCCATTAAGAGCGCAATATTTAATTTTGTAATAAAATTCATCATATATTCAAAAAGTGTATTTTTTTAAATTTCAGTATAAAGTACACACACGCTTAACCGCAAGCGTGGAACACATTATCGAACAAATGTCCCCCACCACTCTGCTGGCACGGTTTTGCTCTTTTTACGAAATTCTCGATGACTTTTGTGCATAATTGTGGTTCGATTTCGCCAATAACACGTCTAATCTCCTCCTTCAGGTTAATAATTCTTCGTGATTTGTTGGCATATACACGAGATATGTACCCCCAAAGAAAAGTCGCACGAGCGTGGGGGCCAATTCCGGTCGCCATTGCGTGAGATGATTCGTCTAGGAAATTTTTCTCGCAACAAATCCATTGTTTTGCGCGCCCTGTGACAAGTTGCCCCCACTTGTTGAAACCATTTTCCTTCGATATCCATTCCATCCAAACAGTGGCCACAAAAACTCCCTCAGCATGTTGCAATAGCGTACGCCATTCACTGCTACTGCTTGTTCAATACAATTTTCGAACAAGCAGGGCCCTATTACAGTAACTTATTCTGCATACAATGGCTTTCCATGAATCACTCGAGGATTCTCCTCGCTCCAAATCCGACAATTTTGAGTGTTGCCGTATCCATTAATTTTGAAATGCGCCTAATCGCTAAAGATGATGGACTTCGAAAAATCGTCGTCCTCTTGTTGGTTTTCCAACACCCAATTAACAAATTCTTGACGCTGCCCATGGTCTGCTGGCTTGAGTTCTTGTAACAACTGCATCTTATACGCGTGTATATGTAAATCTTTGGTGAGTATTCGGCGCAGGGTGCTTCTCGAAATGTCTAACTGTTGAGAACGACGACGAATCGATATTTTTGGATTTGCGGTAACACTCTCACGCACTACTGCAATATTCTCGAGAAATCGGATGGTACGACGATGTACGGCTACTTTTCTGTTAAAAGTCGAACCAGTTTGAATCTTTGAACTGTTGGCATATTTTAAATCTTGCGCTCTTAATGGGACACCCGTTATTATTACAACATATTCAAACGAAACAACATAATTTGTTAAGCTTTTTAAAAGTATGGTTCAATCTTTGTTTGCTTTAAGTTTTTTAGCTTCGATTTAAAAACTACAGCTTCACATGTAAGTAAAATTCATCTATAAAAGTTTCACCATTGTTATTGCACTATAAATAATTCTGTATGCCTCTTAATTTTGCACAGACTGCTCATATTAGATCAACTAGATTTTGGAGTTTATCATTCGTCCACATCAGAGTTCTGTTCTTCATCATTATTACACAATTCCTCAACAATTTCCGTAATACTGAAGTCAAGCACTCTGTAGGTACATGACTGACTATCAACAGAAGCAAATTCATCTAAATCCACGATTTCGTTACAAACTGAAGAAAAAACTTGGCCAAGGGGTATTTCGTCTTCTTCATCAAAAATTAAATCTTCTTGGCTATCATCAGAGAATCTGCCTTGGAAAAACATTTCTTAACTGTAGCAGGTGATAAGTATCTTTTTCCAAACAGCTGTAATCCATATAAGTGCATTGACTAAATTTATGTTTTTTCAACATTTTCAAAATCAAATTCACTGTCAGTGAACGTTAGAAAGCCTTTTGATCAAAAAATTTCGGTAAATCAATTTGAAATTCTGAATTATTCCTTGATCTAAGGGCTGACAATGCGACGTTGTGTTTGGCGGTAGGAACACTAGTGTTAACATTTTCTAATGGAAGTTTAGCATGTGATATGGCATTACCCAAGAAAAAAAGCACTTTTCTATTGTTTTTTTAAATTTTATTGGCAAATTTATGCAGCCATCTTGTCATAATTTTTGTTGTCATCCAAGTCTTTTTGTTAGAAATCCATTCTAAGGGTAATTTGTCTACATGATTGGGTAATCATATTGACAAATTACCCTGGTAAAAAGTATAAAATCCTCAATGTTTTAAGGGTTTAAAACTTTTTTCAATTATTAATGGATTTTCTTTCTTACCTTCCATATTTGCACACAACAAAATAGTCAAACGTTGTTTTGCTGCCTTCTTCCCTGCACAGTTCTCATTTTTTAATGCAAATGTCTTATTTGGCATGGCGCGATAATAAAGATCTGTTTAGGCAACATTAGTCGCGATAACTTGGTTTTCCAGTCCTCTATATCATTCAAATTAAATACTGCGGACTCACCACAAATTGATTTAAAAGTTATACTGTGTCACCGGCAAAATCTTTCCAACCATCCATTTTATGCGGCGAAATTTTCTATCTCGAAACTGCTTGCTGCCTCCAGTGCTTTTTGTTTAAGTAGCGGCCCAGATATTGGAATTGCTTTATTTCTGGCTTTGCAAAACCAATTGTAGACGACTTGATCCACTGCCAATCCTCCCGACTACGGAAATTTTCGGAAGTTTTTACTCCAAGTTAACACCTTCCTCAACTATCTTTTTTAATTCACCTTTATTTTTCATAATATCGTTAATTTGTATTTTTCCTACCCCATTTTTTTTGGCCAACTTTCGCGAACTTAACGCATACTTTTCACTTTCCGCGATTATATTTATTTTGTCTTTTAGGGACAAATATTTTCTTTTTAGCGACACACTTAAATAAGAACCTCTCAAATACGGAGACAACTTTAAACTAATCAAGTAACCGAAAGAACCGTTCATGTACAGAGAGAATTATCAACTAACCAAGTAATTGAAAGACCACATTATGTGAAAACTTGTAGAAATGAAGGCGATCTCTGTTTGATCAAACATAAACATGCACGTGTATTGCGCGGGCAATGTAGAAATGAATGCGATCTCAGTCCCGAACACGCCTCTTTCGGGACGTATTCGGAACCGAGATCGCATTCATTTCTACAAGTTTAATTTAATTATGTGTACATAATTATGGAGAATTTCGCTTCGAAATAATATTGGGTATGTACATCAATAAAGATAAATCATTAATAGTCCGACCGATATCGGCAGGTAACTTTCTATGAAGATGGGTCGTAAAAATTTGAGTTTATTTGACCGAGGTCGTTTTATAAGGGTGGCCGTAAATAACGGGTTTTCGTATTTGGGAATTTCCTTATAGTCGGTTCGGGGAAGTTTTAAACTGTCCATTACCTCAGGTGACCGCTTCAGACGGGTGGCAATTAACACAGGTTTTACTGTATTTAACAGATTGTTACGTGTTCGTAAACACTCATTTGTTTGTCGCAAATTAGCGTCCTTTCTTTATTTTATTCTGTTCTATTTATTGTAAACCTACCTGTATGTGCATCTGCGTGAGTTCATATATCGGCAAAAATTATTGCGCATTCGTTTTTTTTTTCGTGGCTTTCTTCTCCCCTCGATTATCGAGTGGAGATATCTTTCGGAGAGATGTAGACTGATACCGAAATCGATCAGTTGTGATACCGATCCCATTCAATATCGTGGTGGCTTAGTTATAGGGCTATAATTCTCTCTTAATGAAGAGTATCGTTTTTGGTTGCCCTCCTTCTACAGGGTTTTATAAAGCACCACGTTATTTTTTTATAAGCATCAATTTCCCGGGTCTTTTTTTTTAAGGAGACGGTATCGTTACTCACTAACGAGATATAGTTGTGTGTTATAAAAAAAAACCATTAGGATTTTTTCTGGTACGTAATTGTGAAATTAATTTATTTCATTTAATTTTACTCGTTCTTTTCTGCATCTCTATAACATATGGTTTTTTTGGTATGAGCGATTGAAATCTCAGCAATCGTTGAACTATCTACCTTTACTCCTTTTTTTTGCACGACCTGCCGTAGAAGATCATCATCTACGTGAACAAAGGACCAGTAGGCAACGCAAACCAGGCTACATATCCACTACGGAGACGAACCATCAAGCTAAGAGTTTTTTTTTAATGTCTTTGTCATTCTCTTATTTATCTAACTCATTTTAGATAATTTAAGTTTTTATATACTCGCTACATACAAAATTTTCTAATTCAAATTTAAAATTTAGCTAATATCTCTGTTCAATTTAGTTATACGTAATTGAAATACTCAAATTTAATCTTTATACATATTCAATTTTCATTTTTTTTCTATAGTTACTACGTAATTCTATTCATAATATCAATGTTTAAATTAATTTAAAAACAGCATCATTGATTAATTCTTTTCTCAATTTACTTTGCTATATTTAAACACTTAAACTTAATTTAGAATTCAACGTAATTTCCCATGTTCGTTGTTAACGAAAAACAAGCTTTAGATATAAAAATCTCGTTGCGTTTTTTTTCTTTTTTGTGTTGTTTGCGCAAAGTCGCTTAAGCATAGATTTTGTTTCATATACACGTTCAAATAAATTTAATAACTAGTTTTTTTTTAAATTCATGATTCTAAATTAAAATTTACTTTTTCTCGCATAGTCGTTTGGTTTTAATTAAATAATTAACTCATTTCTAAGAGATTCAATTTTCCTCTATGTTTTTTTATTACGTATAAGTAATTAATATTTTGTTCTTTGCTAAAATATTATAGAATCATAAACGTTTTGTTCAATTTATGCGTTATTTAAGTTTGTAAATATTAACTTAGTGTATTTTTAAAATATAACACAAACCTCCAGACATCTACCAGGTCTTCCTAATAGATCTGGCTTATAATTTTGTATTTATAAATGTGAACCAGATAAATACGTATTTTGACGGGGTTTATCAGTTATTAATTCATTTTTTTTCACACATTAGTGATATCCATAAATTGTGTTTTTAGTTTTTTTCAATCTCATTCTCTGTTATATATACAAGGTGGTCGCTTAGCGCCTACTATTTTGTTCGTGACTCTTTTAAATAAAGATTAGTTGCTTAGCTTGAAGGCCGTACTTTACTTTATTCGTTTTTCGTTTCGGACGGCTTGGTTATGCCATCGGGCCCGCCGCGTGACTTGCCTTGTTTTTTAATCGTATTTTCCCAATTTGCGGCGTCTAGCGCTACCAAATTCGGTGGCGTCTTTTACCACCTTTCTTTTTAATACCTGTCCGGGTCTCCCACCCCTGAGCTGAGGCTGTCTTTGTAGCCGGGTGGGCCGCTAGACATTGGCAGGGGCGGGTAGGTGGGGCAATCCACATCGCCCGAAACTTTGTTTTATTTTCTTTTCTCTACTTTTTTTTTGTTCTTATCGACACGGTATTTAAACCGTAGCAAGATGTTATCCACTTTGTGATTTCACGGAAGACTTTCAATACGTAAGTGTTTGAGCAGGTTTTATAATTTATTTCTAACTATGTATTTCATGAGTAAACTTTTATGCGGCCACCACTGGCTGGTGGCGCAAATTCGCCAACCCTTGTTATGAATCATGCCTTGAATTTAAAAAAATTTGAATCTTGTACCAATTAAACATCTACTAAAGTGATAAATAATCATCACTATGACTAATTTGGACGACTTGAATGTAGCCGCAACAGGTTTACCAAATTGAAATTTTAACCTTTATTCAAAAATTTGGCCCATAAAGCAAGAAAATTCAAACACATTTAAAATCCAACTACTCAAATCAAACTACTAAATCGACTCAACTTGCACTTACAATCGACTGTTATCACTAAAAAGGCATTTAGATGTCTACAATTAGATGGTGAAAACAATCAGATTCGTAACTTTCGAAATATACAGCATGTTATATTTTTGAGGTAAAATATGGGTCATACACTGAAAATATTTATCTGTTCTCGCCCAAAATGATGTACTTTCTCTATAAACATATCTGTAGTTTTTAAAATATCACTGTAATTGGTGGAAATTTTATATTTACCTATGACAATTACATTAAGCATAGGTATAATAATAAATAGCCTTTAATAATACCCAACAGGTCATATCCATTTACAGGACATAAAGTTAATAATTACAATATTAGAATGTAAAACAAATCAAAAGATTAGACAAATTAAAAAAAAAGGAAAATGAAATAAGTTAATCAGAGTAATATAAGAAACCTTAAGGAGTTATATTTTACTGTCAGCAAAATTATAGGAATTGAAAGAAAATCTTCAAAATATTTATTAGCGGTAGTACTCATAATTCTGACAAAGAAACGCTGGAACACATTGGTCCTTGATTCGTGAAATAAGCATTGGCACGTGTAGGGAAATTCTTGACAGAAGGAACGGGCACATTGTGTCGCCGCAGCAAATCTTCCTGGTTTGTTCCAATTGGTGAAGAAACTCCATCAATTTTGAAGGAGATAAATTTAAAAAATCTGTATATTCTATCTAATAATAATCTATGGGAGGCATAAAAGGGATACCAAACAATAGCTGCATCATCCATTTTGCTGACAGCAAAATATAACTCCTTAAGAAATTCTATGGTATTAAAATTGGTAGAAACACGCATAATGAAGTCCAGAGCTTTGCTATAGGATGTGCACATAATTTTGCGCTTGTGATCTAAAATTATTAATTAAAAACAAATACAGCGAAAAACCCCGGGCATTAAAGAATAACTTGACTTAGCGCTTCTATATTTAACGGATTTATAAGCCTTTGCAAATTGTTTTTATTGATATATTTACTTTAGCGACAGATAGATAGACTCTGGTAACGCACTGGCTTATCATGGCGGGGGTCCGCGGCTCAGCTGTCCGAGGAGATTTTCGTGATTTTCCTTCTCGTTTAAAGTGAATGCCGACAGTTAATATCTTAATTCTTATTGTTTAATCAATTTTTAACTTAATTTACTTTGAAATTGACAACCTCGAAATTAGGATTTTGACGAAACATCGTTACGACAATCAGTACAATACGAAAGTTTTGTTATACGATGTCCAAAGGATCAATCATCGGTACCTGCCTAATCACTAAACTCATTAATGGATATTTTTTTCAGTATGTATAATGGACATAGAGACGCGTTTTCATTGAAAAAATGGATAATCGGTTTCTTACCAAGTCCAGTGGTGTCCTTCACTGCTAAAGAATTTAGAAAACAAATACTGACCAAAAATTTCATGTTACCGTGGCTGATAGATTTCTACGCTTCTTGGTGTCAACCATGTATAAACTTTGAACCAGAATTTACAATTGTTGGACAGGTAATTATATACTTAGACATGTAAAGTTTTGCAATAACTATTTTGCTTTTGTTTTTCACAGAAATTGGAAGGAAAAGTAAGAACTGGCAAATTAGATTGTGAAATGGAGCGCGAGTTCTGTGTCAACATGAGAATATCAAGTTATCCAACATTAATTCTTTATTTGTCGCCTAATGAAAAATACGAAATTGACAGTCAAATTCCCAAAGAAATCATTAAAAAAGTCAAGAAAATAATGGAGACCAAATCTCAGAATATGCACGATGAATTATAATAACAGAAACTCAAAAAGTATATTGTAAAATAATTAACTAGGAAGGTATCGCATCTGTTTTAAATGAATCTCAGATATTGAAATTAATTTAGCTCATTTTTATAATGAATATAATTTAACAATTTACTCGTGGTATCCTAGTACTCAAAATGAACTAGCAAACCTAACTTATGTCGTTACACTACATCTGTACATTTTACCCACACCTTGAATGAATCCTCTCAAAGATTAAAATATGACTGACATATCACAATCAGAAACGCATATTTAAGATAATAATGTAAGTTCCGAAGTAGTTATTCAAGAGATTGAAAAACATAAAAAAATACCTGTTTTGCAAAAATGAATGTATATGTAATAATCAGGGATCGGCACTCAGGATACATTCCAGCAGACTTAAATGAATAATGTAATTCGAAATTGGGCACAGTAACAACAGTAATATAATAATACATGGCAAGCTGTACATTATATATGCAATGTTGTAATGTACATATACGAATTTGTGCAACCCAAGTTTGACAACGCGACGTAGTTGCATCTATTGCGTCGAAAGTATTTTAGCTAAATCGTAAGCGCCGTTTGTAGCAAGCCGATTTTATTGTTTAGTTTTATTAGTTACTTGAGTTCTATTGTGTACATATTGCTATGAATAGTGGTCTGTAGATTTACCACGCCACCATCCACAACCAGTTTTCCCAACTAGGTTCCTCAGCCGGAGAAGTTTCAAAATATGAGACTTCTATCTTCTCGGGTTCCAATTCGGAAAGTCGTGTTATTTCTAAAATAAGTCTGGCGCCAGTGAATTGTTCACAATGTTTAAATTTACTTATTTTATATATTGAGCTTGAACAGCAATATTGGTATGTAAAATAAATGAAACAGGATAAAAATTTAAACTGAATATTTAATACAAAAATAAAAAAAAAGAAAAAAAATCTATCTTAGTATCTAAAGTATATCTTAGTTAGTATCTAAAGTATAAAGATTCTGTATTTTACAATAATACATGAGGTAAAAATATTCACTGTAATATTGACAGCTGAGTGAATGAAAGAACTTCCTCCGATCAAACTTATCTAAAAATAATAAAGTTTATTTTTTAATTTCTCCACAGAAAACCACACTGTATAATAAGATACTACTGATACACGATCAAAATTTACACATGCGCAATCAACATATACAAAAAAACCTGAATCCAAACGGACAAACTTTTCAATATTTTAATTATTACCAAGAAATGTTAATAATAATCTTTATTATTTATATTCTTAAATTAAATCTCTTAATTACATATATAAACTTCAATACAATAGAAATATAATTGTAATATTTATGAATTCATAAAAATTTTATATACTTACAAAAAAACTAAAATATGGAGACTCACGAACAAAGGTGCTTTCAATTTAATCAAAAATACAAAGAGAAAAATATCTCTATAAATATCGGGAATATAATACTAATATATCAGAATCACATCCAATCAAACACCCCGAATTAATTAATATAAAAATATATATCAATGAAAACAACCTTATCGTTTCAAAGCTTATCGTCGTCTCCCTGAATTGGCCTCAACTTTCACATGAGATCGACATCGTTAAAGGAAAAAACAAGTTTTTCTCGTTAAATTTTAAAACATTTTCTAAAATATACAACTTATCCCACAATAATTGAACATTTATTTTAAATATTATTTTTAAAAAAATCCATAGCAATATGTACCGTCCGCATCTATCGCGAGATATTGTTGAAAGGTAGAAAAGAGATTTGCCTGTGTTAGAATTCAACGATATTCAACTTGGATGCAGAATTTGCAATGTAATACTTTCGTCGCGTGTGAAAACATACGTCGTCCTATACATATAAAGCACGCATTGCTGGAATTTCAACTGCTTATGAACGGCAGAAATCATTTAGTTCGGATGTACTTAAAATACTAATAGCGTGTAACATTCAGTGGAATACAGTGAATCATTCTGAATTCACTCACTTTTTACAAAATTGTGTTAAAGGGAAATGTAGTGACTTGCATGTACCCGCGGAGTCCACCTTGAGAAAATGTATGTCCCTGATGTACGATGAAATTATGCCTTCAATTGTCAGTGTGACATAAATGATAAACATATTTGAGTGTCAGTAGATGAAACCACTGAAGTTAAAGGACGCATTATGCAAATGTTTTGGTTGGGGTGATGGACAAAGGCACGGCAATGTCTATATATCTACTTGCATCTAAGAGAATCGAAACAACTAATACAGAATTTATATTACGTAACGTAACTTCGTGTTTCGTGTACCCCGCAATGGGGTAAAAAGCAACAGATGGAGCTACATATATAAAGGCACCTGGTCGGCTCTTGCAACAAACATACAGTAGCATGACGCATATTACATATTTCGCACAAGCACTTCATAGAGTATCAGAAAAAGTCAGAAAATGATATCCGAATGCAGATAAATTGATATCTTTTGTCAAGAAAGTTTTTGTAAAGGCATCTGCACGCAATAATTTATTTTATGAAAAACTTCCACGTGTACCACTACCACCAGAACCCGTTACAACGCGTCGGGGTACATGGACAAAAGTAGCATCCTATTATCACATGCATTTTGACGAGGTTAAAAGTATAATACAGCTACTGGATACGAATAATGCTGATTCTATTTTACACGCTCAACAAGTATTTATGGATTCAACCATTCAGGTAGATTTAGCCAGTATTCATGTACAGTACTGTGCGATAAAATCTGGGACAACTCGTAATGCTAATGTCTAGTTGAGTTTTGGCAAAAAAAATTCGGACATGTTATATTGTAAATCTTGCTTCAACGCTGTCCTGTGATTATAAGTGGCTCAGCAATAAAGCATTATGCAAGGAAAAGAATAGTAGATAATATTTGCGCTACTGAATTTGGAAAACTTTACTTCTAATTTTGTTGGTAGTAGATATATGAGAATTTGACTGTAAATAGTAAACCAAAAATTTAAATAAAATTCAATACCTAAACATTGTTTTTGTAACAGAACACAATAAATAACAGAATAAAGACAGATAAAAGCAATGAATATATCTAATATTTGATTATATCGCCATTTGCGACAATGACTTGGGTTAATCTCCTTGGCATTGAACGAATTTAATTTTTTGTTAGGTGTTCAATCTCATTTAGTGCCCCCCATCCTTCTTCTATGACCTCTCAAAGTTCTTCCGCACTGCAAGGGTGAAATTTCCTTTTATAAATATTTTTGATCATAAGTTCCAATACATTTTCAACTGTCAGATGTGTTTAGATAGACTTTTTGGTGACCATGGCAGAACTTCTATATTGTGATTCTGGAACTATTGTCCAACAACACGGACTGTATGGATTGTCTTGCTGAAATATGTAGTTATTATCTGGAAACGTTTGTGCTATAGAGGGTAGCTATAGATACATAGGTAACGACAACAAAAGGTCTCGATATTCCAGCATACACCCAAATCAACTGTACTCATCCAGGCCCACGCGTTTATTCAATAGCTTCCAGATTTCTGTGAGCGGTAATTATAATTTTCATTCAGTCTAGAATGCGGTGGTCTATATGTTCTCACTTTTCCGCTGTAGGAAGATTGAAAGCATTTTTCATCCGTAAATATTACTCTGTTCCAGTAGTCTTCCCTGTTATTGATATTACTTAAAGCGAATAATAATTGCGACTGCTTATTTTCGTCGGTTAATAAAACCTTTGAAGAGGCAATAGAATTTTTAAAATCGGAAACACGTATTCTTCGGCAGGCTGTAGATTAAGAAGCTGGAAAAAATGTTTTTGTGACTACTTTCCTCGCTGTAGTAAAGAGATTCATTTTTATGTAATTTATCAAAGCCGCATCATCAGCGTCAATGCTGTTTCTAGGACGTCCAGAACTGATTTTCCTGGCTAAACATCCTGCATCTACCGCTTTTTTACATCAAACACGGTAATTTTATTTAAATTAAAAAACGTTGCCACTCTTCGCATTTACTAACCATCTTCTCTTTTGGACACAATCCTGGATTTCATCAGTTGATTTAGATGTTGAGGCATTTTTAATGGTGTTGTAATGTTTAGAAAATTTAAATTATGTCGCTATATAATTTAATAAAATTTACGGAAAAAAATGGCATTAACAGGATATTAAGTTAATTGACATTCCATGAGTGTGAGACCTTAATTACGCAACTTATATATGTTTGTCCCAGATTTTATTGCACAGTACTGTACATTATTCCAGAATGCCTGTGCGATCCGCCATGTAGAGGTTACTCCGACAAATATACAATATACTAACGCCGTGAATATTGTATATAATCTTCGTCAGTTCCTTTCTAAATTACCTAGAACTGCTGCTATTAATGTAAAAAGAAAATTTGAAGCAGTTCTAAATAACAACCTAGGATTTCTACTGTACGCCGAATTGTTGACTTGTTTAATGGTAAAGAAGTAGGTTTTTCCGAACCGAGGATAAATGTGCCGTCACTAAAAAAACTTTATGTAGGTAGATGTTGAACGGTCGTTTTCAATGTATAAATGGATTTACAGTGACAGACAATTATTATAGGTCTTTCACGATAACAGACGAGTCACGTGATAAAATATAATAAAACAATACTAGTTTTAGTAATAATAATAATTACTGTCCTCTGGGTTACTTGGGTTAATGGCTTTTTCCATAATCCTACATGTTCTTCTTTTCTACCATATTTTCCTATATTATTGTTATATGTAATATGTTTATATTATACCCCATATGAGTTCAATGGGGTTAAATATACAATGATAGGTTGGAAGTCGAAGAACCACATGCCCATATTTTTCTGCTAATTTATCAACTTCAAATATAGTTGGTGATTTATACCTTTATGTAAAGATATAAATGAAAATATTGAATAAAATAATTAAATATATATGTACTAATCGTTCAGCTAAATCCAATAATTGTATTTTTTACGGCAGTTGTGTCACAATCAATAATATTATTGATCAGACATGTTTGAATATAATTTTTATTAGGAGATGATGTAGGACTTCTATTTTTAATAGCACTTGCTACTTCTGTAATAAACAAAGATTAGTGTTAAAATATTTATAATATAAATAATAGAAAATATTACCTGTCGAACAGCAAAAAGCGTTTGCTTGTTTATCTAATGGTTTCTGCATGATTTACTTGTGAAAACAACTGATCTTATATATAAAATCAATGCATAAATACAATGAAACCGGAACTTATAAACTCGTTGTAAACTAATGCGAATGACATTTGACAGAATCCAAGCTGGCAACCATGCCTAGTTCTGGCAACATAATGTATTCACTGAATTGAGAGAATTACTAGGATTATTAGCTATTATTGTAATTTAAACGTTACTTGGCCCGAAGTTACTGTTTATCGCGTGACTCGTGTTATCGTGAAAGACCTATAATAGCTAAGGATATGGAATAATTATTGGTGATTTACTATCATTTGAACTCTGAATATAAACGGCGAACAGTCAGGATGTGTGATATGTTTTATAAATCCTGTAATATTCCTTCTGGAGATGACGAATTTACTCTTACTTGGTGAGTACTTGTTTGTTAGAAAAATGTTAAATATATATAATATTATTAGGCAGCGATGATTAACTTGGCATTTGAGATGTTGACATTCGTCAATGGTCGGCACTGAATGTGTTCTGCTGTGTTGTCTTTTGATGACTTCTGTATGCAGTAAGGGTGTTATTTCTTGTGAAATGTGTCTTTACCATCATCATGCATTGATGAATCTATAGCAAGATGAAACACGTGTCTACATGTCTCGAAAGCATTTCTCGCACAAATATGAAGTTCTTCACACCCGGTTTTCAATAATATTTTTATATTATTCATAATGTTTTTGTTTTATATAGAAAACGGTGAAATTTTACCTACTCGTGATGTCTTCACTTCGTCCCTGGCACTGACTTCATGGACCCCTGACTGCCGATTCCTAGTAATAACTATTTGTTACATTTTTGAAAAAGATATGTGATTAATCCAATTTATTATTTCTAACGATATTTCCTAATGAATCTTTTAAAGCAGTGATTCTGAACATGTGGGGCCTCACAGACTATTTAATCTAGAGTCTAGAGCATTAATAAGATAATTTAGGGTCTAATAATAAATCTCTTGAGGAATGCCAGCTATAATCAATTGCATAGAAAACCAAATAAATGTTTTGTTTATTGAGTGTTGAACGGTGATTGCCAACCTTAGAGGGGTTAGCGAAATAAAATCTGATAAGGGGCAAAATCTTACTGCATTAAAATAAGTTATTTTATCTTATGGTATTGCAGGAACGTGGTATATTTATTTTATGCATATTGTTTAAAATAAACTTCGTTTGCAAGTATTAATTTGTAAAAATATTTTTTTTATTCGATTTTGAAATAAGAATCTTGTTTATAACCACTCAAATGCGGGTATTAATTGGTCTTTATGATACAAATTAATCAAAAATTACTAAGCAACAATTGAATCAATAATTAAAATAAAAGTCAGTAAGGAAAATAATACATTAATATTTATGGAAACTGAAAATACAACTTGGATTTGAAATTGTAAATGACACGAACCGACGCCTAACCGAACAGGTCCTTCATTTGCTTGTGATATACTTAGGAAGCTCCTCCATAGATATTCTGAGCAATTTTAATCCTTTTCCGCAGAGAATTTTCTACGCAAAATGCAGTTACCTTGTCATCGCCATCAGCCCAAGTGGGTTTTTGTTTAACCTTATCTGCAGTTAATTTTTTTGTCTACAGTATAAGCTTCATAGTATGCCAGTTCTTATTATTTGCTTGTTATAGCAACTATATCTTCTCTTGGCTTTTGTTTCACGATTAAATCTTACTCTATATTTATTATTTCCAATTTTTACTTATCTCAATATTACTCTGAGTATTTTTATTTAGAACAATAAATGTAAATACATTTATTGTCTTTAGTTTGTAACTTTCCAGGACTCATTATTTTTGTTTGATTTATTAGACTTATTTCCTTCTCTTCTTTCGGATTTCATCAATATGGTTTATGTTGTTGGAACCACATTGACATCTATACTTACACCTGTTGCTTTCATCATGTTTAGGACTTACCTAATTTATTTTCATCATATATTTCTCCCGAGTTTCCATCCTTTATTAAGTATATACCGCCTGATTCTGAGCAAACGCAACGATCCGAACGTATGAATATTTCTCCCGCTTCGAATGCAATTCCCCTGAACGCGTTAAGCCAATCACAAAACAGTCTGCTGCTAAACCCCCTCCTCTCGCCAACTTAATTGGCGCTTGCTATATGTATGACATCGATGTTGACGCGCCTACAGCATTCAGGGGAATTGTATTCGAAGCGGGAGAAATATTCATAGAGTAAAATTACTTTCGGATGAGACTGGCGCAGAAACACATTTTAGTAATTAGAAAGAGAGCCACCTCATAAATGAGAGAAACAGCTAGTAGTATAAATCCGTGTACTATACGAGCCACAAACGTTTATCGATTATTTGTCAGTCGATACCAGGCATTTGATCTGTGTGTTTCGTAGTGGTCTTGTACGTACACTGCTCCCGCTGCCGACTGCTGCGACTGCTCAATGTTTTTAAGGTGTTCAGTATTTTTGTAATGTCATCGCTCGCGCATCTTCAGTCTCATCCGAAAGTAATTTTACTCTACATTCGGATCGTTGCGTTTGCTCAGAATTAGGCGGTATATATATATATATATATATATATATACTCGTATATATCTCACGTTGATCTTTTTTTTTGTTTTGTGAAAAGTTTACCTATCTTCGATTCATATATATTTTATTGATCTTCAGTAAATATGTACAATTAAACATGATATAAGTATTACATAAGTCTCGCAAGTGCATATCCTTATATGATCCTATCTATCTATTACTTTAATAGCGATATAACATGTAAATTTTAGCGACATTACACTTCAGGACAAAATTGGCTAGTTTGCTAGTTATGATATTTTAGTGCAATGAATACTTCATTATTCCTGTAATTGGTTTGTATTGGCTTATACTGCCTATTGTAATATTTTGATTTTGTGTGATATACGTAAATTTAAATCATTCGTTCCTATTAACTTGTAACTTATGTCCGTATAAAGTATTGTATATGTTGCTTTTACAAGATGCTCTCATGATTTTTTTTATATACATATACAATTTTATAAAGCACTAGTTACAAGATCACATCTATAGATTGATTAGTGTAATCTTTTTATACATAAACGCATTTTACTATTATTATTAATATTAAGAATTTATAAAATGGCATTATTTTTCATTTGAATATTAAAATATAAATGCGAAGTTGAAAATATATAAGTTTTTATATCTAATTTTTATACCATTTTTCTGTGCACTATACAAATATATAAATTAATTTTATGAACTTTTTATAGCCACCATTATACTGTATTATCCGAAATTATATGCAACATATTCTTCAGCCTTCACTTAGTATTGTTTAATATTATCCACGTATTATTTTCCAATATTACACAAAAAAAAGCTATTTTTAAAATACATAATTGATTCGTTGATAGTACATGTAGTTTCTGAATTATAGCTAGTTCTAAAGATTAAGCAAAACATAGCATTATAACATTTTAAATGAAGAATTTATATTTATAGTTTGCTAAATCAATTATTAAAGATAACTACTTGTTCGTACTTATAATAAATTTGTTGATAGTAAATGTAGTTTCTGAATTATAGCTAGTTCTATAGATTTAGCAAAACACATTATAAAATTTTAAATGAATTTATATTTATACTTTGCTAAATCAATTATTAAAGATAACTACTTGTTCGTACTTATAATAACTGCTATGTAACATATCAGGTGACAAAATTTTAATATTAGGCCTTTGTGTCCCAAGATGTCAACATTTTAAAAATCTTCATCTAATTTTTTCAGTATTTTTAAATACTATTCTGAATTCATGACTTGCCAAAAGTGTGAATATAGAAATTTTTTTATCCGTATATTTCGCTATATTGTATTTTGTATTTTATGTTAATTTATTTCCATTGTAGGACGATTGGACTCGTCAATTTCTCGGTTGAACCAGTGGTTATCTGCTAAATATACATCGAGTAGACAAATACATTAGTTTCATTAACTGATTTATTATCTAATTGGCAATAGTCTAGTATGGCCAAAGTTACCGATTATGCTTGGTATTATTTGATTAAACCATTGACTGGTTTAATCAAGTAAGCTGCCACTAGCAATCAGACACCTGACTGTAACGACCACTGTATAGCTTGCTGGAAATAAATTGTATTTTGTGGGAGCGGTCTCGTCGAAAGTTTCGTGTGCCGGAGTGTGTAAGGAAGATAACTGTTTTTCCTCCTGGTTTGAAGAAATTTTTGGATTTTGTTTGACCGAAATATAAGATTTAAATAATGCAATAGTTTTGAGATAACACTAATATATATGCAAGACAATTGTTAGTAAATTGGATCTTGGAGTTCCATTAATTTAATATAAATCTGGCCTTAAATACTAAAGACCGAGAAACTTGTTAATACTTATATATTTTCTTGTAAGGAGATCGCTGAGATCTGGGTGGGAACTGATTTTTGTTTTTACTTATTTTTGCAAAGAAAGTTTTGTCCCCGCCAGTTACAAGGGAGGGAGGAAACAATTAAAATAATTATAATGAAATTGGCTTGCAGAGATTTCACCCTTCGGCTAGTCGAATGCTTACCCGGAAATTCCTAAATTCAAGGAAAGGTAGATGATGCAGTTTACCAACGTCATAAACGGATTAAATAAACAATATGCTCATAAACCCTTAATTATAATACTGGCAAACAGTACAATTGTTACAGGCATTGAATGACAATATACCGAGTACGCAATTACAATAAAAACAGCAAGTGGGCTAGAGATAAAAGACCGTTATAGCAGTATTCGAAGAATAAAGGAGAAATGCAATTATACCGAAATTTCTGAACCTTGTTGTAAAAAGATGAATACCTTGTAACATTAAATATAATAAATACAATAAAGGAAATATAACAATAAAACTTTTACTATTATATAGGTTGTTACGTGTTCGTAGAGATTTAATTGTTTGTTGCAAATTAAAGTTCTTCCTTTACCATTTTGTTCTTTTAATTTTGAAACTACCTGTAGAAATCCTTTTGTTCCATTTGTGGCTCCTCCCACTTTGCCGTGCGTGATATATTTGTCGCGCAGATCGTAAGCAGGCACCAACGATATCTGTCAGTCGTAATACCGTCGATCGAATTCGCTCGCTTACCACGTGGGTGCTTGAATTTAGGGATTTATGATAATTTATTAAGAAGTATCGTTTTTGTTCCGTGCTCTACTGTTCTTAAGGGATTTAAGTAAGCTCCACGTATTTTTATTGGAAGTACCCAATTTACCTGTTAAGGGATATTAACGGTAGCGAAAGGGGTTCGTTTCCCATTAACAATATCTAAGTTTTGTGTCTTTAAAACCACTAGGTCATTCTGGTATGTAATTCCGAAGTTAATTTACTTCTTTTAATTTTTATTTGTTTATTTGCACTCTTAAATAGGTGTTTTTTTCCCATTGGCTACTTTAGTTTTTTTACGGCCTGCCGAACAATCTACACTATCGATTCCTGGCTTCATCAACCAAACTAATCAGCGGAAATTAGGACCGCCCACTTCCGAAGTTCGGAGGACCCAAGCTAAGAATTACTTTCTTTTTTTTTGTATAATTTAAAATATTAAGTTCTCTTATTAGTTATTCTTTGAGTTAGAAATTACCGTTTAACTTATTTATAAGTTACAAATATTCAGAGTTATCACGTTAATTAATTTTTCTTTCTTTTATACTACGTAATTTAATTCTTAATCTTATTTCAAATTAATTTAAAGCAACATTACTTATTTCTTTTTTTTTTGTTTGCTATATTTCAAAGTTTAAAATAATTCCACTTTTAAGAGTACACGTAAAATTTCATTCATGTAAGTTTTTTTTTGTTTTAAAAGAAAACGACCTTTGCTGGTAAATCTAACGTGTTTTTCGTAGAGTTTTTTTTTTATTTGCGCAAGTCGTCAACGGATTAAGGTCGTATTTCTTACACATAGAGGTTAACATAAAATTTCGATTTCTTTTTTTTTGTCCTAAGATTTACGACTTTAAATTTAGATATACATTTTCTCCTTTATTTGTTTTGTTTAAAATTAAATCATTTATTTTTCAAATATTATAGAGCCATTGTCAGACTTTGTTTTTTTCAATTTACGCCAATTTTCACTTTAATTTTAACTATAGTTTTAGTTAGCATATATGTAATTAAGCCTCTAGACATATACCGGATCTGCTCAATAGATTCGGCTTTTAATTTTGTATTTAGGCTCGCGCTCAACTTGTGAACCCGAAAAATACGTATTTTGATGGGGGGGTTTGTGTAGAGGCTATTCAGTTTTTTTATATACACATGGTATTTTCGCTTTCTTTTTTTGTGTTGTAAAGTAATTATACCATATCTAATACGTTATATTCTCGGTTTTCGGGTTTTTTATCTTGTGTTAAATTATCATTTCGGCTTTCAAATAAAGATTGGTTACTTACTTGTTGCCCGAACTTTTCTTTTCGTTATCGTTTCGGACGACTTGATGGCGCCATTTACCCGCCGCGTGGCGTGCCATTACTTTTTTCTGTTATCGTGATTTCCAGATTTGCGGCATCTAGCGGTGCCAAATTCGGTGGTGCCCTTTTCCATCTTTTTTTGTACTTTTGGATCTTACCCCCGCTCCTGAACGGAGGCTTCATTTAGTGGGTGGGCCGCTAGATGTTGGCAGGAGCGGGTAGGTGGAGCCATCGAAGTCGCCCGAAGCATTGTTTTTTTTCCTTCTCTTTTTTTTCTTGTTTATTAACACTACCAATAGGCGCCTTACGTTTCACCGACGGGGCGACCGTAGCAAGGTTTATACCTGCAAATGAATGAATTTACAAGGATTATATCTATATTTAGTAAAGAGTTTTATGGCCGCAGAAAGCAAGTCAATGCATAAAATAATATACCTGACCAGACTTACTAAATTAACAAAATTAGATATTTGGGAAACGCCAGGACCTTTCTTTACACTTAACATTTACAATTAATATAAATTAAAACCTATGATTTAATACGTAAAATAAATACAACTAAATCTATTCGATTATACTTAAATTAAACTAAAATACAAATTAAATCTATGTGGACGGAACAACAACCAAATGAAACTCTTCAAAAAACTCGGAACTAATTTACTTAAATCTAATAAAAAACAATTATATATCTACAGTGTTGGGTTTACTTAATATATACTATATACAGCCTGTCCTCGAAATAAAGAGACAACGTATTGTAAATAGAAAGATATAATTATATAGAATATAAATCCAAAATATTATGACTCAATTACGACGAGAAGCTCGAAATTAAAAGACCCCAAAAATTGTATTACGTGGACTATGACTTCAAAATATTCAGAATGTGTATATATACCTCACACACACATATGCTATAGCATATGTTTACATACATTACAACTGGATGAGATGAACAATAACAATACCATTATTTTTGTTATTGTCAGCCAACTTTAAGATATCGTCTCTGATACTTTTTATAATCGCACAGTGGCGTTTTTTGCCATTTTTTTTTCGCATATGGGAGGGAATTTTGAAAAAATATTTTTAATTTATATTCTATATAATTAGATCTTTCCATTTTCCATACGATGGCTTTTTATTTCAAGAACACCCTGTATAATTCGTATCGAATTAGAGGGGGGGGGGGGGGCAGTTGCTAACAAAATCGCGAATACAAATTTAACGACTCACTGGATGTTTGAATCCTTCCCTTTTTCATAACAAAACTCACTATTTCACCTTGTTTAATACGACGAAATTCCTGTGAAAACCATAGGATTGTATTTTGTATTTAATTTTACAATGAATTTTCATCATCTAAAAGGCCACATCAGTTAATAATGGAATGAATATATTAACTGAAAGAAATACAACGACGTTGTCCTTAAAATTTTATCTAATATTTAGACAAACGAAATCAAACTTTGAAATAGAGTAATATTAGTGAATGGGAATATATATATATATACACACAGGCACACATAATTAATAATGGAATGGCTAAAAGAAATCAAAGAATTTGTAAACGTAACTAAATAATTTAATTAACGATATAGTCTTCTTGCTTGCCTTTGTCCGAGGCGGATAGGTGGTGTCACGGACGGAGCTGTAAAAAACAAAGAGCCGAGCGTGTATACTCCTCGATCGAGTACTTTGTCGGTCGACGGATACTTGCTTACTTCACGGAGGCTAAAACGACGCGAGGAAAAGGATTGCGACAATAAAATTAATGTGATTGTAAAAAATATTTTAAGATTATACAAATGATATGGTTTCAAGTAACTGTTGCGCTAGCGAATTGAAATGCGGCTAATAAATGATGTCAATAGATACACGGTCGATATAATTTTGACATATAGAACATTGTTTAGTATAAAGTAAAATTATTAAGTAAGATATAATCGTAATAGAAATGTAATTAATATCTAAATTTCAAATGTAAAATCTAAAAAGGTGTTAACCCGGTAAGACTAGTCCGATACTACATAAACTTTCTTTTGACCTATTTCCCCACAAAATTGTCTAAAGAATTTTTTTTTAATATTTGGAATTTTTAACATTGATTTATATAAATAATACAATTTAAAAAACGTGATTATAAAATTCTTAGCATATGCCGAGCGTAACAGTTTGTTTCGTGTAGACGTAATACTGCTCAATTTTCCAACTAAATATAATATTTGCGAAATACGTTATACCGTTGGGACACAAAGGCTTAAAAACTAACTTTCTGATGCGTAATTAATATTAATTTTTGTAATAAATTAGATATTATAAACTTTATTTGTATTTGTACCAGTATCAAATTTAATAATATTAATGGAATATGCACTAAAATATTTTGAAAATGAAATTAATTAATTCTAATGATTTTACTAATTATGCTTGCATGTGTTTTTATATATTTTGTATGTATTTTTGGCAGTTTTGAATTTCAATAAAATACGTTAATATATGTGCTTGTTTTTATTATTAATTTATTTAAATATATCCAAATACTTTAATTTTCCTAAATACAAATTTGGAATGTTTGCGGTCCTAAAAATAAACATCGGTCCTTGCGAGGAGACTTAAGTCTTCACAATTTCGTGCAGTTTTGTAAATTGATGAAATAGAACATACATATAACTTATTAAATCAAGTTAAAATGTGACAGGATATTACTATAAGCGAAGATCCCAGTACCAATATTGAGAATACGATTTTTTACAGTAAGGGCCAATCTTTCCACCTCCAAATAAGGTTCCTAATAAAAGTTATTTAGTAAATAAACCCTAGACCTGTCTTTCCACTTACTAATACCGTTAGTCGGTAAATAAAAGCGGCATATTCTCCTAATAAACTATTGGGTAGTTGTACCTCTATACGAAGTTATTTGCCAAATCGCTACATTCGAAAGATGTGTTGAGTAGCGCCGAATCTAATAATTCTCTGTTGATATAAATATTTTAGTCTATTTTAAATTATTTTGTGTGTAAATGGAGATTTTTGTGGAAGTAAAAGATATCATTGACAATGAGTTGGTTAATTCTTGTCTTAAGTGAATGAGAACTTCCTTTGCAAATGAATATTGTCTTTGATTGTTTTGCGTTTTTTTTTATTGTTAAAGACAGCGAATATTTTTCAGAACTTAAATATAACCTATAACATGCTAACAACAATATTCAAGGATAGTCATATAGGCAACCTATGAATATTGCCATATGCTAAACATAAACACTAAAATCAACTGTGTTCTCGTCTCTTTCTAACACGTTATCGTAAGTACATCTCTATCTCTGTTACTCACCCTTCCGAAAATTACTTGGGACCTTTCCAACTCGTTTGTCGAATAACTATTCGTTGAATTATTGCGGTTGGAAAGACGGAAATTTCTATTCGACGAATGAAAGTATAGCAAGCGCCAGATAAGTTGGCTAGCGGAGGGAATACCTTAGGTGGCGTAAACTACACATCTATCACTTAATAAATTAATAATTTATTAGAGTAAAATATATAACGTGGACGGTTATAAAAACGGCTTCTGCGCACCTCCTCCTCCTCTCGCCATCTTATTTGGCGCTTGCTATACCTAATATAATTATTTGTCGAATAGTTATTAGGAACCTTACTAGTAACTTGGAAAGACCGGGACTAAATGTCTGGTTAACTAGATGATTTTAATAGTAAGTTGGTTTTCTATGTACTTTTGAGTTTCTTTGGGGATTTCGATCTTAGTAATTAGTAATTACACTAGTTTACAAATGTAAGTTTGTTCGCTGGGGTTCGAATTTTAGTATGTGATCATGACTAAATATGTTGTGATTTGAAACATGATTTAGATTTTGTCCTACCACATCCAGATGCAACACAAATTACGATATAAAAAAGCATTGATTTTACGAACGTGTATAATTATATATATATATATATATATATATATATATATACCGCGATATCATAAAGTTTCTGGGTCAACGGTGGCCATGGGGTGAAAAACGTCTGTCTTAATTTATATCATCCTTTTGAGAAAAATCTGATAAAATTTTCAGGTTAAGTGTCATGCTGACGTTAAAATTTGTCAATATATTAATCTTAATGTCAGTATGACACATAACCTGAAAATTTTATCAGATTTTTCTCAAAAGGATGATATAAATTAAGACAGACGTTTTTCACCCCATGGCCACCGTTGACCCAGAAACTTTATGATATCGCGGTATATATAATAACTTCGTGACCTTGGTATGATATGGTAAACCTAATCAGTAGGCGATTAAAGGTCTGTATATTACTTCAAAATATATGTATTTAAAAAACTCTACATGTTTCGGCTGTGTACGCCTTTATCAAGAGAATACAAAATATTTTGTATTCTCTTGATAAAGGCGTACACAGCCGAAACATGTAAAGTTTTTTAAATACATATATTTTGAAGTAATATACAGACCTTTAATCGCCTACTGATTAGGTTTACCATATATATATATATATATATATATATATATATATATATATATATATAGATAATTATTTCGTGACCCTTGTATGTTATGGTAAATTCAATTTGTTGGCGATTTAAGGTCTGGTTTTACTTCAAAATATATACATACATTTAAAACAATCCTGCATGTTAAAGACAGCGAATATTTTTCAGTTTATATTTAAAATATGTAGGATTGTTTTAAATATATACATTTTGAAGTAAAACCAGACCTTAAATCGCCAACAAATTGAATTTACCATATATATATAATTATTTAGTGACCTTGGTATGATATGGTAAATTCAATCAGTTGGCGATTTAAGGTCTGGCTTTACTTTAAAGTATATATATTTAAAACAACCCTACATGTTTCGGCAATGATGCCTTTATCAAGGATATAAAATATAAATGACAGTATATTAATATCATACGTAAACATTTGTAGTTGCTATGGATCAAATTATTCAAAGATACATTCCAATATAATAATAATAAATCATTTTAGAATACTAAGGAATGATTTATTATTATTATATTAATAAATCATGCCTTAGTATTTTAAAATAGAATACAGAAAAAATTAAATACGCTTTAAAAAAATATGATACAGCTACAACATATAAACTTAGTAATACTAATCAACATTTATTTTCAAAACTTAAACCTAAAATAGAAAAAAATCGAGAAACACATGTCATCTATAAAATACCATGTCGCGATTGCGATAGTTATTACATAGGCCAAACTAAACAATATTTATACAAAAGAATACAAGCCCACAGATACTCTAAAACAGACAAAACTACTTTATCTACACACAAACTACAACGCGATCACCATTACGATTTTGAAGACACAGATAATTGATAAAGAACAACACACAATGAAAAGGGAAATTAAAGAAATGATTAGTATTAAACAGGAAAAAAATTCAATTAACAATAGAAGTGATATAAAACATTTAAGCAGTATATACTATAACTTAATTATGTAACGAACTGCAATTTACCATCATAATATATGTTGCTTTTATATAATTATATATCTTATGTTATTTAAATATCTATACATTTGCTTATCATGCTGACAGTTCCGTATTTTGATCCCTGTCTGGTTGTCCGAGTAGGTTTTCGTGGTTTTCCTTCTCCTTTAAGGCGAATGCCGACAGCTTAACATCTTAAGTCGCTCCACGGGCGCATACGTAGTAATAACTCATGTCTTGTGTTTCCCTGTTTTTGTTGTTTTTCTATTTTAGAATACTAAGGCATGATTTATTATTATTATATTGGAATGTATCTTTGAATAACTTTATTCATAGCAACTACAAATGTATACATATGACATTAATATACTGTCATTTATATTTGATATTCCTTGAAAAAGGCATCATTTGCCGAAACATGTAGGATTGTTTTAAATATATACATTTAGAAGTAAAACCAAACCTTAAATCGCCAATAAATTGGATTTACCATAACATACAAAGATCACGAAATAATTATCTTTATATATGTATATATATGTTTTCTTTCAGGTTTCTGCGGGTAGTAGTATGTGTTGTAACTGGGTTCCGGGTTTTCTTCCGCGTTTCCATTGTTTGGTCTTTGTAAAGACCGCTGCTGCTTTCTGGACGACGTTTCGGCAAAATCACATTTGCCATCTTCAGGTCTGCGATAACTTTCTGCTTCTGGTTTTACGAGTAACCAGAAGCAGACAGTTATCGCAGACCTGAAGATGGCAAATGTGATTTTGCCGAAACGTCGTCCAGAAACCAGCAGCGGTCTTTACAAAGACCAAAGAATGGAAACACGGAAGAAAACCCGGAATCCAGTTACAACATATATATATATATATAAGTGTTTAGATAATTTCTTAGCCGTTTATTAAATATAACAATTGATAAATTATTGAAGCTTTTCGGCTTTTATATGAAATATTTACAAATATCATACATTCTAATTTAATATTTATAAATATTTCATATAAAAGCCGAAAAACTCCAATAATTTATCAATTGTTATATATATATATATATATATATATATATATATATATATATATATTAAAGTAACGCTGATGTGCTGAATGTAATAATATAATATAATATGTAATAATGTGATATGGTGATAATGTATATAGTTTTGATTGAAATAAATAATAATATTAATTGAATAGAAATGGTTGGGCGCCTTGGTTTGTTTAAAAAACCTATTACACAAGTTCACCAGCGCTTCTCATATGATTTCTGTATTTGCGGCTAGGTGACGGAGAGCAAGTAATATATTTATATTGCAAAGTTGACTATCCAGGATCTTCGTCGGTCTGTTTTATCCCTATTTGTATGGAAGTAAATAGTTTAATAAAATAACTTAGTTTTCTCCAGCTAAGCACCGATAAATAAAAGAGTTTGTTAAGGAAATATGTGGGTTTTTGAATGTGGGGTTATGTTGTATGCGTAGAAAGAAAATAACCTATTCGCGGATTTGTTTACATTTAAAAAGTGGGCGTGTCTAATTAGTATCGATACAAAATTTTAATGTAGATAAATTAGCTATCTGTAATTTTCGCGCTAATGATTTTAATTATGAAAATGACAATTTAAATAAATATAAAAAGTAAATTTTGAAATAAATATAAATTAGTTTGAAATATACAAAGTTATCGTAATATTAATTTATTTACATTTCGATACTAATTTTACAAATTTTGTCCGCCAATTTAACCATTCTATTGTATGTTATTTTTATGTTAATTTCTGTCTTTCCCTTTGCAGTTAGCTGGAATGATGGTGCAATTTGCCCCATAACAATATATATATATATATATATATATATATATATATATATATATATATATTAGTGTTTAAAGAATTTTGTTTTTCTTTTTTATTTTATTGGCCGTGTCTTAATATTAAAAATAATAGATTTTTATTGGTTTTAGCGACCTTTTATTGAATTTTGATGTTTGTTTACGACGTTTCGACTTTTATCAATTCAGTCCTTTTCAAGCATCTGGAAACAAGAATCATTACAATGAACATGAGAACTGTGTTTGTTTCGTGTGATATAACAATTAAATTAACAATTTTAAATTTAAAATTATATTAAGAAATGAATTACGAATTGGGTTAGCATTTTACGTTGAAAATTAAATAACATTAAATTAAAATAGCTTAAAAGGATGGTAGGGGGACATTAAAGTGATTAATATCTGTATGAATTAATTGGAGATTTAACAATTATTAACAATTTTTAAGTTTGACTTAGATTGAAAAATGATTACAAATTGAGTTAACATTTAACGTTGACAATTACATAAAATTAAAATAAAAATAAAAATAGCTTAAATGAATAGGTAGGGAGACATTAAAGTGATTAACAACTGTATGAATGAATTGGAAAGTTGAATTACACTACAAATAAGTAAAGAGAACAATCAAAATTGAAAGGTCACAAATACGCAAAAAATCAAACTGCTTTAAAAAAACACCAATTGACACTTAAACATAATTTTGATTTTGAAAACACCAAAGTAATAACACAAAAGCTAGAGAGGTCTTAGAAATGATACACATTTTCAAAAATAGCAAAACAATCAACGACAGAAACGAAATTGATGGGCTTTCAAAACTCTATTACCCTCTCATAAAACAATAGAAAAATCAAACCCCCCCCCCCCCTGCACGCACAAGACAAAACGGGAAAAAAATAGCTCCCATTAGAAAAAACAACGTTAACATATACCCCTAAATACGGTCCTGACCACCATGCTCATTCCAAAGAACAGAAATTAAAACCCCCGCAAACTAAAGTATTAGTTCACTTACAATATCCTCACAAGCACGATCGTTCCTAAGAAAATTGGTCTCGGATGTCCAACACATGTGTTACACAGAATGCGTACCCTTGTAAATCCAAACGAACAACAAATGTGAGTTTATTTGTCTTTTCTTTGTTCTCTTTACTTATTTGTAGTGTAATTCAACTTTGCAATTCATTCATACAGTTGTTAATCACTTTAATGTCTCCCTACCTATTCATTTAAGCTATTTTTATTTTAATTTTATGTAATTGTCAACGTTAAATGTTAACTCAATTTGTAATCATTTTTCAATCTAAGTCAAACTTAAAAATTGTTAATAATTGTTAAATCTCCAATTAATTCATACAGATATTAATCACTTTAATGTCCCCCTACCATCCTTTTAAGCTATTGTAATTTAATGTTATTTAATTTTCAACGTAAAATGCTAACCCAATTCGTAATTCATTTCTTAATATAATTTTAAATTTAAAATTGTTAATTTAATTGTTATATCACACGAAACAAACACAGTTCTCATGTTCATTGTAATGATTCTTGTTTCCAGATGCTTGAAAAAGACTGAATTGATAAAAGTCGAAACGTCGTAAACAAACATCAAAATTCAATAAAAGCTCGCTAAAACCAATAAAAATCTATTATTTTTAATATATATATATATATACCAATTTTCTTAGGAACGATCGTGCTTGTGCGGATATTGTAAGTGAACTAATCTAATTATAATTACATTTTATATTTTTTATATCCTTGACAAAGGCATCATTGCCGAAACATGTAGGATTATTTTAAATATATACAGGTCTGTATATATGTCTATATATATATAGGTCTGGTTATTACTTCAAAGTGTATATATTTAAAATAAATATTTATTTTAAATATATACACTTTGAAGTAATAACCAGACCTTTAATCGCCGACTAATTAAGTTTACCTTATCATACCAAGGTCACGAAAATACTATATATACTACTACGAAAATACTATATATATATATAAGGTAAACTTAATAAGTCGGCGATTAAAGGTCTGGTTTACTTTAGAGTATATATATTTAAAACAACCCTACATGTTTCGGCAATACGCCTTTATCTGGGCGTTTTATAAAGGCGTATTGCCGAAACATGTAGGGTTGTTTTAAATATATATACTCTGAAGTAAACCAGACCTTTAATCGCCGACTTATTAAGTTTACCTTATCATACCAAGGTCACGAAGATATATATATATATATATATATATATATATATATAATAACTTCGTGACCTTGGTATGATATGGTAAACCTAATCAGTAGGCGATTAAAGGTCTGTATATTACTTCAAAATATATGTATTTAAAAAACTCTACATGTTTCGGCTGTGTACGCATTTATCAAGAGAATACAAAATGTGAATGACAGGATATAAATGTCAAGTAATTAAGTTGCTATGGTTTAAATTATTCAAAGATACATTCTAGTAATAATAATAAATCATGCCTTAGTACTCCAAAAAATAGATAGCAAGGTGTGAACATATGTGTTGTTCGCTGCTAGCAATTTGTGTCTCCTTCTGGGTATGAACTTGTGTGTTGGTTGCTGCTGGCAGCAACCGTAATGCTAATGATCATTAGCATTACGTTTAACATATATATATATATATATATATATATATATATATATATATAGATTTTACAGATTTTAACAATATATATATATATATATATATATATATATATATATATATATATATATATTGTTAAAATCTGTATAGGGTGTAAATAAAAATGCAAACGAATAATGTTAAAAACACCTAACAGTTGTAAATTAATGGGCAAGGTAATTTTTAAAATAATTCGGAAATAAATCCAAGTGTGGTTACAAGTATTACCTAAAGATGAAGTTGTTTTTTTTAAAACGTTATATCTGTTACATGCGTATAATTCAAATAGTAAATAAACGTACATAAAAGAAATATACTTAACCTATACAGTTTTTTCCTTGTACAAACTCTTATTGTTTATTTCTTAAGAGTTATTTTGTGTTATACATATGTCCGGCTAGTAGAACAATGAGACTCTTATTTGTGCTTTATAAATATATTTACTGTGTGGGATCGGTACTCAATAAGAATACGTGCAAACGTGGTGAACAAGTTATTTAATAATTGAATATTCTGAATGTAAAATCTACTAAATAAAACGAGAGAGTAATGGACTAATGTAAATGGTTTAATAAAAGTATCAATTATTCAGGTAAGTGATTGACATGTTAATAGTACTAATATTAATCTGCATAAAGTCACGTGATCATACGAATTCAATAAAATTTAGGTTAAGTTATGATTTTCTATGATAACGATCTAAATTTATTTATCTAACTTAAACTATTTTTAAACTAAAATCAAAGGAACTGTATTCTTCTTATTTTCATAAAAGAATTCTAATTTTAAATTTACCTATTAGGCATATCTATAGCAATATCTATGATAGAGGTTTTACACAATAAACTTATTCAAAATATTTAAAATTTTTAGGAGATATAAATAAATAATACTCAAATGGAAATAGGCTGGATTCAGGTACCGTGCCTTCATAATAGGTTGTAACCCACGTGACGTGTTGCAATATTGGTTGCATACATTAGGATTGGCAATCCTGCATAATAAGTTCCTAAACTCAAATGTTTTGTTATGACGGTTTTGTACGTTTTGTGTATTGTGTCAATTAGATTTTCTTTGCATTAATTTTATATTTATTTCGCGCAGTTCTTTGAAGAGCTATTGAAGATATTCTAACTTTTGTGAAGGTTAGTTATCTATTAATAACATTGAATGTATGTATAAATAAAATAATTTTATTTTAGGTTATA
The DNA here is from genome assembly GCA_935421215.2 of Melolontha melolontha. Taxonomy (NCBI): domain Eukaryota; kingdom Metazoa; phylum Arthropoda; class Insecta; order Coleoptera; family Scarabaeidae; genus Melolontha; species Melolontha melolontha. The sequence goes on along the minus strand of OW285240.1, from coordinate 5,001,344 downwards.
ACCTCCAAAATGGCATTACCGTCGAACAAGATGCATTCATTTTAGTGGCCCATTATAGAAGTGCTACACAAGATGCCGAAGGCAATTGGAGTTATTCACTTCCAAGTTGTATAGATCAATTTATACGCTTCCCAGATTTTGACTTTGATTATGATTCATTTCGACATCGTAAACATATTATAACACATCGTTTTGAGGATAAACATTGTATTTGTAAAGCGAAATCGACTGGGAGGCCCACCAAATTAACTGAAGCTGTTGTAGATGATGTTCGGCAGCGAGTAGAACAAACAGGTATTTCATATTTATTTTTAATTGTACAAAGTTAACATTCAAAAAATGTTCTTGTAGGTCTCTCAGTTGGAACATGTCACAAAGCATTAACAAAAAAGATACATATGCATCCTTATAAAGTTACTGTTGTTCATCAGTTACATCCAGTCGATTACGATAGGCGAATTAGATTTTGTGAATGGTTTAATAATCGAATGAACGATGATCTAGATTTAACTTTTTTTAGTGACGAAGCATGGGTACATCTTACAGGATATTTGTTTGCAACAAAATGGTCATCATTTCCAACATTTATTATAAATATGTTATTGTGAAAAAGCTTTCAGTACGTTAGCTCCTCATAAAATGTGTTTGTACAGAGGCAAAATTGACAATTTTTTCATTATTAACTGTAAATAAAATGTATGATATTAAAATGATAATAAACACTAGTGTTTTAATTGAATAAACATACAACTAAAATTTATTTTTATTATTCCAAGAAATTACTTACGTTTCAATTAAAATAAAATTAAAAAACATCTGTCAAACTATTTTGAACTAGGAATATTTGTATAGGAGTAGTACCAATCTGTAATGTTGGTTGCATATGTATCATGTTACAACAAATAATGAAGGCTCTGTAGTTAGGCATTCGTTCGTAATTCCAAAGTTCAGGATATAGGATTCGGACAACGGAGATTTTCTAGCGGCGTCCCTGCCAATGCTTCGGTCAATTCGGATGGTGTCCCTGGGAAAATGGTGATTTCGTTTTTACAACGAACAGGAAGGTATTTGGATGTGGAAAATACGTCGACTGGTGCTTGGTGAGTAGGTAGTGCGTTGATTATATTCGTAATATGGTTTATATACTTTTATTAATGTTTTTTTTCTAACTTTCAGAGCGGCACTTTTGAATACGTCGACGTGTTTTTGGAATTTTTTTTCAACATGACGCCAACTATCGGTTGTTTTTAATGCTGGCTTCTCATTCGTATTACTCGTATGTATTTATTTAATCTCGTCAAAAATATTCGTAAAAGTGATAATTTATTAACTCTTATCATGTAGATATTTTACAAAAATTATATATTTTATTTTATTATGTAAATAATTGTCATTTGTATATAAAAAGTTTCATTTTATGCTAGTTTTTAATTGGGATATTTTCCGCTATATACAAATTTGAATCTGTACAGTTTTTCCAAAATAAATAGTTGACATTAATTATCAATCAATTAAGTTAAAAATCTTCGGTAACATAAAATATTGAAGCAAAATGACTTTGGCAAATGAGTACATGTAAATAAATAAATATGAGATTTAAATTTAAGCAATTAAAACGCGAAATTAACTTTATTGATGTGACAGGTGAAAAATGCAGTTCCCAATATATCTTAAGTTCTAATATTAACATTTTAACTTTAAACGATCTGTATTTTATAAGTCTCGGGAATCCTTATGTGTAGGCTTGACCTACCACAATATATATATAATAAAAAATTAATTTAAATTCGGGTAAGCGGTTTGTCAATTAAAAAACTCTTTTATTAAATAACCCTATATTTCGCAACAGAATTTGTTGCTTCTTCTGGGGAAAAAAATGTAGAGTTAAAAAATAATAAAATTGACGTACAAAAAATAAAAATGATTAATCATTTTTATTTTTAGTACGTCAATTTTATTATTTTTCAACTCTACATTCCCACATACTCTACATAGTCTATAGTTATGTACCGATTTGCGCATATCTTGGTAATACTTTATTACTAAATTGTAAAAGAAATGTGATACGTGATAGAAACACGGTTTAGTAATCAGTAAACATGCATAAAACACTCGTACATGCTTCTATTTAAACCTCAGAGACACTGTAAACCAGTGTTATTTTTTATGCTGACAGCATGACATCAGGAGCCTTGATGTCATGCCATGAAAGTGCGCATCCATTTGACACAGGGTGTATTATTGGTAAACTGCTTCTCCGCAATTCGACCCTTTCTGCCCAAAAATTCTCTTAATAATAATTTAGGTCTGTAGTTGTCAAAAGATATCCCCATTTTGCTGCGGTTAACATTTCGGCTACATTGTTGCTTTTATCGGTCTCACTAAATGCAGTTGCACAAGAAATCGTTCCAAGTGTAACAACGATAGGCGCTAAGTATTACCTCAGTTTTTTGAAGCTTTTGGTTTGCTGCACTCGGCGTATTCACTCTGAATATCGAATATCTTTTCATTGTCCGATTCAATGATTTCTCGATCAAATATACATATATTTTTTGCTTTGACATGCTTAGTATCATCGTACTTGGCTTCGTTCGATTGCTTTTCATACCCTAATCTGCATTTAGCCATGAAAGGTGACCGTTTTGCATCAATTGATCATTCTTCACCAAACTTGACCGCGAAATGGCGGTAGGAGATGTACGAGGAATGTACAATATTTACTGTCTCTAGTATAGTAGGCGTTGAAATAAACATTACACAACAACATCATTCATTCGTTGTTTATCTGTCAAACAAACTGCCAAAGTTGAGTCGTGTAGCTGTATTTATTAAAAAGTTGTCTTGAGTTAAAATAGAAGCTGCTCAAAGATTTTGAACATTAAATTGTCATTAAATATCTGCAAAAGAAAGGTTTAGCGCCTCAACAAATTTATGAAGATATGGTTAGTGTACTTGGGGATGATGTGCCTGCATATCAGGTGGTGAAGAATTTGTCTCGAGAATTTCGATGTGGAAGAACAACTTGCGAACAGGCGAAAGGTGCTGGTTGGCTCCAAACTGTGTGCACTCAGGAAAATGTTGATCGTGTTTATGACTTGATTAAACAAGATCGTCGGTTAACTAGTAGACGTTTAGCAGAGATAACAAGCTTTTCGGACACTACAATTGGAACAATTATCAATGACTATTTGGAACTTCAGATGCGAATTTAAAATTGTTTAACAGTGATCCAAAAAAAATTCCTGGATAGCTTTGTTACCTCTGATGAAACCTGGGTTCACCACTTCGATCCCGAGTCGAAAGTCCAAAGCAAGAAGTAACGACATCGAGAATCTCCACCACCACGCAAGTTTAGGATCCAACCCTCGGCGGGTTAGATTATGGCCACCATTTTGTGGAATGCCGAGGGAATTTGATTAATTTATTACCTGGAACGAGGACATACAATCACGGGCCAGTATTACGCTACACTAATTAATCAACTTCGTGATTGCATCAAAGAAAAAAGAAAAGGAAAGTTGGCGCGTGGAATTGTTTCATCAGGATAATGCTCCAGTGCATAAGAACTTTGTTTCGTTAAGTGTAATTAACAATGCAGGTTTCGAGCTGATGGACCATCCATCATACTCACCTGACCTAGCTCCTAGTGATTTTTATTTATTTCCAAAACTAAAGGAAAGTCTTCGGGGACCATATTTAATAGCGATGACGAGGTTATGACAGCAGTTGAAGAATTCTTCTGTGATCAATACCCAGAGTTTTTGCAAAAAGGTGTAAATATGTTAGAACTTGGGTGGCATAAGTGTCTTCAAGTGCAGGGTGACTATGTTGAAAAATAATATTGTTTTATATGTTAGGGACAATAAATACTGTACTCCCTCGTATGAGCAAAGAATTTAAATCATTTGATTTGGCAAATATTTCTTTAACTTGTATTCTATGCCCTGATGTCACACTTGATCAAATGCTTGGGACACGTCTAATTTTTTCACTCCAAGTAATCGTTTAATTATATCAGTAATTCGATGCACTTGGTCAGTGGATGGATGCTTTTATTACGAAATCCAAACTGATGAGCCAGTTAAGTATAGTAAGATATAATAACATATCAGGAAGTCGCTAAACGGGTACACAAAAATGTCTCCTTCATGAAAAGCCACCAAGTGTAATTAAGAAAGTATTGCTGTACCTACCAGAAATAGCAGACTCCCAGGAAATATAACAGATTATTGTGAAAGATACCTAATAATGTATTAAAGGTAGATATTTTTACAAACAGAACAATTGCGTATCAGTTGTTTTGTTATAAAAGAGTATATGGCACTACAAGGTAATAGGTAAGATTACTTAAACTTTAATCGTACGTAGAGTATTGAGTAGAAATATCGATTTTACTTAGGAACCTAGTTAAAATATTATATTTTGAATTGTTATATACCTACCTATTTCTATCTTCACATGTTAATTTTCCAATTGGGCGAGAATTCGCCTATTAGTAATTTTGCTTTCGCTTGAATGAAAGTTGATTACGAATTACATAACTACCGATAATATAAAAGTGATTAATTTCAAAATGTACTATTAATGGTACATAACAGCTATTAGAACCGCCTTTATTACATTTACATCCCGTTTGACGTAAATATATTGTAACTTTATCGCAAATAAAAGCTTACAGTTTGTATTTCTAAGATGAACCTTAAATATAACAGGGTTATCTTCATTCGAGTGATAACAAAATATTTCGATAGTAATTTAAATTTCGATTTTTAAGTAACATTAGTTGTACAATATGGCAAACATGAAAGTAGTACTTGCTTATTCTGGTGGTTTAGACACCAGTTGTATACTAAAATGGCTTTTGGATAAAAATTATGAGGTTATTTGTTATATGGCTAACATTGGACAAGACGAAGATTTTGAATCTGCAAGAATAAAAGCATTGAAAATCGGAGCATCTAAGGTATGTTGCAAATTCCAATAAATTGCTCACAAATATTTCAATAGGAAGTACTTTAAGACTTCTCATTTCCTTTTTCACTTAAGATTGACTTATACTGTTTATTTCATACAGATAATTCTTTGCAGAAAATTTGCAATACTATTACGGAAATTATTTCACACGTTTTCGATAGGTTAACATGCAGAATCCCGCTCCCATTTAAAGTAATATACTGACTTATTTACGCATGCGCATAACCAATCATATATCGACAATTTACAAGTATCGTTGTAAATCGAATATTTATGATCTCTGTTTATGATAAAGATTGGTGATATAGTGTGATTTTTAAGTTAATCAAACAACATATAGAATTAATTTTACTATTTCTTCTTCCTGAACAATGGTACGTCTTGCAATACCCCCTCTACCTGCCATTTAAATTAAAAAATTAAAGTGAAATAAATATAAATCAAATAATATTCAAATATATGAAATTGTCACTGATAGAAGCCACGGAGAGGAGCTATCAAAATTTGGCAACGAGAGCTGAATTCTGCATGTTTACCGAATAATATTTTGTATAATTTTACATAGTATTAAAATCACCGCCATTGATCATAGGGAATTGAAAGTTCTATTTTCATAGGATTATAGAAATCCTATTTACTTAAAAGTAAAATTGTCATAATTCACAGAAGAAAACAAACAAAGGAAAATATTTATTAAAATTATTTAATTTCTAAGAAATATCGAACATTGTAGATTATCTTGACTAACTTTTCTCGAAATTTAAACAAACTAAAAAAGAATATAAAAGTCTATTTTCGTAAGTAATGTTTTTGCATTATACATACATAATTAGTTATCGCTTAAAAAATACATTTGTTTTTGTTGATAAGCGTTTAAAATATAACAAATAATATCTTTTACAAATCTATGGTATGCTTAATACCATCACTAAATTAGAATGAAGAAGCACATTACTCAAGAAAATAGAATAAAGCTAAAATAAATGGAGACAATTCAGTATAGTAAAAAAATTATACCGGGTGTCCTTGAAATAAAAAGACAACGTATAGAAAGATTAAATTATATAGAATATATATCCAAAATATTTTCCAAAAATCCCTCTCATAAGGCAGAAAGAAAAATGACAAAGATATTTAAAGAAATTTTGTTACCCCACTATGCGACTGAATATATCATAAATATTATAGGAGACGATATCTTAAAGCTGTCCCACAATATAGTTTTGTTATTGTCGATGCAATTTTTCGATTAAAGATAATAGATTGTAACTAGGGTTCCCAATCCCTGGATCCCGGCCAAATTTACGGTTCCGAAAATACTTGGGTTTCGACATTACAAATCCCGGGATTATTCGAAATTATAAAATTTATTATTTAGAATTTTTAAGCGTACGTATAACGTAACCGGCACCCGGTAAACTATCGGTGGCTGGTGGCAGCATAATCAAATGATATGTAGTCGAGATGCAAATTTGTGTACGGCAGATGCAGTTCTTAAACTCCTTATGTCTGAGATATACAAAAAACAATCATATTTAGCTCAAAATATGTTTCAAGCTTTGAAGACTAGAATAAACCAAAGACGTAAAGAAGAATTGTCAGGAGTTTTACAATATTTGCACAAACCGCATTTAATGATGAAGAGGAATTTCAATTATTTCCTTTGCCTAGCCAAATAATGATTAGAAAACAATTTAAAAAAATTATAGAAAGATTGAACGCTGATGAAAATTATTGCAAAAATACATATAGCAATGCAAAAAACGAAAGTAAGACAAAAATAATAAATAAAAACCCATTAACTTTAAAAGCAAACTTGCGGCAACAAATAGAAAAAAGTATGCGAGTAATAAAACTAGAAACTCCAGCATTAAATGATATAATGTCAACCTTAAGAAGAGAAATGCCTCTTTTCGAATCATTTGAGAAAAGAGGACATCATGTTGATTTGGCATATCAATATTTAATTGTCAATACCTCCAACAAGTGTGGAATCTGAACGGTGTTTTCAGCAGCTGGATGTATTGGCACTAAGTTCAGAAGTCGACTTGGGGATACATGACTGTTTTTGAGATCATTTTTTCAAAACTAAAGAACAAAATAAGATCTCGATTTTTAATTTCGAAAGCTTTACTTTTATTTATAATTTTATTTTCAAGACTGATTTTATTTAATGATTTTAATATTATAGACTGCTTTTTTTATTACTACTAAACTAAGATTATATTTTATAATCTAGTCTATATACATTAAGTATAGTTTATACATACAGTGGAGTCCGGATATAATAAACCCGCTTTTAATGAACTTCCGGCTATAGTGAATGCTACTTTAGGTACCGTAAATTTTTCCCATAAGACTAATGCATTTTTTATCCGGTTATAATGATCCCACTTATAATGAACTTCCGGATAAAGTGAACCGAATTTTATTCACGTCAGGTATAACATTTCCGTTTATAGTAAACTTTCCCGGGGTTCCCGCGTTTAACATACGTGTTTATAGTAAACTTTTCCCTGGTAGTTCGGTAGTTCCCCGATTTTAACTTCGGATGTGGAGTTCATTAATTTTATTTTCAGTAGCATTGCAGATTCTGCTGTGAACAGAGTGAATTTTATCAGTTTAGTTTATAATCTCGTGTTGGTCGTTCACAATGGAAAAACAAAAACGTAAAGCTTTAGCACTAAAAGACAAGTATGATATTCAAAAAATACAAAATGGTGCTAAACAGAGTGACATTTGTCGCGAAATCAGTTTTTCTAAAGCTACCGTGTCCGTAACTTGGAAGAAAAGAAAGGATATTTTATCATTGTATGGTACCGTTAATGTTAATCGCAAAAGAATGAAAAAATCAGATCTCGAAGAGCTAACTTTTAGAGCGATTTACTCAAAAAAGGAAAGATAATATTCCCTTGAGTGGCTCAATTATTCAAGCAAAAGCTTTAGAAATGGGTGGGAATATTGCCAAAAAAGAATTTACATGTTCTAAAATTTGGATTGAACGATTTTAGCAGAGACATTGCATCACTGGAGGAAAAATTGTTGGTGAGTCTGCACCAGTTGACATGAATGTTGTTGGTGACTGGTTTAGTACTATTTGGCCCAATCTTCGCGTGAACTATGCCAGTAAAGACATTTTCAACGCCGATGAAACCGGGCTTTTTCACAAACTGACACCGGATAAAACTTTGAAATTCAAAAGGGAACGCTGTGCTGGTGGGAAGATGTCTAAAGTGAGAATTACTGTTTTGGTCGCTGCAAACATGACTGGAACGGAAAAGAAAAAACTGCTTATAGGAAAATTCACCAATCCTAGATGTTTCAAAAACAAGACGTTACCAGTGAAATACAAATGAAATAGTAAATCGTGGATGACATCTAAGTTGTTTACAGATGAGCTATTTGAATATGATGCAGAATTACAAAAGAGAAACAGGAAAATTTTACTTTTAGTTGATAATTGCCCAGCGCATCCTGAAGTTCCCCTTAATCAAATTAATTTGGTTTTTATACCGCGTAATACCAGCTCAAAGCTGCAACCCATGGATCATGGGTTCATTCATTCTTTAAAAAGCCATTACAGAAAATTATGCTAATGAAGATGGTGGAAGCAATTGACAGTGGAAAATAATTTTCAGTAAGCATTTTAGATACTGTAAACTTTATTCATCTGGCTTGGCAGAAGGTCACTGGTGAAACGATTGTAGACTGTTTTAAACATGCAGGAATTTTTGAAAAAGAAGATGAATTTGATTCAGATGATGAATTACCAGGAAGTGAGTGGCTAAAAAAGCATAGAGAAGACCCTGATACTACGGACATTCAAACGATCATTGAAGTGGAAATGAGGAAAACATGGGAAGATTTTGACTTTGAAAAATACTTATACATTACGATCGATGATGACATTGTATCAACCGAATAACTAACAGACGAACAAATTATTCAGTCAGTCTACAGCAGGTCAGTCTTATATTCTCGCATTGTTAATGCAATTTTGGAATAAAATTAAACACATTTTTTTTTGTTTTTAGTTACAAATGTGGCCGTAAGTGATGACGAAGAGATCGAGAATCAGTTTAATGACCATGTTTTGGTTAGTGTTCCTTCAATCAAAGAAATGACACAAAATGACCGATACTCGCATTTTTTGCAATCACGCGAAGTTCCAGAAAAAGTTTGGAATGGTTTTGGTAACCTTGAAAGCTACCTAAATAATATTAGTTTTTCTAGCATTCATGTACAGACTAAAATATCCGACTATCTTAAGTAGTTTATATTACATAAATATGTTTTTTTCTAATAATTTATAACTGGATATGAAATTAAACTTACTTCATCTAAATGTAACCGTATAAAGTGCATACATATATTGCACATTAGTGAACCTTTAACTTGGAAATGGTGAACTAGTTTTTAGTAATTTTTCAAGTTCACTATATTCGGATTTCACTGTATTTCATTTTTTTTTTAATATTTTTTTATTAAAAGTTATATCTTTCATTTCTAATTTAATAGAATTTATATTTTTTATTTTAAGTTTTAATTATTAAATAGTTGACTACACGTACTGATACTTGTTGAAACTCCATTTTAAAGTAATAAAATAAACCAGACTGGTTTCAAAGTTTTCTTATTGTTCACTACAATACTGTTTCGCCACACTTTGGCTTCATCAGGTGATGGTAAACTGGGCGGGACAGTATTGTAGTGAACAATAAAATACTTTGAAACTACTCTGGTTTATTTTATTAGTTTTAATTATTGTAAAATTTATAAAATTATCTTTATTTGTGAGTTGCGTTTACATTCATAATTTCTAATTTTGACGTAAAAAAGATAACGTTAATTTTTTTTTACTTTTATGAGATTTTATTTTAATAAGTTACCTTTGGTTGATTTTAACTTTCCATTAAAAAAATCTTATTGATAGTTTATGTTAGACATTTGATTAATAATATAAATTTTATATATATTATTCTTTTTAATTACATATATTAATCAAATTATAAATTTATTATAAATTGTCTTCGGGATTGGAAACTCTAATTGTAACTTAAATGCCAGTCTTACATGTTCCTTTAATATATCAACTTTAAACGTTTACTTAAGTATAAATTTTTAACAATTTTTAATATAAGTGTAATTTTTTTAATTAACAATTTTTTTACGCGGATGAAAATTATAGCAATGTAAAGTGCGCAAGTACCTATTAGAAACTTTGTATTGGCAAAAAATGAGACCGCAGCTAATTTTTCAATCTTCAATAATAGTTACATCAAATGTGATATTTAAAATTAAACATATTTTTATTTCTAATTTTAATTTAAATGGCATTTTATAAAAAGCTTTTACACTAATAATATGATAAATAATTAATTTTATAAATATTCTTACTTTTCTAAATATTGCATCAAAGGTTCTTGCTTTTATTATAATTAGTTAAGTACATATTTTATATTACACATGAAAATACACGAGACTTAATTGCAGGTCATTGTAGAAGATATGCGTGAAATTTTCGTGAAGGACTTCGTCTGGCCAGCTATACAAACGGGATTAGTTTATGAATCCAGGTATTTACTTGGGACATCTTTGGCCAGGCCTTGCATATCCCAGGGATTAGTAAAATGTGCTCAACAATATAACGCAGAGTATATTTCGCATGGTGCGACGGGTAAAGGAAATGATCAAGTTAGATTTGAATTATCCTGTTATTACTTGTGCCCTAATATTAAGGTAAAGTTAAATTATGTAAATAGCGCCTGATATATCGTGCGTACATATACTTGCCGCTAAAAATAAATAAACGCTCGGTAAACGTTGATATATTTTTGTGAAATTTTCAGGAAATATCTACTTTATTATTTTTAATAAATCATGAAAGTTTCAGTAAGATATATTCATTTACTTGAGATAGCATAGGCAATGAACTAAAAATATTTTTATTTTTCTGTTTACATTACTTATTTAAGTGTCACTATAAATATACTTATACTTTATATTCTATAGAATGCCTCTTATTGATTTTCATCGATTAACTGAGTTGACCGTGGCAGGATAATCGGCCTACGAAAAACCGGATTATTCGTTGATGAGGTTGCTGATTATGTAGGACGTAGTCTCCACGATAACGTTTGCGGCCCCAAAGCCCCGGATGCACACCTGATTGTGCTCTTCGGCTTGTGGTTCTTAGGGACCGTTTCTTGTCAACAAGGGAAATTGGTGGTAGATAAAGAGATTTAATTAATCAACAAATCCTCGCACGATCTACATATCGAAGAATTTGAACTTTTGGGCTTAGATCATATCGACGATTTCTTTGTTTGCCTCTAACTCCACGCCATAAAATTGCACTGCTGGAATGATGTAACGAAAGAGTACACTGCAGTGATGCAATGGAGTCGGCTTCAAGAACGAATCTCGATTTTGTTTATCGGCTCAAGATGGTTGTAAAGTGGTCAGACGTCGTTCCGGAAAAAGAAGAAACTTGCAGTTTTCTATATAGCGACATATAGCTCCTATTTAAAGTGTGATGGTAAGAGGGCCATGGAAGTAGTAATTTATACTTTTAGTAGTAATTCAAGGAACAGTAAATGCGATTCTTCGTCAATAATGTTCTTGAAGTACATTAGAACTACATTTTCCACAACTGGTAAACCCTATTTTTCGCAGGACAATGCGCAGCCACATATCGCGATGGTTACTCTAGAGTTTCTGCATAATGCTAATGTTGTCTACGTGCGTGTAGAAAATATCAGCGCACATTTCCAAATAGGCGTCAACTATCTGTTAAAGTATTTGCTAGGACGTTTCAGAGATTATGAGAAACTGCTGCAACAACTATTAAAATTATAGTGGTGTTCATGGGAACGCAAATAATTTCGATAATAAAATTAATATAATTGATGCAGTTTTGGATCATCCGAGAATTAGTTACATCTGTTACATATTTATTATTAATTACAACACAATTTAAATATGTAAGTAATTCTTTATTTTATGATACACTGGCGTTATGTGGTGACATGACAGTTGTACCTTCTACTAACCACCAGTACCAACTGTGACATCTCCTTTTTTTTACAAACATTAAAATAGTTCTTACTTGATACAATAATACAAACTAGATTAAATTAATCTCTATATCTAATAGGCCTAACAATTAATCTACCAGATTTAGTTCTAAAATCCTCGTTAGTACTACAACCAGGTATTGGTTCTGTTACAGACATGGGAACTGTACATACATTCAATGTCTCTATTGTGATTTACTGGTTCAATCTCAGGTTCCTCTTTTATGTCCCATTGCGCGACATCATGTTCTTGCACATACATATTCGGTGATGGCCTGATGTAAGAAGAGTTTCTTCTATAAATTTTACCTAAATTGTCTTTAACAATATATGAACGTGGAGTTCGATCTTTTTTTATTATTTCAGCTGGTACCCAATACTTTTCCTTCTTAACATTACACTTTCCCCTTTTTCGAAATTATTTTTGCTTTTTGCTTGTCTATCATAATATGTTTTACTCATTTCTCTTTTATTTTTAATTTTTTCGTAATCAATATTAGGTTTGTTTGTCAGAGCTTTCAGTGACACTGGCACAGTTGTGCGTAGTAAGCGATTATTTAATAATTCGGATGGGGACACATTTAATCCTGTTAGAGGACTTGTTCTATATTCCAATAAGGCTTTATAGATATCACCATCATTATCTTGACATTTTCTTAATATATTTTTGCATATACCTACTGATCTTTCAACCAGTAGAACGTTGATTCTTCTCAACCTGACACCATGTTATATATTTATTATTAATTACAACACAATTTAAATATGTAAGTAATTCTTTATTTTATGATACACTGGCGTTATGTGGTAACATGACAGTTGTACCTTTTACTAACCACCAGTACCAACTGTGACACACGACGTGCTGCGACACAATTAAATCTGTGTCAAAGTTTGGTATCTCAAAATCTGCGTAGGGAACAACTCCATCCATACCATTTTCAACGTGTACAATCCCTTCTGCCAAGAGACTATGGGCATCGCATGGAATTTAGTCGTAGGCTGTTGCTTCAACATAATGAAAAAATGATTTTATATCAAATTGTGTCCGATGAAGCTCCTTTTACGCGAGATGGAATTAATACAATTCATAATAGTTTGTGGTCTATCGAAAATCCGCACGAAATCATTGAAACATGATATCAGCATCGTTTTAGTGTTAATGTTTGGGCTGGAATTCTTCGAGGAAGTTTGCTAGAAATCCATATTTTAAATGAACGTTTAAATGCGCATTTGAATGAAATTTTTTGAAATGATCGGTTATACGAATTTATCGGGGATGTTCCATTGGATATTCGTTTCATTCGTCATCATGTGGTTAAACACTCGTTACACTGGAAAGTATAAAGAAAAAAGTCGCTGAGAACCTGTTAACTGACCAGCAAGAAGCCCCGATTTAAAGCCTCTTGATTTTTATCTTTGGGGTTATATGAAGGAGTTAGTGTACACTGTTGAAATTAGAACACGCGTCCTTACATTAATGAATTATAATACTTTCACTTCTTGTAGTTCCTTAAGTATACATACTAGGACATTGGTTCGTCGGAAATTCTTTACTCGGAAGGGTACTCCGCATACGGAGGTACATTTTTGGTTGTCCGTTATGACTCACTCTATTATTTTAAGTTTTCCAAAAATATTTTTGAATGTTGTATAATATTATTATATTATATAATATTTATATATATATTTATATTTTTTTATATTTATATTTATATACATATATATAATATTTATGTATATGAATTAATTTTCAAGAGAAAAATTGTTTATCTATTTGTTTATATATAAATATATCTTTGCGAATGATTTAATGACGATTATTAATAATCAGTAACAACCGAAATTATATAAACTTATAAAATCAACTAAATCTGATTACTAGATAATATACTTTGAACAATTTATATTTAAACATTGCTAAATGTAGTTGTTTATAATCTTTCTAATAAATAGTTGAATCATGAGAATTTTTGAGACTCTCGATTAAGAATTCACAATTAAATTACTTAACTTATTTAATTGAAATTAATAGAATTTCTTTATAACTTAGTACACAGCGATTTTTACAGCTATTTGTCTTTATTTCTTGTTTCTCAACCTTTTATTAAATAAAATCGCAGATTCATATCTAGTATGCTCGTTTAAATCTACCTTTGCATTGTCCGCCCATCAAAATGTGTTCCTGAAATGTTAGCTTAACTTTACTCCACTCAACGACATACTGAGCTTGCAGAAATAATCACATTGTGTTTTTGTTATTAATTAAGATTTATATTTTTCCTTTCATAACATTTATACATTAATTACTTACTCCACACACGAAGTTTAATTCAGGAATTTTAACGTACAAAACAATACGAACACAGTGCGTTTTTACTATGATTTTGTAGTTGTAAAAATAATTTTCTCAAAACAATTTTTCCTCAAGTAGAATTGGTTTTTGAAATCAATGTCAATGATTCCAATCTTCATCATTTTAATGCAAGGAAATCAATCATTACTAAAGAAATGTTACAAAAACCAAAAAGGCAAGATTTTAATAGTACCTACAATAATAAAAAGTTACATATTCATATTTCAGGTTATTGCACCTTGGCGGTTACCAGAATTTTGTCAGAAGTTTCAAGGACGATTGGATCTTTTGGAATATGCATCACAGAATGATATTCCAGTATCTGCCACTCCAAAAGAACCTTGGAGTATGGATGCGAACTTAATGCACATAAGTTACGAATCTGGTATACTTGAAAGTCCAGACAATGAACCTCCTAGTAACTTATTTTTAATGACTAGTAATCCTCAAAACGCTCCAAACGAAATGTATAGGGTAGAAATACAGTTTTCTAGAGGTTTGCCGATATTGTTAAAGTTACAAAATGGACAAGCAATAGCAGATAAATTGGAAATGTTCATAACTCTTAATAAACTAGCAGGAGAACGAGGAATAGGTCGAATCGATATAGTAGAAAATAGATTCATCGGATTAAAGGTAATTAATACTTTTGTTAATTATAAATATTGGGTACCGTAAAATGGGGTTACTTTGATCAATTTTTATTTTAAAAACTCTGTATCTTTTGTATAAATTGGCAGAAAAATACGTAAAAAAAAACAAAATGTCGGTTTTTTGTCTTCTACCAGAAACTTAAAAAATTATCAATTTATTTAGTTTTTGAGAAAAAAAAATTAAACCACTTGATCAAATTTATACACTGATGGGGGTTACTTTGATCAACATGCTTATTTCCATGTCATTTGAAAGTAAACCCAAAATGAACATAAAATTTAAAAACAAATTGAAATCTGTCCGCAGGTTTTTTTAATAAAGCTGTTTAAAACACTTGGGGCGACTTTGATATAGACAAAAATAATGTTTTAGTTATAATTTTATTTGAAATTATCATTTTAAAACACAGAAAATCAAATTCTTAAGCTCTAAACCTCATTAACATTGATCTCGTGTGGAAACACGACCAATTCAGTCCCTTCTTGAAAGGTAGGCATAGGCAGGTGCCAGGTATGCAACAATAGCAGACTGTTCAATTTCAGAAATGTCGTCTTTAATTAATCTGAATGTTTTTTTGTTTTGGCACGATTTTAAGCCGGTAACTACCAGCGGAGTGGTTTCGTTAATGTAACATACGTAACGATATATATTTTTTCCTCGCTGAGAAGTAAATGTTGCCAATACATAACGACCCTCGGTCAATATATTATCTTCTTCCTCTTCATGCTCTCTCTCGTTTTCCTCTTCTTCGAATGTTTCCTCTACAGTCTCATTGTCATCAGATATGTTTTCTTCAAGTGGTGTGTTAATCGTCTGATTAGTTTTCTTTGTCTTCCGCTTTTTTTCTACACTTGGCGAGGGGTCATCTATTAAATCCGCTGTCAAAATACTCTTTCCAGCAGCAACATTTAGTCTTTTCTTTCTTTTTACAGTATGGGATGATTCTCCAAATCTTTGAGTTCTTAATAGTTCAGTCAGAACGCTCTCAGTTTCAGCCTCAACGTTACTATCATCAGATGGTAAGCGCTTGTACACCTGATCAGGGTTAAACGGCAATATTCCTGTTGCATTAAATGCACTTATAAGATTTCGTTTGATGGCACCGTTTTCATTATCCAACGGGGGTACCACAATTTTTTTCGGTTTAATTTCGTCCATTCTTAGAAGTGTCTTGTTGAGGAGATTCGGAAATACGTCTTTTGGAACTGTGGTCAGCCTTAAGTTCTCAAGTTTCCATTTCGTTAATGTACTTCGCCATGCCTCTTCCATCGGACGAAAAAATGCTACGTCCAAAGCCTGAAGCAGATGGGTGGAGTGTAGTACGAAACAAACAAAATTGATATCGTTTTCTTCACATAATCGTAAGACATCTTCATCGATATGAGACGACAAATTGTCTCCAAATTACACTTTACGACCGTTTAGTCTTTTCGCGTGTGGCAAAAAACATGTCATAAACCAATCCCGGAATGTTACGCTGTCAATCCAGGCACTTGCAGTTCGGTTATATCTAGTTCCACGTGAGCAACATGGTTCATTGCAACACGGTGAGCCACACGGTCCTCTCTCCTTCCAAGTTTCATATAGATGTGTGCTCTTGTATATCACATAAGGTGGTAAAAGAACACCATTTGCAGACCCACAAACCATGATAGACGTGCAGCTCTTGGAAAAGTTTATTATTTTTTCTGGATATTTGACTCGTCGTAGTTAAAAATATTACTACTAGGCACGTTTTTAACAACAGTTTCGAAATGTTTAAAATATTCTTCTATATATTTTTTTGAAACTCCAGCTCGAGCCCTTTTTATATTTGCTGCAACACGCTGGCTGTAAGAATCCTGATGACGTCGTAAAACCGAGTAGGCCCAGTCAATACCGGGCACATTATTGGAAAATTTGGCAACAATTCGCCCAGTTCGGTCTAAACAAGCTTTAGCGAACATACGCAAGTCAAAGAGACTAAGAGGAAACCCCCATTCGGCACACTTTGCTGCTGATTTAAGTATAGCCTTTTCTTGAGCGTCAGTGAACACAGTTTGAGCTCCAGGTTTATTTATGTGTTGTCCTTTATACCTATTGTAAAGACTTCCATAGGGGATTTTAAATTCTTTTGCAGCGCCACGAATCGTCAAACGTCCGTCTAATATAGATTGCAGCGCATTTTCAATCACTGCATCTGAATAATTTTTGTACTGTCGACTTCCAAGCGGCTTTCTATAAGTCCTTGGCATTATTCTGTACTAAGAACAACCCAGTTAATACTATGCGGAAAAACTATTTTACGAAAATATATCGTAAACCGTAGTTACTTCAACATGTGGGGTTACTTTGATCATGTGATTAAAGTAACCCCGTACACCTGATCAAAGATACCCCAATACACATTCAAGTTTAAAACATGGCGACTCTATTAGTTTTTTAAAACATGTCAACATAAACAGTATTCAGAGGAAACCGTAATTACCAATAACCAAGACGGTAAAAATAAAATTATTGTAATTTTGTAAGTACATTAAGAGTTCTACACACCTCAAATTCCTATATTATGCACACTTTCTACAAAAACACAAAACTTATAACGATACGCTGTGCCGTTGGTAAACAAAATCCACCATACTGTTAAATCGGTATCAGTGTTGCCAATACCTTAAAAAGAAAACATTTGACAGTTTCAGCAATCTCAATATTCGCGCTTCTCAAGAATAAGTAAACTGTTATCAAAGTAACCCCTTAATATCAAAGTAACCTCATTTTACGGTACTGAAAACCACTAGTTTCTGAATGTTCGGACTGCTTATAATTCACGTACCAAAAGACGAACATCAATTTACACGGGTATTTCAGATACGTATTACATGCGTACTGAAACATCCGTACACGAACATTTTTATACATATATACATAGACATACGCGTGTGTTTTATAAAAGCAAAAGTTATTAATAATCAACACAATCAGAACTGTTAGATCTAAGCTGTGAGTCGGGTAAACAACTATGTCACTTAATTAATATATCCTATAACGTCATTAGTTCGATGCCTTTTAATAAGATATTTCAATTAAATTCGCGGATAAAACAACCCCAGCAGCATAAGAGTACAAATATAGCCGCCTACACCGGCAGCACGTACTTCGATTCGAACACACTCTACAAGAAGATAAGAGAGACAAAGGAACAATTTGTTGTAAAGCATGCTCTAAATCAGTAAGATACATTGTATTAGTTTCTATAAAATCAGTTTTAAAATCTTCTATCTTCATACAGATTTCTGCCGAAACACGATTTATAGATCAATACGTTACCACGCCGAAAATGAAAGCATCCCAGAAGATGCAAGTTTTTATACGAGAGTCGTTGGCCATAATTTCAACAAAGAAACATTTAATTTTTTTTATCTAATATGTACACTGATTTTCGTCGATATACTTATAACAAAATTAAATGGTAATACTAAATCCTTCAACTTAGCCAAACTATTTCGGTTGTGTTCTTCTTGTTGTAAGTCTGTAGGTTCGGCCTAATGACTCGCGAGACTTAAACAAAATACTCTTTGTGCTATCCCCAATAGATCTCTCAATTCCACTCTGTTGGTTCCGTATCCTCAGGGAGTCCCTTCATTAGTTAACTGGTGTTGATGCCATGCCTCTTCAATCAAGCTTCTATACCAAGCTTCTTCTTCCTTTCCCTTCGTGACGCTGGTGTGATGCCATAATTTTTCTTCTCGTGGCGTTGGTACGCTGCCATAATCTTTCCCTTCATGGCGTTGGTACGATGCCCTATTCTTTTCCTTTGTGGCGTTTGTGCGATGCCGCAATTTCCTTAAAACCTGTTTAGTGTTCTTCCAACACCTCGACTTCGAATTTTCGTGCACTCCGTAACCCGGCACGTAAATAAAATTCACCCACCGTCGAAAACACTTAAGGGCCAGCCATCGTATTCTGACGAAGACACCGAGAGTCTTCCGGTAATAGGGAGACGACGACATCGCATTACCACGATCTGTCGTTACTATCGCATATACCTCTTGCTGAACTATTTACTGTTCTTCGCAATTAACCAAAGCGCGAAAGCACATTTTCAACGTGATATTTTCATTGTTAATTAAATAGTACATATTACGAAAGTGCTGTATAGATGCTCCCTTAAAGGACAATGCCCGGTTATCAAACCCGTGATAACATGAATTTATTTTTTGTTGTTTCTCATTAGGCTGGGTAAATACGTAACATCCAGCTTTCCTAGTAGTGTCTTAATATGGAATTGATCCTCCGTCACCCTCCATTTCTTTTTATATTCTCTTTCTAGTCATAGGCCAGTTTAGCTGTCGCTTTCTTATTCTGCATATCTGCTTTATTCTCTATTTTCTTTAGGAATTGCATTTCTACCGCATTTAATTAATGGTCTAACGACTTTCTTGAGATCTCTTTTTATCTTTTTAAGATATTTCTTTTTTTCCTAAAAAATATCGTGGTAAACACATTGAATATTTTTTCTATTGTTCAATCTGTCATTTATTTCTTTATCTATCTTTCCATTGATACTAAATATTTAAAACTTTTTATGTCATGTTTTTTGTCTACTTTGGTGACTATCATGCTCTTTGTCTCATCTATATTTATTTTCATTGTAATTTTTTATTCAGCTTTTCCAAGTTGTATTATAAGTTCTTCTTTGAATCCGCTATCATCTGTAAACATTAATTTAATCCTTTGAACTTGCTTAATTTAACGGTATCATTTTTTTTATTGCATTTTTATACCTTCGTCCGATACCACTGAGGACAATAGTGGGCGCAGAAGACAGCCTTGTTTTACTGTAGTATTTGTTGTGAATTTTCTCGAAGTTCTTGTTATCTATATGCATAGCTTTTAGCCCCCCATTCTTCTTCTATTCACTGTTCGCTTTTCCAAAATTTTCTAGTCTCTTATTCTCGTTAAGTCAAAAGTTATTTCAAGATCTACGAAACAAATTTATTTTTTTTTTTATTTTCAGAATTACAGATGCAAAGTCCCGTTTTTCAGGGTATAATTAAAGACATTTTAATTAGAATGTTAACTAAAATTAAATTTATATAGAATATATATTCTTATATAGATTTATATGTAACAGCTACAATATAAAGACATACACATAATCCAGTATTAAATTAAGAAAACTTCAGAGCTTTCAAAGTAGATATAAAGGACCAATTTGATATATTGAAAAGGTCAATCCTAGATAAAAGTTCTTTCTAATATTCGATCCATTGGATTGTGTTTACCATAAAAACGAATATTGAACGTGCGCGAGCATGAAATGACGGAAGGTGGGACGACAACAAAGAAAGGTCAGAGCAATTCAAGTTATTGCGCAAAAGTATAAACCTGAACTTAACAAATGCTTTGGCCTCTGGTCTCCAGCGATTCTAATCCCAGAAGTTGTAATCTTTTTGTGTAATTAGGTTTTTGTCAATATGTAATTTGAAAAAAATAAAATTAAGTATTTTCCGTTGGATTCGCTTGACCTGATATGAACTGCATGATAACAATGTTTAAGTATAGATCTTGATGGCGTTATAGGTACATAATTATAACAGAAGTGATACTCGCAAAGTTTCTGCATACACATTTGATGAAGTCGCGTAACTGTAGGGATTTATTTATAACATAATCAATATCAATCAAAGTGAAACAATGAAGTAGAGCCAAAAATGATAACCTTCTCAGTAATATGGCCAACTCTCTCCAATGTAGTAGCGTAATGCTTATAATTAAAGAAATAAGTGAATAATTTCTTTTTGAGGAGGTGAAAATATGGCATTTATTAAGACTAAGTATCATATTGGTGATTGCAAGAAAATGAATATCCTCTCAGATTCTCTGAACAATATTTTGTATGTATATGTAGTACAGGTATAAAAAAGGTTGTAAGTGTTGTATGTATGTCCACCAGTCTAAGTACTTTGTTTACGTATAGGTAACACACATTGCAGACCTGGACCTTTGTGTTGTCTATACGCCAACTAGATGTCTTATTACTTCAGGGGGTTACTGTGCATTAACAATGCATTATAAATGTTTCAGTTAACATTAATACGTATATTATAAATTTTACGGCATATACATTGTTATTCTGAATAAGTGTCAGAGAATTTAATTTTAGATTAAACATGTTAATTAATATTCAATTTAAAAAGTTATCTAATAGGCCCGCTATGTAATTTGATTTTTAATTTTAAATTATTTAATAAAGCTGTTTTGGGACCGCACGAAATACTCGTTGTATCGAGAGTAAGATGAACCTAAACAAATGGAAGATATCGCATATTCATAACTTACGTATGTATAAATCCATTCTTTGTAAACAAATACGTCTGCATATTTGCAAACGACACGAAATGTACGGACGGCACATATCGGGTGAATCAGGACAACGGTACTCAAAATTTTATCTAGTTAAATTATTTTTTAAATTAAAAATAACACAATTGAGATATATTTTTGTAGTATAATCTATTAATTGAACTAATGACACCTATTCAGAATAACCTGTATGTGTATACCAATATTTCATTCAATGTTGGTGTATATATTCCTTCTCTGTAAAACATGCAGTGCCTTTTTTAGTCTCGAGGTGTATATGAAACTCCAGCTGGTCACGTTTTCCATGTTGCTCATGTAGATTTAGAACTACTCTGTCTGGATAGAGAAGTATATCGACTAGTTCAACTATACAGAAACCACCTATCGGATTATGTATATAATGGCTTCTGGTTTTCCCCAGAGGGAAATTATGCTCGAAGATGTA
Organism: Melolontha melolontha; assembly: GCA_935421215.2. Lineage (NCBI taxonomy): Eukaryota > Metazoa > Arthropoda > Insecta > Coleoptera > Scarabaeidae > Melolontha > Melolontha melolontha. Next base: position 4,979,494 of record OW285240.1, on the reverse strand, counting down.
TAGAATTTGCCGAAGAAAATGTTAACGGAAGCGTTAAGTTGGCTTTATATAAAGGACAAGGTAATATACTGATGTGAATGCAATTTTTCTATTAAAAAAAATGTTTTATAGTAACGATTTTGGGGCGAACCTCGTCATCTTCAACGTATAATGAAGATCTAGTATCCATGGACAAACACTCCAATTTTAACCCGGAAGATGCTACCGGTTTTATAAATATACAAGCAATACGGCTGAAAGAATACAAACGTTTACAAGAAAATATTTCATCTAAATAAATTAACTTTTGAAATTATATGAGAGAAAATGAATTGTATGTATATGTTGAATTTAAAGTAAAATTTTTTTAATGAACTCGATTTAGCAACGAAATAACAGCACTGTAGTATATAATAAAATAGCTGGTTTTCACAATAAATTTAACAAATACTTTGCGTAGTTTTTGTATCATTTTTTCTTCATTCTATCCTTTATCCGACAATGACCGAATTACTTATGAGAAAGTAATCGAGTGAACCCAAGGAAAATTTGTAAAATTTATATAAAATATGTTACTAGATCGCTAGATTGAGTTAAGGTGTACTGTATTCAACAACGTGGGAGCATCAAATTGGAAAATACTAACTTCGAACACTTTCTGTGATGTTATTATAAAATGTTCTATGTATTCTTGATTTGAAAGTAAATTTCACGGATACCTACCTAGGAAACTAAGAAACTTTTATTACAATTTTTCACCTATTAGTCATTATTTGTTATGAGAAATAAATCTCCAAATTAATGGGTATAGGTTGAGAATCATTCTGTATATAAGCATGTTTTAATTAAAAAAAAAAGTCTTCCTTTGAAGACTGTGGTTAAGTAAACACTCAAAAAAGGTATAAAACCCCTTACCACAATTAATAATCGTATCCTAAATACGTATTTCGACACGGCGTCCACGTATACACTAGTGTATACGTGGACGCCGGGTAAAGTAGTTGCGCGTTTATGTGTTAGCTTTACTGTGCCCCATGTGTGACACTTTGATTAGTGGTTTTACCTACTGATGTTGACAACTTAGTCGTCGAAATACGTATTTAGGATACGATTATTAATTGTGGTAAGGGGTTTTATACCTTTTTTGATGTTTTAATTTAATTTTAAATTATATTTCTTCAAATACATTTTGAATTTTAAAATATTAATTCAAACTTAGACATTTTCTGTGTATATTTCGTATTTGCAAATAAAAAGTCTTTCTTCTGTTATCGTACTACGACCGCCCTTTCGATATCTACCTGTCGGAGAACGGTCACCAAGTATCTAACGTTCTTTTACAAATATTTTACATTTCGTTGTTAAATCTTAGTTATTTAATTAATTACGTACTCTTTTTTATAATTATATCATGTCGTATAGCATTTTAAAACTTTCTTCACAAGGAATATTTTAATAATTGTTTCATCGATATCACAACTTTTTAGCTCGAGCTTTTAATTAATTTTTAAATCAAAAACATCGTCCGCGTCATCCCTCTCTCCAAATGAGCCATAAAACAAAACCTTTTTTCTAAACGAGTGTTCTCTTACACAAATCGCATCCTGCTACTTAGTTCAGCTGCCATTCCTTAACCATCGCTTCTTCGCAACAGCTAACTCGTCGTACTGTTCAAGTACCAGCCATGATCCATGTGCCCATGCGACATGTTTTCAAGGTAACTCTGTATTGTTCGATGCAGAGATTATTTTATTTTACTTGCATTCACATTAATTTAATTAATTAATTTCTTTCCAGAGTAATTGTTGCATATTAATTTTTAGTTACTTATTCATCGTATTTGTACATATTGCTACTTTTATTTAATTACTTTAATGCATTTTAAATCGCTCAATTTTTTATGCAAATATTAAATCAAAAATTTAGGACAACGTTCTTGTATTTTAATTAGTTAATAAGTTGTAATATATTTATTTCAGCACACATTATACATGTCCTGGACCTTTGATGCAGTTTCACCACCAATTATTATTTAAACATTTACAGCATTGTGCTAGCCCGGAAATAATCAACACGAGCCACAAGCGTCCATCTTGTATCAATTTGATACTCCCACGTAGTTGAATACAATACACCTTATCCACATTTAGCGTTCTAGTAACAATTGGCGCCCCACGTTGGGCGTATATATTTTATTCATTGGCTAAATGCGAACAGTTGTTTACTTCATTGCGTTCAAATAAATATAACTTTATTTTTAAAAGTTTATATTTTGTGTGTTTGATAACTTGAATTTTGATAATTCCAGATTTATCCGATTGTATTTTACAAATATAAACAAAAAGAAATAGTAAAGAATTAGGATTTTTGTATTTCTTCATTTTATTCAGTGGCTCCATCGTTTATCGAAACGCCAAACTGCAAACTACATAGCTATTCATATATTATACAAGCCATTTAAAACGAGACGCATTGCCTGAAACACCACGAAACCAAAGGTCGAGTGGTGTTTTTTAGGCAATACGTCGAGTTTCGAGAATTTTCAAGTGTCGAGTTGTATACAGGTAGACTATATCATGAAAATAAAAAGAAAAAATAGTGCGAAACAAGCCATGATGATAACTAACAAATCTGACAATTCAATACTGTAAAATTATTGAAGTCGAAATCATAGTAATCTAATCGTAGTTTTGGCAGCGAATATAACGGGTGTTCAGAAACATTCGAAGTCAAGTGGGCTCTGAACAAAAAATCGTATATCTTTACCTGATTTGTAATAATTATTAAATGTCAACTGTTGTCTGTCAAAAATTGTCAGAATCTAATATCGAAGATACAAATTTATATTTTTTAATTTTGAAAATGGTATTTACTAACGTACACAAAGCATTTATGGTTGAAGCATATTTTCGAAATGGTCAAAAGATCGATGGCCAGTGGAAGTATTCAATTCAAGCTTGTTTGGAAGAATTTCGAGGTGAATTTCCCAACCTTGCTTTTGATTATAATACTTTTCAGTGTACACTAATCAGAATTGTTCCAGTTTTTCGACAAACTGGTAGTGTGGGACGCCAAGAGGGTGGTGGGCGACCAAAAGTCCGGACAGAAGAAGTGATTGGGAATGTTAGAGAAATAATGACTGATGCCCCTAAAACTTCAGTAAGAACTCTTGCTCAACAAACCGGGTTGTCAGTTGGTTTTATCCATAAAGTTTTAAAAGAAGATTTACAGTTATTCCCATATCGTATAACTTGTTTGCAAGAAATCCTCGATATTGATTATCCGCGACGAGTAGTATTTTGCGAATGGTTTACAAATAATTTTAATGATGATGTCCTAGACAAAACTTTCTTTTCAGGCGAAGCATGGTTTCATGTTAGTGGATATGTTAACTCGCAAAAAATGAGAATGTGGAGTGATACAAAGCCCAATAATTTTTATGTTGAAGCTCCTTTACATCCTCAGAAAGTTGGTGTTTGGTGCGCTATAAGTAGAAGAAGGATTATTGGTCCAATTTTTTTTAATTCATTCAATAAATTATTGTAAGAAATGGCTTAAAATAAATTTGAAACAAATAAATTGTTTGTAGAGTCCTTAGATTACAACCTTATTATAACTATCATAAATTGTAGTTGTATAAATTACCAACAATAATGACCATAATTATAAAAGATGTTGAAGCCTTCTTCCAAGCATTTTACGCACCTCCTCCGAATGCTACTAAATACATTTTGCAGTATGGGACTATTTCTAATTTCACTAATTTTATTTATAATTCTGTCTTGGAGATCTATATAATCTTGCACTGGTACTTGATAAATTGAATTTTTGAAAAAAGGCCATAAATAGTAATCACAGTGTAAGATCACAAGATCTTGGAGGAAATTCATGATCGCTGTTCAAACTAATTAAACGATTTCCAAACACTTCTTGTAACATATTCATTGTATCCCCCGCTGTGTGAGCTACAGCACCATCTTGTTGAAAGTATCCCAAAGCTAGTTCATCACCACGAAGTTGATTAAAGAAAGGCAATAGTATTTCCTGTCGATATCTTTCTGCAGTCAAGGTATCATTCAAAAAAATAGGACCAATAATCCTTCTTCTACTTATAGCGCACCAAACACCAACTTTCTGAGGATGTAAAGGAGCTTCAACATAAAAATTATTGGGCTTTGTATCACTCCACATTCTCATGTTTTGCGAGTTAACATATCCACTAACATGAAACCATGCTTCGTCTGAAAAGAAAGTTTTGTCTAGGACATCATCATTAAAATTATTTGTAAACCATTCGCAAAATACTACTCGTCGCGGATAATCAATATCGAGGACTTCTTGCAAACAAGTTATACAATATGGGAATAACTGTAAATCTTCTTTTAAAACTTAATGGCAAAAACCAACTGACAACCTGGTTTGTTGAGCAAGAGTTCTTACTGAAGTTTTAGGGGCATCAGTCATTATTTCTCTAACATTCACAATCACTTCTTCTGTCCGGACTTTTGGTCGCCAACCACCCTCTTGGCGTCCCACACTACCAGTTTGTCGAAAAACTGGAACAATTCTGATTAGTGTACACTGAAAAGTATTATAATCAAAAGCAAGGTTGGGAAATTCATCTCGAAATTCTTCCAAACAAGCTTGAATTGAATACCTCCACTGGCCATCGATCTTTTGACCATTTCGAAAATATGCTTCAACAATGAATGCTTTGTGTACGTTAGTAAATATGTACCATTTTCAAAATTTAAAAATATAAATTAGTATCTTCGATATTAGATTCTGACAATTTTAGACAGACCACAGTTGACATTTAATAATTATTACAAATCAGATACTTAAGTAAAGATATACGATTTTTTATTCAGAGCCTAATTGACTTCGAATGTTTCTGAACACCCGTTATATGACAGAGGGGAAATTGAAATACCAAGGGATCTCGTATTAGCGCGTCACCTTCGTGTATTAAATATAACAGGTCCGGACTAAAAAAAATGTTATGGGTCGTACTGGTTCTTGTCAATTTTGTTCAAAAAATGTAGCGAAGAAAACATGAAACCATTATGAAGTATACTTATTAATTTTATTTAATATTTATAAGAAACAAAACTAAAAGAGGAACTTTTTCTTTAAATTGACTGAATGTAATCTAATCAATTAAAAGAAAATTCCTAATTCTTTCGATATTAAATAAAATTAAAATACTACACAATGTTCAGTAGCTTCTTTGCAACATTTTAAAGTGCTACAAATGCTCGAATAGATTTTGTAAAACTTGACTAACTTAGATCTATAGTTTCCACTAGCCAAAAATTAAAGCAATTTTTAATATAAAATTACCAAATCGTTCGTTTCAAATGCAAAATAAAAACCTATACATATATAATTACAGAAGAAAAATACAAGAACTCGTCGCTTGTACAATACAGTTATATAATATAAATGAAACACAAATATTAATGCAATTTATTTTTATTAAGTTTAAAAGCTTGTGTAAATATAATATAATTTTTGGATTGCCTATAGTCCTTTTACGATAACAGACGAGACACGTCATCAACATACGTCATGTTTGCGTCACGCACTCTTGCCAAATCGTTTGTTTACATCTATTACAGAGGTTATGTATTAAAAATCGGTTGACATGTAATCCGCGTTGACAGTTAGGAAATAACGATAATTTACATACTTTTAAAACAATTAGATAAACCTAACGCCTCTCATTCTAACTATAGTTTTATGTACGTGGTAAATTATAACTGACAATTAGCATAATTGAGACATGTTATTAACAGCAATTAAGCGAATTACGAATGACAGTAGCGAAAATAGAAGTTGGCAACGTTACGCAGGATAGGAACGTTTGCAAAGAAGAAATCTCTAGATATACGATAGTGAAAGACAGTTCTTTTTGGGTTTAGTATTGTATAGGTAGGTAATTCTGAAGTTTCCGGTTATGACGTGCCTCGTCTGTTATCGTAAAAGGACTATACAAGTATATTTATCCTGTATAGTTTTATTAATACCACTGGACAAATTAAATATACATAATTCCGAAAATTTCTCGTAATATTTTAAAGGTGTCAGACGTATGCTTGAAGCTACACTTAAAATTAAATGAAAACTTATCTTTCAAATAATTTAAATAATAACATTTTGCCAAGCCTTAATCACTTGTGGTGTGCAATACTTTAATTTTGGTGGCACACTAAACAAAAATTATTTTTTGAAAATTAAAGCATGCCACTCATACATTTACATAATAGTTTTCCAATACTTGTTAAAACTGTATGGAACATAGTTTACAGAATTTTCAGAAATGGACAAGTGCATTGTATTGGCATTTAAAAATTGTGAAGTTATAAATTTCGTTAATTTAAATAAATTACATTTACAATTACTAGTTGTGGTTACATTCATAATATAAGACACTTTATTTACCATTCTGTATTAGTTTCATTGCAATGTATCTAAGAAATTAATCTTATTGACATTTTGATTGCCTGCAATAGCTATATTCACAATGTCTAGAAATTAATAAAGGGTTGATAACGTGTGTTCACTTGAAAAGTCAATCTAGGTTACTTTGAAATTTTGATAGAATAAGACACATATATTAGTATGTGTTTGTTGTTCGGTAAACGTAAATCCAAATGACCTTTGATAATGTCAATCACATTTGTTATTTATTTGTATGTATGAAACTGTCAAAATATACGACTTCGTAGGTTAAGTAGGATATTTTAGTTTACGACATACTTCAAAATGTTCTCGGTAAATCGCATGCTACTAGATTGACTTTTCAAATGAACACCCATTAGTTGTTCCTGGTTGTAACAGTGTTTTAACTTAATAGTAGTAGTTTCTGATCCATCGCCAGAAACTCTCAGTACTATATTGCCATAATTAACCAATATGTTTACCACTACCCTCTCTTCTGTTCATTTTCATGATATTGATACTAGTTTCCTTTTTTAATTATTCTTCCATTTGTACCCACATTCCACCTATAACATTTAAAACAATTGGTGTTTTATTACTAATCTGTATATCAAGCAATAACATACTCTATTGCATTCTTAGTTAGAAAGAAAAATTATAACTTTCAAAAAAGATTGCTACAAACATTTCTTGATAAAAAAACTTACTCGCTGCACTGCGGGAAGGCCCTTCAAAATTAGTCACTGCATTATTAACTTTAACAGTATGTATAAATAATTTTGGAATAGCACCTAGGCATGTTATTATTTGTACACTGATTATCTTCAGTAAAATGTCTGCGGGATATCCTTCATAGTTCACAATTTTTTCCTCAACTCAGATTTGTACATATTTATTCCAAGCACCTGTAAAACACAGTTAATAAGATGTAAGAAGTTAATATTGACACAATATAGTGTGTAACTCATAATTTTTATATTTAATTAATAAACGTAATTATTACTCTGTTAACGCATATATTATACTTACTAATAATCGCAAATCACAAAAACGCAACACTATTATCTAAATTAATAATTTAAATATAAAAATTTATTGCAACACAAACTTTTTTTGGAATTTTTTGTATTTTAAATAAAAAAAAACATGGCATCCATCTGACAAAATCGAAAGATTGGCGAATATGGCATTTTGCAAAAGTTTATCTTCTCTCGCGCCACCTATACTTAATAAATTCAGTAAATTCGCCACCTGTGTTTTGTTCGGGAACTTGATCTTCTATCTCTTTTCCGATTTCATTTGCTTCCATATAAGAAATAAATACCCCAGATGTCAACTATGGAAAATCCAGCATTTTCACTGGTTCATAATTTTAGGATGATATAGTCAAGAGTTATTCTACAAATACTTATTTTACTTGCATGCATTTTTTATAATACCAGATTTCAATTTATTCGTTGAATAAATTTATTCGTTGAATAAATTTATTCGTCAAGTTGTTATTCAGATATATATTCCTGTTTATAATACCTGCCCTATGTCAACAGTATAAGTTTAAAAATACAGTGAAACTTCATGTCAATAGGAAACTGCAGATCGGGACGGAGAAGGATGGGCCAACAGAACGATGACCTGGTACACTAGTGGAGTGCACCTCGAAATTGGCATCTCTAAATATTACGGCTGTATATATGTTTCACCTTATCTTAGAATAAATTCACATGAAATGTAATGTTTAATAATACATTTTTTTAATTATTAAAAAGTGCTACAAAGTAAGCTTACATTACAGCACTTGAAAATGTTAAATAAATCAAAAAACGTTATGGAAAATATAACTTTTAATAGATATTTTTTTAATGAATAATAACAGATTAATAAAATTGGCGTTACAAACATTCTGTCGGTAACATATGCTGTCTTTGTAAATACTTAATGGATATCTGTTATCGCAAAAAATAGTGTTATTGCTAAAGCAGATAGTGTTAACAAGATTCAGGTTTTGCTAGAATCAAATAAATTTTTGGTACAGATCCATTGAGTTTTTACAAATATTACTTTAATTATACCAGTACTATACGAAAGGTTACTCTCTGTATATAAGAACATTTATTCCTCATAACAAATACCTGAAGAAATTGTTGAAACATGTCTGATGCTGTGAATATCTAACCAATCTTATTCACTTTGTGCATCTGTATATTAAAAAAGCTGCTTAAAAAGGTAAGTGCTTATTTACATTTATTACCTGTTTAACCTCTTCCACTATTTCAAAGTACACGCTACTGACCGTACGTTCGCAATGCTAATTCTAATTATTAAGACCGAAACCACAGTACAAATCTAATCTATAGGATCACTTCTTGCCAGCACTTTTGATCTTTTGAAATAAAACCATAATACGAGCGCGTTCTCTCGCTCTTTTAAATATGTGCCACAGTCGTTCAGCCAACTCAGTTTGTGTGGCAAAATCAAACAGTCTGATATCCATTATGCTTACTATAGCACATGACGATTAAGTTTATGCTGTGCCAAAAGTCCACAAAAATTCACAACTAGAATAGCAGTTGAATAAAAATTATAATATAAGAAGAGTGTGATTTATAAATGCAATAATTTATTTTAATTCAAAAATCTACAATATTTTTTAAATTTCTTTTAAGAAAAAAATCATGTTTTGATTTTACAATTGATTTTGGTTTTGTTTTGAAAAATGAAGTTATTGCTGTATTATTGACTGGTGTTTTAGGCTCTTCTAAATCATTTTCTCTTTCAACATGATATGCCAAACTTTCAAGGGCTGTTTGTGCTGTTGACCAACTAAACCGTACTAATAAAGGATAACCGAAGACAGAATCACAGTTATTGGCCAAGAATTTTTTTGTTACAGGATCTATAAATAGAAAATAACATTACTAGAGTGTTAAGCATGTGGCATAAAGGCAAAAGCAATGTAATTTTTTCTAATTTGTTATTAGATGTTTATTGATATTAGTACCCACATAATAGCTCTTGATTAGAATTGACTAGAAAAACTAAAAATTTAATAAAAAAATATCAATACAGTAAAAGAAATCATAAAGCTATACTGCACCTGAACAAAGTACAAAGGAAAATTAGGACAGTTTTGTAATACTTCTAAAATACTTTTAAAGTATTTTTCACGATAATTTATTCATTTATCCATTCTTCAAAAATAGATATTCGTTCATCTTTTTTCATCATAGTAATTAAGCTGTTTTTGATGACCTGTTATTAAGTTGCTAACACAGTATGATTCTTAATTTTCAATTTACTTTGGTACATTTATCAGTTAACGAAATATTTAAAGAAATCAAACTTTAATATAGTCATGAAGAATTTTATATCTTGGATATTCAAAATTTTCTCAAATATATCATTATTTTTGTCAATGATAGATAAAGAGGGAACTCAGTACAAGAAGCACTTTTAGGCTTAAATTACCGTTCCATAATTTTTCACAGCATTGACATAGTACAGATATATTTTCCTTTATGTATAAATTAATATTAAATTTAGGAGCAACATTATAGCAACAGTCTTTGATACTTATTTTTTGATCATGATATAACTTGTTACTATCCCATTTAACCTTTAGCACTAAGACTCATACTTTTGGCATTGACAAAAGTTGGACTTATTTTTTAAAACTAGTTAACACTTTAAGATATTGAGCTATTGTATTATTTTATATAACTATTGTAATAATATCTGTATATTTTTATATATGCAAACCTCCTGGGTATCCGCTGCCAAAATTTTCTAGTGAAGAATCAAGGTCTTCTTGAAATTTCCAAACTGACAAGGCATGGTCTCTAACAACTTTTGCACATATACTCGCAGCAGAAACAATTGAATATTTTGAATCAGCTTTTTTTTCAACTGTTATCTTATAACTAGGAAATAATTTACTCAAATATTCTTGATATTTTTCAGGTGGTCCAACAGTATCAACATAAACCTGGTCAATATTAACACCAGCATCTTTAGCATTTTGTATCAAGCCAATTGCCGAGTCCATTGATACTTGATTCAAGGAATATTTTGTTCTACGAAGCATACTATTGCATATTGTATTAGGTGATATTATTTCAATACCCCATCCCATTAGATTTGAAGAATTACAAATTTTTTCAAATAATTTATCACGTATTTTTTCAGTAAGAGCTTTCGAATCTTGACAATCCAATTCCAGTAATTGTGCCATTTCGTTAATAGGACAGAATGCCGTGCCATATACCATAGGGCCTAAAATTACTGTAGTTTTTAAAAAGCTATTGGGTATTTAAAAAAGAAAGTAACCTAAAACAGGTCCTCGTCCTGCTTCGTCTATTCCTAATACACAAGGAAAGTCCTTACATTTTTGGGGTATATCAGAAAAATACGAAGTATTCTGTGAATTATCTTGTTCATTTAAAAAATTGTTTAGAGATTCTAAATTTGTAATAGACATATTAGTAATATTACTTGTCTTCATTGATTTTTTAGACTTTGCTTTGGCGCTTTAAACTTCTTAATATAGAATAATACGCATGCGTTAACTTTGCCTTAATTGTTAAATATTTTAGAGGCAATTATTTAATATTTTATATTATTGTATCCTTACATTATTTTCTCACAACTTGAAATTATGTATTGTTTTAGTTAAGTCAACAACTATAAATTAATGTTTTTAGTAGCTTTCTATATTTTCTTTATTAAAATCACAATATTTTATTTCAGTGAGATGTAATTATTAAAACTATTTAGCTAAGCTTTATGAATAATATTTTATGTAAGTAGAAGTACATAAAATAATATGGAGCATTAGTAGTTATTTTCGTTAACGAAGACTAGTTATTAATTTCTTAATCGAATTAAAAACCTAATAGTAAAATTGACCTTTGGATAGTTTGTACGCTAAGATTATAGCAATGAAAAATTCCAAAGAGATAGTATCACTTCACGTTAATAATTGAGACAGCGTTTAGCCCCATCTAGAATTCATATCTTCGAACTAAAATAGACCTGACCTACCTTAACCCATATTTTTAATTTTTTGTATAAGAATTTACTAAGTTTTTATTCTTCTTATTATAGTTATAAAAATAAAATGATAAATAAATCTGGTTAGATTAAATATTGCATTTTAATTTTATACCTATAATAAGAAGAATAAAAATTAGTGTTAAATATATGTAGATCAAAAAGTAATAGATAATGAATTTCTTGTTTTATGTATAGATGGGCGATAAATAAAAAACAAACAGCTATATTTTTTACTCATTGGTTGTATTTTAAAAGTCCAGCATACGACAAAAAAATTCATACATTAAACTTATATTAGTAAAAGCATTACAAATGATAAATGATATACGAAATGTGAATTTACTAGACTATACAAAAATGATAAAGAAAAAAATACCTAGTCGTAAAAAAATATCTTTACCTGTCAATTATACTTTCCTTCTTAATATTGGAGCAAGGGGTTTCTCATACTGTTCCAACTATACCTATTAGTAGAACAAATAACTGCATCCTTTGAAATATCTTCTGTGGCATATTTTGATGTACATTATGCATATCATCTAATATCAGATTTGTTGGTTTATAGGCAGCGGGCACGTCAACTGATTCTAAATTACAGAAAACAGCATATATTAATAGATCAGTTAAATATGTTGATAGTAAATAAAGTGTTGGTATGGCCTTTGATATTAGTTCTTTCTTGTTAAATATTGTGCCTCAAAATACTTTCTACAAATAGTAAGTGAATATTGTCTATTCTAAATGAACATATTCTTGTGGCATTAATCAACTGTTGAAACCTGCATGATGTTGCTTTTGGAAATTCATGAAGTATAGACCCTTCTTGTATACAATTTGCTACGTAACACCATGTCATGTTGAATAATTTTAAAAATATAAAATTTATATATTATATATAACGTGTGTATAAATTGTCGCAAAAGCTACACGCAGCGACATTCTTCGTTTGGTTCTGAATAAAAAATCTTAATGTTAAAATGTCATGGTATCATGCTTCGTTTGTTTTCACGGGGTTCTTGAAGTTCAGACTTTTAGTGCGTAACTAACCTGTGCTCTTCGATATCTGTTAATAGAGATAGATGCAATTTAGTTTAAAGAAAAAAATTTTACTAGTATTATTTCGTAAACGTTTTCTTTTTGATTTAAAAGCTTGTTTTTAACATTTATTCATTAACGTACTTCCACGGAAAACACATTTGGCAAAGTTTTAGAACAATAAGTTTGTATTTCAAAGTGAGTTCAATCAAAATCATTACTGTCAATTTTTGACATTTACGAATTTACGAAGCATGATACGACATTTTAACATTAAGATTTTTTATTCAGAACCGAACGAAGAATGTCGCTACGTGTAGTTTTTGCGACAATTTATACACACCTTGTATATGCATATAACTATTTGTTTACTATTTAATAATATTTACATAGACTGCGCATTAAGTAATATAAAAAATAGTAATAATCGTTTGGTTACCTTAAAATTGGATCAATTCTTCAACTTTGGCCAAAGTCAACCACGTTTTCACTTTATCTACGAAGTTTACTTTTCTAACTAAGTTAACTGCTTCGTGTATAAAATAAAACTAAAAAAAGAAACGACCAGTTATGGCCAAGACAGGTAATTTACCAGCAAGTTTCTGTATCTAGTGCCATCTTGAAGTCATATCCTAACATTAAAACACTATCTCAATACTTCCCATTTAACATTATAATCCATGGATTATAGATACTAAGATACCATTAGCAATTCCTAATAATATATATCTACTGGCTCTGAATTGAGACAGCGTTGAGCCCCATCTCGAATCCATGTCCTCGAACTAAAATAGAACTAACTTGGTCACCTCAACTTTTGTTTTGAATTTTTTGTATAAGAATTTACTAACTTTTTATTCTTTGTGTTATAAGTTATAAGTATAAAAATAAAATGATAAATAAATTTGGTTCCATTAAATATTGCATTTTATTTTTATACTTATAAAACAAAGAATAAAAACTAATGATAAATATATGTAGATTATAAAGTAATATATAATTAATTTCTTTTTTTATATATACATGGGGGATAAATAAAAAAACAGCTATATTTTTTACACATTGGTTGTATTTCAATAGCCCTACGACAAAAAATGTATACATTAAACTTATATTAGTAAAAGCATTACAAATGATATACAAAATGTGAATTTACTAGAGACTATACAAAATAATAGAGAAAAAAATACCTAATCGTAAAAAATATCTTTACCTGTCAATATAGTACTTCCTTCTTAATATTGGAGCAAGGGGTTTCTCATACTACTGTTACAACTATATTAGTAGAACAAATATTTGCTTCCTTTGAAATATCTTCTATCGCATAATTTGCTGTAGTCGGAACATTATGAATGTCATCTAATATCAGATTTGTTGGTTTATAGCTCTGGTTTATAGCACAAGATGCGCGCTTGGATAGAAATTATGGTTCCTAAAATCTTGTAGATCCTGTTAAAAACCAACTCGTATCGATATATCTATATCTAGCGACTTTAGAAATTCAGAAATGTGTATGTTACGTGCCTTAATTCCAAATTATGTTGGGTTGGGTTGGTTAGTATTTTCCTAGGAAAATTAGCGTCATATTCACATTTTTGAAGGTACCACCTGCTAAACTGTAATCGTCGGAGATTGTCATTATCACTTAAACCTTGTACAATTGTTGGTTTGTAAGGGTGATACTTGTTTTTCGTCAAGGTTCTGTGAACAGTAGATTTTGAAATCCCTGTTTCTCGTATCACACGACGAACTGATGTGCTGGGATTGTTCCTAACGTTCTGCAAAATATTATTTAGACGTGTATCAGCATCATTAACTTCATAGTTAGCTCGTTTTTGTTCGAAGCTTCCAAAGTTTTTTAATTTGCTAACTAGTCTTCTAACAATTGTCCTGTGTGGCTGTTGTCTTTCTGGAAAACGCTCTGCATAACTCGTGCACGCATTTTTAGTGTTTCTATTTGCTTTGAAATACACTTCCAACATATCAACTTTTTTTTCGTTTGAATATGTATGTGCCATTATCAATACTTATAAATCTTAATACTTGACAATAATTACTTATCACTAACTACAAGCAGTTTTAATTAACTTATCTCTGCAGCACTAATTGTACTTTGACAGGTTACCGTTTTGTTTCATTGTCAGAATACATTTGTCATTGACGTTTGACGGAACATAATGTCTTTGCTAGTGATACACGCTCAGAGGTTAGAATTATCTGACATTTGATGTAAAACCAAATACAAATCTTCCCACTACTTTTAATCCTGCGCGAACTTACCCCTCCTCGCGCCAACTTAATTGGCGTTTGCTATACTTAGAATATCTTTTCACTTTTATTTGACATTGGTGTTTAATTTTTCAGCCTACTAAATTCATATTAAAGATTAATTTACGTTTTTATTAATATTTTCCTTATAAATAAAAATTTTTCAGGCATGTTATACATCGTTGAAAAGCACATTTTGAGGACTACCTAACAAACCCAAAACAGTTAAAACAGTTAAATAAAAATTTTTCAGGCATGTTATACATCGTTGAAAAGCACATTTTGAGGACTACCTAACAAACCCAAAATCCAATATGGCCGCCATATGAAAAACAAAAGATAGTGGTAATAACTTAAAAACAAATGACAATCGGGGGTTTCTGTTTGTATCAAATAATTTGTTTTAAAAAAGTGTCTCAACAATGTAAAACTTTAAAAGAGGTCAGACTAAGCGTTATCGAGTTATTGAGGAATAACGAAATCGGCAAATTTTTGATTTTTCAAAATATTTTAAAAATTTAAAAAGTTAGATCAAATTTGAAATGAGATTTGCCGCGAAACATTCCCATTTAACAGTTGTTCTATATCTTCTAATAACCGAGATACCAATGGTGAGCATCGGAATTGGGACACACGGTATAGCGTTTAATTAATAATTTTAAATAATATGATTTTAAAAGTATTAATGTATAGTAAGTTGGTACTATACCAAACATTAGGCACTTGAAAGCAGTGTTGCGAGCCAACGTTAACGTTTCATCGGTAGATTAGTCGGCAAATTTCGGTAGGTTCCGTAAGAAATCGGTAGATTTTAAGTTTTCTAAGATGAGTACATAAATTTTCCATTTCTTGTTGACCCAAAACGTTTTTAACAATTGCAGTAGCTTTAAAGTTCTACTGCGGGTCAGCCTTCTTGCAATTTTCGAATCATGACACACTGCTGCAACAACTGGAATGAAATGATACATCATGGCTAGTGGTAAATTATGTTCTGCAGCAAATGCAGTTAAACGAATATATCCTGCATATTTTAAAGTTTAAATATATTTTGAATTATGTATATTTAGTAATAATATTAATTTACCTTTCTTAATATCATCTTCAAGTAATCTTGACTCAAGACACAAAGCTAGAGTTTGTTACGTTGCTGTACGTTTCTTTATTGTTTTATATGATTTTGATATATTGTGTTTAAATAAAGCGTTTTTGCCGCTAATAATATGAATATCTTTGTCACATGGTTTACATTTTCCACATCCTCGTCCTTTTCTACTTTTAGTCAACCATGATTTAATTAAATTCAGGTATGTTTTCCCATTCTTCCTTATAGAATTGAAAATATTTTTTCTTTTTAATTCTATTTGTATTAATACTTTCACGACCACTATTACTAGAGCCACTCATACTGACTTTATATTAAATTTTCTTTGCTAATTAAATCCACGTACACTCTAATAACTTAAAATGAAGCAATATATGAATTTATTTCCCTTTTATAGTGTCTCCTTTTATTGAGTAAATTACCTATTTGTAAATTTCTAACGGTAAAATTAGTTTTTTGTCGGCATGTTTACAGTTTTTCATAGAAAAAATTTCGAAAGTAAAATAAGTTAATACACTATCGATATTACCTCTACAACTACGGAACTCCATCGATATTAAAAAGAATTAGACTGTTCTCAATATTAATATTAAGCTCTGTTTATACTAAATACTAATATAAGACGCCTTTTTAAATTTTTATTCTGATATATGTATACACATTGTCGGTTCGCAATAAAAACTACACATTTAAACAATTTAGATGAATAGCTTGGCAGTTTTGATTTTTTCCGGTAGAATTGTATTGAAAATCGGTAGATCGGTAGAAATCATCTGAAATTTGTAGATCTACTGAAAAATCGGTAGGGCTGGCAACACTGCTTGAAACATATGTTTCATAGCGAAATATTTGAGTAACTCAGAATTACGTTTTCTTTAGTGTTAAATAATTGTAATTAATAAGAATTATATAGCAATTTTAATGTCGTTTTTTTATTGTTTCACAACAAATATGTCTTACACTTAACACTGACATCCCTGTAAATTCCGGTAATTGCCGGTAATGACTACGATAAATTTATGCTTCCAGGAAAGAACTTTGTTAATAACGCACATGTGTACATATAACCAGCGTTGCTAACGTTAGGAAAATTTCCTCATGTTAGGGGAAAACGATAATGTTAAAGGAAATTAGCTTGAAATCTAAGGAAATATATATTTGCTGCCAGTAAGAGTGATATTTTTGAAATAACGTATTTTATGTTAAATCATACGATTTATTTACGTGTGTTAGAAAATGTGTTATTTATGAGAGTTAGAAAAACACAATAAATTGTTCTTACAACTTATTCACTATCACCATCTTCAAAATATCTGCTCTTCTTCCAATGAATTATCGATCCAAGCGACTTGTTCATGACTGGAAGTAGTTCTGGAAGTCTTCGCGTGATAGCGTGTTCAACACTGCCTGGGATTCGGTTTGGATCTCCTCAATCGTCTCAAAACGGCGCGCCCCTTGAGTTTCAGTTTCAACTTCGGAAACAGGAAGAAGTCACGAAGCAAGAAGTTAAGGAGTAAGATCTCGGGAGTAGGAGGGGCGGGGTAGTACTCCCATATTCGTTGAGGCTAGAAACTGACGCACAACAGGTGACGTGTGGGTTGGTGCATTGTGGTGTGGGATCCACGAAATGTTGCGCTACTTGGCAGGTCGCTTGCGTCGAATGTTTTTTCCTAGACGCCGAAGAACATCGCAATAAGTTTATCCATTAATTGTTTCACCCAGAGTTTGATAGTTTTTCAAACCCGGTTTTAAAAAACCGATTTTAAAAATTTGTCACATTTGAAAACCGGGTTTTAAATTAAGAAAACCGGTTTAACCCATTTAGGACAACTATTAGACAAATCAAGGAAAACGCAAATTCTTTAAGGAATCAACTTTTATTTAGGTATTTATAAACATCCTTTAAAGTAAAAAAAAAGACAAACCATTGATTCTTATATTTTTTTTTGCGTTGCGTTAACGCAACAATGGGACTACATGCACAAAAAATATTACAATTATTAATTATGGTAGTCTTTGAAGCAGCGTGAATGAAATGGAACTCCTCATTTATTACACATAAATACGGTTGTACATTTGCATACTCTACAACGTCTCCTCCAATTTTCACGATTTCCTCTAATTAGGTAACGCACATGATCTAAACGTGCACTGGATGATAGAGACGCACTGGAACCACGTCCTCGAACAGATTGTGTCTTACATTTGTTAGCACTAATGAGGCTTCGTATAAGTTCAGACCTGAAATCCAGCTGCGAAATGGGTTTCTCTGTGTATACAAGTCCCAGTTTCCAAGCACTCACCACAGTAGAATCTAACATATTTATAAATAGCGGCCACCACCATTTTTTTCCACGAATATTTATTTGGTAATTTGCAACTGCTTTATCGTGTAGATCGACGCCCCATATATTTGATATATTTGGCAATCATATTTAGTTGTGGTATAGAGATGTCTTTTTT
Organism: Melolontha melolontha; assembly: GCA_935421215.2. Classification (NCBI taxonomy): domain Eukaryota; kingdom Metazoa; phylum Arthropoda; class Insecta; order Coleoptera; family Scarabaeidae; genus Melolontha; species Melolontha melolontha. Next base: position 4,961,154 of record OW285240.1, on the reverse strand, counting down.
TTCTCTACCGCTTCACAAACACATTAGGCAGTGCAGACTCACAATTGGTTGCTACTGTAACCATAGAATTGTCATTCCAACGGACCACGCTTATTTCATTTACGTGATCGTAACGAGAATCCATTGTACAACGAGGTTTTTTTCCTATAGACTTACAAGTCTCTAAAGGGAATTTCAGCATTCTGTTCTCACGTACAGTTCCAGTAGCAAAGTATCCTTGACGTTTCAGATGAACTAATAGCTTGTAGCTCGTAAAAAAGTTATCAAAGTATACCTTATGAGTCGACTTATTTTCTAATACATTCAAAAGATTGATGACCACTGTTTTACCTAAACCAAATTCTCTTTTGGCATTTTCACCAGTTTTTCTAGCATAAGGTATAAATTGATATAAATACCCATCGCTAGATGCCAGACACCACATTTTGAACCCGAAACGTACCGGCTTCCCTTTCAAAAACATTTTCGCTGAATGGCGACCGAAGTAGGGTACCATTTGCTCATCAATTGATAAGTGATGTCTAAAAACACCATACTTCAAGAAATTGCTGTTTAAGAGATCAATCAGCGGTCTTACTTTCGCAAATTTGTCTGCCTTGTCTAATTGATTGTTATCTGCAAGATGAACTTTCTGCTTTATGTCGAGAAATCTGTTTCGAGACATCGCATTTTTCACAAATTGAACACCTTTATGTTCATCAGATGACCAGTAAAGCTTTACCTGTGGAAGAGTGTGATACCCACTCAAAATCAATATTCCCAAAAAAATTTCTAGATCATTTTGATCTAAGGCGAATTGAGTACGGTTATTATCTCTCGCATATTTTATGGAGTTTGAAATAATAAGCTGGCCAACATTTTATCAAACATTTGGATAAAGAAATCAAGCACAGACTTTCCATGTAGCGCCTCAACAATATTCTGTACATTCCCTTCCTCATTTGACGTAGCATCTTCCTCGTAGTCAACGGGCGTTTTACACTAAATAATGTCTTCAATTCTTGCCTTTATGCTTGGTGTAGATAAAGCTGCCTCATGATGTATACCATCCTCTATCTCAATTTAGTTATTCGGATACACTATCTCAAAAGTTCCCGCTATATCTACATGCAAATTTTCTACTCCACCTATAACATTATCATCAATCCTCGTCCGTTATATTATCGACGTCGGGTGGTATATAACAAGCATAAATTTCCTCATTCAGATCAAGATCTTCAATTGCCTCAAGTTCTTTTAAAGTCAACGGTCTGGTAGGATCATCGCGATATTTCACGTGACTCTAAAATAATTTTATTATCAACATCAACGACCAACACATACTTCCGAAATTGTTGTACTTACCATTGTATAATATTTCTGTAATCCTCAAGATAACACTATTATGAACTCCAACTTCTTCAACTTCTCTATCCCACAGCGTAAATGAACTGAATAAACTCGCATCACACAACGGATACCCAATAAACTTCCCCCCGACGTGAAAAAGCATGTTCAGACAGGAATATTACTCATGACTACAATTACACCATTTGTCCCAATGTTGCGTTTTCGCAACGCTATGTTTTAAATCCGTTTGAGAAAAGTTTCCGGAAAAAAGGGGATTGATTTTTTTCCAAAATAATGTTACGTGGAGTATCTTTTATATGAAGCCTCTTAATGATAAATGAAAAAGTAAGCTGTATATTATTTAATTTAAACTTATATACACAAATTTTTTTCTTGAAAATTCCATAGTTTTATTTTATTTTTATTCAAAATTGAAAATGCGATTACCCGTTCCGAAAATGTTTATTAGGTTGTTTAAATATTTATTAACGCAATGTTACTGACAGTACATCCAAAATTATTACTTTTTAGTACGAAAAAAAAATTTTTTCTTGGTGTTGCGTTAACGCAACTAACGCAATAAATGGGTTAAAACAATTCAAATTATTTTGTAAACATTAAATTTTAACTTAGTTGATTTGCTATTCATTTTATGCAACGGGCTGCAGACACATTTTTTCAACGTTGCGACTTGCGTGTGCATTGTGCACTGCGCACGTGGAAAAGACTTAAGACTAACCGACTTATTTTATGTTAGTACATAATATGTACTACCATGTACTCAATGTATTACATATTTGCAATTCGTTACGAGTTACGACAGGTTCGTTTAATCTTGTAAAGTGAAAACTGGAAACAAAAATATAAAGTTGTTATAGTTGGTAAAAATAACGTAAATATTAAGTATGTTTCTAATTTCTATGTTTATATTTTCTATTTTACATTTTAAAAGTTTTATTTTATTATATAAATATCTTCTCTCAAAAATTAATGTAAAATAAAAAGTTCTGGTTTCTGTCTAATCGGATTTTAAATAAAACACAGGGTGTTAAAATAATCCATATTTTCTTTGGCAACGTTTCAACATAAATGATGTCTTTAACAAGCTTCGGAATTAGAAAAAGAAGATGCGTGTCAGATTTCTTTAAATTACATTAATATTAATAGTTAAAATAATAAAATTATAAAATAAACTTCAAAAATATTTATTTAATAACTTTAGAACTTACTGCAAGTGAGAATTAATGAATATTAAATCACATTCTTACATGTAAATGTCGACTTATATGATGCGTTCATAACTACAATCCGACAAACTAAGTTTGTACCAGTATGCAGAACACACCCTTTCGCGACAACGAACTTCCTGGTAATTAGGTTAATTAAGAATTAAGAAATACTGAAAAAAACGAGTCAATCAACGGGAGGAAACGTACAGACGGCGTTTCGTTCTGGTTGGAACTTTTCAATGCACGGCATTCCTCGAAGACGGACATTGCTTTTTCATTTCTATACTTTCTGTATATATAGTTAACATTTGGAACTTACTGCAAGTGAGAATTAATGAATATTAAATCACATTCTTACATGTAAATGTCGACTTATATGATGCGTTCATAACTACAATCCGACAAACTAAGTTTGTACCAGTATGCAGAACACACCCTTTCGCGACAACGAACTTCCTGGTAATTAGGTTAATTAAGAATTAAGAAATACTGTCGCGAAAGGATGTGTTCTGCATACTGGTACAAACTTAGTTTGTCGAATTGTAGTTATGAACGCATCATATAAGTCGACATTTACATGTAAGAATGTGATTTAATATTCATTAATTCTCACTTGCAGTAAGTTCCAAATGTTAACTATATATACAGAAAGTATGGAAATGAAAAAGCAATGTCCGCCTTCGAGGAATGCCGTGCATTGAAAAGTTCCAACCAGAACGAAACGCCGTCTGTACGTTTCCTCCCGTTGATTGACTTGTTTTTTTCAGTATTTCTTAATTCTTAATTAACCTAATTACAAGGAAGTTCGTTGTCGCGAAAGGGTGTGTTCTGCATACTGGTACAAACTTAGTTTGTCGGATTGTAGTTATGAACGCATCATATAAGTCGACATTTACATGTAAGAATGTGATTTAATATTCATTAATTCTCACTTGCAGTAAGTTCCAAATGTTAACTATATATACAGAAAGTATAGAAATGAAAAAGCAATGTCCGTCTTCGAGGAATGCCGTGCATTGAAAAGTTCCAACCAGAACGAAACGCCGTCTGTACGTTTCCTCCCGTTGATTGACTTGTTTTTTTCAGTATTTCTTAATTCTTAATTAACCTAATTACCAGGAAGTTCGTTGTCGCGAAAGGGTGTGTTCTGCATACTGGTACAAACTTTGTTTGTCGGATTGTAGTTATGAACGCATCATATAAGTCGACGTTTACATGTAAGAATGTGATTTAATATTCATTAATCCTCACTTGCAGTAAGTTCCAAATGTTAACTATATATACAGAAAGTATAGAAATGAAAAAGCAATGTCCGTCTTCGAGGAATGGCGTGCATTGAAAAGTTCCAACCAGAACGAAACGCCGTCTGTACGTTTCCTCCCGTTGATTGACTTGTTTTTTTCAGTATTTCTTAATTCTTAATTAACATAATTACCAGGAAGTTCGTTGTCGCGAAAGGGTGTGTTCTGCATACTGGTACAAACTTAGTTTGTCGGATTGTAGTTATGAACGCATCATATAAGTCGACATTTACATGTAAGAATGTGATTTAATATTCATTAATTCTCACTTGCAGTAAGTTCCAAATGTTAACTATATATACAGAAAGTATAGAAATGAAAAAGCAATGTCCGTCTTCGAGGAATGCCGTGCATTGAAAAGTTCCAACCAGAACGAAACGCCGTCTGTACGTTTCCTCCCGTTGATTGACTCGTTTTTTTCAGTATTTCTTAATTCTTAATTAACCTAATTACCAGGAAGTTCGTTGTCGCGAAAGGGTGTGTTCTGCATACTGGTACAAACTTAGTTTGTCGGATTGTAGTTATGAACGCATCATATAAGTCGACATTTACATGTAAGAATGTGATTTAATATTCATTAATTCTCACTTGCAGTAAGTTAAAAATGTTAACTATATATATAGAAAGTATAGAAATGAAAAAGCAATGTCCGTCTTCGAGGAATGCCGTGCATTGAAAAGTTCCAACCAGAACGAAACGCCGTCTGTACGTTTCCTCCCGTTGATTGACTTGTTTCTTTCAGTATTTCTTAATTCTTAATTAACCTAATTACCAGGAAGTTCGTTGTCGCGAAAGGGTGTGTTCTGCATACTGGTACAAACTTAGTTTGTCGGATTGTAGTTATGAACGCATCATATAAGTCGACATTTACATGTAAGAATGTGATTTAATATTCATTAATCCTCACTTGCAGTAAGTTCCAAATGTTAACTATATATACAGAAAGTATAGAAATGAAAAAGCAATGTCCGTCTTCGAGGAATGGCGTGCATTGAAAAGTTCCAACCAGAACGAAACGCCGTCTGTACGTTTCCTCCCGTTGATTGACTTGTTTTTTTCAGTATTTCTTAATTCTTAATTAACATAATTACCAGGAAGTTCGTTGTCGCGAAAGGGTGTGTTCTGCATACTGGTACAAACTTAGTTTGTCGGATTGTAGTTATGAACGCATCATATAAGTCGACATTTACATGTAAGAATGTGATTTAATATTCATTAATTCTCACTTGCAGTAAGTTCCAAATGTTAACTATATATACAGAAAGTATAGAAATGAAAAAGCAATGGCCGTCTTCGAGGAATGCCGTGCATTGAAAAGTTCCAACCAGAACGAAACGCCGTCTGTACGTTTCCTCCCGTTGATTGACTCGTTTTTTTCAGTATTTCTTAATTCTTAATTAACCTAATTACCAGGAAGTTCGTTGTCGCGAAAGGGTGTGTTCTGCATACTGGTACAAACTTAGTTTGTCGGATTGTAGTTATGAACGCATCATATAAGTCGACATTTACATGTAAGAATGTGATTTAATATTCATTAATTCTCACTTGCAGTAAGTTCCAAATGTTAACTATATATACAGAAAGTATAGAAATGAAAAAGCAATGTCCGTCTTCGAGGAATGCCGTGCATTGAAAAGTTCCAACCAGAACGAGACGCCGTCTGTACGTTTCCTCCCGTTGATTGACTTGTTTTTTTCAGTATTTCTTAATTCTTAATTAACCTAATTACCAGGAAGTTCGTTGTCGCGAAAGGGTGTGTTCTGCATACTGGTACAAACTTAGTTTGTCGGATTGTAGTTATGAACGCATCATATAAGTCGACATTTACATGTAAGAATGTGATTTAATATTCATTAATTCTCACTTGCAGTAAGTTCCAAATGTTAACTATATATACAGAAAGTATAGAAATGAAAAAGCAATGTCCGTCTTCGAGGAATGCCGTTTATTGAAAAGTTCCAACCAGAACGAAACGCCGTCTGTACGTTTCCTCCCGTTGATTGACTTGTTTTTTTCAGTATTTCTTAATTCTTAATTAACCTAATTACTAGGAAGTTCGTTGTCGCGAAAGGGTGTGTTCTGCATACTGGTACAAACTTAGTTTGTCGGATTGTAGTTATGAACGCATCATATAAGTCGACATTTACATGTAAGAATGTGATTTAATATTCATTAATTCTCACTTGCAGTAAGTTCCAAATGTTAACTATATATACAGAAAGTATAGAAATGAAAAAGCAATGTCCGTCTTCGAGGAATGCCGTGCATTGAAAAGTTCCAACCAGAACGAAACGCCGTCTGTACGTTTCCTCCCGTTGATTGACTTGTTTTTTTCAGTATTTCTTAATTCTTAATAACTTTAGTTTCATTTTTAGATAAAAATGAATAAGTCGGAAGCTTGGGATAGTTTCAGAAAGTTAGGGATAGACAAGGCAATCTGCAATCACTGTAATAAAATGTTGAGCTGCAAAGGATCATCCACGAGCAATCTACATAATCATTTGAAAGCAGTTCATAAAATAATTATCGCAAAGAAATCAGAAACGATCGGCGAATTTGTCTGACGATTACAAACAATGAGTTTCACAAATTAGAAAAATTTGTAAGTTCCTTAGAAAATCTCCAGTAACAAACACCATTCTTCAAAATTATATCAAATAAGAAAAAGGAAAGGAATTAAATTTAATTCTTGACTACAAAACAAGGTGGAATTGAAAAGAGGACATGATTGGAAGATTTCTGGCAGTAAAAGAATGTGTTGTTTTAGCATTGAATGATATTGGTTCTTCTTATATGGGGAATGAAGCTCATTATCCTAAACTTTTGGAACTTCATAAAGTCTTGGCACCGATTCGTTTAGCAGCTGAAGGCTTAGAGCGACGAGATGCCAATTTATTAACAAGTGAAGGAATATTTGAATTTCTGTTAAATGAACTAAAAAATTTAAACACTGAAATAAGTTTGAAATTATTATATGCTTTAGAAGAACGAATTAAAGAAAGAAGACAAGTAGAATTAGTAATTCTTTCTTCTAGTGAGCGAGTATTGTAACTTTTAGGCAATATTGTGTCCAAATAAGAACAAGCCTTAGTGGATATTTTATGTTTTTTAAAATCCTATTTTCTTAGGAGAAAATTATTTAAATAAATATAAATATTATTTGAAATTATTGTTTGAGTTTTCTTTATTTTGTGTAAGTAATGTGTAATCCTTAATTTTTTTTATATTTTGACTTTGATATTTTTTGTAAATCTGGAATTCGAAAACTGTTTCCTCAAAAAGTAGGTTTTGGTATAAACCCTAAAGTTTCACCCAGTGAGATACATTTTTTGTGCAGGATGCAATCAGCGTCAAAGAAGCAAATCAACATCGAGTTGATGTTGCTACGAACCTGCCGTGGTTTTTACGGTCGTGGTGACGATAGAGTCTTCGATTGTGATGACTGCCGCTTTCTTTCGGGATCATACCCGTGCATGATTCGTCACTAGTAATAATTATGGTACTGAACTTCGCATCGCTTTTGGCAGTTTCTTTCAGTTCTGTGCGTACATGAACACGGTCCGCTTTTGTTCAATGCTGAGTAACCTTGGTATAAACTTCGCAGCAATAAGCCTCATGTAGAGTTCGCCGGACAGAATATGCTGACAAACGCCGTACGACAAACCGATAATGTTACGAATGTCATGGATTGCTCTCCTTCGGTCTTGCAATAAAAAAATTATAACCAATTCTTTAAGTCTTCTTCAAATGTATGTACTCCTTTTCTAATATTTGGAGGCATTAACTTACATTTTATTTAGTTCAGTAAAACATCACAGTTATCAATAATATCAGGAAAAACAAAGGAATTAGATTTGCTTTTGTATAGTCTCATACAATTTACAGATATTTTCCTTTTTCCAGTTTTTGTTATCTGAGCAACCAAATTTTTGGATGTTTTATTTTTTGAAGATTTATTGTAGATGAAGCTTAGAACAAAAAAATCATCATTGGAAAGTTCTGGCAAATTTGGCACTTCGATTATGGTATGATTATTTGATTCACCGATATGGTCAAAATCAATTAATTCTTCATCAAATTCCATCTAGACATCTTGATGTTCACTTTCAATTATATTACATTTATCACTGTTTGATGGGGCTTCTTTTTGAGGTCTACCTGGCTTTTTAGACTGACATGGAACAGCATTTTCTTCTGGTAAACCTTCAGGTCGAATACTAGTGCCTTCTGGAATGTTAATCTTTCTTTTCTTTTAATTTTGGGCATTCAACAACTCTAACCAGATTTCCTATTATATTTACTACCATTCAAAGCTGCAACACTTTTAGTGATAGATGACTGCCAAGATTATCATCCATAATAGCATTTTTTCCATCTAATCTTCGAAAATACGGAATCGCAATTTTCTGGAACCAATCTTCAAATGTTATGGCATGAAACCACCCAGACTCACTTCGATTAAAATAACACCCTTCTGGACCTCCTTGTAACCATTCGAGATACAATTTTTTTGCCTTATAGACAATATAGGGCGGTAGAAAAGTGCCTGCACCGGAGATAGAAAACATCACAGACACCGATCATTTAGATGTATAAATAATGCGATGAGCGTGTTTGGATCCTCTTCTTGCCAATATTCTTATTTCTCCAGGGTCGTTTGTAAAATTTGTTTCATAGTTGACAATATTTTCAGGTTGAATATTTTCTAATGTTCTGGATAAATTGTCAAAATATTCTGAAACTACCTCTGGTCCCATTTTCGCTCTGACTCGTATGATGTTTCTGAGTTCCTACAGTTAAGTTCCGGATTTCTGTTCATGAAGTTTATACACCATTCATTGCCGGGTAAATTATTTTTAAACACTGTTTGCATACCTTTTCGATTCAAATATTATTTAACATCAATTTTAAGTTCATTTGTAGCGAACGGGTAGTCGAATTTAGCAGCAGTTGTTATGGCTACAACAATTTTATTTTCTTCAGCTTTATTTAGTACAGGTTGTCTCCCCAAGATGTCTGAATTGAGTCCTTTATATCGGCAAAAAGTTGTGGCTTTTGGAATTTCAACTCCTTCTAGGGCTTTTTCTAAATTATTCAAGGAATAGTTTGTTCGATACTCGGTCCCAGGCACATGAACATGCGTCCGCGGCATCGTTTCATGTAACCCTGAAAATGGTGTTTTTTTAATGAACTTACTCAATTTTAGAAAGTGTAAGCATTTTGAAATTTAAACGACGTCCATTTTATTGTTGAAGTTAGCAAGCAATATTTTTGTCATTACACTTAATCAAAATATTTAATTATTTCAGAGCTGTGTATGAGACAACTTCATTGATTCAAAATCCACTTTTTTGCACTCAGTCGCCATTTTTTTTACAACTTACTTGATAATTAAATTAGTTTTTAAAATACGTGGTGCCCATCGGCGGTTAGTTGTGTACACACTAGTTATTTTTTTGACCCGGTTTTAGTGATTTTGAGCGAGCTGTAGCGGTTTATTTAAAATAAGTACACATCGTTCCATATAACCACTGCCGTTCCATATATACCCAAACGACGGTACTGTTTGCCAGACTGACTTAGTATAGACCATCTAGCTCTATAGAGCTGCACTACCACCCCTTTGTGCACCACATTCAAAGTCCGGGAATTTCTGGATAGCACCTCGTAATTGTTTTATTTAATAAAATTCACGTTAATATTAATTTCGTTATGCTATTAATACTTGTGGCCAAGACTGTAGATTTCGAATATTTAAAGTTGGCCAACGTAAAGGTAAGCAATTTACCAAAGCGTGAATGATTTTTAATGAATTGTTCTCTTCCCACTTAGTTTACGGTCAATAAATAATTACTCCATCTAAAAGGGCAACTCTGTTTCGCCAGAATGGATGATCGAATTCAATTTTAAATTATTAAGATGAAATTTAAATCGAATTCTTTGTTAATGGTAATATCTGCGAAGCTTACGTATTTAACTTTTTCTGTTTCGGTTTCATTGCCCTCGTGTCCCTTTTTTTTGTTATGCACCTTTTTATAACCCTCCATTTTGGGTCGTTAAAAATTTATTACCCACCATCCCCAGGAAATGTAATTTGATTATTCAGCTTTGCGTTGTTACATGCCTCTGTATTCCGTTTAATTTAATTTTAATTTTAGTTATATTATTCGAAAAAGGTGCGAAATAAAATGAAAATATCATTAATAAAATTTACTTGGTCTGTAGTATAATTTAAACAAGGTTTACATAAAGTGTGATTGCAAATGATTGTTTTCACTGTATTCAGGCATACATGTAGGTATACAAAAAGGTTTTGTTTAAGTATGACAATACGTTAAGCACGTATAAAGCGTTTGTACAATATAGCTGAACATAGCTGTAGAACATAGCTGTTCGAACGATAGGTAGCCCTCCGGACAAAGTATCTTTCGCCCGTAAGATGTCAATTATTAAATAGTTGTCTTCTTATAGGACGGAACTTGCTTGATCTATGCGGGCTATTTCAGTAAATTTAAATACAGATACAAACCAGTTGTTTATAATAGGTTTGTATTAATTTGTATACATTGCTTCACTAGCTTAACTGAGGACGCCTATATGGCAGAAACATATGTATTAAGCAGAAGTAAATGCTGAAAATACGAGGTGTATTGTCCATGTGCATAGTTACAGATATGTAAATTATTTACATGTTTGTTTCATATTGTACAAACGCTTTATACGTGCTTAACGTATTGTCATACTTAAACAAAACCTTTTTGTATATTTACCGCCATCTGGCAGGTTGTTAATGGACTATATCTACATACGTATTTTATCGTTTCCCGTAGCAGCATAGCTGTTCGAACGATAGGTAGCCCTCCGGACAAATTATCTTTCGCCCGTAAGATGTCAATTATTAAATAGTTGTCTTCTTATAGGACGGAACTTGCTTGATCTATGCGGGCTATTTCAGTAAATTTAAATACAGATACAAACCAGTTGTTTATAACAGGTTTGTATTAATTTGTATACATTGCTTCACTAGCTTAACTGAGGACGCCTATATTGCAGAAACATATGTATTAAGCAGAAGTAAATGCTGAAAATACGAGGTGTATTGTCCATGTGCATAGTTACAGATATGTAAATTATTTACATGTTTGTTTCATATTATACATGTAGGGTTTATTATTTCATAGAAAATTATTTGTATACGTTTATAATTAGATAATAAGATTATTATTTAGTACGGTCCTGTATGAAATATTAGGGTGGTGTAAAAGCTTTTTCGTTTTTGTGCATGGTAGACTCTGATATCGATAGATTGCCCATAACAATTCCAATGTTTTACAAGCCATATGTCAAACTGACAAGTATTGTGCGATGTGTAATTGCTAACTAGATTTCATCCATTCTATTCATTTTTATTATTTTGATTATTTATATTTATTATATTATTATATATTTATTATTTATTATTAAATTGGGTAGTACGGCGTTGATGCTGTTCATATACTGCGTGACGTAAAAAATCGAAATAGACAAACTGATGTTTAAGAGCAATTTAGTTAAGGGGGACCCTCAATTGTAGGTCAAGAAGTTCTTAGTGAAAGTGTTATGTACGCGGCAATTATCGCAAGAGTTTGAACCTTCCCAATGGATTATAGGTTATCTTTGAAAGTTAAGGAAGGCAAATACACGATACAGAGAGGTACCCCATGATTTAATGGGGGAACAAATCAGGTGAGGCTGCCCTGCGTAGCCTGGTGGGGGGCTCGAAAGGAGCTTACATCAGAAAGATATTGCACTTGCAGTTTTCTTAGACATAGAGGGGGCTTTTGATAGCACCTCGACGCCTTCCATTATTCGATCTTCAAGAGACCAAAAAATAAAGAGTGTCACGCAATTGGGTATATAACAAGCTGCATAGCAGAGTAGTTCATGCCCAATTGCAAAAAACCGGCACTGGTTACTGTGCCAATGAAATGGGGTGCCAGGACATGAGGGAATTAAAGTCGACGAACTGGCCAAGGAAGGTAGTAATAGGAACTTCATAGGATCAGAACCTGTATGTGGAATCGCTAAGGATTATAAAAAGAAATGGGGGCTAACGGAAGGTCAAGTCCATACTAAAACACTACTAAGAGATTTGGACGCTAGGTTTTCAATCAACCTAATTCGTAGTAACAAATAAGAAATTAAAATTATTGCCGGCTTAATAACCGGGCATTGTCTTTTAAGCAAGCATCTGTACAGCATGGGCTTGGTTAGCGAGTCCAGGTGTATGAGATGTGAAAAACAGGAGGAAACTAGCCTTCCTGTAATATGCACTTGTGAGGAACCGAAAGAATTCAGACAGAAACATTTCGGAAGAGATCTATTGGATCCAAGAGGGTACTCAAACTTCCCCTGAGGAGGATAGTGGCCTTTATCGAGGACACAAGACTAACAGAGGGGAACTGAGAGATCTATTGGGGGTGGTACAAAAAGCACTGCACTCAAGTGCCTGGACGTCCTGGCGTCCAACCTACACTTACACCCCGACGCATTTTTGACGTTACTTTATCATGACATGAAGATATTCCATTTCTGAGCTTCAGCTCGCCTATTGTCATTCGCAATTTTTGTTGGGTTTAATGTTTTTCTGGATCGCCGATTTTTCAAGTTTTATAAAATACCTTTTATTTTTCATTTATAATATAAGAGTAATAATAAATATTTTTTTTGGAAAATGTTTGCTTCGTTTTATAAGGGTGAGCACGTTAGTGCGTACCGTAATATACTTGACATAACGAAAAGTTTCTATCTTCCTGGGTCTCAGCAACTAATTAAGCTTTCTTGATGCGGTAATTTTTAAGTAATCCTCATATACTGAGTGTTCTTGAAATATAAAGGCAACGTATGAAAAATGGAAAGATGTAATTATATAGAATATAAAACCAAAATATTTTCTCAAAATTCCCTCACATAAGTAAGAAAAAAAATGCCAAAGATATTTAAAATTCTTTTGTTGCACCACTGCGATCGATTAAAGTTTACCGACAATAACAAAAAGAATAGTTTTGTTATTGTCCATCTCATTCATATCGTTACGTATGTAAACATAAGCATTGTATGAGATACTTATTATTTATACATATTCTGAATATTTTGAATTCATAGGAGTTACGTAATACAATTTTCGGGGTGTTCTTAATTTCAGGGTTCGCGTCGTAATTGACTCAATTTTTTGACAATATTTTAGATTTGCGTTCTATATAATTTTACTATATATTGTCTCTTTATTTCAAGGACATCCTGTATACATTATAGCTGCCGTCTCTAACGTCTTTTCACGAAAACGCACTAGTGCTTCGCTAGGCTACCTCCCATGGTATAGCTGACATAGGACCCCCAAGCTTTGCAACCTTCTAAATCAGTCAATTTTGAAGCTAGATCATCGCGGGTAGTACCAATCAATTCCTTTTGGTGAAATACATTTAGGCATGCCTTGACTATGGATAATTACAAATCCATAGAAAAGATGTTTAAACAAAAAGTGTAGAAATGGACCTCTGCCTTCCGAATTTATTTCAGGGAAATGGATATTGCTCGAAGGTGGTATGATTTTCAGAATCTCCATGGTCGATAGCGTTGAGCATATTTTTTTCGTATCGAAAAATCATGTTGTAAAGAGATATCTGCAAATATATGCGAATTTGGAAGATAAAGTTCACCGGAATGAAGAATCTTGGCTATTTTAAATAAATGGCTGAAAATTTGTGAGAGCAATCTACGTTATGTGCTTTTTTCCTTTTTAAAGGAAACTACCTCTCAAAAAATATCAAATGTGGGGGTCTAGTGGTTATCACATTTGGCTGTGGATTACATGATCCGAGGTCAGGTTCAGTGAGTGGCAATATTTTATTATTTTTCGTTTTCATGTTTTATTATGTAAAGTGACTCAGAGACTTCAACATAGAATTTTTTTAAATTTTATTTTACCCTCCAACTAAATTTTTGTTTGATAAAAGTTAGTTAATCAGTTTATTTTATTAATCAAATAATATTATCAATTTATTTGAAACTTGGAAAAACCTATAAATTAAATTCAAGAATAACTTTTGTGTTTACACTTGTCTGCATGAATTTGAGATAGCTTCGAAACTAGTAACATTTCCTTGTTAAAGTGCATTATATTCTCGAAAAAGTTGTAGCCTAGTACATTGCAAAATGCTCGGATGGAACAGAAGAAAGGTAAATATGCTTTTTGTGTTAAGAGTCTTTAAGAAAATAAGAGTGGTGTTCAAGAAGGTGTCAAGATGGTAAAAGTTGTGGATTCCATACTACAAAAATTTTCAAAAAATTTTATAAGTGATACCAAAAAGTATATTCTATTCTTTTTTTTTGGCATCATTTATAAGGTTCTTGGAACCTGAAATCAACAACTTTTAACAGCTTGACACCTTCTTTTCCGCTATTCTTATTTGCTTAAAGAGTCAAACGCATATATTATTTATAGTATATACCGTGTGTCCCAATTTCGATGCTCACCATTGGTATCTCGGTTATTAGAAGATATAGAACAACGGTTAAATGGGGAATGTTTTGCAGAATTCAATACTCGCGGCAAATCTCATTTCAAATTTGACCTAACTTTTTAAATTTTTAAAATATTTTGAAAAATCTAAAATTTGCCGATTTCGTTATTCCTCAATAACTCGATAACGCTTAGTCTGACCTCTTTTAAAGTTTTACATTGTTCAGACACTTTTTTAAAACAAATTATTTGATACAAACAGAAACCCCCGATTGTCATTTGCTTTTAAGTTATTACTAGAGCTGAGGATGTTTGCGGTATAACCATGGCTATATCATGTAACCATAGTAAATTACTATGGTTACATGATATAACCATGGTTATACCGTAAACATCCTCAGCTCTAGTTATTACCACTATCTTTTGTTTTTCATATGGCGGCCATATTGGATTTTGGGTTTGTTAGGTAGTCCTCAAAATGTGCTTTTCAACGATGTATAACATGCCTGAAAAATTTTTATTTATAAGGAAAATATTAATAAAAACGTAAATTAATCTTTAATATGAAATTAGTAGGCTGAAAAATTAAACACCAATGTCAAATGAAAGTGAAAAGATATTCTAAGTAATACTGTAAACAAACGAAACGATAAAAAAATTATAGAAATAAAAAGTAAAGATACAGAACTTAAAGTTCACATTCGCTTAAAGAAATTGTTCAATATGACGACCATTCTGTTCCACACAATTTTGACACCTTGTTCGAGTAGAGTTACAAACTCTACGTAGCGTGTTTCCGTTTACTGATCGTAGCACATCTAGTACTCTTTGTTCTAAAATTTCCCGAGTTTCTGGCGGTTCAAAATCAAATACTTCGTTTTTAGTTGTACCCCATAAATAAAAGTCAAGCGGGGTAAGGTCGGGTGATCTCGCAGGCCATTGCACGGGTCCATTATTTGAAATCACTCTCTCATTAAAGTTTTCTCTCAAAAATGTTGCACGTTACGAGTGTTATGGGCCGGGCAACCATGTTGCTGGAACCAGATGTTTTTCATGTTCTCGGGATTAATAATTTGCCTCAAAGCAGGCATTATCTCGTTTGTTAGTAGCTCCAAATATATGTTACCAGTTAAATTGTAATCAAAGATGAAAGGACCTATTAACTGATTATCTAAAACGTAAAAAAGAGTTTAAAAAACAAAAAAAAATGTAAACAAAATGTCATACCAATTAAACCGCACCAGACATTAAAACCAAATCGAACTTGAAATCTTCTTTGATTTACCAAATATGGATTTTCAGTAGACCAATGATGATAGTTATTCCTATTGAACACTCCACAATTGGTAAATCGTGTTTCATCTGTCCATAGTATTTTCCTAGGAAAATTAGCGTCATATTCACATTTTTGACGGTACCACCTGCTAAACTGTAATCGTCGGAGATTGTCATTATCACTTAAACCTTGTACAATTGTTGGTTTGTAAGGGTGATACTTGTTTTTCGTCAAGGTTCTGTGAACAGTAGATTTTGAAATCCCTGTTTCTCGTGTCACACGACGAACTGATGTGCTGGGATTGTTCCTAGTTCTGCAAAATATTATTTAGACGTGTATCAGCATCATTAACTTCATAGTTAGCTCGTTTTTGTTCGAAGCTTCCAAAGTTTTTTAATTTGCTAACTAGTCTTCTAAAAATTGTCCTGTGTGGCTGTTGTCTTTCTGGAAAACGCTCTGCATAACTCGTGCACCCATTTTTAGTGTTTCTATTTGCTTTGAAATACACTTCCAACATATCAACTTTTTCTTCGTTTGAATATGTATGTGCCATTATCAACACTTATAAATCTTAATACTTGACAATAATTACTTATCACTAACTACAAGTAGTTTTAATTAACTTATCTCTGCAGCACTAATTGTACTTTGACAGGTTATCGTTTTGTTTTATTGTCAGAATACATTTGTCATTGACGTTTGACGGAACATAATGTCTTTGCTAGTGATACACGCTCAGAGGTTAGAATTATCTGACATTTGTTGTAAAACCAAATACAAATCTCCCCACTACTTTTAATCCTGCGCGAACTTACCCCTCCTCGCGCCAACTTAATTGGCGTTTGCTATACTTAGAATATCTTTTCACTTTCATTTGACATTGGTGTTCAATTTTTCAGCCTACTAATTTCATATTAAAGATTAATTTACGTTTTTATTAATATTTTCCTTATAAATAAAAATTTTTCAGGCATGTTATACATCGTTGAAAAGCACATTTTGAGGACTACCTAACAAACCCAAAATCCAATATGGCCGCCATATGGAAAACAAAAGATAGTGGTAATAACTTAAAAAGAAATGACAATCGGGGGTTTCTGTTTGTATAATAATTTGTTTTAAAAAAGTGTCTGAACAATGTAAAACTTTAAAAGAGGTCAGACTAAGCGTTATCGTGTTATTGAGGAATAACGAAATCGGCAAATTTTTGATTTTTCAAAATATTTTAAAAATTTAAAAAGTTAGATCAAATTTGAAATGAGATTTGCCGCGAGTATTGAATTCTGCAAAACATTCCCCATTTAACCGTTGTTCTATATCTTCTAATAACCGAGATACCAATGGTGAGCATCGAAATTGGGACACACGGTATAGTATATTTATCATATTTCTGTTTCATCGGGGCATTTTTGTAATAAACTAGTTTATTTATAATTTATGTGATGTGTTAATATCGTCATTTCTTATTTTAATTTCCTTACACTTTCAGGTATTGCGCATCTAGAATCTTATTTTATAATAAATAATGTTGAATTCTACTTACACACTGCGTTCTGTTGGTGACGTTCCTTCCAAACGCATGTAACGTATTTACATAATTTCTATTTTTGGTCTTTTTCCATCAATCGCAGTCTGTTTTTATATAGATTTATACATCAATAAAATATGTTTCTGATACAGGTAATTGAAATATTAAATTTATACATACGCTTGATACACAATCTGAATTGTCTGAGTTGTCTTTAAGAATAGAACTCCGAAAATAAATAAAATTGATGGAGTGGAGCATCTAAGTAAATTTTATTCGCGTTGATTCTATCAATCAGGCAGCGCTGCCTTTTACATGGAGTCTGAGTAATATTTACATATGTCAATATATTGCTTCGCATCCAGGAGTGGAATAGTAGGGTAGTGTGAGAGATGGAAGCGTATTCAAATCACGTGAGTTGCATATATGGAATATTCGTATCGGTCAATATACTGTGTACGGGACAATCAAAAGTTATGAACGTAAAATTGTAACAGTCAAGTTTGGATATCGAGAAAAATTGTAATGCATTTGAAAATTTTCAGCGAAGCGTTTGTATGTGATTTTTAAGATAACCGTCTGCATACATAAGCTAAGACAAAAGTCAGCATTGATAATATTTTATTCATTGTAAAGACTTTTTTAAATTAAAAACGACGCATTTTGATTGTAAAATAAGTATATACGAGGATGTACAGTATTTATTGTCCCTAGCCTATAAAACATGGTTATTTTTCTGTATAATCACCAGGGAGCGGATTCAAGCGATTGATGATTCATAGCCCATAGGCGTCTGCCTTGTATTCGCAATAGGTTTGTTTCTGTAAGCGATCCGTGAGTTTCGAACAATTTGATACATGTGGCTACTGCATAAATGGCACATAAGTACATATTGCTATGGTTTTTT
The DNA here is from genome assembly GCA_935421215.2 of Melolontha melolontha. Taxonomy (NCBI): domain Eukaryota; kingdom Metazoa; phylum Arthropoda; class Insecta; order Coleoptera; family Scarabaeidae; genus Melolontha; species Melolontha melolontha. The sequence goes on along the minus strand of OW285240.1, from coordinate 4,943,083 downwards.
CCCCAATAAATATTAAAAATTTATTTATTTATCTATGTACTATTATTTTGGACTCCAATGTATATTTCATGTCATGCGCCTTGTGGTGTAATGCCTCTACGCTTGATGTGGACGATTTTGATATACCTTTAGACACAGTTTGATAGTTGACAAGAACGTACACTTTATTTAAAAAGATTTATAATTATAAATTTTAAAGTAACTTCGGGTTTGATTTTGAGTTTAATTAGTTGATGGTGTTGTAATTTCATTTACCGTATTTTCTACGAGTTTTATTCTCGTAATTTTTGATTTATTAACCTTTCCTTGTCCATGTGTCTCCTTAAAAACTTTCCACGTTTCCGAATGGAACCCTGAGAAGAAAGCAGTCCCATTTTTGGAATTAAACCGACTGAATATCCTAGTTGGGTAGATTTGTCGTGAACGGTGGTACAGTAAATATAAAAACCACAGTTCATAGCAATATGCAGTTAATATGTGTCACAGAGCGAATGTAATAAACGGTTTTTTAAGCGACAGCAACTACTTTTGAAACAAAACTAATGCTAACAAGCGAATTGCGTATCGAATTTTGAATAAAAATAATTTACAAAAAACAAAACTCAAAACTATGTATTTTCTGTGAAACATTGAAAGTGTAAAACATTACTATGAACAACTAAAATTTGTCCAAGGTGTTCCTGTGTTAAATTAGTTCTTTTAGATGTTAAAACATCTTTGAAATAGAAAATGTATGTTTCACATCACAACTGGTGATGGGTGCCTGATTAAAATGTTGCAAAAGTGCACCATACTTCGAATGTATAGATTTTTCAATCGGCTTTGTGCAAAATTGATATAATAAAGGGTTATCAAATAAGTATTATATATTTTATAAACGTTATAGTGGACATTTTTTTTTCAAATTATCTTCAAAATTGACATTTGTATTCAGTATTGATTGACAAATCAACATGAAAAGATACACAGTTGCACAGTGTTTAGAAATTGCTAAAATTTATTACAAAAATAATGAATCTGTTCGGGCTACGTTTCGCGCATTACATGAAATTTTTGGTCAACATACTGGACATACAGAGCTTACTATTCGTAATGTTACTAAAAAATTGGAGACAAATGGTAGTGTTTGTGATATTAAGAATCCAAGCAGTCAAAAATGTAAACGTACTGCTGAAAATATCGATGCTGTGCACTAAAGTGCGAATAAACATCGAGAACAATCAATTAGACGTCGTTATAGAGAACTTGGATTTTCTTATGGCACCACATGTAATATTCTTCATAAGGACTTGCATTTCAGGACGTATAAATTTCAGTTGACACACTTAAACCAAATGTGCATTTATTGCGTAGAAATTTAGCAGACTGTGCTTTACAACAAATCGAAACAAATCGCTTATTTTATGGAAAGATCATATTTAGCGATGAAGCTCATTCTAGTTAAATTGCTTCATGAATAAGCACAATTGTATCATTTGGAGTGAAGAGGGCCCACATGCTGTTCATGAAACACATTTACATCTACAAAAAATAACAGTTTGTGTGGTTTATGGTCTGGAAGTGTAATTGGACCATATTTTTTTGAAAATAAAAATGGCATCGCTGTTACCGTCAATGGAGAACGCTCCAGACACATGATTACAGACTTGTTGTGGCATGAATTATATGGTTTCGACTTAAACAATATGTGATCCCAACAGGATGGCGCAACATGCCATACATCTCATGACACAACGAATTTATTGACAGCAAAGGTTAATGACCGCTTAATCCCCAGAAACTCCGATGAACCGTGGCCACCAAGATCATCCGATATAACTCCATTGGACTTTTTTCTTTGGGGTTATATTAAATCATTGGTTTACTCCAATAAACCGCAAACTCTCAGTGATGTAAAAACCAACATTATTCGGGTAATTGCTGAAATAAGTGCAGATTTATGCGACAAAGTACCCAAAAATTGATGTTCAAGAATGGAATTTTTAAGAAATTTCAGAGGTGATCGTTTACATGCAATCATTTTGAAATAAAAATGTCATAAACCAATGTCTAAAATAAATAAAAAACTATATTGATATCATACTGTTTTATATTTATTACAAATAAAAATATATAACTCCTATTTGATCCTATATGACGATCAGTATATTTTGCAAGAAACCTCTTGAGGACTGGATTGTTAAGCGTTTTGAATGGAATATTGGCCGCCATGAAAGCTTCACACAGTTCTTCGTTAAAAGTGTTGCACCTCATGGACATATATTATCTAGATGAGTTTTCGAAGAAACATGTCTCTGCACATTACACTCTTGTGGACACCTTAAACTAATGAACAGGCACTGCAATATATCTCGGTATCATTACGAATATGCAACCAATCCGTATGGCCTCTAATCCATCCTACCATGATTGCCCTACGAGTATTCTGCATAGTTAATGAAAATAAAGAGAAATACTAAGAACAGAAAGAAATGGACTAAAAAGAAGAAACGAAAACTACTCCAAATATAAGGTAGTAAATTAAACTTAATATTTATAAAAAATTATAGGATAAATATGCAATATAACAATATAAAACGGATTTTTTAAAATACTAAACGTTGTAACCAAATAACACTGAAAATATACTATTTCAAGAACAATAAATACATATACGTATATGCATATATAAGAACATGTAAATACCAGAATACACTTTGGAAATTAGCGGATATAACGAAATAATATATCAATGCATATTCCGTCTTACACGGTACTGTTGATATTGAATTTATGAAGGAATACACACACTGTACTATTCATAACGACGGAAATAACATCTGTTCGACCATGCAATCGACCAAGCAAATAGCGGGGATGTTATAACATGCATACTATACATAATAACCGCCACAACGTTTTATCGGGGCAATTGTTCATTCAATCGCTTCAGTCCGCTCTCTGATAATCACCTTGCATTTGAAGATACTTATTCCACCCATGTTATAGCAGAAGCTTAGAGAAACTTTTTTCACAAAAGTGCGGGTCTCTGTCAAAGAATCCTCGAACTGCCGTCATAACGTCATCGTCGCTCGCAAATCTGGTTCCCCGAATACTTTCTTTTATCTTCGGAAATAAAATAAAATTATTAGGTGCTAATCAAGTAAATATGGTGAATGTGTCATCAGTCGTGAATTGCTTACAAGGAAACAAGGCTTTTATGCACCGGGGCCTTACACTATCGAAAGAGAATTCCACGAGATAACTTTCCTCTTCTTTTTTCTTTAAAGCAGTCACGAAATTTATTTGCTAAGTTTTCATAATAATAATATAATAATAATTTGGGCGTTGACATTTGGGGCACCCATCGTGCAAAGACCTTATGAAGTACCAAATAGTCGTTGATTAGAATCAACGACTATTTGGCACTCGCCAATAATTAAATTTTTTTTCTGCTGACTATGATCTGACACTTGTTTTTAATTAATATTGGTACGCTAATGCCAAATATGAATCCCATTTGTCCCTATCACGTCAAGTTTTCATTCTACGGTACTTCTTGTTTGCCGATTTCAAAATTCGTAAATACAGCAAATTCTTAATTGTTCAAAGAATTGAAAAACATTCCAAATTCATTTATCTCATTAGCATAGTGTACAGTTGTACCTGATAATATTTAAGTACCTAATGAACTAATTAAGGATAAATCAATTATAAAGAAATGCAAGTGTATTAAGCTAATCCTGTTCATTAAGTGAACATATTAGGGTTTAATGAGATTTTATTAGAAAGTATTGATCACTTAGGACTATTTAAAAGTAAACAAGGGTGATAATAAAACGTTAGTTACATGTTAGTTGCTTGGGAAGAAATTACATCATGTCTATTACCCGAAAATGTGTAAATAGTGCCGATTCGTTCTGCTACATTAGTGGTAGCTTCACTGTTCCCAGTCAAAGGGTAACTATTACTGCTTTCGTTAAGAACATGTATTCGGCATATTTTGACATAAAATTTGCTGATCACGACAAGTCACGGGCTCCATATTTTGTGTGTAAACCATGTGTGGAAAATTTGCGGCAGCGGAGCAAGGGAAAACGCCAGAAATTAATTTTTGGCGTTCCAATGTTATGGGGTGAACCGAAAAACCACGTAGATGATTGCTATTTTTGTTTAGTTCAGACCTCTGGTTATAATAAGAAGAATAAGAATAAAATTGTATATCCGAATATCGACTCCACGATTCGAAGAGTGCCTCATTCCGAGTAAATACCCGTGACAGTTTATGAAAAGCTTCCTTCACTTGAATACTCGTGTGCTGAAAACATGGCAGATGCTATTGAGGAGCAAGATTCAAATGTAGATTGTGTCTATGGAGATATCATTTCTAATGATGAACACAACGTTTTACTCAAGCAGAATTGAATGATTTAGTAAGGGATTTGCGCCTATCAAAGGAATCATCGGAACTGCTAGCTTCAAGATTAAATGAAAAGAACTTATTCGCACAAAGTACGAAGATAACTTTTTATCGTAGCAGGGCTGTCCCTGATCCTATGCAAAATATTAAAGGAAAGTGTGAAATTGTTTATTGTAACAATGTGTCAGGTTTGCTAACTAAAATGGGCGTTGCATAATATGACACAAGTGAGTGGCGTTTGTTTATCGACAGTTCTAGCAGAAGCCTCATGTGTGTCTTACTATACAACAGGAATGTTTTCGGTTCAATTCCTATTGGATATTCCGTACGATTAAAGAAAACATATGACGACGTTGAGAAGGTTATAAAGTTACTCAAATATACAGACCATAACTGGGTTTTCTGTGTGGATCTCAAAATAGAAAACTTTTTACTTGGCTTTCAAAGAGGATATACAAAATTTCCGTGCTTTTTGTGCCTCTGGGATAGTCGAGATAGAAACCAACACTGGATTTAGAAACATTGGCCTCTCAGAACATCCCTAGATGTTAGAGAAAAGAATATTATAAGTAAACCTTTAGTCTACAGGGAAAAAGTAATTTTTCCACCACTTCACATTAAATTGGATCTTATGAAGCAATATGTTAAAGCTCTAGATTTGCAAGGTAACTGCTTGTAGTACATATGTGAAAAGTTTCCACGAGTAAATTACGAAAAAAATCTTGTAAACAAAAAAGCCTACAATTATATAGATCTCGTGCAATTAATGCTTAAAAAAATTCAGCGCCTAGGTTGCAACATGAGCATAAAGCTTCACTTCCCTCATAGTCATCTTGATAGGTTTCCCGAAAATTTAGGTGCTGTAAGCGATGAACAAGGCGAGAGATTTCATCAAGATTTAAAAATCATGAAAACCATGTACCAGGGAAGATGGGATACCTCATATGATGGCCGACTACTGTTGGAGTGTTCAAAGGGACTGTCAAACCAAAATATACACCAGAAAGTGCTACAAACGAAAATTTATTCTCTGATTGTTGTTTTTCCTTTTACAAATACTCTAGTAATATTTTAATGATTATTGTGTAAATACTTGCACTATACTCGTGACTAATATTGTATTGAAATAAATAAAAATGAATTATTAAATTTTATACTTTCTTTATATCGTAACAGGTCTTATGTAAGTAATTACATAGCCGCATTAATGATTGTTTAAAGAGCATAGTACAGTATATAGTTTAATTTTGATGTGATACGCAAAAACTAATATGATTTTCGGATCCACACACTCGAATTAGTAAAAAACAAGTCTCACTTAGAAGTCAGCAAAAATTGTGTTGGCCAGTGTTATGATACCAATTGTACAATTTGAAATGTCTGTTGTCTCTGTTAGGCGTCTCTATGACGATATTGTTTAATCAAGTCATATACACAATCAACATTTTATTGTGCGCAAACAGTTTGCTGTTGTCCAGCACCTTTGGAATGCTAACAAGTTGTTCTACCGCATCGAAACTCTAAACCAGTTCTTTACTATTTGATACGATAGAGTATCATCTCCAAATATATTAACCATAACTTCATGAATTTGTTTTGGTGTTAGTCTTTTCTTTTACAGATCCTATTTAATAAGTTTTTTAAATCTATGCGAAACGTCTACTTTGGTCTAATATAACTTCTTAACTTATAAAACTCAAAAAAACAGCTTTAGCACTTCGTTTGATAGATAGATAACAAATACGTTGCATTGTTATAGAAATTATATTTCAACGGCTACTATGCGAGGGACAATAAATACTGTACATCCTACATGTAGTTGGTTTCTAATATAATTTTGCAAAAATATTTTTTTTGAGGGTATTAAGGTCAGATCTAGAAAGTGAATTTTTAAGTTAGTTTCTTTTTCTATAGTGAACTGTAGTTTTCGATGAAATGAAATGAATTGAATTTATTTAGTATGTATGCTGTTTTTTTCTGAAGGGGTGCAAGTGATGCAATCATCTATATATATTTCAAGAAAATATGAGTTTAAATTTAATTTTGAAATTATGTTATGCTCTAATTTTTTCAACACTGTAATGGGCGATTCCATTGCACAGCTATGTCTTTGTTTGTAGACATTATTATATTGAAATAATGTTGTGTTAAAGGCTATCTCTATTACTGAAATTTTGTAATTGCTCTCATTGATTTTATGGCAAGATTGGTGGGTGTATTGGTATACATCGAAACAACATCTAAGGAAGTAATTATGTGATATTCAGGGATTTACATATTGTTTAGAAAATGTTTGAAATCGTAAGAGTTTTTTAAGTAATACTGATATTTCTAAAAAAGAATATTTTTGATCTTTGGGAAAGTATTTAACGTTCTAAGGTAGTAGTTATTAACATAAAATAACTCGCGATAAAATTACTTGAGTTGAAAAACAAAAGCTATTCACACCACAGATAACCAATATTAGTTTTTTGTACCTCTTAAAGAGTACCTATATAACTAATTGATCTTATATGACTTGTTAAACCTCATAATTTCTTTGCCCATTATTTGATTAAGGTCTCTTTCTACCGGGTGTCTGCTCTCAAAGTCGAACATAGACTGTTAACAGTACATTCAATTATTATTACTTTCGCCACTTTTTCTATACTCAAATAATATATAAGTACTAGATAATGAAATAATATTTATTAAAAACGAAAACAATAAAAATAAATTATAGTAAATACTCAAATAACCCCCCGTTTTGTGCTGAGCAATACCCTAGTCTGTTATAAAAACTACATATTACGTTTGCCAAAATTGTCTGTCAGTAATTAACGCGGATTCAGCAACTATTGCTTCTTGCGGGTTATAAGGGTGATATTTGTATTTTTTAAATAACAACCCGTGGCTTAGATAAACCAACTTCAAAACCAATTTGCCTCAAATTACAACACGTTCTTCTGTAACATCAACTATTTGTCTATTTCCTGTGATATGATTGTTATTTAGAACATTCTATTGTTTCAGTGCAGATAATCACTACTCACCACCTGCACTTTTCAATGCTACTGATATGTTTGCAAATGTTTCGAAGTTTTGCAAATATTTTATAATACTGCTTAAAAATGGTATAGGTCTATTATAAAAATTAACGACAAATAGATCGCGAACTCGTCGCAAACTACATTATAATATGTTTTTACCATAGAAACTCTTTTTTCGTTTGTATAATTACTCATTGTTCCGTCAATAAAGTTAAAATTGATACTTTTACAAATAAACAAACAGTCAAAACACAAATTTGAATGAATGAAATGTCAAATTCGATGTACTGCTTTGTGAGCGCATGATAAGATAAAGATGCTCGACTTTGAGAACGAACAACCGTCCATGAAGGAATGTCTCAATTATGAATTTTAATAGTATCTACTGTAAGTGTTCTAGGGTGCTGGTTCAAGATCACAATTAAAGAGTAACTCAAACAGTGTTAGATAAGCGCATGCACGAGATCTGCTTTGTTGTTTTCCCGCTTTCAGTGCCACATATGAGGGTAAAGTGCTTTGTGTTCTGCAATTTGCTAAGAGTGAATTCGTAATTTCAGTTCAACTTGGATTTTGTCTAAAGTTTAATTGTGATCCCACATGTATCAAAAACATCCGCCGATGGTATAGCCAATTCGAAAAGGCCGGATGTGCTTGTAAAGTGAAAAGCACGGACGACCAAAAGTGTGTGTACAAGATATTGGCCGCGTTAGAGCATCTTACCTGCGCAGTCCTAAGAAATCTGTTCGGAAAAGCAACTCTTGAACTTCAGTTGCAAAAAAACAACAGGGCGGAAGGTTTTAAGAATACATTTACATATGCGTCCATACCGGTTACAGTTGGTAATGCTTTAAAGTCAGATGACTATGATGTACGTTTTAACTTCGCAAGTTAAGTGTTTGAGCGGGAAGATGACTTTCTTGATCGTGTGGTGAGTCAACTTTTCGTCTAAATCGAAAGATAAATATCCATAATGTTCGTATCTGGGGGTTAGAACATTCTCATGAACTTGTAGAATACGAAAGTGAAAGAGATTCCCCAAAATTAAACGTTTTCTGCACCATGTCCCCACATTAAGTGTACGGATCATTTTGTTTCACTGAAGCTATCGTAACAGAGGTGGCTTATCTGGATATGTAGAAAGAATAGCTCTTTCCCCAATCATTAGAGGGCGAACTTGCAAACTTTATTTGGCAACAGGATGAAGCCCCTCCCCAGTGGAATCTTTTTGTACAAGAGGAAGAAGTCCCTGACCGTTGGATTAGTCGTAATGATCGAGACGACAGAGCTCTTCTTCGCTGGCCTCCACGCTCACCTGACATAGCGCCATGCGATTTTTTCCTTTGGGGCTTTATAGAAAATTGTGTCTACATTCCGCCGCTATCTATTGATATGCCAGAGTTGAGACACAGAATTCAAAAATTACTCCATTACTCCATTACTCCGGACTTGTTAACCAAAATGTGGGAAGAATTAAACTTTAGGTTCGATGTGTGCCGTATCACTAAGATGCACATATTGAACATTTGTAAGAAAAACTAGTTAGTTTACCTTGAATTTGATGTATGATTTGTCGTAAATAGTCTAAATTAAACAGTTATTATATACCATTGAAACTGGGACATTCTTTTATGGACACGCGGTATGATTATAATTTTTGGTTATGCCACAATTACGTTAATTACAAATTAACTAATCGACTTATTTGTGAATTTATTCTTAATTTATGAAAAAAGAACATCAGTTACATAAATTTATTATATAGAAATGACGATCTAAATAGTTATGCATGTTCCAATATTTGTCATGTATGTATACGGTTTGTTAAGCTTCTATAGACAATGAACATCTGAATATAGATCCAGCCATGTAACTTTATCGTATCGAACCACCATCCATGCTCCGGGCAACAACTAACATAATCTTATTTAAAGAAAGAATTTTTTCTCGATAAAAGTTGCCATTTTCACAGAAAAATTGCTCCCGATCGTGCAGTTGAATTTTCCATTAATGTCATGACGTAAGACTCATAATGTAATAACAATAATAAATATTATTACTACCATTCTTTATTTATTTTCATTAAATAATATGTAATAATGTAAAAAAAGGAATTGTTAATAAAATATTGAGTTTCATAGACAACTTATTTATGCATGTACGGTTCATTTCAGAAAAAAGGCGTACAGCTAATATTTTACATTTTGAATTGGACAGTATGACTATGTTTCCATTGTAACTTCAGAAAATTGTAGCAATACATTTGTCATAAAAGTAAAAACACAAAAGCTTTTTTTTTATCGGATAAATTTCTCTTTGTAACGAAATTATTTTGCCAATCAGTAATTTGACGAGAAAAACTTACATGAAAAAATCGCGAGACCGAAAGGTCGAGCGATTTTCTCTAATGTAAGTTTTTCGAGCGAAATTACTGATTGGAAAAATATTGAGTTAAAAAGAAATTTATCCGATTGAAAGAAAAGCTCGAGTGTTTTTTGGCAAGATAAATTAACGACATGAATAAAATTTTTTAAATTGCTCCATATTGACGATTTTGTATTTCTTGTGTATTGCGGTATTGATCTTTTGATATTTGTTGAAATTTCCCCAAACCGACTCGTACATTTTACGTTCAACGATACTTAATAGTTATTACCTGTCAGCTGCCAAAATAAATTAAGCGATGCAGGGCTACTAGATATGTAACAGGAAGAAGCATTTTTATCGGAGGAAGAAGCATTTTTATCGGTTATAAAAAGCTATGTAGGTTTTTATCGCTGTCAAAGTGACAAAAATATCACCCGCAAATGGACATTTTTATTTATAGGAGTTAATTTATCACTGTTAAACTAATTTCTTTAACCGCGTCAAAAAAAATATTTTGATATTAATTTAGATTTGTAAGTGTCATTTGTCAATATTAGTAGCCATGAATATAAGGTTATGCATCTGTCATTATTAAGTTAGTATGATGCAACAAAGTACTGCCACAATAGGTAAAAAAGGCCCTGTTTTTTATGTCGCGAACCGTATATCCAAGTGTTCCCTTATTTGCATTGAATGTTCATTTTAGTAGTTAAAGTGATGTTTATCTAGAGATATTGCGATAATTAATTTTTCTCCCGACCGAGAATAAAGTGTCATCTTATACATCTGACAATTAACATATATTAGACTACTTTATTCTCTAGGGAATAAAATATTCGATTTTCCCTAGGGAATAAAGTGATTACTGTAGTGAATGAAAATAAGACACAAACAAACTCGTTTTACCTTAGTAACCAGAAACTATGCATATTTTCATGACAAACCAACTTAATTGAATGACATCAGATCAATCTATCAATCAACTGTCAAACTAATAATGAAATAAATTATTACATTTAAGGTCGGGAGAAAAGTTTTGTATGTAATTCGGGAATAAACGTCTATAATCCCTCAACAGAAAATGCCCTCGCTCCCTTCGGTCGCTCAGGCATTACTTACTGTCTCGGGATTAAAACTGTCAATTATTCCCTTAATACATAAATATCTATGATTTAAATGTAAGTTAGTTTCTAAAACTATTATATAATGTTTATTAGTTCATTATATAACTGTCATTTGTATCGTTTCTATCAAGTAAATGCCAAATTTACACAATTAAACTAAATTTGCATTTTGGGTTAGGTTCAATAGCGCCATAAATTTGACCTTTTTCAAGCATATCTACATTATTTTTACTTCTTCTGCATTCAAATTTGCTTAGTAAGTATACTTTTACAAACTTGCGCTACACTTTTTGCTAAAATTCACTCAGCTCAGCTAAAAAGCTAAAAAATTGTTAATAACAGGGAAGAATTTGTGAGCGTAGCAAAACAATGTGGAAATTCTATCTAAAGGTTTACATTTTACAACGCATTATGTATCGAAAAAATGCTAAACATTAATCTTTGACACAAAAAGAGTTGGAAAAAGAAGCGGAAAACATCTGGGTTGAGATTATAGATGATAAGGCACAAGATTCGGAATGTGAGGGGACTCGCATGCAGATGATAGTTGGCCACATACACCTCCATCAACAAGCAGGGAGATAAGAAATACTGATGCACAATATAGTGATAGTGACGACTCTTTGTTGGACCAAAATTATGAACCACATGAGGAAAATAGGACTTTTCAAGAAATAAAAGGAGATGAAGAAGAAAATGAAGAAATAGGTAGAGGAAGAAGCAAAAAATGAAGTAATAGAGGAGGAAGTAATAACATGGACAAAGCAAACTAAAAATCCTGAAAATTTACAACAATGTCCTTTACTGCGAATGTTGGCCTTAGGACTGATATCAATACAAACTCCCCTCTTTCTGTTTTGCAACTATTTTTGAGCAAATAATGTCCTACTATTGTGTTAATCAAAAATCTAGAAGGTGGTGAAGATATTTTTTACTTATTCCACTGTTGTTTAGTGAACATTTATATCCTATATAAAATAGAAACTTAAAAAAAATTATATTAAATGTGTATCTAACTTGCAATTCCGATCTATGATTGTAAATGAATTGATTGGTACTTACTGTAACAGAAAAAGAACAGGATATACTTCCGTTAGAGGAGTAGGAAGAAAGATAAACTGTCCCAATGGAAGTAAAACCTAGATTGACAAATGTGGGAGACCATATGTCTCAAAAAAATACTTACATATCATCGCTGTCGACATTGTAGCACTAAAGAAAAAGAGAAACGTAGCAATATAATTCAAGTTGCCTTGTGTGGAGCTTTTCACAAGTCTAATTAATCAATAAATTAAACTTGTCAAAATATTTTTTATTATAAATATTATAATTAATTAATTTTGAAATAAATAGTTAATTCAATTTGTTTGTTTTTATTTAGTGGGAAATTATTTACCCAGTGAATTTTACAAAATTTGTACTCTTCGAAAAATCAATGATATATATTTCCCCCACTGTAAAAAATTTTCCAATGCCCGAAAAAAATTTGTTTGAAAAAAATTGTTAAAGATAACTCCAACTGGTAGGGGGAAAAATTCGGCATTTTCTATCACCCCCAGCCTTTTGTCACTTAAAGGGTTAAGATATTAATTATTGTCCACATCAATAATGCCTGGGCAACGTCAGAAGTGTTAAGAGTCCATATTATTACGAAATTAGAGGATGGCTGGCCAATTAGAGTTTCTCACGAAGATAAGAGATTACAGTTACATGACAGCTATGAAAGGTTGAATTTACATATACAAAATATAAAGTGTCTTCAAAAACTTTCCTCATTAGAGACAGCCATGCTTATTCTGTCACGAACGTATAATTTCGATAGTTTGGTTATGTCATGTGAGTGTGTGTAATAATTAGTGATTTAGTGTTTGAAAATAGTATTATTATTGGATAAGTGGTTGAAATAAAATTTCAACATTAAGAGTGTTTTTTCGATAGTTTGGTTATGTCATGTGAGTGTGTGTAATAATTAGTGATTTAGTGTTTGAAAATAGTATTATTATTGGATAAGTGGTTGAAATAAAATTTCAACATTAAGAGTGTTTTTTTTCAACGAGCGATAACGAGTTGAAAAAAGTAACTCGAGACGTTGAAATTTTATTAGCCACGAGTTGCATATATTATTTTTTCCACGAATTTTTAAAATTAACGTTAATAAACGATTTCTTATTATTTTTGATGTACATTAACTATAATAGAACAATTTGTGTAATTAGCCCCAATTGTATTTATACATTTATCGGAAGTATTTGTATTCATTTGACAGGACCCTTCAGGAATGACTGACCTTGAGCTTTTTGATTGTTTATCTATAAATAACTTCTACGTTATATCGTTTCTTGCATATATTCATCGATGTCCATAAACTTTCTATAGTGAAGTCGTAAATGTGTTACCGATTTGGGAGGGATTAAATCAGAAAATCCAATATTAGCCGCTTTTATCATTTATTTTGGCTCTACATCAATATCATTACTAGTTTTAACAAATTAAAGTATTTATAAATTATACATGAAGTGACATTTCTCTTGTCAGAATGTCAAACAATTCGAAAAACGAAATCCCGGTAGTCCGATAATTTCAAACTCTAGTGGTTGAAATATGATTTCAACCACCGTAATCAATTTCAAAACTATTGATTTCAGTGTGATGAGTAGAAAAAATATTTATTAGAATAGTCAAAATTAAAAGAAAATAATACTAAAGCAGATGTTGGAAATGTTGACCATTATTTTAAAGACTTAGTTGAATTCTACGCTTCATGCTTTAGGATTGATATTAGGATTTCTTGGGTTATGTCAGCACATGAATTCACAATAGCATTACAAAGCTCTTCGATTGTGTCTTGAAAATGGTATTCTTTAAGTATGGAAAAATAAAATAGTCTATAACTGTCAAATCTGGAGAGGAAAATTAGTAATTTTTGTATCGAAAAATTCTCATCAGTTCATCATCATGAAGTTTATTAATAAACGGCTCTAATAATTCATTTCGATATCTTTCAGCAGTTATGGTTTGATTAAAAAATATAGGCTCAAAAATTAGTCTTCTTGAATCTGCTAGCTGTCCAGTGAATTTCGTTAAGTTTCAAAAACTTGCGCATACATTTTTAATTTTTATTTATTTAGATCTAGAACATTGTTTAAGTTGTTGTTTTTCAGATATGATATGGAACAAAGTCGGGAATGGCATCGTTATTACGAAATGTATTACAAAGTCTGGAATATATCATTAAAAAATTCCAAGAAATCGCATGTAAAACGTCACTTAGCATCGCAAAGGCATACACAGAAATTAGACCCGTTGGAATTTGAGAATTTTAACGAAGATCTCTGTGAAACTTTAATGCGGCAAATATTCCATTAAATAAACTTAACAGTTCCACCTTCAAAACATTTCTCCAAAAATATACTGTTCGAAATGGTCCTGATGAATCCACTTTATGCAAATATTATGCTTCTAAGTGCTACACGAAAGCAGTAGAACGTATTCGAAGCCATCTTTAAAATCAGTACCTATGGTTAAGTGTCGACGAAACTGTCGATATATTAGGACGCTGTGTGGTAAATGTTGTAGCTGGTGTACTACATCCAACTATTCCATATAACTCACGTGTAATAGCAACAAAAGTTATAAATACAGTTGATGCGGGAACAGTAGCTAAAACTGTTTACGAGAATATTCACCAAATTCGGACGACAGGTACTAAGAAAAAATTATTTTATTTGTCAGTGATAGTGCTGCATATATGTTAAAAACAGGCAGACTATTAAAGGAAACATATCCTAATATGATGCATATTACTTGTGTAGCACATGCTCTGCATAGAATCTGTGAATATATCAAGGACAACTTTCCGGAAGTTGGTAGACTTGTAACCGCTTTTTAAATAGTTTTCACAAAAGCACCATTGAAAGTAGCTCTTTACAGGGAGAAACTTTCATCTTTGTCACTGCCTCCCTCTCCAGCAAAAACTAGATGGGGAACATGGTTGGAAGCTACTAGTTTTTATGCAGAGAATTTCGGAAGTTTGCAAAATTTCGTTAATGACGTTGCTGGAAGTATTTCTGAGTGCAAGGAACTAATACAAATTCCAAATTTAAAAGATCAGTTATGCTTTCTTCTGGAACACTTTGTAAATTTGCCAAAACTAACCACTTATTTTGAAAACCAAAATCTAAAATTAAATGATGGATTAACCACACTAGATGTTTCTATTAATAATTTGAAAAACATTCCAAGTGACTTCGGATGTGGCCTTCGGCAAAAGTTAGACGCAGTTTTTAATAGAAATCCAAATATAATAACATTGCGGAAATTGTGTATGGAGACAAAGCCTCAAAATATAACTGCTAAATACGGTGAAATAAAAGAATATATCCAGTATGCACCTATAACCAGCTGCGATGTAGAAAGGAAGTTTTCTATCTACAAGGATATATTTCATTCAAAGAGAACGAATTTTAGAGAAGAGAATCTTGAGAAAGTATTGCTAGTTAATATTAATACTCCTTTACGCAACTTGAACTTGAACTACAAAATGAACAAAAAAAATGTATTTCGTATTTTATAGATCACCACTCGTTTGTTTTCTGATTATATAAATAAAATTAAAAACTCTTTAAATATACAAATTTTCAATAGTACGCCCGTGGACGATGAGTAATTGGCTTCTAGTGTCCGGACCCTAATAATGAGTAGCTTTTTTGAAGGCACGTTAGACAAAATTGCGAATAGTGCTTATACGCATTGTGATATTTTATGCAAGAGTGATTTGGCAGTAGTGATTTCCAATGAAATATTTATTTTATTTTTTAACATAATTTTCAGCCAATTCTATGCACTTAATCCAGCGACCTTTCTGTTTTTTATGTTGTCTAAAAAGAAATATTCTAAAAGCTTGTCAAAATAGCTTTTTGTTGCGGTTATTACCTTCACATTCGTAACGAATCTCTTTCCACCAAGTCACTTTTGCAAATTTTGGAAATCGGGAAAAACATGTTGGAGAGAAGATCTGGTGAATATGGTCCACGAGGCAGTAATTCGTATTTTAATTCAACAAATTCAGCACTGGCGCGTCATCTTGATGGAACAATACTTTCTTCTGGATCAATGCGGTCGTTTTTATTTCAGTTCGGCATCGAAACGTGTGAATACATAACAGCATAACATAGACCTTTTGTAAATAGTGTTCGGCCTTGTAAATAGTTATCGTGGCAATAATCTTATTGGCCGAAAAACGGTTTTTGCCTTTTTTGTAAAACATTCATCAGAAGAAATTCATTGCTGTAATTGTGTTTTTGTCTCTGTAATTTAATGATGTATCTAGGTTTCATCTACAAGGTTTCATCTAGAATTCCTGCGAAGAACGCTATGGGCAAACCCAAACTTAGACATAGGACGCATTTTGTAGACAGTTTTAAAATTGATCGTGTAGTGATTTCACGTCGATATAATGTGGGATAATAAAATAGAGGAAATTGTTGAAGGAATTCTTAGTGAAATCACCAGAGAAGCCGTTGGAAACTTTAACTAAATTGAAAAATGTTTACGGTAATGAGTGCTAATTACAAACATGTGTTTGCGAGTAGGCAGCGCGATTTAAAGCCGGTCGTGAATATGTTAAGGGTTACGAAATACAAGGGGCACCAGTCACACCAGTGGCGTAGCTATAAATGAAATAAATAATTATTTACTCCGGATTTAAATGTTTACAATCTTTTATTTAGATTATTAGATATAACTTTGTTTCTGACTTAACAAAACCTAGCATTTCGTGGATATGATGAAAATGTAATATCAGATGATGGGATGGCAGGATCACCATGTAATATGTGATCATCTAACTAAACGTAGGATCGCCATGCAATATCAGATCCTGGCATCTTCTGATATTACATGACGATCCTACCTCTAGTTAGACCTAGTTAGATCAGATATTACTGGTGATCCTGCCATCCCATCATCTGACATTACATGGCGATCCTGCCAGGATATGATATTACATGGCGATCCTGCCAGCCACTTAAGACTGTGTATACATTAAGTGGAAAGTGAAACGAGCCCGAACATATGGTAAGCCTGCCTACCACTTATGAATTTAAGTAAAGTAAGTAGAATCCGGAACGCATGGTAAACAAAATGGGAACTACGCGACGGAAGAAGAAGTCATCCTCAGCCAGGAGCAAGCCGAAGCCGCTCACAGGTCAGCCCCCGAAGCTCTCTACCACTTCAAGAGAAGAAAACACAGGTTTTTTTAGAAATCTAAGTAAAGACAATTGCAGTGGGTTAAAGTGACTGAACAATGCATATGCTCTTTCATACATAAACTGTGTATATTTTAATTCTATTACAGAATAGCTAAAATGTTTCTTTTTATTATAAGGAATAATATTTGATGCGTATGCATAATATGTGTAACAATTTCTGTGTACGCCAACAAAATGTAGTATGTAAACAGCGTAGCACAGTTCTTTTATTTAAGGTCAAGTTTACTTATAATTAATATAATCTAATTGTAAAACATTACATTATGGCCGGAATATTCAATTCTAAAACCTGTCGCAAGTTTGTTATCCATCGTACACGAGAATATAGAAGTTTTTACATATTGTTTTAAGAAAATCCGCCTACCTAAAATGGAAAAAACACGCTACAGTTTTAATACTAGCGAGCATAAATTCACTTACGTTCAATGCATATATACTGTAAAGTTTGCCTTTTCGGGTTCTTAAATAAAACTAACGGTAACTTTAGACACACACTATATTAATAATAAAAAAACGAATCACAATATAAACCTAGTTACTAACAATAAGCACATTTATATATTTATAAGTAAGTATTTATAAGTAAGTTTACTCGACGATAATTCGGTATTGACTAATTCAATCCCTTCCTCGACGGCTTATATATCGCAGTCTTCTCGAGCGTTCTGCTTGCTTCGAGGAAACGCCAGAGGTCTGACGGGCGACGCATCGTTGGAAGAGTCATCACAATACAATAAAATGCATACGTTTTTATTTTTAAACAGATACCACTCAACAAGTGTAGTATTTCAAAATTGTTTATGCTTGTACATAAACAATAACATGTATATAATCAATAGCATGTGTATACAAACATCGATACTGAAATAAACATAGAAACGAGTAAGATCGACAAAACTAATATAGAAACCGGTAAGATCAGGTTCGTCTAAAATGCGACATCTCTAACGCGTTTATAAAGTTTTGCAAAATAAACAGAATTCGGATTAATATACGAGGAACATGATTTTATTATTATATACAAAGAGTTCCAAAAATGTAGTTGCACACGCCTTATCACGGATCGAAGTTGATTCCAATGATTTAACGGTTAGTAAAGGAACGACCGGTGGCATCCTTATCACGTCAAGGGCTCAATCGACGGCAGAGACCTATCGATCGTACCATACGAAACCGACAAGAGGTACAGATTCCGCCGACTCTAGGACTGATCGTCTCAGGGTTATGGAACTGTAGAAAAAGCAAAACTTCAACTCGCTCCAGAGTCGTAATGAAACAAGCATGTGCTTCAAGGAAATGTTCCTATACGACGAAGACGCTCTCACAAATTTTATGAAAGAGAATGCAGTTATAACAAAAATGTGTATTGTTAACTGCTCTCAAGAATTTCTGCATTGAAGAAAAAGAGGTTCCAGCTACAACGGTAATTCAGCAGTATGTGCCACGTTGGCTGTCCTCAAGAATTGCTTCGCAGAACGTGAGATACACGAAATATGTGTTATTTAGGATAATTCACGAATCAGTGATTTCCTAAAATAATTTTGGCATAGAGCAAAAGAAAGAGAGAGAGTTGAATTATTTTTAAAATAAATATGATAAAGGGGAGCACAAAGAACTGAAGACAAACAATCGAGAACAAAAAATTGAAGGCAAACAATCAAGCACAAAGAATTGAAGACAAACAATCAAGCACAAAGAATTGAAGATAAACAGTCAAGCATGAAGAATTGAAAACAAAGAATCGGAAACAAAGAATGGAATGCGAGAAATTAAAGAAAGACAAGAATTGCGAACTGCGGAATAAGGCAACTATTCTAAATTACTACCACATGTTATGGAGATCAAACCTAAGCAAACAAACAGAGAACAAATTTGTGAAAGTGTACAACGGGCCATTTACCATTTACAATTTACAATATACAATTTACAATTAACAATTTATCATTTACCATTTATAATAATTTTAATGTATAGTTATAATAAATTTCAATTTGTTCATAATAATAATACTTTAGTGTAACTTATCTACACATACAACGTTATATAGAATTTGTATAGGGAATAGTGTATAGGAAATAGTGTATAGAAGATATAGAGTAGTTATACAATAAGAAAATAATATATCTCACTAATCTATAATATATTAAGCACCTACATATAGTATCTAAGGAAATCTAATTATATATATTTAGTACGGACAAGAGAAGACAAATGGCTTAGAAGCTCTTTATTTTTCTTTTTCGCCAGCGGGAAAATGTGATAGTTAAACCAGGTCATGTATTCACAATATCCATTTCATCAATACGACCTCGTTGAGTTATGATCTTACACCACACTATTTTCATCTTGTAACCAGGTCACTAGGCTAAAGAAACACACTCTAATATACCATGTGGCCGCGTGCGTCTGCACTATAGCGATACCTGTAGTGTAAGCAAAACACACAGAGGTGTCCGTGTGTTAGAACGGTAAAGAAGTAGACGATGTTCCAATGTGTAGTCGCGCAAGCGCATTAGCCTGACGATATAAACATTGCAACTAACACCCATATGCGGGAGCGGGAGCTAATGCGCTTGCGCGACTACACATTGGAACATTGCGTCTACTTCTTTACCGTTCTAACACACGGACACCTCTATGTGTTTTGCTTACACTATAGGTATCGCTATAGTGCAGACGCACGCGGTCACATGGGATAACGAGATACTCAGAGGTCTTTACAGTCAGGGTCAGAGAGTCAGAGTTAGAGTTAGAGTCACAGTCACTACAAGTCTAGTGCCTCATATTTATAATGTAGTATTTACAGTTGTTATCGTTATTGAATTATATGTTATTATTTAATCGTTGTCCTGCATATTATTTATCACACCGATAAACCCGCTGTATAAATGGAACTGCCTCGGTAGCAATGCTACCTTCCGGACCAGGTGACATTACATGGCGATCCTGCCCACGTCTGATATTACATGACGATCCTACCTTTAGTTAGATAGATATCAGATAGACATAGATGATCAGATATTACATGGTAATTCTGCCATCCCATCATCTGATATTGCAAAGGGACGAGGCTCCTCAAATAAGGGTAACTTGTCAAAACAAGTCCAACTACTGTCAAAATATGATGTAGTGTTAAAAGAACATATCTTAAATTTGAAGCAGTTAAATAACCTAAAGCATCATATTTGTCGCCAGATATACAAAATGAATTCATCAATTTTTTAGCGAACCACGTAAAGTTTAAACTTGTTAATGAAATTAAATCTGCTAAATATTTTGGAATTATGATAGCACACCTGACATTTCACATATTGATCAAATGTCGGGAGTGATTCGTTATGTGAAAATTGATAATAGAAAAGTGGAAACCAAAGAAGTATTCCTTGGATTTTTTCCTTTACATGAAAAAAGCCCCTGATTTATGTGATGAAATTTTCAAGAAGTTCGAAAATGATTGTTTAGATATTATGCTGTGTCGTTCCCAGTGTGACCCGCATACATGGAGGCATGCAAGATATTATTAAAGAACAAAATAACGAAACAATTTTTGTTGGATAATAGATCACTCAATTAATTTAGGTAGCCAACAGTCATTTGCACAAAATGTATCATGTGTAACATTTTTCGGAACAGTAGAGACAAATTGTACACGAAACACCATTGCATGCCCAAAAAGTAATTGTGTGGTGGGCGTAGTGGCCAGCTGGAGTAATCGGTCCTTGATTTCTAAAAAATTACGAAGCTCAGACAGTAACAGTCAAGTGGGTGCTATAGTAGCATGTTAACCGATTATTGTTGGCACGAAATCAAAGATATTGATGTTGAAAGCATGTGGTTTCAGCAAGATGCTGCAAGTTGCTGCAATGTTAGATGTTTTGCGTGAAAAGTTCAGAGGTCGCATTATTTCACTTAGCACACCCGCCAAGTTAATAATAAGTTGCAATAAATTTGCTAGAGATAGATAGACAATATATTTGGCAAATACTTTACACCTGGACACTGGTTTTCCTTGAAATAGAGAATAAGGTGAAGAATTGATGTGATGTTTTAAAAGAAAATTTTTAGATCACCCCTATCTAAAATATTTACTATAAAGCTAGACTAAGTAAAGAGAATTTTTCTAGTTTTTCACGTAGTGTTGTCATTATCCATAAGAATAACTTTGCATTATCGCTTTAAATTTCTAAACGTAGTTTGTGTAATTGTAACACCAGGAAATAATTCCAGAGGCGATTACAATCGCAGAAAAAATTTAATTCAAAAGTTCCTTTTCAGTTCAGGCTGAGATCTTTTAATGCATAAATGTGATATCGCTGCGATAGTTTACGAAATAATCGAAGAAGACTCTTAAATCTATGAATCAGTAGCTCGTTTCTTGTATCATCAGTGTAAATTGCCAATGAGGTGAAACGCTTTCTAACATTATCGTTATATAAAGAAGGAACAGCTCGAGAGAAACTGCGAGAGTTGAAGAGGCCTGGAGGAGATCAATCTCGATGAGTACTTGCGCTTTACATTGTGCACGTGGAACTCGTGATATGGTCAGACAGAATTCGAGAAAATATACAGATTTACCAGAATTATGTGTGCTTAAGAAAAAGAACTAATTTACTAAATAAAACACTTGGTATATTTGTTTCACAAAATGTATTTAAAATATCTCTGACATATGTTTCGACTTATTCAGTCATTCTCGAAGAGTCATGTAAACTAAACGAAAAATGTACTCCTGCCAATATTTATGAGTTATTTTTTAAAAGGTTTATTACAGCATCGATTGTGGGGGTATTTGAAAAATCCAAGTGCGTGTTTGTGACCTGTCTGTTGAGATTTATGGCTTTTTTAATTTCTAAAATTACTAAGAAGTCAAGCCTTTTACCCTTATTACAAGAGTGTAAAAGTTTGAAATTATTAGCATTAAACAGATGAGAATTTTGAATACAGTGTTCCGCGAATCCCGTAACCATATTGCCATGTAGAATAGAACTTCTATGTTCTTTTATACGTTCTTTTATAGAGCGTCCTGATTGGCCAATGTATACCGCGTCACAATCACTGCAAGTTAATTCATACACCCCTGACTTATCACGCAATTCTGTTTTTCCTTTATAGTTAACTAGAATATTTCCTAAATTGCATTTATTTACTAGGATGACATTTAAACCTAATTTATTAAGTTTATTAGAAACTTTATTGCTAACCCCAGGTATATAGTTTAGGGTGTGAAACACTTTGTTAGTTTTTGTATATGTATGTCCGGAGTAAAAATTTTTCGTAAGGATAGCGCGTTGTTTTTTGTAAATCATTTTGTCTAAGAATTCTGTTTTGTACCCGTTGTTTCTAGCTATAGTTTTTATGGTATATATATTTACTATAAAGCTAGACTAAGTAAAGAGGATTTTTCTAGTTTTTCACGTAGTGTTGTCATTATTCATAAGAATAACTTTGCATCATCGCCTTAAATTTCTAAACGTAATTTGTGTTTAAATGTCATGCTAGTAAATAAATGCAATTTAGGAAATATTCTAGTTAACTATAAAGGAAAAACAGAATTGCTTGATAAGTCAGGGGTGTATGAATTAATTTGCAGTGATTGTGACGTGGTATACATTGGCCAATCAGGACGCTCTATAAAAGAACGTATAAAAGAACATAGAAGTTCTATTCTACATGGCAATATGGTTACGGGATTCGCGGAACACTGTATTCAAAATTCTCATCTGTTTAATGCTAATAATTTCAAACTTTTACACTCTTGTAATAAGGGTAAAAGGCTTGACTTCTTAGAAATTTTAGAAATTAAAAAAGCCATAAATCTCAACAGACAGGTCACAAACACGCAGTTGGATTTTTCAAATACCCCCACAATCGATGCTGTAATAAACCTTTTAAAAAATAACTTATAAATATTGGTAGGAGTACACTTTTCGTTTAGTTTACATGACTCTTCGAGAATGACTGAATAAGTCGAAACATATGTCAGAGATATTTTAAATACATTTTGTGAAACAAATATACCAAGTGTTTTATTTAGTAAATTATTAATCATGTTTCACCAAGAGCCAACCGTGAATTCTATACATTATATAAAAAGAACTAATATTATTAATTGATGTTGCAGACACTTCTTGGTGAAACATTTTAGTAACTGGTTTAGATTAAATATTAAAATAATATTTAATACTAAATAAATTATGAAACGACCCTACTAACAACCACCAAACAAAAATAAAAAAAAACCTTATAAACAATAATAGTAGTCCAAAGAATAAAAAGTTAAAAATTATGAATCCTAGTATATCAAGGCTCTAATGGGCAACCTACATTACATAAAAGTCACACTCTGATGTGACTGGTTATGTCTTATACCCACTAGAAATTGTTTTGTAGATTTTCATTCTAATAAATAAAATGTTTTAAAATGAGATAAGTGTATTTTTCCTTATTTTCCGAAAACATTTTCAAGTGAACTGCACTCAGTTTTGGCGATGTATGTATGTTTGCTACCACCACTTCTGACATATATACTAAATAATAGAATTTTTGAAAGACAAACAATCATTTGCCAATTTAATGGTTGAACTTAATACTAATTCTATTTCTCCTACACTAGTAGAAAATATATAGTTTTAATTAGGTAATATTAACAAGAAATTTATATCTACATAAAATTTCATGAACACGCATCCGAAATTTCGTGCTTATACTCTATATGTACAAATGTATATGTTATATACCTAAGTGTTAACTACACAACTTCTAATTACAGACGGTAAATTACCTGAGAAACTGTAGTAACGCGTAAATATGCCCGAAGCGAACGAATATTGCATGATAGCTTGATGGGAAAACCAATGAGATGTAAAATTAATGAGATTGCATAGGGTATGGAAGCGTATTTTGCACCTGTAACGTATTAAATTAGATTATATGAATATGTCCTGGCACTACGCAGTAGAGCGTAAATCGAAGAAACCAAATCCTATTTTTGAAATGTTTTTTGAATTTTCGATACTGAACGTACATAGCATAATATACTGGGTGTATTTGTTAACTTGAAACTTTCAAATACCTCGAAAAATAAGTAGGCCGAATTTGAAATTTCATAATTCAATGTAGTGAAATACATTAGTGATAGAATTAGTCCCCCTCTCTCCCTACATGTACGCGGGATGGGGGTAACTTTGAAATCTTAAACAAGAACCGGTATATTTTATTACAGATTAGAATTGTACTAGAAAAAGTACGTAGGAGTCTGAAACAATTTTTAAATTCATGATAGATGCGCTGTAATCGATTAAATTCATTTTTTAAAATTTTTCGCACTGATAACCTATGCATACGATTCTGAAATTCGTTTTCAATAAAAAGAATACCATGAAAAATGACTTATTAAGAAAGTACTATTATTATAACCCAGGAACGGGCGTCCTTCTTCACATACTTGGTCAACGCAATTTCCTTCGTTTATGACTTATCGGAGTACTTTTAAATAAAAAAGAATTGTATTTTTCTTTTTTTTTATGTAGAAAATAATTTTTATGAAAACGTTTTCGTATGCACAATGTATGTATTTAACGTTTGTGTTATTTCTTCCATTTGTATTTTCTCTAATTCCAAAAACACAAAATGAACGTACAAAAGAAAGAAATAACTTTAAGAAACAACTTATTTTACTCAGTTTGAAGAATACTTCGAAATGTAAAAGACCTGTTTTTACGCTGTTAATAGTACCTACTACAGAATGGAGTATTTAACTGTACAAGAGAAAATTGAAATGGTTCTGGTGTATGGAGAAGCTGGCAGAAGTGTTGATAATGCTGTCAATCTTTACGCTCAGCATTTTCAGGATAGGATTCGTGCGCGTGCTTTATTTTATCCTACTATCAAACAATTCACTATTTATTGAAGAACCGAAAAAATAACCCGTCCAGCAACAGTCACTCTATTAGCAGCAGTGGCTGTTAATCCTCATGTTAACATAAGAGAAATAGCTCGCGATTCTGGATTGTCTCACACCAGTGCTTGGAAAATTTTAAAACGTCATAAATATCTTCCATATCATGTGTCTTTACAGCAAGATCTTCATGGCGTCGATTTTCAAAATTGGGTAACTTTCTGTCAGTGGGCATGTGAACAATTACAACAAAACCCCAATTTTTTTCGCTACGTGTTGTTCTCCGACGAGGCGTCTTTCACAAACCACGAAACGGTTAATCGACGTAATACACATTACTGGAGTGTTGAAAATCCGTACTGGCGTCGCCAAGTTGAACACCAGCAACGTTGGACTGTCAACGTGTGGTGTGGAATAATTGGGAACAAAGTCATCGGTCCCCATATTATTGAATGGTGAAGTGTACCGAGACATTTGGAAAATAAACTGCCACCACTACTTGAAGACGTTAGCCTAGAAGTGCGACAGAACACGTGCGTTAAACAAGATGGTTGTCCAGCACACTATTCGGTAGTAGGACATGAAGTATTTGATCGTAATTTCAATGGTCGCTGGATCGGTAGAGTTAGTTTACTAAATTGGCCTGCTAGATCATCAGATATTACTTTGCCAGATTTATTTTTATGGGGTTATCTCAAATGCAAAGTATACAATCAAGCACCTGCAACACGTGAAAATACGATCGAGCGAATCAGAAATGCTTGTGCCGAAATTCAAGAAGATACACTTAACAGTTGTCTATGCGGATCAATAAGTGCATCGAAGTCGAAGGCCATCATTTTGACCACTTACTTTAATTTAAAGATGATGAGACGAGGGGAAATCTAGCATTCTGATAAGTGAGAGGCGACGGCACTTGAAATGAAGCACCTTGATATGTGAGTTCTTATTGGGTTACGCTAAAAGTAATTTAGTTACTAGCAATTTATATTTCTACAGATGACATTTTCCAAGCAATTCGAAATTTGTAAAATTTTAATTATTTACAAGGAAAACGTATTTTTTGTTTCACACGTATTGCATAGGTGAAAAAAATTAATTTCATCGATTATAGCGCCATCTATCATGAACTGAAAAAATGTTTCTGACAAATCCTACGTAGTTTTTCCAGTAGAATTGTAATATGTAATAAAATATACAGGTTTCTATTTAAGATTTCAAAGTTACCCCCACCCCACCAACATGGAGGGAGACTAATTCTAGCACTAATGTATTTGCTCCATTGAATTATCACTAGAATTTTTCGTAAACTGCGTATTTTTCGAGATATTTTAAAGTTTCAGGTTGAAATATATACCTGGTAGGTATATGGTTTTATCGTTTACTATATTGATGTCCTCCTCTGTGCAGGTTTTGTCTATGTACGGGCACACGGTTGGATGTTGTTGGTTCTGAATCGCGGCGCATTCGAAAGAATCATTATCTCTGAAGCCCATCTCATCTTTTCAAGTTGTAACAGCGTGAAACGCCCGTTCTTAATCTATTGAGAGTTCTGCCCAAGGGAAATGGTAACGACTGTTCAGCAGCTAGTTTCTACCTGAATTCAGAACGCAAACAGTCACCAGACTCACGTCATAATGTTGTTCGGCGAGTTTAAACTGTTTCGCTCAGCGAGGCTCCGAGATTTAAGTCGGTTTGCTTGGACTTTGTGATTGGACAATGGATATCTATGGTCGCGTTCTTGCTTTTTTCTCTCACATTCAGCGGCGATACGTCTTCTAATTGAAGGTAAATCTCCGCAGTTGCGGTTGGTTTTAGGCAGACGGTAACAATGCGGGCAGGTTCATTTAATGCCACATCGACATATTTCGTATTTGCCGAATTAAACTACACTTGTGCGCCATGTCCAGTAGCTGAGAAGCACAAGGACAGAGTTGATGTTCGTAAGACATGTGGTTGCGCTCTCCGCTTAGTACTTGTGATTATATTATTTCTAGCGTGCACTTTCCCCTTGACCTCTTGACAACCTTTTTGAAAGGGCAAAGTTCGGTCGAGCCGTACGCCTAGGTATTTTGGTACGTCGCTATGTTCCAACTCTTGACCCAGCCATGAAACTTTAAATTTCCTTAGCGCCTCCCTATTTTGAGGTGGAAAAGACACGCCTGGGCTTTTGTGGGATTTATTTTATGATGGTTAGTTTTATAGTAGGTCTCCAAGACCTACTACAAAACTAACAAGAAACACTTTTTAATTATGTTGATTCGTTACACACCGCCAACACATAAATTTAAAGTATGCAACGTGTTAAATGAAACTAATATGAAAGGTATCAAAATTTATATACCCGAAACGTAACACGGTTTCTTCCATAATATTTTATCTAATACATTTCTGATATTTCTAATTGTACTTTTAGTAATATATTTATGCAATAAACACGAAATTTCACTAGTAAATATTTAAACATGTATGTTGGGATTAATGAATCTGTCTTCTTAAAATCTTTGTTTTTTTGTTCTTAATATCGGTAAAATAAAAATAATGTGTTTACAGATAATATACAAAAATACGACTTGTGATATACGATGAAATCGTTCTTGTCACAAAATTCAATGATTGAATTGTGAAGTGAATTTATGTAGTCAATATAATATGAGGGGGTACCAAAAAGAAACCGAACTAATGTGGTGGGCGAAGTTTATTTAGCACCACGTTCTGCCGCTAGGGGCATATAGAGTATCATTTATACCACACAGTAGGCCATGCGCCGTTGCTAAAAGAGGTTTCGTTAGGTTTTTGTGATTTTTTTAGTAATAATTGTTATGTACGCTCGTCGTTTTTGCATTCGTTTATTCTCGTGAAGAGTCTGGTACGTGAAATTTTGATTTTTGCCCGGAAAAACCGACACAGAAACTCCCGACATGCTAAAAACGGCCTAAAAGGATGATGCTGTGTTTGAGTGGTTTTCCCGTTTTAAAAGGGGTGAAATCTTAATTGGCAACAAACTTCGCTCTAGTAGTACTTGCACAGCCCGGACTAATAAAAACGTAAAAAAAAATCGAAAAAAGCGAAATCATTCTATAAGATTGACAAGGGACTCTTAAAGAAGTTGAGGAGTTGTCTGAGATGACTTAGAGTTCAGTTAAGCAAATTTTAACGGAGGACAGTTAACCAGGCTTTCTACTTGGAAATTTTGAAAAGATTGCACAAGAGTTTGCGGCGGAAAAAGCCTTATTTGTGGTGGTCAGGCAACTGGTTTTTTCATTACGATAACACTTCTGGAGATGTAGAAGAGCTGTTGATGAGATCTGAGGACTAAAACCAAGTGTGCTACACCGGTTGTACACAATAGTAGCAAGACCAACGATTACCTATGGGGCACTTGTCTGGTGGAGGAGGACGGAGCTGACATCGTCGGTGTGACTCTTCATGGCTCGGCTGTCGAGAACACAATATAAGTTCATATTTATCTGAAAATTGCTATTCAGACATGCAGATACGTGTTTCGTCTTACTATAGACTTGCCAGGGCATGATGTTGGGACAGCTCAAATTCACCACAACAACTCCCGTACTATTGTATACAATCAAGTCACAGAAGATAGCACGGAAAAATATTCAGTGTTGGTGACTGACTGACGTCAATCTCACAAATGCCAAACCATCTCCATCCTCATGACAAGTGTAAGACCAGCAAAGGGTTTTCATCGGACGATCACATCCACAACCAACAAAAACTGTGTTAATGTATCTTCACCACAAGTCGATCAGCTCCAACAGCATTTATAACATAATAATTTGAAACATACTTGAGTTGGTGAAACCTGACCTGCATCTGTGATCGTCTTCTATTATGTCTTCTATTTATGTAGGTCATTTGAAATTTAATTATACTTGTGAGAATTATGTTTCAAGTGTTTGTAATTATAATTAAGTAATTAACATACGTTTTCTCTTTGTAATGGTTTTAAAACATAATGTGAATGTATATCATGACATTAATTTTTAGATGCTTTGTTTTACCGAGTTCATTAACTCTCTCTTTTTGTACATCAACCGGAAGCCTTCTTCTCACTTATACTACCAACATAACTAAATAAATTTCCCATAGTAACTCTGTTAATACTTTCACGATATTAGTACTCTTTTTTGAAACGGATTTAAAAAGGGAGCTAATATAATTAAATTTCAAATAATCTACATAAATACGATTATATCAAGAGAATGATAGTTGTTTGTTTCCTTAAGAGAAACACATTTATTATTACCAAAGCTATTTTATAAGAGCAATATCCCAAAATAAACGGAAACTTAATTCCGCTTGAGTTTTTTTTTAATAACTAATTACATAACCATATCGATATTTTGCTCTATCTTCAAGAAAACATATATTTATTCTTATATAAGGTTTTTTATATGAAAAGTGACCAAAAATAAATCGAGGTGTAAGACTAATCGAAATTATTAAAAAAAATCTAATTACGTGAAAATAATGATATTGCCCCCCCCCCCCCCCTTTAGATAAGATTTTCTGTAATAGAAATAACAAAAAATAAACGGAAATTTAATACAAGTTGAAATTATCTAGAAGACGACAACAAAGAAAGAATGTATATGCATGGAACCATAAAAAAATGTATATACAATTTACTGTTTATGTTATCTCGCAATTACACTACCAGTATCTATTTTTTAAGAATTCTTTTAAAAAGGCCATCCACGTCCAAACATGTAAAAAGTAAATTACTAATTAGCAATATCAGACCTCGAATAGCCCAATAAAAGAAAGCAAAAGAAATAGCATAATAAAAGAAATAAATTAAGTCAAATTTATAATTCCTGTTTTAAATAGTCAAATGTGTGAAATATATTAGTAAACTGTGCCACTAAATTATTAAATATAGTGAACCACAAAAAAAAAGTTTTCAGAGTATGCTACGGATTAAATCAGTTATGTCGAATTAAGTGATTTAATCTACACGTCATACTACTAGTAATAGGTTAAATCGTTAAATAAGAGTTGCCAAGTGACATTCATTAAGCTAACCTAATATTCAAGTCTACGGAAAAATTGAATTTCAGGAAAAAGTCGAATATTTGATAATTTTGATTGTTGAAATGTGTAAATTACAATGATTTATTATAAAAAATATAGTTTTTTTAGTGCTATCTGTTTTAAAATAGAAAAATTACGAAAAATGAAATTTGAAAACTAACATCAAAAGCCAAATCAGATTAAACAACATTATGTATGTAAAATCTCATAATATTTAGAATAAAGTTGAATTAATAATTAAAGTAAGCACAGCAATTTATTAATGCAGTACACAAAACAAGCAAGTATGGTATTGAAACAATTATTAATTCTTTTCCTTTAAGACAAATGTGTTCTTAAAAGAAACGTTTTTTTATTGGAGAAATTAATCTCGGTCATCTGTGAAGTCATCCATTCGGAGTGTTTTGATGATCCGTCTACCCTATTGCTTAAGTCAAAAGAAGAACAATATTCATTAAATAAGTTGCGTAATATGGCCACCGTCTTCATCTCTACAGCGTAAAGTGTTTCGCTTAACACAGTTAATAAAATATTCTAGGATCCAAGGTGAACTATTAATTTCTACGATTTTATTAGTGATCTTTTGTTGCAGGTCATTAAGATAAAAAACAAGTGTTATAAAAATATATTTTTTTAAGTACAAAAATAAAAAGAGATCGCACGGTGTTAAATTGCAGGAACGAGATGGCCAAACTGTGTTTGTATTTAAACTAATAATCCGATCTTCAAAAAATTCTCTCAAAAAAACAATGTTTTTATTGGTAGCATGTATACGAGCTTCATCTTGTTGGAAGTAGCCTTCCTGTAATTCATCATCGTGTAACATATTTAGAAATAATATCAAGATTTCCAGTCTGTAACGTATGCACAGCGTTTAATATATATAATATAATATAATATATAATATAATAAAAGGTGTAAGCATTTTTTGGCTATTGTTGAAAATTTTGTATTTTTAATCGACATACCTTCAAAAAATATAGGTCCAATAATCCGTCTCTGACAAACAGCTGCTCAAATTCCAATTTTCTGTGGATGCATTGGTGCTTCCACAAAAAAAGTGCGGGTAATTTACGCTCCATATCCACGTGTTTTGAGAATTTACGTAGCCAGAGAGATGAAACCAGGTTTCATCAGTAAACATAAGTTTTTCAATGCCTCAATCATTAACAACAAAATGGTCAACAAACCTTTAACAAAATTCCTGTCGCTTCGGTCTGTCGCCAGGAAGTATTTCATGAGTCGCTTGCAAGCGGTAGGGCTGTAAACGTAGATCATGCTTAAGGATACGTCTGCAAGTGCTATAAGAAATATCTAATTCTTGGTGTAAATATTGCATAGAAAGCTGAGGATGTTCTTCTACCAATTAGCTTACCGCTTCAACATTTTCCTAATTTCTAACTGTTGGCCTATCACTGCCATTTTTGCGATCCACGTTTCCTGTTTCCCTGAATAATTGCACAACAAGGCGAACGCATGTGTAAAACTACGGGATAGCAATATCTGGAAATTTTTCTAAAAAGTCCTGATAAGCATCCCTGATAGAATAAACCCATTCACCATTAATTTTACTACCATTTCTAAAATAAATTTCAACCATATGCCGTTTTTATTATCCGTTAAATACAAAAGCCATTATTAGATAGCTAATAAATTGCAAACATATCTCCCAACTTGTCAATTTGATTTATGGTTATTTACAAATGACACTTCGTCAATTCTTTAAGCTAAGACGTGACTTATATGTCTATCTCTAGGTTTAATTTTTATATAGTTTCTTGCACATAGTTAACTACTACGAATAACCCTGAAGTAGCATTATATATATATATATATGTTAGCCGCAAAACCCTCAGACGCTAGGAGTGGGGTTACGCAAGGCAAAAACAGTCACAACGAGACCACCGTGGATGAAGGGTGACGTGACTCGGGATGTGCAACGATTGACTAACGAACTGTGTTTATACCATTCTAAGGTTTTATTTCATTTTGTGTATTACCACTGTTACATCTGTATTTTTTTAATGTTTAAATAAACGGCCAGGCTAACATTTGCAGCGGCGGGATAAAGAACACATAGTAATAATAATTAAGCAGTGGTTACCAAAGTGCGAACGTAAGAGTGCGAAAATAGAAGCCAATGATAGTGCGTGCAAGAAGGACCAGAAATGGTAATGGTCTGACGCTCAAGAGGAATCTTTCCAAAGAATAAGGAGTGAGCTGAGCCAACGTCCGATACTGGCACTGTATAATCCAGGAGCCGACTTCGAAGTTCATACTGATGCCAGCAATATTGAACTTGCCGGAATACTTTTCCAGAAACTAGAGAACGAACTCATGAAACCTGTCGCTTATTTCAGTAGACAAACGTCTGATGTCGAAGAGCGATATCACAGCTACGAACTAGGAGCGCTTGCCGTGCTAGAAACAATTGAACGTTTCCGAATACATTTGCTGGGAAGAAAATTCAAGGTGGTGACCGACTGTAACTCCTTGAAAACGATGATGACAAAACGAGAACTGACACCGAGAGTCGCCAGATGGATTCTTAGACTACAAGAATTCGATTTTGAAGTTTAATATCGACCTGGAAGTTCAATGGCACACGTTGATGCGTTGAGTCGTAATCCTCACGAAAACGCTCAAGAAGTGTCCACGCTACGCTACGCTAAACGTATTGAAACTGCGTATAAACGTTGGTTACGATGCAACTTCAGGACGAAAAACTGGTAGGGATTTGCGAAAAACTAAAACGAAATCCCCAGAATAATGCCGAAAGGCAGATTCACACAGACTACAAAGTAGAAAAGAACCGATTGTACCGCAACGTAGAAGGTGAAATGAGATGGGTAGTTCCGAGAAATATACGGTGGAGAGTTATGAAAGGATGTCACGACGATATGGGACATTTTGGTTTCGACAAAACGCTACAGACACTCAGGAAACATTATTGGTTCTCGAAAATGGCAAAGAAGGTAAAGAGTTACGTGAACTCATTGCATTGAATGCGCCTAGCATAAGGTGAGAGGCGGAAAAGCGGAAGGGGAATTACACAACGTTGAGAGAGTACCTGTACCCTTTCACACTGCACACATCGACCATTTGGGCCCTTTCCTAAAGCGTCTGAAGGGAAATACTTATGTTCTGGCCTACATAGATAACTTCACGAAATATATTTGTCTAAAAGCAGTAAAGACACGAAAACGACCAATGTGATTAAAGTCTTAGAGGATACCTTTGGTATATTTGGAACTCCTCATAGACTGATATCAGACAGAGGAACCGCTTTCACATCCAAGAAGTTTGAAGAATTCTGCACTGCCAACGGCATTACGCATATCAAGAATGCTACCGCAACGCCTCGTGCTAATGGGCAAGTAGAACGATACAATCGTACCCTGATGACAGCTATCACGACGACGTATAATCGAGAAGACGGTCGTGACTGGAATGTCAACTTGAGGCAAATTCAGTACTCGATTAACAGTATTGGAAATAAGACGACAGGGCAATCGGCACACAGCCTACTATTTGACTTCCAACCTAGGAACGCCTTCCAAAATAAACTCACGTTAGCATTGGCGGAAGAAGAACCTATCAATACGGACGAGTTACGAGAGGAAGCTCTGGTCAAGATACAACGTGCGCAGACTCAACAGAAGAAGCAGTTTGACAAACGTCATAGACCTCCGCGTTCATACAAGATTGGCGATCTGGTCCTTATCCGTCAAGATCCAGGAGCGAGTGGTGAATCAAGGAAGCTCCGACCTTTGTTCAGAGGACCTTATCAAGTGACAGAGGTTCTCGACAACGATAGATATTTGCTGGGAGACATACAGGGACCTCAAACGACACAACGCCCATTCAGATCAGTTTACGCGACAGATTTAATGAAACCATGGTGTGAGTCCTTCGCGGGAATCGAGGACGATTCCTCAAGTAGCGAGGCCAAATGTTAGCCGTAATCCCTCAGATGCTAGGAATGGGGTTACGCAAGGCAAAAACAGTCACAACGAGACTACCGTGGATGAAGGGTGACGTGACTCGGGATGTGCAACGATTGACTAACGAACTGTTTATATCATTCTATTTTATTTCATTTTGTGTATTACCACTGTTATATCTGTATTTTTTTAATGTTTAAATAAACGGCCAGGCTAATATATATATATATATATATATATATATATATATATATATATATATATACAGTGCTTCTCAAAAGCCCCCTCCACCCCTCTTATCTTTGGAACGATTATACATACACATGTGAAATTTGGAAACTGAATATTATAGGTTATAAACTTCCCTACTAGTGATGATAGATGACTAAATCGTCATAGATGACGTCACAAGGCCATTGTGACCAATAATTTTAAATGGAACGCTACGGCAAGCGACACCTCTTTTAAAAGGTATCGAAAAAACCTATTCAATGCTACTAATTTTGTTTGTGTTTGAGGCAGTTTTAATGGCTCATTAGTAAACATGAAAATTTAAATTCCATTCAGTATGATATTAAATACAGATTTAAGAAACAGTATGTACTTAAAGAAATTGCTCGAAGTGACCTCCATTTACTTCCTGACAGTAAAATATCCTATTTTTAAACTCTTCTCGTACTTATTCAAATGTGTCTGCGGAAACAGCCTCACATTCTGCAACAATACGTTGTTTTAAAACGTCAAATTGTCAAGTTAATACTAAAATTCCAAATTCAAGCTCCACCTATGGTTATTTGTCAAATAATCTGACGTCTTTGTTAGTCTCCAATATTCGAAGTTTTTGTAATTGTCCAAGTTTTTGTACATTTAATAATTTGTGTATTGTTGATCGAACGTCTCACTGTTTTCACAGCTTATGGTACTTTCAATATTTTTGTATATTTTAATAATTTGTTAAACTGTTGTGAGTCGAAAGTTTAAGTGCATCAAGAAGCGAAATGGTACGTGCTTTAGGTGATAAAGTAGCAGCGGTCCTAATTCTTGGTGAAACTAGACAAAATATTCATGCAGCAGAACGCATTTTTAATGAGAGGTTTCCCGATCGCCCCATTTTGAGGACTTATTTAAGGGAGCTTCTTCGTAAGTTTGAAACAACGGGTAGTATTAATGAATGCGAAACGATCTGGCAGACAACAAATTTCTGATGAGAAAAAAATTGATATACTGGCAGAAGTAAGAGTTAATCCTACTTCTTCAACAACTCAAGTTGCATCTACCTGTGAAGTTAGTCGAAGTACAGTACACAGGGTGTTGAAAAAATACAAATTTCATCCATACAAATTAAAAATGGTTCATCAACTCTCAGACGACGACCCAGACCGAAGACTAGAATTTTGTGAAAATATGGAAACTAGCCAACTACAGCCAGACTACGTCAAAACAATTTGTTTTAGTGACGAAAGTACTTTCTATCTAAATGGAAATGTAAATACACAGAATGTGAGGTATTGGAGTGGCGCAAATCCTCACCTGTTTTGTGAAACACATACCCAATTTCCCCAGAAGGTGAATGTTTGGGCAGGTATCCTGGGAAACCACATCGTTGGGCCTCTTTTTTTAAATACTAATTTAACTGGTGAGGTTTATCTGGAGATGTTGCAAAACGCAATAGAACCGTTAATCCTTGAAATTTTGGAAGATAATCCAGATGAATTCGGCAATTTGGAAATAACATTCCAACAGGATGGTGCTCCTCCACACTATTACGGTGCAGTAAGACAGTATTTGCATGAGGAGTATCCTGGTAGATGGATCGGACGACGAGGTTCAACGGAATGGCCACCTCGATCACCGGACCTCACACCTTTGGATTATTTTCTGTGGGGGTACCTTAAATCGAAGGTTTACGCCACTGAACTTGACAATATTGACGTTTTAAAACAACGTATTGTTGCAGAATGTGAGGCTGTTTCCGCAGACACATTTGAAGAAGTACGAGAAGAGTTTAAAAATAGGATATTTTAGTGTCAGGAAGTAAATGGAGGTCACTTCGAGCAATTTCTTTAAGTACATACTATTTCTTAAATCTGTATTTAATATCATACTGAATGGAATTTAAATTTTCATGTTTACTAATGAGCCATTAAAACTGCCTCAAACACAAACAAAATTAGTATCATTGAATAGGTTTTTTCGATACCTTTTAAAAGAGGTGTCGCTTGCCGTAGCGTTCCATTTAAAATTATTGGTCACAATGGCCTTGTGACGTCATCTATGACGATTTCGTCATCTATCATCACTAGTAGGGAAGCAAGTAGGGAAGCACAAATGGTTTTAATATTTATTTTGGTTTCGGATAAATCTTATGTTGATATGAATATATCGAAGGATAATAATTTTCTAAATGTTATATTTTCATTTAATGAGTATTTATTTTTAAAGATAGTTAATAATAAAACCTGGGTTTGCCTTGTCTTGAACTGAGACTTGGAATCCGGCTAGCACGTATACTTTGTGACTGGTTTCTCGAGCAGTGGTCCGGTTTATCTGAATAGTGTTTCCGATTACTTTTAGATGATATTATTTTCTAGTCCTGCTGGTGTGCTATCGATCTGGAAACTGTTCTTTAGCTTAAATAGGGACTTATGGCTGCAACCCGCTTGAATTTTCTTCTTTTTCCTTCGAATCTTCTCGAAAAGAATAATAAAGGTAAAATTAATTAATGTATTTTCTTTAAACTGTAATCTCCTTCAAATTGATTGTTCCCTTTTAATATAGAAGACCTTCGTATTTTCTTAATAACCAAACTCCTTCTTGGTTCCACAAATTTTCTCATAAATTGTATATTTTCATAAATCTTGATACTAATTGCTGCTCCAATATAAATATTACTTATTTTCTTCCTTTATTATTCAAAGGTATTTTTAATAATATAAAATATTATTAAAAATCTGGTGTGAAGAACACAAATATTAGTGAACCTGTATTTGTGTTCTTCACACCAGATTTTTAATAATATTTTATATTATTAAAAATACCTTTGTATTATACAAAACTGCTGGGGTTTACCTACTCATGTATGTTCCAATTATTCTGATCCTTTATTATTTTTTATAAACACTTAAATTCGCCTTTAAAATGCTTTTTTTCTGTTTTGAATTTAAAAAGATAAATTTAATTCATTTAAATTTAATAACTGTCATTCATTTAAATATCTTCTTTCTTTAAATAGAAGAAGTGCTTTATATTTACAATCATATTCACATTTAAAAATAACATTTCTTACTTAATCTAAACTTATTCTATATGCTCAACATTCTTTCTTGTTATACTTTTCAAATGATTTATATATTATATCTAAAACTTCAATAATTATTAATTGAACATAAATAGACTATATTAATATATATATATATATATATATATATATATATATATATATATAGTTATATGTATATATATATTGTAGTAGTGCAACCTGCATGAGGTTGCTTAAATGAACAAGAAACGCACATTGATTGCGTGTATTAAGAACTTTATATTCGTTGTGTACATTCGGTGTTTCACATTTGTAATGGAATCTACACTTTCTGTAATTTAATTTTAAGTTTGTCTTTTGAATGTTTTGAACCCATGTTAAACACATTAATTAAAATGTAATTAGTATACTCTTTCGAAATAGAAATAACTAAAAAAAAACGAGGGCATGTTAAAAAATAACAATTGACATGGAGACAGATATATATAAATAGATTCTGAGAGAGGGTCATAAAAAATTGGTGTCAAAAATAAAAATTGGAAAAACATCGATAATAGAAAAGTTGGTTCAAGTACCAAAGAGGAGCATCAAAGTGTTTCCACAGATTGGGTGGATTGACTTAGAAGAGGAGAACATTGTTAAGGCTGGGTTTTTGGCTGCAGTGCCTAGATCGTGCCACCTGGCCGTTTTGGCACCAATTGAGGATTGCGTGAGCCTCCAATGATCTAGTTGCTGAGCCTTGTATGCTCAACCTGCGAGTGCATATTAAGTAACAAGTGTTCATCAATATAATACTAGAAACTCAGAGTAAATGTTCCCTTTTCGAAATATTCTCAATCAATCAAAATTAATTATTGGAGTGATAAATATATACTTACTTGAATTCATTTTGTTATAAAAATGAATAACATAAAATTAAAACTTCAAAGTGACAAACCCACATGTTTTTCTTCAATATCACAAAATTGTTAATTGTATGTACTGTCGCGTTCATGGAAAACTAAGACAGTCATATTTTGATTGTATTAAATTGAACTGCATGAATGTAGATACAAATATAGGTGCTAAATACGCTTGTGTCATTTTGCATTATTACGTTGATGTTTAAAAGTAACGTTTCTACGATCATAAGTACGTACATGAATGTTACAATGCTAAAACTTTTAAAAACTGGTTAAAATTAAGACAATTTAATTTCCTACTTTTCTACGAGCGCGATAGTACGTGAACCACTTGCAAAGTATTAGCGTAGTGTTCAATCATTGTAATTGCAATTAAATTTACATTTTTTATAGAAAAATCGTTGTTTTATTATTTATTTTTATCTATATTTTGTTGTTGTAGTTTCTATTATCATACCTACAGTTTCGGCTGTGTACGCCTTTATCAAGAATGTTAAAACTTTTAAAAACTGGTATATATATATATATATATATATATATATATATATATATATATATAAGTGTTTAGATAATTTCTTAGCCTTTCATTAAATATAACATTTGATAAATTATTGGAGTTTTTCGGCTTTTTATATGAAATATTTACAAATATTAAATTAGAATGTATGTAATTGCAGAGTAAGTGGGGATGTAAACATTACAAATTACAAAGCAAATCATACGAAATTTTTTATTTGAAAAATATGGTCAGCGATCCGGGCTGTCGCCTTTACCACTAGGCCACAATAGACCCAGGTTCAAGTCATATAGAAATGCATTATAAAGTAACAGTGTAAATGAATCAGATGTCAGTTATTGAATGTAGATGTCAAGCTGAAAGCAGAAGTCAGTTTTGAAAGCTCATGTCAGTTTTGATAGCAGATGTCAGTTAGTGAAAGCAAATGTCAGTTATTGAAAGCAGATGTCTGTTTTGAAAGCAGGTGTCCGTTATGAAAGCAAACGTCAGATTAGAAAGCAGATGCCTATTTTGAAATTAGATGTGAGTTACTGAAAGTAGATGTCAGTATTTTGAGAGCAGATGTCAGATTTAAATGTTTGAAAATGCTAATTATTACTCCATAGCTATATGAGTGTTTAGATAATTTCTTAGCCGTTCAAATATAACATTTGATAAATTATTGGAGTTTTTCGGCTTTTTATATGAAATATTTACAAATATTAAATTAGAATGTATGTAGTTGCAGAGTAAGTGGGGATGTAAACATTGCTGTTTACAAATTACAAAGCAAATCATACGAAATTTTTTATTTGAAAAATATGGTCTACGTTGGGACTCGAACCCAAGTCTACAGCAATAACTGACATCTGATTCATTTACACTGTTACTTTATAATGCATTTCTATATGGCTTGAACCTGGGTCTATTGTGGCCTAGTGGTAAAGCCGACAGCCCGGATAGCTGTAGACTTGTGTTCGAGTCCCAACGTAGACCATATTTTTCAAATAAAAAATTTCGTATGATTTGCTTTGTAATTTGTAAACAGCAATGTTTACATCCCCACTTACTCTGCAATTACATACATTCTAATTTAATATTTGTAAATATTTCATATAAAAAGCCGAAAAACTCCAATAATTTATCAAATGTTATATATATATATATATATATATGTTTTCTTTCAGGTTTCCGCGGGTAGTAGTATGTGTTGTAACTGGATTCCGGGTTTTCTTCCGCGTTTCCATTGTTTGGTCTTTGTAAAGACCGGTGCTGGTTTCTGGACGACGTTTCGGAAAAATCACATTTGCCATCTTCAGGTCTGCGATAACTGTCTGCTTCTGCTTCTGGTTACTCGTAAACTGACGTAGTCGAGTTTAAGATGGTTGTTATATACCTGCTTAGCGTTCTGGTTGGTTACACTTGGTTGAGTATGTGCGCGACTCCGTGTCGTTGGGCCTGTAGCTGGTGTGGGCTGGCTGGGTTGCGGTGTTTTTGTTTGTTGTTTCTTGTTGACAACTCCTTTGCTTAATACTGGTTTCCATGCTGTTGGTAGCCTCTGGGTATCATCTCGCGAATTCAAATTGTCCGGACGTTTCTCAATTTCGATAGCTTCCCTGATAATTCTGGTTTTCATATGTTCTACGTTCGCCAATAATTTGGTATTGCTGAAGTCTATCGTGTGGGACGTTTCCTTTACATGCTGAGCCAAAGATGAAGTTTTCTCGTCTTTTCTTACGGAGTTTTGGTGTTCGTCTCTTCTTACGTTTACCCTTCTGTTTGTTTGGCCGATGTACGTCTTCTCACAATCAAGGCATGGAATTTCATATACTCCCTGGTTTTCTAAAGGTATTCTTGTTTTTGGATTCCGAAGGACTGTGCTGATTTTTCTGTCTGCCTTGAATGTGGTTTCAATGTTGTGTCTTCGTAGGATTCTCGATATTCTGTCGGTGGTACCTTTGACATAGGGTAAGTAGGTTTTGGCTATTGATTCCTCTTTTTTTCTCTTGTGGTGTGGCTCGTTTAGGTTTTAATGCTTTGTTGATTGTCCGTTTGCTAAAGCCATTCTGCTGGAGTGCAGTGTGGAGTTTCTTCATTTCTTGAATGACGTTGTCTTCATCTGCTAATCTCTGTGATCTTGTTACTAGGCTCTTCACTACTGCTTGTAACTGAGCTGGGTGGTGGTGAAACTGTGCGTTGAGGTACCGGTCTGTATGTGTGGGTTTCCGGTACACTGTATGGCTTAATTCTCCATTTTCTTTCTTCTTAACCAAAACGTCGAGGAATGGTAGTTGGTTGTTTGATTCTACTTCCATTGTGAACTTTATTTGTGGATGGATATTATTCAGATGTTCCAGGAATATATATATATATATATATATATATATATATATATATATAATTGAATATTTTATATATATTGTTGTGAGGCAAAATACCTCCAACATTTATAAATGTTAATATAGTTTTTCATATATGAATAAAATTCTGGAAAATTTAAAAACATCTTATTATACATTTTTAACTCTAAGGACAAGGAAATATCAAAATGAAATATAATTACATTATGAATAGTTTTTAAATATCCCAAATTATATTAGATATTAAGCAATAGGTAAATAATTCAAAAGGATATTGTAATTAATTCAAATTTGAACATTTAAATTTACATCATTTCCGTTATTCGGGGTATCCAATGATAGATGTGATACAAATTTTAAGGGGACGTTTTGTTTTAAACGGCGTCTGTTCAAGGAGTCTTTCGATAGAGCCCGTAAGATACGGTCGCCATTTTTGAAAATTATAAGCGTCGCTCCTATGCCGCTAAGTATAAAATCAGATTTTTAAATTTAATTCGACGATACAACGTATTTAAAATATTCACAACAGTTAGTGTGATATATAAGCAATTAGTGAAAAGTCTTTTAATTGTAATATAACAGTGTTAAACTTAATAATTATCGAAAGCATCTTTTTGAATTCAAAATTCCAACATGGCGATTCAATATAATTAATTTTTAATATTCGGAAATAAAGAAGATTACCTTATTTTGGAAACCATACATTATAAATTCCCAACCAGAACATCCTGTCCTGCAACTAGAGAAAATGGTATATTCCGAGAAGAAATATTAAATATTTAGAAGATACAAGAGATACTACCCTTATCCCACATCAATCGAGGTAATATCCTAGTTCCTTCCCAACACCCGGACCGTACTTAGTATTCCATAAAGAAGGTACTTAAAATAATACATATAAAGAGACATTAATTTTGATTATATATTTAAAATAATCGATAGTTTTGGTCAACGTTAGTTATTCAATTTAAAAACAATTCTAAATATTTTTATCAATCGAATAAATTCATTTCACTTACTTATTGAACGTGTACAGACCATTCGGGGTCTGAATCATTTACTGAGATCATATATTTGATGTGTTTAACCTCATTTAGGGTAATTACATTCCGAACACCACGGTTTTTTCAATAAAATCAGGGTTATATTGCACCATAAGTTTGATTTTTACAGTTAGATTCTACACAACTAGTATTTCCTTTGATACATCCTTTCCAACGTTCAGAAGTTTAAATTAATTATATTTCCTAAGAATATATTCATAAGTTTAGGTGTTTGTAATATTAGAATATAGTATAATAAGGATATACAAAATAGAATACCTACCTGTAAAAGTGTAACTATATCCCAACATCGTATTTGTTATTGTTCTTATTAAAATCGTGATATTAAATAAATAAATATATTATTTCTTTTATCTGACATTTGTTTACTTTGTTATATTAGCGAAGCTACTTAAGTTTGCTAGATAGGTATCTTAAGTCGACCTATTGTAGTTCGTGCATTATCCCTTTATTTCGCCTAGGGAGTTTTAGCCAACCGGACATAGATGTCCTTGATACATAAAAGGTTTGGAGGATTGATATATGTGTTATTTAATTTTGATATTGATATTTATCATTATTAAGAATTGGTGATATAAATAAAGATTTGTTTTATG
Organism: Melolontha melolontha; assembly: GCA_935421215.2. NCBI lineage: Eukaryota > Metazoa > Arthropoda > Insecta > Coleoptera > Scarabaeidae > Melolontha > Melolontha melolontha. The sequence goes on along the minus strand of OW285240.1, from coordinate 4,900,325 downwards.
GTCTATGTATATTTATTTCCACAGCAAAAGCGGACCAATTACACGAACCTGAGAGATTTCGAAATATTCCGAAAGAGTCTTATTATTATATACCGAATGTTGTAAGCTGCCGCGTCTTTTCACTTAGCAATTTAAAGTGTGAAATCATTCTGTCGCTATTGTATATTTCTTTTAGCGTTGTCGCTGGTGGTTTATAACAATATATATATATTTGTGGTAGGTCAAGCCTACACGTAAGGATCCCCGAGAATTATGAAATACAGATCGTTTATAGTTAGAATGTAAATTTTAGAACGTAAGATATATTTGGAACTGTATTTTTCACCTGTCCCATCAATAAAGTTAATTTCGCGTTTTTAATTGTTCAAATTTAAATCTCATATTTATTTATTCACATGTGCTCACTTGCCTAAGTCATTTTCCTTCAATATTTCATGTTACCGAAGATTTTTAACTTAATTGATTGATAATTAATGTCACATATATTTTAGGAAAAACTGTACAGATTCAAAATTGTATATAGCGGGAAATATCCCAATTAAAAATAGGCATAATATGAAACTCTTAACATTCCAATAACAATTATTTATATAATAAAACAAAATATATATTTTTTGTAAAATATCAAAACGATTAGTGTAAAGTAGTTTGTGCGCTGGCGTTTGGCACTTATTTTAGAACCACAGGTTGTAAGTCTGTGGGGAGACTTATACAAATAAAACGCACTTCTACTATATACAACCTTAATTTTATTAGCCAGCACTAAAACAAACGATAGTTGGCGTCATGTTGTTGAAAATTCCACGAACACGTCGAAGTATTAAAAAGTGCCGCTCTGAAATTTAGAAAAAAAAACATAAAATAAAGTATATAAACCATACTACGAATATAATCAACGCATCACCTACTTACCAAGCACCATTCGACGTATTTTCCGTATACACATACCTTCCAGTGCGTTATAAAACGAAATTACCATTTTCCCGGAGACACCATCCGAACTAACCGAAGCCTAACAGGGACGCTCCAAGAAATTCCACGCTGCCCAAGTCCTGTATCCCGAGTATTGAAATTTCTAACAAACACCGAACTACCTGAATCCGAATATATCCAACTTGAGTATTATTTATTTATATATCCTAAAAAAATAGAATTTTTTTATTAATTTTATTTTATAAACACTATCGTAGATATTACCATAGGTATGCCTAATAAGTTAATTTATAATTAAAATACCTTTAAGGAATCTGAAGAATACAGTTCTCTTGAGTTTGTTTTAAAAAAGGTTTAAGTTAGATAGGTTAAATTTAGCACGTTATCAAATAATATCATCACTTAACCTGAACTTATTGAATTTAACTGATCAAGTGACCTTCATGTAGATTAAAATTTATACTATTTTCATGTTTACCACTTACCTGATTAATCGAAACACCTATTAAACTATTTACATTTGCTTATCACTCTCTCGTTTTATTTAGTAGACTTTACATCCAGAAAATACAAATATTTAATAACTTGTTTACCACCTGTCTGCATATTCTAGTTGAGCACCGATCCCGCATAATTATTACCTTTATAAAGCACTAAATAGAGTCTCATTGTTCTGCTAGTCGGACATATAACATAAAATAACTCTTAACAGATAAACAACAAGAGTTTGCACGAGGAAGAAGCTGTATAGGTTAAGTATAAATCATTTATGTACGTTTATTCACAAATTGAATTATACACAAGTGACAACTATAATATTTTAAACGCAACTCCATCTTTAGGTAATATTTGTAACCACACTTGGGTATATTAAATTTATTTTATAAATTACCCTACCAATTATTTTACAACTTATAGGTATATTTAACGTAATATTCACTTGCATTTGTATTTTCACCTGGTCAGCCTTTCTACAATATATATATATATATATATATATATATATATATATATATATATATATATATATATATATATATATATATTGTTACGTTACTGTGAATGGATATATATAAAAAATGAATGGATGAATGTTATATTTCAATGACGTTAATATATAAAAAATGTTTATTATAGATTCATATAAAGTAATATTGCTATTGACATGTGAATTATATTGCCCCAAAAGTTGGGATGACAAAAGTTACATTTCTGTGAACGTAGATTGTATATAAAAATTTATTTAAATCGGGCTTATTCAATACTTATCTGTTTTTTATCGGCTAGCTTCTTTCTCTCTCAGGGTTCTCTCCACTTTGAATTTATTTACGTAGCTTATTTAATTGGAAATGGAACAATATCTCAAGTACTTTACAAAAAAAAAACCAAAGTAAAATATTGACAATTAACTTTATTAATAAGAAAACATCTTGAAAAATTTCAGAATTTAAATATAACAGTTTCGTGACACACATATATCATAAGGGAGACACACTTAGCAGTTGGTATTCTTACAGTACAAGTGCAAATAATTGTTGCTTTATTAAAATATTTTATAAAAGTGAAATCGAATCAAGTTTAATATTAGAAATAGTGAATACTAAGTTTTAAATAATGTTGAATAAAAATTACAGTGGTTGAATATCGGTGAAAGCAATGCAAATAATTATTTATAGAATAAACAAAAAAAAAAGTTCTAGAAGTGTTCATAAGCAAGTAAAAATGGCGCGTATAATAGTCGTAAAAATAGCAAAAAAACCTGAATCTTCGGATATAACCTCTGTTGATTCCTGCGCCTGTGTTCTGGAGAAGTCTTCACAGCGGGAACCTGGAGAATATTTCGGCTACTATCCCTCGGGATGATGTGAACTTTTCCAAATCTCCAAGTCCGACGGCGGCTTGAACGGATGGCCGATCTCGAGCGTTCAAAGATGGTGTTCGGTGTACGGTGAAATTTTGGGCGGGTAGCTTTCGTATCGAAAACTGTAAAAATTCGTAACTCTTGAACTGTTTGGTCGGAAGATGCTAAATTTGGTCTACAGGTAGTTCGTAGGTAGGTGAAACGTTTGGTAGACTTAAAAATCTCGAGCACTTAATATTTCCGCCAAATTATTTTAATTAAGCCGGAGCACAAAAAAACGTGACCTCTCGTTGCAACTACTAATTACCGACGCCAATCTTTTCATTTGTTTTTAATTGCATAACTTGCCGCAACTCGCTCCATTCTTTACTTGCATTATCTTTTTGAATATTATTAAATTAAACATTTTTACAGTGTAAAACAGTTAAAAAAATTACATTTTGATTTATAAAATAACTTTAGTTAGGTAACATATGTTGATGTGTTTACAATCACTCTGTCAACATCTGTTTCTCTGCGGGTTATTGCACCGTTAAAATTGTGGGCGGGGCTTAATTGTTCAAATACATTTAAATATAAATACGTTAAATTTGTTTGAATAAAATCGCGTTAAATATTAATTTGAAATAGAAATGAATATAAACATCACAATAAAAAAAAAGAAAAATAAGTTAATTATTTCAAGGCAAATTTGTCGTCATAATAAAGTATTTATACTTTGAATCAATCTTTCCCCTTCTTGGTATTAAATTACATAGTAAATATAAACATTACAGTTACATGTATTCTTTGTATTTCTTTTCAGAGAAAGAGCCCTTCTTGCAATGCCTCAATATATATATATAAAGATAATTATTTCTTGGCCTTTACATATTATAGGAGATTTATATGTAATAATTTATATGTAATATGTATATATCTAAAATAATTCAACCCTTACATGATTCGGCCTTTTTCAAAAAATTTTAAATTATAAATGACAGTATATTAATATCATATTTATATATGTGAAGTTGTCACAATTAAAATTAAATTTATTCAATAAATACATTCAAGTTTATAATAAAAATTCATGCTTTAGCTGGTATATTATTTTGATAACCCTGTCGTGTCTGTCAAGATATTGTTTAAGGGTAAGTACAGACCATCCTGCCATCAAGTGGCGTATACACAACATTTAATGTTAGTAATTTGTCCTTAATTTTTTTTCTATAGGAACGCGCCTTCAACCTCCTTGTCTTCTTTGCAGGTGAAACCTTTTAACCGCACTACGTGTGTGATGAATTCTATATTTTCTGGCTTCTGCTCTTGTTTTGATATATATTGTTCCAAGTTCAGTATTTGTCCAGCCAATTATTCCAAACCTATAAGTGAGCACCAATGTTGCAAAACTGTTGATTGCTTTACACATATTTGCTGTAGACAATCTAGTTTTCAATAACAATTTCAGCCTAGAGAAATATTGATATTTCGCTGATTCCTTTGCAATATTATGTTGTATTCCTCTAGACTGCAAATAACCAACGTATTTATAATAGTCATTGTTTTCCATCCCAAGAACTAGTCCTTGTCCTCATTCCACTTCGAACTCTGTAATACTGTTATTATTAATTATTAGGTATTAAATGTTATTTAGTGTGTTTTAAAATATCGTTAGTTTTATTTAAACGAACCCAGAAAGACAAGTATTTTACATTATTCTTATTGTTTTTGAAATACAGAACTTTAAATACCGACACAATCTATATTAATAAACAAAATGTAACTTCGAAATACCAAACATAAGAGAGATTATATATTTCTAGACTACAAAAGAGAAATTATATCAGTAACATACGTTTATAAATTATTAGACGCAAGTTAAACACGAAATTAAAGAAAAAGGGAGCCATAACTAAAGCACTTCCAGAATAAACATTCCGTTCTTTTCTATTTACATTTCTGTTAATGTTAATGGTCTAACCGAGATTGTCTGTGAGATTTACGTAGCTGTGTTTTTCCTTTAAGAGAACACACAACAATGGCAGTGGCAGAAAGAACGCGGGAACAGAAATCACTCATTCCGCCAAATCGTTTATTTAACTTTTGCTTTGAAATACTTTCCAGGTTTCGCTTGCTCTCAGGGGAAGAATTTTCGTAATCATGCTTTTTAGTAAACACACAAGAAGTAAATACTTTAAAACAATTTTTAAACATTTAGTTTTTTGTTCTGTATCAGTTCCGAATTTTTCCGTAATAGTATGCTGCAAAAATAGATATGATTACCAAAAAAGATCAACGAAGCATACAAAATAACATTGGTATCACTGGTATTTACAGTGTATCTGGGGTTTAAATAGAAACATGTGCCAGTGTTTTATACATCTTTGGTGATTACTAAATCCGTTTGTTCCTATCCAAATTTTTCACGATTTAGAAACAAAGTATTACCAAGATATGCGCAAATCTTTACATAACTATAGTTTCAGCCACGGTTTACAAGCTTTATACCCCTATATTCGTAATCATATTAAATATTTGTTACAAGTAGAGTAGATGGTGCATGTTTAAACTTGTTTGAGTGGACCCCGAATTATTTGTAGAGTTGGCACAACCGCAGAGTGTATATAAGTGGTATATCCTTTGTGCAGTCAGTGCTCGTGTAAACACCGTCAGGAGTTTGCGTGATAATTTTCTTTCAGAATGACAAACAGAAAGTGTATAAACAGTTCGGACATATTTTATTATATATGTGGTTGTTTGATTTTGTAATAAAATCGTATCATACTTACTTTGATATACATCTACGTGATTAGGATAAATCATGGGCATCGTATAAAGTATGTCATATGAAAATAGAGTCAAAGACAAATTGCGTACTTGCCATCTGCTATTAAAATTGTGTGACGCGAACCAGTAAGTCATACCGAATGTTACTTTTGTGTATGTAACGTTAAAGGTTACACTTAAAAAATAAAGAAGACGAAAAGATATTAAATATCTCATCAGCCATAAGGCTAGTTCCACATGGACCTGATCTGCCTGTGAAACCACCACAAATGTTGAAGTCCACATCTTCCAATGAAGCAGACATTCCAGGTTAGTGAACAAGATTGTTATCAGCCGAAAAATATTTTAATGCCACAGGAATTCAGGCAACTCGAACTGAACGATTTAATAAAAGACTTGAATCTTCCAAAGAATACTGCTGAAATTCTAGGATCCAAACTTCTCAAGAAGAACTTATCATTTTCCTGGTCCTAAAATACGGAAACTGAGTTTATTTTTTACAAGAAGGTCCTTTGGTATATTGCAATAATATCGCTGGTTTAATATGTGCCTTAGCGGATGGAGATTGTTTATAAGCTCGTCTAAACTAGTTTAAAGACTATTCTCTTATGTAATGGTGACAAATATTCGTCCGTGCCAGTTCACTTAAAGAAAACTTATGACAATAAAGTTGCTTTTGGAGAAAATTAAATATCAAAACCACGAATGGCAACTATGTTTTATTATTGTTTTATTATGTTTTATATATGTTTATTTATTTAAAAGTATTGTATATGTTGCACTGCATTGGACAAGGAAGCAATGGCGACTTTACACTGGGTCAAGAAATATTGTGCGTGAATGTTTATTGATGCCAGATAACATATCTTTGCCCTCATTACATATACAATTAGGTATAATGAATCAGTTTGTAAAAGCATTGAATAAGGATGGAAACTGCCTTAAGTACCTTTGTAGTAAATTTCCAGGTTTGTCTGTTGTCAGGAGTGTATCTTGATCGGTCCCCGAATTACAAAATTGGTTTTGTACAGTCACTTTAAAACTATTTCACTACCGTTGAAAGGGAAGCCTGGATTGCTTTCGAAAGTGTAATGAAATACCTCTAAACATCACAAACCATAGGATTATGAAAAGTTGTTGAAAATATGCTGCAAAAGCTTTACGATTTAGGTTGCAATATAAGCATAAAAATTAACTTTTAGCATGCCAGTTTTTGTCCCGAAAATCATGGACAGTATATTAATGTCTCACTAATATACTGTCATTTATAATTCAAAATTTTTTGAAAATGGCCGTAATTGCCGAAACATGTAAGTGTTGAATTATTTTAAACATATTCATATTAAAATAAAACAGAACATAAATCATCGGCGACTAACTAAATATACTATAATATACAAAGGTCAAGAAATAATTATATATATATATATATTGCTATGAACTGTGGTTTAGAAATTTGCTATACCACCATTCACGACAAATCTATCCAGCTAGGATATTCAGTCGGTTTATTTCCAAAAAATGGGACTGTTTACTCCTCAGGGTTCCAATTGGAAACGTGGAAAAAAATTAATTTAGTTAGGCGCCACTCAAAATTTGTTTGAGAAAAGTTATAATATCTTTAAGTTACTTATAAAACTCGAAAAGGTCAATTCAATAATATTCACAATAAAATTTAAATGAAACTTTAATACAAAAATAAAAAAGAAATAAAAAAAATAATCTTTATATATATAAAGATTAATATTGCATCATTTAACAATATTATAAAGGTAAAAATAACGCACGGAAATCACCGTTCAAAAACCTTTGTGAATGCCGAACAAATTAAAAATAATCTAAATAACAAAGAATATTTCTAATTTCTCCCCAGAGAACATTATAAATAAACTATCATGACAGTTCGGAGAAAACTCACAAAACATGCGCACTAACATGTCCATGAAAAAAATGCCCTTGAAATACCAACGTACAAAATTTTACATTTACAAGTTTTTTACTTAGAAATGGTAAAAATCTTCTTTGTCATCTATATCAAAAAACTAAGACTAAATCTCAATACGACAAAATTAATACAATAGAAAATACAGTATTCCACTCTTTTAAACAAATAAGATATCTTATTTAAAAAAATATATTACTTACGTAAAAAAATATATGAGACACCTTGACGAGAAACGTTATAAAATAATCAAAATTACGAGACTACAAACTCGTAAAATAGTTCGGGAAATTGAAATACCAATACAACAACTATATTAATTCAAAATCAACCCGAATTTAACTTTCAATAGATAATTATCTAATTTCAAAATAAATAAACGTGCTTCTCGTCTAACTATTAACTCGTGTCTTCCCCTCAATACTTCGCTATCGCTTTAGCATAAAGACGACCTCGAATAAAACCAGTATTTATCAAAACACATGAAATACATGCGGATATACACAGATATCCAAAATAATAGTACAATATATAATTAAATTTAAAATATTTATATGTGGAAAAATCCATAGCTTTATGTATTACATATATATAAGGTAAACTTAATTAGTCGGCGATTAAAGGTCTGGTTATTACTTCAAAGTGTATATATTTAAAATAATCCTACATGTTTCGGCAATGATGCCTTTGTCAAGGATATAAAAAATATAAATGACAGAATATTTTTTATATCCTTGACAAAGGCATCATTGCCGAAACATGTAGGATTATTTTAAATATATACACTTTGAAGTAATAACCAGACCTTTAATCGCCGACTAATTAAGTTTACCTTATCATACCAAGGTCACGAAAATACTATATATATATATATATATATATATATATATATATATATAAAACAATTTATAAATTATATGTATGTAATTGCAAAGTAAATGGGGATGCCAATAATTTGGAATTGCTGAAGTCTATCGTGTAGGACGTTTCCTTTACATGCTGAGCCAAAGATGAAGTTTTCTCGTCTTTTCTTACGGAGTTTTGGTGTTTGTCTCTTCTTACGCTTACCCTTCTGTTTGTTTGGCCGATGTACGTCTTCTCACCATTAAGGCATGGAATTTCATATACTCCCTGGTTTTCTAGAGGTATTCTTGTTTTTGGATTCCGAAGGACTGTGCTGATTTTTCTGTCTGCCTTGAATGTGGTTTCAATGTTGTGTCTTCGTACTACTCTGGATATTCTGTCGGTGGTACCTTTGACATAGGGTAATGGTAATGGGTCTTTGCTATTGATTCCTATTTTGCCTCTTGTGGTGTGGCTCGTTTAGGTTTTAATGCTTTGTGGATTGCCCGTTTGCTAAAACCATTCTGCTGGAGTGCATTGTGGAGTTTATTCATTTCTTGAATGACGTTATCTTCATCTGCTAATCTCTGTGATCTTGTTACTAGGCTCTTCACTACTGCTTGCAACTGAGCTGGGTGATGATGAGACTGTGCGTTGAGGTACCGATCTGTATGTGTGGATTTCCGGTAAACTGTATGGCTTAATTCTCCATTTTATTTCTTCTTAACCAAAACGTCGAGGAATAGTAGTTGGTTGTTTGATTCTACTTCCATTGTGAATTTTATTTTTGGTTGGATACTATTCAGATGTTCCAGGAAGCTCTTAAGGTGATCTTCTCCATGTGTCCAAATCACGAACGTGTCGTCGACATATCGTAGCCAAAGTTTGGGTCTATGGGTGGCCGTCCTTAGTGCTGTTTTCTTCAAGTCTTCCATGTAGAGGTTCGCTATTACTGGTGACAGTCGAGAGCCCATCGGTGCGCCTTCTATTTGTTTGTAACGTTGATCGCCATAGATAAAGTAGGTGTTTGCCAGGCAGTGTTTCACCAGGTTCATTATGTATGGTGGAAGTTGGTATTTTCTTTCGATGGTCCCTATAGCTTCGGTTACTGGTATATTGGTAAACAGTGACACTACGTCGAAGCTTACTAATAGCCAATCAGTTTCCACTTTCTCTTTCTTCAATATCTCGATGAAGTGGCTTGCGTTCTTGACGTAAGACTCGGCTTCTTTGGCATGTGGTTGTAGTTGTTGGGCTAGGTATCTTGCCAACTGTTGAAGAGTTACAACAGTTACAACATATATATATATATATATATATATATATATATATATATATATATATATATATATATATATTTAGTGTTTATAAGAATTTTATTTTTCTTATTTATTTTATTGGCCGTGTCTTAATATTAAAAATAATAGACTTTTTATTGGTTTAGAAACGGTGAGTTTTGTCATTAATTGTTCATGTAATGTAGTTTAACATCAAAAGTTTAACATCTCATTCATTTATACAGATTTAACCACTGTAATTTATCCTTACTCATTATTAACCTAATTTTAAATTTTAACTTTAATTGTTAATTTAATCGGTAATTCAGTCTTTAATCTAATTTTAATTCTAATTGTCAATGTAATTGTTAATTCAGTCTCACAAAAGCAAACACAACTCTCACGTTTTCAGTGTAGTAATTCTTGTTTCTATTTACCTTACTGTATTGTAGTTTAATTCAAATTTTTCTATTCATTTATAGAGATGTAATCACTTTAATTGTCCTTACTCATTATTAATCTAATATTAAATTTTAACTCTAATTGTTAATCTAATTGGTAATTCAGTCTTTAATCTAATTTTAATTTTAATTGTTAATTTAATTGTTAATTCAATCTCACAAAAGCAAACACAATTCTCATATTCTCATTGTATTAATTCTTGTTTCTAGATACTTGAAAAAGACTGAAAATAATAAAAGTCGAAACGTCGTAGAATAAAACAATAAAAGGTCGCTAAACCAATAAAAAGTCTATTATTTTTAATATATATATATATATATATATATATATATATATATATATATTACCCGACACCCTAAGGGTATAAGGGTTTTCTGATAATATATATATATATATTTAATGTAATGCATTTAATATAATGTTACCGAGCTTAAGAGATATAATATTTGTCCCTTTTCTTTGTATTTATAAGGACCTATTAATTTAATAATCACATCTCCAAACTTAAATTAATATAATAAATTAATATTTAGGCTTCGGACAATTATACATTTGCATAAGTGTATATGCAAGTGCATATTTTGAACCTTTTTCATCATAAATGCATATTTGACCTTTCTTCAGCAAAGTATTGTTTTAAAACAGAGTAGAGGGACATAGCCGATTCTAGCACCTCCTCATGTTGAACCTCCTCATTGCCCTTGACCTTGCATGTGGCACAGCCCAAGGGCAATGAGGAGGTTCTACATGAGGAGGTGCTAGAATCGGCTATGTCAAGGCCAAGGTCATATCAAGGTCATATCAAGGTCATATCAAGGTCATATCGAGGTTATATCAAGGTTATATCAAGGTTATATCAAGGTTATATCAAGGTTATATCAAGGTTATATCAAGGTTATATCGAGGTTATATCAAGGTTATGTCAAGGTCATGTCAAGGATATCACAAGGTCAAGGGCGCGACAAAGTCAAGGTCACGAGAAGGTCAAGGGTACGGCAAGGTCAACGGCACAACAAGGTGAAGGGTACGACAAGTGGAGGGAGTTTAAGGTGCTATTTAAGAAACGTGGTGAACGTATTCGCAAATAGTGTAATCCTTAACAATATTATGGAACTATTACATAGAAAATATATTTTTTCTGTGAGTGAGTTAACAGAAGAGGAAGAAGATGAAATAATACAACACATTTTGGAAAGTATTGGTGAAGATGAGGAAAGTGAGGAAGAAGAAAGTAATAATGAAGAAAATAATGATAATGATAATGAAGAAAATAATGATAATGAAGAAAATAATGATAATGATGAAGTAATTTTCGATGATGATGATGAAGTAATTTTCGACGATATTTTTGAAATAGAGACAGTGATACTTCTAGCAGAACTAGATAATATCAGTGATTTTGAATATAATTAAGATGACCAATTATTAGTGTTCATTTATTTTATTATTAGTGTTAGTTAAATACAGTAGTAGTAGTAGTACAGCGATGGAGTTGAAGATCTGATAAATAAATATAATCAGAACATGTAACATTTACTTTTAATAAGCAGCAGTAGGTTCTATAAGTACATATAAATAAATTTGCGGAGGATAGTAGATGTAGTACAGAAGTTGGTTCTACAGTTAAAAGTAAGCTTGAGGAGGTCCCCACACTCGAAATCGTGCTAAAGCGCAGGTTTACCGATAAGAGGTTTATAAAGAGACAGTTGGTGTATGCCAGCAACAGTTCATTGCAGCAGTTCATTTCAAAGTGTTCATTTAAAGAAACTAAGATGTTTGATTGTGAGTATTGTGGTAAACAATTTTCTCGTGGAGATAACAGAAATCGACACATGTTAAGTTCTTGCAAAGGCAAGAGAATAAAAATCAGTGATAACAATCCAGACTTATGGAAATGTGAAATCTGTGATGTATACGTGGAGAAGAATTGTTATACTGCACATATTCGTAGTGCCACGCATCGAAATAAAGCGTTTGTAATAGTTGACGATGGTGTAAGAAGAAGTGTATCCACATTCGCAGGAAGAATAGTAAGTTATCAAATATCTGATTCGTCTCAAATATATGTTGATATTGAAGAATTTTCAAATAACATCAGAGAAAAGGTGTTGACATTAATAGAGAGTGTCGTACATGTACATAATTCGATTAAAATAAATTTTGAATTATATGGTATGTATTATTTGCTGACAAAAGATAATGTGGAAATCAAATCATTTAATACTATGAACAAGATCATAACGCAAGGAAGTGAATTATATAGCTTGTACAATGAGTATATTGATGAAATTAAGAATAAAATGAGCGAATTCCAGGAGCGTAATTCAGGTAAAATTGTATAAACTTATATTATTATAGTGATTTACGTCTCTCTGATTATATTTCAGGTTGGACTTTGAGCAATATTATACATTTGGAAGTGAACATAAATAAATACAATCCTATGAGAGGATCAAGTTATGTGGACTTACCACCATCAATAAAGAAGAAGAAGGCCATTATAAATATTCAAAATGTTGACAATGCATGTTTCGCTTGGGCGATTACTTCAGCGTTAAGAGTGCCAGGTGGACTTCCCCAAAGACCTTCTTCCTATCCCCATTATGATACCGTGGCAGATTTTACTGGTTTAGATTTCCCTGTCCATTTAAAAGACATTGTTAAGTTTGAAGAAAAGAATAATATATCTGTAAACGTATATGGTATCGAGGAGTATTTCGATGGTGCTGTGACGGTGCATGATATAGTGGGACCTTTATATTTTACGAAACAAAGGAAAATGACTCATATTAATTTATTACTTCTTTCTGCGAAAGAAGGGAATTTACACTATTGTTGGATTAAGAACTTGTCTCGACTTGTTTCGGCTCAAAAATCACAGCGTGGACACCAAAAATATATTTGTGAAGGATGTCTAACTTTTTTTACATCGTTAGAAAAATTACAAAGACATGAACATGAAGATTGTAAGCAGGTGAAGGCGGTGTTTCCAACTATGAATCTGAAGACGAACAAATATGACGAAGAAGTTCCGGAAAATATATTAAAATTTGAAAAATTTGAAAAGCAGTTAAGAGTTCCTTTTGTTGTGTATGCTGATTTTGAGGCAATATTAAAACCTATTGATATGGTAGAACCGGATCATATAAAACCTTATAGTGTGAAATGTTTCGAACATCAGCCACATTCTTTCGCTTACTATATAAAATGTTCGTTCGATGAAAATTTGTGTAAACTGCGCACATACCGTGGACAAAATACACCTAAAACGTTCATGACAGAGTTGGAAAGTGATGTAAAATTATTATATAAAAACTATTTGAGTAAAATTGTGGAAATGAAACCCTTAACTGAAGAAGAGTGTTATAATTATGAGCAAGCGAGAAGTTGTCATATTTGTGAAAAAGCACTAGATGTGAATGATAAAGTATGCGACCATGATCACATGACTGGATTATATCGAGGTGCAGCACATATGATATGTAATATAAATTACAAAGAACCTCGCTATACTCCAATCATAATGCACAATTTATCGAATTACGATACACATTTATTTGTAAAATCCTTAGCATTGGATAAGGAAGAAATAGATGTTATTGCCCAAAATAAAGAAAAGTATATATCATTTTCTAAGAAAGTATATGTTGGTGATAGAATTGACTGTAATGGTAAGAAGAGGAAAGTCTTCCATAAATTGAGATTTTTAGATTCATTTCGATTTATGAGTTCTTCTTTAGATAAATTATCATCTTATTTAGAGGATTCTCAGTGTAGAGAAGTGTCAAGATATTATATGGGTGAAAAATTTAATTTATTACGACGAAAGGGCGTCTTTCCATACAACTATGTCACATCATTTGAAAGTCTATCTGTGACAGATTTGCCCAGTAAAGATAAATTTTATGATATATTATCTGATAGCGAAATTAGTGATGAGGATTATAGTAGAGCCGTTCGAGTGTGGGATTTATTCGAATGTCAATCTCTGGGGGAATATAGTGATATATATCTACGATCTGATGTTTTGCTACTTGCAGATGTTTTCGAAAATTTTCGAAATATTTGTATGGACAATTACAAGTTAGATCCAGCACACTATTTTACGGCACCAGGTCTTAGCTGGGAAGCGATGCTACGAATGACAGACGTAAATTTAGAATTATTAACAGATGCGGATATGTTTCATTTTTTCAAACAGGGCATACGTGGAGGTGTCAGTATGTGTTCTAAAAGAATAGAGGTGGCAAATAACGAATACTTATCACAATTTGATCCATCAGAACCTAAGAAATATATATTATACCTCGATGCGACGAATTTGTATGGTTATGCTATGACGTCCAAATTACCAAGCGGTGAATTTGAATGGTTAACGAATGAGGAGTTAATGATGCTGGATGTTCAAACTTTGGAAGACGATGGGGATAGAGGGTACGTTTTCGAAGTTGATTTAGAATATCCAACAGCTCTTCACGACCTCCACAATGATTATCCCTTCTGTCCGGAACACGTTATACCACCTAATTCTAAACATCCTAAATTGATTCCAAATCTTTCAAATAAAACAAATTACATTATTCACTATACGACTTTGAAACAATGTTTGAATAATGGTTTGAAACTAAGTGGAATTCGACGCGGAATTAAGTTTAAACAAAGTAATTGGTTAAAGGGATATATTGATTTTAATACAAAGAAACGAAGTGAATCGAATAATGCATTCTATAAAGAATTTTACAAGTTAATGGTGAATAGCATATTTGGAAAAACTATGGAAAATGTTGAAAATCACGTTAATATTAAATTGGTTTCCCATTGGGAAACAATTAGAAACAGATTGGGTGCGGAGGCATATATTGCAAAGCCAAACTTTAAATCCAGTAAAGTATTTTGCAACACGTTAACAGCTATCGAATTGGCTCAAGTTCGAGTAGATTATGTAAAGCCTGTGTACGTAGGATTCACAATCCTGGAAATAGCTAAAAAGATAATGTATCACTTTTTCTATACCTTTCTTAAGCCTTTGTATGATTCGGACATTACACTGCTCTACACAGACACAGATTCTCTAATTATAAGTGTACGAAATTATAATGTATATAATGACATAAAAAATAATTTAGATATGTTTGATACTTCAACTTTTACTGAAGGGAACTTATTCGGAATACCACGCAGTTTACCTAGGCTCGGTAAAATGAAGGATGAATACGGCGGAGGTATTATTGAATGCTTCTATGGTACAGGGGCCAAAGCTTATTGCTTGAAAGTCCAAAATAAAACGGTGAAGACGGCGAAAGGAGTCAAAAAATATGTTATTGATAAGAAATTGTCCGTTGCAGATTATAGAAGTGTAGTTGAAGAAAATGAAACTCTTATGCGGAAGATGTACGTATTTCGATCGGATTTTCACACGATTTACACCGAATTGCGAAATAAAGTAGCGCTCACATCAAAAGATGATAAACGATATATTCTCCCAGATAGAGCTTCCACCTTAGCGTGGGGACATTATAGAATAGAAGAATTAGAACATGAAGCAAATTTGCAGAAATTGATTACCGAATTGATGGATTACCAACCTACAATTGACTTTAGCTCCTAATTTGCTTTCCTATCTATACTTTTTCCATTATGTGTACTTTGAACTTATTACTTATGTAAAATAAAACACTGTATTTGATTTATTTTTCTAATTAGCTCTCTCATATGTATGCTTCTTAAACTGTTCTACCTCATAACATGCATACTATGAACTGTATCATAACTTATAAGAAATATAATACTGTATTTATTTTTTTTGTAATTAGCTCTCATAACTGTTTCATGTGTACTCTGAACTGTATTACTACTTCTTGTAAAATAAAACACTATAATTTATTTATTTTTTTATTATTTCCCTAATTTCATTCGAAAATTACGTTCTACAATACATTATCCTTAGATATCCAGGAGTTGTGTGATGCAGGCATACCCAACCATTTGACAAGGACTTGATTCTTTTTTCGACGTATAACTTTCTCAACCAGATAAACATCTGGATGTCGAACCTTTTTTAATTCTTCTTCATAAAAACCTCCGAGAACATTCTGCTTTTGAGAATCTTGCAATATATACGTTCTCGGATATGTATTCTGGACTTTGCTTATCGTGAATACTTCATTGGTCCAGTTCGGAGTATACATTTTAGAAAAAACGTGTCTATGCTTACTGATACGCACATGATCTCCCACTTCAAATTTACCAATTCTAGGGTCACCAATTTTTATGTGACTGTACACCGATTTTTGAATTGCTTTTGCATTCCTTTGGCTTACTGCGACAGGTTTGTATCCCGTTGTTCTGTGAACTGTATTGTTGTAAATGTTGACCAACTGTTGCAACATACCAACCCACCGGTAGTTACCGTTGAAGCTGAACTCCTTCCACATTTTATTTTTAATCGTTCTATTAAAACGCTCAACAATAGAACTTTTTAAATTGGAGTAAGTGGTGTAGTGATTGATGTTATACTTATCCATGATCTTCTTAAACTGCCTGTTAAAAAATTCTTTCCCTTGATCGCTCTGAATATTCCTTGGAATGTTTTTCTTTCCTGAGGAGAGTATGGATTCCATAGCCGCTGACACTTCTGCTGCTGTTTTATTTTTTATTGGAATCACCCACGCAAACTTTGAAAATGTATTTATGCATACGAAAAGATATTTGAAATTATCGTTTTCTCGAGCATAAGGTATCATTTCAACCAGATCGATCTGGAATAAGTCTTGTAGTCCTTTTATTATGACTCTCCGTCGTCTAAAATTTCGTCGCGCAGGTGCGTGTAGTTCATTAACGACATCCCTTTTAAGTGATGACATTTCCTTCGACGACTACTTCTGCAAACACTGGCTCTGTTTCTTTCGGTACAGGATATGGACCAATGTACTTCAATCGCAATTCCGCGTTGATGTCTATTGATACTGCAGGATGGATGAGAACGATGCTGTGAGCGTTAACGGATAGTCTCACTAATTCATCGTCGGAATACTTAACTGCAACAATCTTTCCACTGTATAGTTTATTCCTATATAACTGCGTTTGCTTTCGACGCGCAGGAGTTATAAAGTAATATGCGTCCTGCCCAATACGTCCATTACTCTGCAGTTGAAAAACATATTTTAAAGGTTCCCTTTTTGGAGGAGGAACATATAATATACGAGTAAGCTTTTCCAATTCCTTCTTGAATTTAGGGTGTTTTAAAAAATTTGCTACTGCATCTTCTTCCGCTAAATGTCTTCTGACGATATGTTTATGTATGTGTCTTCCAAATTTATCTATTGTCATCGTAATACTCTATCGGTGTCGATATACTAACTGCTTTATAACTATGCTGCTCAACCTATTTAATTATTTTTGATTCCTGCAATTCCTCAATTATTGCAGTGATTTCGTTATCATGACCAGTATGTACGGCATCCTTGGACGCCATCAGTAATTTCAATCTGTCGCACAATTCATTTACATCATCCCAATACTTATATTCCACAATACTGTTAGGAACAACGATCTTTCGCAACGGTAATTTTTTTGATAAACCCAATCCTGTTTTCCAAGTGCGGGTCCACCAAACTTCTGGTTTTTTACCTTGAACAATAGGTTTAATAATTGTCGTATATTTATAATATTTACTTGCTGCATATTTCCGAGCCGGATCGTAATCAACTCTAGCGGCGTGAGTATCATTTAAAATGAATTTATAATTCTTAGCGTCAGCATATTGAAACTTTCCCGGTCTCTTCATAAACAGTAGCTCTAGTAATCCCTTAGTAGCCCTATAAGTAAATTCACCGATTATAATGTTGGGTCCATCAAACCTAATATTTGCGTTTCCAATCATCAGGTCACCATCAACTTCGCGTACAC
This sequence comes from Melolontha melolontha, assembly GCA_935421215.2. NCBI lineage: Eukaryota > Metazoa > Arthropoda > Insecta > Coleoptera > Scarabaeidae > Melolontha > Melolontha melolontha. Next base: position 4,882,330 of record OW285240.1, on the reverse strand, counting down.
CATACTTCTCATCGAATTCTTCTTTCTCATCCGTCATCAACCCCATAAGATAAGGCCGTATAGCGGGGTCATGATCTTTTAGGGCTGCCTTAACTACATCCGTTTCTAACAGAGTCTTATTTAACGACTTATTAGTAATTATTGACTTTGATGGACGCGTTTTCAAAAGCGATAGAGCGTGAGCCCTTGACTTATCCAACTCAAGGCTTTCACTAGAATCTAATTCATCACTTCGTTCCTCCTCTTCATCACCACCCTTTGGAGTCTCTGGCAATTGTTCCCCGATATATTCATCTTCTAGAAATGTGGGCTGGCTGAATGTCTCAGACATTCGAATCTTTTTTTTTCAAATCTGATGAATTTGTAAGACTGGTTTCTCGTGGAGGTGTTCCGGCGAGATACACACTTCGTTGTTTTGTCGGAGAAGAATGAGTGGATGGGCTGAACCATGACACGTGTCGTTGCTGTCGTTTACGCGGTGTACTTTGTTGTCGTAAAATTGACGTTCCTGGTATTGCCACATAAGATTTTTCTGATATGATGTCTGACCAAGATTCTTCTACTTCTTTAGAAGCGTCCGCAGAATCAGTTCGTCCTCGAGTTAAATTACTGGGAGCTAATTTGCTAGCGATTTCAAGTAGCGGTTTTGCTATGGGCGCATATAGAATATTTGTTTCTCTCTGAGATTGTGCAATGTCAGTCCGTAATGTTCTTAACTTTTGTTTAAGAGCTTCGCGAGCTTGTATTAAATCTCTTATGATTTTATTTTCCATGTACACTCTATAACGAATACCTGTAGACTGATATAAATATTCCAGTAATACATGTTTTAAAACCTAATGTACGTTAGAAACTCCTCTTAATTAAAACTTATAAACTTAAAGCACATCAAATTGTATACGATGGGAAGAAATATGTCAACTCTTCTCAGCCTCATTAATCTGTTTATAGGTGTATGTAAGTATCAAAACCTAAACGATATCTTCCATCATTAAATACAGAATCATTATCAATAAACAGCATACCAAACGATTTCTTCCAACACATTCTACAGATGTATAGAAATTGTTCATAGCTTAAATCATGAATGTGATCATTATAGATATGTTTCAAATTTGTACCGTCTTGTCGAAATAGTATTAACAAATTGGTATTATCTCTGATAAGTTGCTTTGGGACCGCACTGTATGTTTGCATTAAATAAAAACAATCTAAATTTCGGTGTCTACCATAAGAGAAAAAATCTTTTACGATATTCAAGTCGGCAGGTGGTATATCATCAAAGATAACGACAGAATAATCCGCCATTTGGTTAGGAGTAGGCATGTGATTAACATCAGTATACTCGTGGTAACCAATTTCAGGAACATTTTTCAATATATTTCTTAAGTATTCATACTTTTGCTGATGAAGAGATCTACAGCAGATGTAAATACTTTTGAAGCGAAACCCGTTAGGATGAAGTAATAGGGTTAAAAGGGCATTTGTTTTGCCACACCCAGAAGGTCCCACAATTAATCCTCGCTTAGATGAGCCACTGAAGAGGCTACTGTGTCGTATAAAACTCTTCGTAATTAATGTGGAATCGTAGATGTGCACTTGTAGGGATAATTCTTGAGGTTCCAATTGTACAATATTTGGTTCAGCTCCACTCGATTCGATCGACATAATCGATTTGACTTCACAATAACGACTAAATTATTATTTCTCCGTGTGCGTTATATTATATGTTTAGGATTATCTTAATATTAGAAATAAAACAAAGAATATTATTATTTTATTTTATTTTATTTTTTTTTTTTATTTTTTTGTGCCGCCACTATTTTTTATTGGTGGAAGGTGGCGGCGTCTTCCAATTGTCCAGATCGGGGGACGCTGGGGACGCTGGGATGCCGGAAGCCCGCTGGAACGATTCAGCGAACCGTTGCTGCAGGGTTCTCCTCGTTGGCACCGCCTGCGGAGGAGTCATTGGACTCTCCTCGTATATCGGTGGCGGGTCCGGGGGATCGTCGACGTCCAACAGGGGGTCCAACGGTGCTGATATAGTGATTGTGAGCGGATAGTATGCTCTCTTGATGATTATTTCCAGTTCCTGTAATAAGTAAAGCATTAAAGTTATTACATATCATGTAAACTATTGCAAAGCAGTTATAGGTGTAATTTTGCAGCCCCTACCTTGTCTGGATAGTTTTGTAGAAACTAGTACATTAGTATCGTGCAATGTGGGTGTTAACCCGGTCGATGCAGAATTGTTTACAAACGAATGTGATGACAAGTTGATGTATTAGATGGTTGAAAATGTTGAAAATGTTGAAAATAGGTTGTCCGATGGTTCGTATCGTATCAGTGTAGTCTCGCTCATGAAACTTGACCAATGAAACAATTAATTATCGAAAATACAAATCATTGTGGTGGAAATGATTTTTGATAATCAATCATGTCTTCAATCAAGCTTCCAAGTCGATTCAGCAGATCCTTCCTTTCCCTTTGGCGGGTTACATAAGAGTCATCGGATGGACTGACGACATTAGTTAGGAAATGAAGAACCTTGTCTTGCTCTAACGAATAACCGTTAGCCTGCCCCTTTAGCGAGATCACCTGCTGAAGGAAACTATCCGCTGACGAATTGCCCGCCAAATATCTAACACATGTGTTAGAAAACTGTTTACAATCCGCAGAGAAAGTTGCGAGTTCGGATGGTTGTTGTTGCCCACAGTGGAATTGTGAGGCAAACAACGACGCAGAAGCATTGGAAGGTGGAGCTGGAGATTCATTTGAAGGAGAAACTGGAGAAGCATTGGAAGAAAAGTGTTCAGGAATATTTGCGTTGGGAGAAGGTGTGGGGGACTGAGGAAGATCAGTCATTTCTGGAGCAGCTTGAGGAATTGCAGGTGGTTCAGTAAAAGAGCCGGAAACATTCATTTGAGGTTGGGACGCTGAAAAATGAGTAGTCTGAGACTGAGACAAGATTACTACAGATTCTGTGGTTAGATTAATCGTCTCCACAATCTGTGGTATTCTTGCCACCCCTCGTGTCACATTTACATCATCACACCTTTGCTTTCTTCCTACTGTATCGTCCGTGAGCAGTGTTCGCAGATTCGGCGCTCGAACCGCTCGAACACTAGGACTACAAGTTGTATAGGGTAAAGGTATATAGTTCTTTGTATTTTGCCCTCGTCGTATTTTGGTCCTCGTAGTGTGTTCTTGTCCTGTGGTAGAGATTGTAGAGTGTCTGTACATACGTCGTTGGGCAGTCAGTTCGCGTCGTTGTACCCTATCCAATTTGTAGTACTCGTCCTTCGACAAATAAGGAGGAGGTTGCAAAGGTGGAACGGTAGTTAATTGTGACACGAAAGCAGGTGGATTAACTTCTGCCGCAACACCTACTTCAACAGTATGCGGTAGGGGTCGTACCGCAGAAGTAGATGGAACTGCAGAAGGTAATTCAACTGACTCCGATTGTCGTCTAACGTCTGTCTGAAGGGATGATTCACCCAGTCGTCTTTCCTGTGACAACATCCATTCGAAGTCTACATTTTCAACATTTACAACATTTTCAACATTTTCTAAATAATTGTACAAATCATCGTTATTAGTCTAAAATAAAAAAGATAATTAACTATGACAAATGAATGTGAAGAATTTGTAAATTTAAATTATATTCTCTATGCAATTACAAAAACTATTTAAATTATTTTCTCACTGCAATAAATAATTACTCACACCCAGAAAATTATTTCAATGCTTAATGTATTAACCATACATCGTTCCGTATAATCGGAACATAATACAAAACTCAAAGTCAATTGTAGCTGTAATTTTAATGTTCTTTTGACATTAATAATAGGCAAATGATTGAATTTGTGTGCAGTTATATTATGATAAAAGAATAAATACAGGAATATATTGGATAATAATAAGTAAAAAGCATATACAAGAAATAGAATGTAAGTATACTCACCATTATACTGCAAGAGATACGATGTGAATGATTATAAGATGAATAAAGGAAGTATATATATTAAAATCTCTAGGTCAAAACACGTCACGCTTTAAGAATAACAATGTTTTATACGTATGTCTGCTATTATGGAAAATAAATTTTTTACACAATTTGTGAAGGTTAATGTTTTTTATTTTATTTTTAATTTATTTTAAATTTTGGTGTTCTTTTTACATAATAGTGATATTACCAATAATATATTAACAATAGACAAAAGTTTGAATTTGTGTGCACTGTCATTATTATAAAAGAGTAAACGCAAGAATTAATGTTTTTTTATTTTATTTTAAATTTATTTTAAATTTTGGTGTTCTTTTTACATAATAGTGATATTACCAATAATATATTAACAATAGACAAAAGTTTGAATTTGTGTGCACTGTCCATATTATTATAAAATAGTAAACGCAAGAATCTAGTGGATGTAAGCATTTAATTTGAACTGTATATATACATTATTTTAGAATAAAATACAAATACGTGTATTAATAATATTTAAAAATAAAAAGAAATATATATTTTAATTTATTTTTATTATTTACTGTATTAAAAGAAACATTATTTTATTGTACTTACCATTATGTTGACTATTTGAATGATTTTTAGGATGAATACAGGCTGTATATATATCAAAAATACCAATGTTAGAATACGTCACGTTCTTGAAAAAACAATTTTTTATACGTCTGTCAACTAATATGGAAAATTTAATTGTTTACAGAATAAATGAAAGGTTAAAGGTTTTTTATACGTCTGTCTGCTATTAATAAGTTGCTTACGCAATTTAAAATACCTATGTTAGAAACGTCACGTTCTTGAAACAACAGTTTTTTATACGTCTGTCACGTAATATGGAAAATTTAATTGTTTACAGAATAAATGAAAGGTCAAAGGTTTTTTATACGTCTGTCTGCTATTAATAAGTTGCTTACACAATTTGTGAAGGTTACGGTTTTTTATTATTTATGTCTGTCTGCTAATAACATTTTTAAATTAGTTACTGTTGAGAATTTGTACAGTGCACATGAAATGTAATAAGGTGTTTTATTTAAGTGTAATAGTGCTGTTAATAAGTTGTTTACACAATTTGTGAAGGATTTTAAATTTAGTTGCCATTTTTTAGATGTGGTAGATGTGAAAATGTGAAAAAACAACAGAAATTTTTTTTTTTGGAAAAGGTAACATTTTTTGTTATTCTAATGTTCCGATCTTACCCCTCCGCATTCCATTTTGTTCTCTATATTTTTCTTTATTTGTTGTACTCAATTTTGATTCTCTTAACCCATTTTTTTTGGAGGGGGGTAATTTCCCCTCCAATTTTTGTTTTTTCTTTACTAACCGAAAAACACAAAAATACAAAAAAAGTCGATTATCTCGGAACCTACTCGGATTTGAGCTGTGTTTCCCCCCCCCACCCCTCCCCCTCCTTCGCCCCTTCCCCTCCCCCTCCCCTTTTTTCAACCATAGGTCCACTCCCCCCCACCATTTTCGCGAGCGATCCAAAAATGCAATAAAAAAAATTACCATATAAAAATAATTTTCTTGGAATTAATTTTGTAAACAACTTGTTTTAATAGCGTTATAGCACACAGACGCGTGTAAGTAATGTATAGTAAAGTTCATGAACACTTAGGTGAGTAACCTTACTTAATTTTGTAAATATGAAAAAATTCTTGAAAACTTATTTTTGTAAATAACTAATTTTAATAGCTTGATAGCAGATAGAGGCGTATAAATAATGTAAAAAAATAAAAACAATATTTTCTTTAATTTTATGTTTATTTCATTCTTTAATATATTACATCAATAATCGACATCATATTAATATTTTTACTTAATTATACATTTACATAATCTGCAATCTCGTCTCCTAATACAACCCTCCACGACATCACCCTCGTACAACTGATGTTCCATACATGGCCTGCATTTTATTAAATCTTCATCCAATTGATAATATTTCGGTAACCGATGCCAGACCATCTCCAAATCAATACACCTCACTTTTGAAATTAAAAATGATTTTGGAATGAACATTAAATTCCAAGCATTTATACCAACTAATGATCCTTCTGCTTCATATTGATGTATAACATTTCCGACCCTCTCGACACCATTCCGTACAATTCTAGTCCAAATACTGCCCATTCTGACTACACTATTTGTAAATATTTACCGATATCGATTAAAATTTTTTTCTCTCTAAACTGTGGTACATTAAATACTTATGCAATCGTTCCACATTAGTTAGTGCACAAACAACGGAATCGCCAACGTGAAAACTGCAACTAGGTTCTTCTTTTCTTATTTTATCGGCATCAATTAAATCTACTATTCGTTTATTCTTCAAAATACTCTTCAAAAATTCTAGCTTCTCCCTTCCTTTAACGTACACCACGTTCACGTCGGCACACAATCGTTTAATAATTCCTTCAAACTCTGTCGCACATATATATCATTCTTCCCACCTTAACCCGTGATGACAGCTGTAAGCATATCTCGCGACACGTTTATCCTCATCTGTCAAAGCATTAAAACTTAGCACAGATTTGAAAACAAAATGACTCTTTTTGAAATTATTGTCACATGTAGCCAACTCCTTCGGCATTACCCTATGTATTTCAGAACGATACCATTGAAAATCGATAACAATAGACTTTTTGCCACGTCTTGCAGTCATCATGTAACGATTAACTAACCAACTACACAAACTACATCACCTCAGTCCGCATCTCATTTAACAACAACATCCTACCCCTATTACGGTATCTATTGTGCCGCTAATATTTTCGTTGAACCACTTTATTAAATGGTGAATACTGATATAATTTATTATGCATGATCAAACAGTATAGAATGGTATCCTTTGGCACATTAGCCTTCGTTGTAAACTCAATTCTAACCTCTACGCCACTTTTATGTACCGCATCTTCTTGATGTGAACAATCGATACCTATTAGCGGACACAATTTAAACTGATTCAGTTTCATAAGCGGTTCGCTATGATCGTAACCATAGTAACTCTGTTGAAATCTAGCGTACATATTATATAAAACAGCTACGCGATTCTCGTCAAAATCAACACGAACATTTTCGTATGGGTATCTCTTCCCATTCAAATAAGCCATCACGTCCGTTAAATTTATTGCATCAAATTTGCTCATATTTTGAGACAGACTTCCTTTTTTCCCACTTTGAAAACCCAAAATTATATACCTCGGTGTTTCTAATTGTGGGGCAGTTTTGATTGCCCAACTATGTTTAGTTGTCTCAGGAATTCCCGGATTTTCGTGAATTTCCCAACCTCTAAAAAACATTTCCATCTGAGTATTTTTCGTTGTTAATTTTGTCAGGGATAAATCTTGAGCCATACCCACTTTAACATGGGGTACTCGCCATATTATACTATCAATAATTAATTTCATTTCTTCATCGGCAACAGTGTTCATTATCGCATCGCTATCATCGGCACATCTCTTCAATATTAATTCTTGCGGCATATGCATAATAATCTGCTTTACGTCTTCTGCAAAACCTATTAACATTTTAAGTGGAATACAAATACTAAAATTTCCTCTAACATCTAAAACTGGAGCCTTCCCTGTAGTAAATTCCCAACCGCAATTTTCTAATTTATTTATATAGCTCGGACTATAAGAAAAATATCCCTTCATAGTTGATGTTATACCCACATTTCTAACTTCATCTACCTCCGATCCACTCATTACATATCTGATATTACTAAACATAAAAGCTCCGGCATTATGAATCAGAGATGCTGTAGCACTTGCTTTACTAACATCACTAGCTAATCGTAATTTCCCTTCTATTAATAATTCCGATTCGGATGGTAGAGTATATTTATCTATTTCTGGAACCACAATTCGTATTTCATCATTATTCCCATATTTTGGTGAGCCAAATGGTGCATGATTGTGGTATTCCAATTCGATAATTGAATTATCCACACGAACTTTTCTCAAAACATCTAACACTTCCATAATTAAAATAATTCTACCTCACAGTGACAATCAACTTCTCGCAACACAAATTATTCTTACACTGACAAAATATCCTCATCTTTTTTCTATAAATACTATTTTTATACTCCTCCGTATTTATACCAAAACTCTGTAACCCAAATTTTTCAAAAATTTTCTATTTTCACCTGATAAACCACCATATTTCACTATTCGCCCCATCCCGCTCCTCAATTTATTTGATGACTTTCCTGTAGATCGTCGAACTTGCTTCCAAAATTTATTGTTAGTATTACTTCTCATGTTGCTTAAAATTTGTTTGTAGTAGTCACTGTTTTCTTCTTAATCGTAAATAAACTGTTAACTCTTCACCTCTCAAATCAATTAATCGTCCGTTCTGATCGACGGCTCGAATTATAATATTCGTTAACATGTTCACATTCACGGGCATATAAATGTTCTCTTGCGGAACTTCTATTATCTTAAACCCTGGTGGAACATTCGGATGAAAATGATATAAAACATGCGACAACTCCCCGTTAATATATGAACCAGCAACTACATTACACATAATATCGATGGCACTCATTTTATTAATATCAACCACCTCATCACTGGTCCTCGGAATATTTCCTTGTATTTTAACTTTTCCAAAGCCTAGTAGTAAAATGCAGTAAAATCGATATCCACTGAAGACTTAATAGTTGCTTTCAAGGTATTATTATTTGCGCTTAAATTAAAAAAATTCTTATCATCTGTACCGAGACGCACTTGTTCTTCAATATACTTCTCTAAATCTGCTACGTCATAAGTACCCTGTGGAACTAATATATTCTCCCAATTCCCGGGCTTACCCGGGGCTATAGCATAATATCGAAATACATTATTCTCCGATGTAACATTAGAAATAGAATTATAAGTTTGCAAACTCAACATACACATTTCAAATTCACCATTTAAATATACAGGCGGATTCAATACACATGTCAACTGTGGTCCTTCTCCTGATAAAACAAAAGCCAAATTATCCGCACCTCCATCACCATCACGTTCCATTTTATATACATACAACAATATTAAATTATTTACTAAAAGAAACTCGTTCTCAACTAATGAATCCTTTCAAAAAGAATAAACACAAATGTCCACAATTCACAGTATTCAAGTCTTGATATCTCTTATAGTTATATCGTATAACGCCACCCGCATTCGATAATAAATAGTTTTCGACCTCAGTCGGAGGTCTTAAATCACCATAACTATCGAAATACTTTATTATATCATCATGCTGCATATAAGCTACCCAATGAGTACCTTCTCCAACATTATCGTCCAAATTAACTATTCCCTTTTCTCTTTTGCGTATGATTGCTGGTAGGACATCTCTACTAAATATACCCCGAAAATTTCTTATTTTCCATCCTCTAACATATTTCCATAAATCGACTTCAGTTAGAGGTCTTCGGGGTAATTTGCTTAACCGTTTTTTGAAACATTTCCACTGGGTAAATATACACCACAACCAGATTTGTATGGTTTAATATATAACCCACTCCCAATTGATATTCCACACCCCGACTTATATGGTTTCACATATAAGCCGCTACCAACTTTTGACTCCATAGCAGTATTGTGGCGTTTAGTTTCTTCTAATCGATCTCTTGCAGCTTTAGATGAATTAACTGCATTCGCAATTGCTGCAGCACCTCCACCTAGCGATCCCAGGGCACCCAAAGCTGCAAATAACGGAATTAATGGTAAAAAGCCACCCTTCTTTGGTATTGGAATAATTCTCGAACGAGGTAATAAAATTTTCTTTCCAGACTTCCTCAAACTCCGATATGCCAGTTTTGCATTTTCTAACATTCCTTTTCTACTGCCCGCCCGTTTTATTGCATTGCGTGCAATTCTCATTGCCTGCATAAATGATATAGAACCACCCACAAAATTCCGTTTCATGTTTCTACTTCTTTGTCTATTAACTGGTTTACTGTGTCGAGTCACTCCTTTTCGAACCCGTCTCCTCACACCCATACCTAATTTTGTTTTACCTTTCATAGCACCAGCAACTATAACAGAAGATAATTTTTCTCCAACTCGAGCGTCTGCACTCTTTAATCGTTTAATAGCAATGTTATACAATTTTTTATCCGCTATATGTCGCTCTGATAAATCACCAGATTTTGAATAAGCTATATCGTGCTCTTTGCAAGCCTCATCTAAATCATTCACGCCTTTATCACCTCTCTCCAATCGCTCTTTTAATTTCGTTCCTGGTCCACAAAATCTATACCCTGGTATATGTAGTTCTACTGGAAGCTTACTTATTATTGTATTCAATAGGCCACCACCTTTCCTTCTGCCTTTTCGATTTAAACTACGCCGTTTAACCAAATTCCCCATCTTTTATATGCAAACGTTTTAATGTATCTATCATAAGCGATGGTTCACACTTTAACACAAAACGCTCTCGATTTTTATATTTATACACACTCTCTTTTCTCTTAATTTGCAATTATAACTATCATACAACAACCTCTACACTTTAAATAATTCAATATACTTAGTTCCTTAATTTCTACTCATAATATAAAATAAAAGACTGTATTCATAACATAATTTATTATTATTAATTTTTATATGTACATATAATTTCAATTACGATTTCTTCTTATTAGATCAATATCCTGATAAACTTTTTGAAGATGATTTACCAACATCTCTTTTGTTATACACACACATTCTAGAGTTGATCCCTGCAAAACTTTCTCTATTTCCATATTCAGATCCCCTCCACTTACAGATAGATATTGAATAACATCCTTATAAAATTCATCATACTTTAAGTTTCTTAACGATTCCAACCGGGATTCCAGCACCTTTCTCACACGCCACAATTCTAACAAACCTTCAATTGATAAATACAACAAATCTCCGTCTTTGTCAATTTTTAATATTCTGTTCTCCCCATCAAAACATTCGCTAGAAAGTTCTAAATTCGATATGCGCATACTTGGAAACTTTCCACCACAATAATCGAAATACTTCTTCAATTTCGCGCTCTGCATCATAAATTCTGCCCATTCTTCAGAATTAAAAAATATGCATTGCTTTCTCACACCAACATTCTTCACTATCGGTTTGAAAAAATTATCTGGTAATAAACCAACACATACCCACTTTGAATGACTTTTATTTAAAAAATATATGCTCTCTGCTACTAGAGGTAAATTCCATGAAGATTCGAAAACTAATTTTTCAGAACATCTGTCAAATTCTTTCCAAAAATTATCCATTTTTCCCACTTCCGCAAAAAAATTTTCTATCATAGGATCGAGCACTTTTTTCTCCATTACCTTATTAAAATGTTCTTCGTTAGCACTCACAATTCTTAACTCACCTTCTTCTAAACTATCTAAACGATCACAGCCACACTTACGCTTCACCGTTCCCATTATATATACTGACTTCTTAACATCGCTGGATTTATATAGTAGCCCCTATGAACTGCCGCTGGCAAACACCAACTGCGTCTTTATAAACCTCTCATCGGTAAACCTGCGCTTTGATTCTAGCACCTCCTCATGTAGAACCTCCTCATTGCCCTTGAGCTGTGCCACAGGTTCACCTTATTTAAAATATATTATTTAAATCATATTTAATGTTTTAGTTTTTTCTTTTTTGGTATTCTAAATTTTCTAAATTGTTGGGTAATACTCTTTTTACAAACTGAGCAACTTCTCTTTGAAGGGGCTGGACCGTCAATTTGTTCTTCACCGATATTATAGTGTCTAAAACACGGTCGATATTCTTCTAGTTCAATTTGTTTGTCAGGTGAAATTAAATGCCAGAACTCCTCTATCCATTCTGGGGCTACTTTCGTTTTAAATAAATCTAATGGAATATACTCTATTAGATTTGTTTTAATACCAGATAGATGACCATAATTTTCATAAACAAACTTGACTGCTTCTAATATCAATTCTAGGTGTGGGGACATTTTGTTTTAATCGCTGGTTTCAGTATACTAAGCTTCTATATTATTTTCAACAATATTTATTGGCGATCAAAGTCAATGAGGAGGTTTTAGAATTGTTTGAAAGTTAATGGAAAATTTTCTTTACAAACCTCCTCATTGTCCTTAAGCTGTGCCACATATGACCTTGTTATGATCTTGATATGACCTTGATATGACCTTGACCTTGACCTTGACATAGCCGATTCTAGCACCTCCTCATGTAGAACCTCCTCATTGCCCTTGGGCTGTGCCACATGCAAGGTCAAGGGCAATGAGGAGGTTCAACATGAGGAGGTGCTAGAATCGGCTATGTCCCTCTACTAAACAGTCTATGACTCATATAAAAAGTTAACATTCTTGCTAGTATAATTACACTTTTGCGATTTCTGCTGTTTGAATGTCTACCTGGTAGTATTTTTGAAGCCTTTTTAGCATTAAGACATTTCGCATACTCGTAAAATCACACGCATTAACTGAATACCACACGCAAACAGACACTTTATAGCAGACAATTAAATAATCTTCCAAACTATTGAATATATAGGTGAAGTGAATAGTAAGTTAAAGCTGGATTTACTATAAATAGCCAACACAATAGTTAGTGTTTTGTAACCACAATACTTGGAAATATTAAGACGCTTATCGGAGATTACCTGGGTAATCGAACAACAAGAAATAAATATAGCGAGGATTTTCTTATTTTTACCAGGTCCTTTTACATTCCACCAATCTGTATTAGTTGTGTAGTAGTTGCAATAGTATTAACATCCATCAAGGTGCCAATAGAAGAAAAGTGTGCAAGTGCAAACTTGTCAATTTGTGAAAGATTATAATTGTTTTGCAACAGATGGGCGCCTGCTATTTTATAAATACTGCGAAGTTCATGTTATGGCGACAAAAAAGTTTCAAGTCACTCAGCATGATCAAACCTCAAAACACGCAAGCGATTAAAAATCATAAAAGGGGAAATATCGAGAGACAAGCATTAATTTCTAATTCACTCCGGCATGGGCCTAAACTCAGGGTGAAGAACTTTGTATGGCTTTTATTTGAGCTGACATTCCATTAGCTAAATTAAAGAATGAAGTTTTTCGCAACTTTATGGAGAAGTATACAAAAGAAAATATTCCAGATGAATCGAGGTTAAGAAAAAAATACGTTCCTGAGTTATATAGAGCAACACTAAACAAATTAAGAGAAAAAGTAAAGATCATTCTATTTGGGTGTCGTTGGATGAAACAACCGACGTAGAACGAAGACACAGCAGCTTGTATTTGGTATGTTAGGAGTTAATGAAGAAAAGGATAAATCATATCTGTTGACTTTAAAGTGCTGGCCAAAGTGAATCATTCAACAGCCGCTGCTTTTTCAAAGATTCTATAAGTTTATTGTGGTCATTTGGGATTTTATACGAAAAAGTACTAGTTGTAGTGATACTGCACGATATATGCAAAACAATGGGGGGATTACAGATTTTGTACCCAAACATGATACATGTGACCTAAGTAGCGCATGCTTTACACCGAGTAGCTAATTTAGTTCGTACTCTTTATCCAGACGTTAATATGGTATTATCGTCTGCGAAAAAGACTTTTCTGAAAGCACCAACTCGTCTCCAGAGGTTTCGAAAAATTGCAGGGGATGTTCAACTTCCAGCCGCGCCAATCATTACAAGATAGGCAACTTGGATTGATGCTGCTGTATATTATGCTGAACATTTGGAAATTCTGAAAAAAATTGTTGATGAATTCTAAGGAAAACAAACGTTCGAGAAGATTTCATTTTTATTCGAGCTAAACTGGCGTGCATTTCGACTGCAATCTATAGCAAAACTCCGGAAAAATTGTTTCATCAATAAATCAAATGCAGTGCTGTTAAAAAATACAGGCTATCAACAACTGAACAATATCAGTGAGGTGTTGCGAAATAAAACAACCCTTAATGAAAAAAATTATGCAAATGTTACGTCGAGTGCTGTCGAGAGACTTTTTTCACAGTACAAAAAAATATTCTAGCCGACAATGGGCGCAAATTTATTTATAAAAATTTGTTAAATCATGACGTAGTTAAATGTAATTATAATTTGTTACTATAATTTCAATAATTTTTAATCTAGAAAAATTGTTTGTGTGTTTTAACACAAAAATAAAAATCTCTTAATAGACAAAAATTATTATTATTTATTTTTTAAAAGTTGATTTTTAGTGCATATTTAAGAGCATATTCTGAATGTTTTTGGTGTATATTTGCATGTATATTTCGGTATTTTTTAGTAAATAATTATCCTAAGTCTAATTATCCTAATTTTATACGTAAAACGATCACTTTTTTGAATGCATTTAAATTATTTAAATAAAAGATTTATTTCTGCCACTTGTGACCTTTCTTGGTGTCCGGTATTGTGCTTTAAATTTATCTTGGTGTAGTTGTAATATACTACGTGCGACGAGTCGCTTGATTCTCGTTTAGACGCCCGATATATTTTCAACAAGCTAGCGCGCTTAATTTTTAACAACTGACACGATCGTCACTTCTGATCAGGCGCCAAACAAAATTCTGTTTAGGTCAACCATGTGATCAATTCATCACCTGGTAGATTTATTTATTCGCTTTTGCGCGTTTCTGTTTCTTGTGAGGTTCTCTTTTGAATAAATGTGTTAACTTTACTGACATATTAGCTATTCTGATATATACTCTAATGCAGAATAATTTGAAACATACTTGAGTAGGCACAAACCTCACCAATTTTGTATAATACAAAAGTATTTTTAATAATATAAAATATTATTAAAAATCTGCTGTGAAGTACACAATACAAGTTTATTATTATAATATTATTTTTTAATAATATTTTATATTATTAAGAATACTTTTGTATTATACTCTATTGCTTGTCCATATATTTGTATAGCATTTCTTAGCCCAACATTAACAACTCTCCTACTAATGCTTTACCGTATTAATTTTCTTGGAACATCATCGAAACCTTTTTCAAATCCCTCTATACTTTAACCCTTTCGCTCACGAATTTTTATCTATTGTTCTAAAAAATTTAAACTTGGAGCATGAGGAGGTACATTTTTTAAATATTTTTCATGCCTATTTGGAAGTTGTTACCTCAGCCACATTGGAGAAAAAAGATGTCCTCATATGTGGACATCGTGAGAAAACGGTAAATAAATTACAATACCTATAAAAGCTTTGTTTTTTTATTTTTAAAGATTAGTTATGGTAGTTATAAAAACAGTTTTTGTCTTTGGTTAAACACAAATATACCTTAAATTTACAACACAAAATTCGAGACTTTCCCTTGCAATTAGGGTATTTACAACGCATGGCAAATTGCTATTCTGTATATTTTGGTAAGTGACTAATGTTGTCAAGTCGAATATCTTTTTGTGGTCTGATTTCAGCGCCTACTTTTGTTCGTTGCATTACGACTTCTTTATTATCCTCTTGGGTTGACGAAGGTGGTCTGCCTCTCTTTTTACATATTGTCTTATTAGCGTTTATGAGTGAATCGGCGATTGATGCTCGAAAGTGTACTAAATCTAATACCTTCTTCTTTGGTATCCCCAAATGCCTTGCTTGCTGGGTATATTCAGTCCACGAATTTACACATGAAATATAAATGGCATGTGTAAACATACGTAGTGTTCATTTTCGAGATAGTATAAACGTACGACATGCCGTAATAAAAAAACACATTTTATCTACTCCACCCATATGTTGATTGTAGGATCTAATAAGTTCGGGCCGTTGAACTTCTAAATATCTTTTCTCCTTCTTATCCCACCTTTGGCAGAAGTCTTGGTTTACAAACCCTATATAATTGGAAGCCATAATAACAGCCTTGTTGTCGAACCATTTAGTCAAAATTATTTCGCCGTCACCACTCACAACCTCTTCAAAAGATCCGCGTCCTAAATTTTTTATATCTTTGTCAGCTAAAAATGGCGGATTTGCGAATCTATTCAGTCGTGCAGTACAAGTTGCGTATATTTGTTTTCGGCGCAAAAACTGTAGTAAGTTGTAATTTGAAAAGTAATTAACAAAGAAGAGATTTACATTTGATTCCGAAATTCTTTCCGTCAGTTTTAGGACTACTGCAGCTCCCTGGCTAAAAACAGCTAAATGTTCTTCATTTAGTTCGGTGTTATAACCTTGGCAAATAACAAAGTCAAATATTTGACTACTGGAGCCACACAGTGCAAATATTTTTATTCCCCAAGGCTTCGGTTTGTTCTTTACGTATTGCTTGACAATAAGTGAGTTCTTAAAAGAAACAATTAGCTCATCTACGGGTACACGTGTCTCCAGCTTCAAAGATAACATTCGAACACGAATTGCATCATATAAAGGCCGAACTTTCCAAAAACGGTCTTTCTCATTCTGATCTTCTTGTGCATTTACTCTACATTTTGTCAGCTTGTAAAAGCGATTAAGTAGCATATTATCTTTTATTTGTGAGACACATAGTTTTGGTTCCCAATAAAACTTTACTCTGGGGTAATGCAAGTTACCCATTACTATATGGATACCAATAAATGTACGTAACTCCTCAGCACTTGTGGGTTGAAATTTGACGTTTTCTTGAACAGTGAAAAGATTTGTGGAGAATGCCATTTCTTTAAATAGATCGTCAGTGAAGTATTTCGAACAAAAATATACAGGACTTTGCAATTTTACAGGATTTGAAGAATTATACCAATTTATGTTTGGAGTTATATATGTAATATCTTTGCGCCATTTTATGTTTTTCTTGGCGGTAAGGTCATTGTTTTTCAAATACTCAGACACTTCAATTCTTTTTTCACTATTCTGTTGTTCGCGGATTTAGCTGTTACGTGGTATGTTTCAGGTAAAATTTCTACACTAGATAAACTATCAACTGCTTGCTGGATCTTTGATAAGTTGCTGTTCTTCACCAATGTGGTTTAGTTGATCATTGTCTTCTAAAAGAAAAATGTTTTATCTTATTTTATTATTTCAAAACCAAATAAAAAGAAATATTCATATTATTTTTTCATTTTAGTTTTTTTTCTGTGTTGAGAAAAAATGCTCTAAAAAGATCATAAAACTTCACCAGAGGAATTGTCTGACAGATTTTCCCACCCATCGTCGCTCTGATCATCATCACTAAGATATTCTATTTCAGACAATCCATTTTCGATTATTTGCAGCAACTGTTCGTTCGTTAGTGGCCGTTTTCTCCTATGATATTTACTCATTTTATATATCGCCACTCATTCGTACTTCTGAACCTCTAACTCACTGTCCTCAAGTGTGCACACAACACAATTTTCGCAAAAAGAAAAACTCTCGACCTGGAAATATTTACGTTTTACTACAGCAATATATCAAAACTATAAACTATTATAAGTCACTTACAATGATCAAACTTTATCAAATGTCCATGATAAACTAAAATTGTCTTATGTATTTGGCTTACGCGCACAACAAGTTCGAATATGCATAAAAACACAATTACAAATGCGTTGTCATAGCTGGTGAAACTCATCAATAAAGGGCGCTACCATACTGTATTGTATGATGTGTATGTTCACATACGTGGACACTGAAATATCGGATAATATACACATTTCTTGCATTAGAAGTCTTGGAAATGTTTGTCCTCAATTGAGGATGCAGTGAGCGAAAGGGCTAAACTATCAGTTTTTTAATCATTTGCTTGATGCTAAGTATATTACCGTGAAACTAAGATCTTACTGTGACCTTCTATTTGTGGTTTTATATATTTCAATCGCCTGCTGCTCACTATTCTTTCATAGACCATTGCTACCATACTAATTAACATTATATCCCTAAAACTATTGCAATTAATCTTATCTCTTTTGTTTAATACTGATATCACTACAGCTAGCTCCCAATTTCAGGATATTTTTTCTTCTTTCCGAGCCTTATTGAGAATAGTTTTTAGCCGTAATATGGCAAGTTTTTGAACGTTATTACTGAATTTAATATTTTCTGTATTATTTCACTTACTTCTACTTTTTCAATTGTTTTTTTCCTTTTTAGTTTCTTCCACTTTTCCCAACAAGCCCTTAAAACACTATCGCCATCTTTCCATAATATCATATTCTTCTTTCAGTACTACTCCTCGTTCATCTTTAGCAAAGTTTATGTTACTTTCTTTTTCTTCTCTTAAATTTTTTAATGTCCGATAAAAGAATTTCTGATTAGCTTTCGAATCTACTTCCATTTTTCTGCCAAACCTTTCCCATATCTTTATCTTCGCCACAATCACTTTCACTTTATTTCTTTGATCACTATATTTTTTACAGCTTTCTTGAGTGTTCATGTTTGAGCACCTTTTCCACCAGGCTGTTTGTTTTCTCTTACGTAATTTATTATATAATCTACATGCAACCTTAAATATAAAATAAAAATATTGAAAAAAGCAGTAATAAACAAAACACATATATCTACAGAACTACTACAACTATACATACTGACTTTGCTATAGTTTCTGCATTGATATGAGCAATACTCTATGAATAATAAATAATTATAAAAAAATGTAAAAATTTCCTATATATGTAAGGGGTACTTACCCCTGAAATCTATTTTGCTGAAAAGGGATGAGAGTATTTTACGTTTAATTGTATTTCACTAGAAAATTTAAAAATGTTGACAGTCCTATTATGCTTATTTAAAATTTGAGTGTCTGCTATTTTTTGAGATCCCTCTCTCTATTATGCTGAAACGCCACGAACATGTCACGGCACATATCACGCGAAATCTGTGAATAGATATTGTTTTCGTCTGTACGTGACAAATAAAAAAGTTTCCATTAAAATAGTTTTAACACCAAAAAATCAGCTATATGAAAACTATGAGATAAAATATTTTCGCGATAAAATTTACAATCATATTTATGTTCTCTCTGTGAAATGATCCGTTCTTTCTTTATTTTAAGTAAATTGGTGTAATATTGGAGAAATATATTTTAATACCATGAATTGTGTTAAAGAGTGTGCAAAATTTATTTTGTTTTGAATTGTTCTTATTTCTTTTATAAAATTTAGTCATATATAGGTGTCCCAGAACTCGTGCCCCAGAGAAAACTGATAAATGCCGACGACACTCTAGATCCCAAAAAATGCAAACGAAGAAAACTTAATTGCTTGCATGACAGAGCTGTGAGATGTTTACATCTACCAATTCCAGAAAGGACACTCCAGGTGTTAATGTGAATAAAATCGGTTACTAAGCTTATATTACCTCCCTGTCAGAATGACACATCTGCAAAGTGCCAATATCAATATGTTAGGTTACGGCAGATATCATTCAAGATGTTATAATCTTCATCATATTAATTTATTTTTATTTTGTTTAAATAAAACAACAAATGGCGTTTATTCTAATGCTCGTGAACTTATCATGAAAAGAAGAGAAAACGTATATACTAAATAAATAATAATAATAAGAGAAACAACATAGCCAAAAGAAAATCTTAAATCGGGGGACTGCGCAGGTCAGTATCGTGGACCGTCACGACATATTCATCGAGATCTAAAATATTTAGAACTTCGCGACTGAAGTGTGCTAGTGCATCATCATGTTGGATTCAGTTGTTAACACGAAAAAGAAGTCTAATGTCTTCAAGCAAATTGTGAAGTTTCGCGTTAAAAAATTCTGCATAAATGTGTTCCGTTAACCTAGAAGTCTTACTTAAAGAGAGAAGTTAGATGACATGCAAACTAATTTCTTTAACCTAACATGTTGATGTCGACACTTTGGCAGGCATGTCATTCTGACGGTGCGATAATATGAGCTTAGTAACAGATTTTATTCACATTAACACCTGGAGTGCCCTTTCTGGAATTGGTGAATCTTAAGCATTCCACAGCCCTGTTATGCAAGCGATTAATTTTTCTTCGTTTACATTGTTAGGATCTAGATTATCGTCGGCATTTTTCAGTTTTCTCTGGGTCGCGAATTTTGAGACATCCTGTATTTTCAGATCTATTTGCTTCCAATAATAAACTATTGTTAAACTTTCTGAAGCTATGTTCATGAAAATAAGTGGAATTGAAAAATTAATATTGCCAATACCTTTGCCTGGAACAATGCAAAATACCTAAGAAATTTGTGTGCATGATCAAGCTATTATATCAGGATTACAAAGTTAAGATTTATGTTAATGTGTAAATATCGAATAAGGTTAAAATAGAAAGTGTGATGAGGCAGGGATATATACTATCAACTTTTCTCTTCCTAATAGCAATAGATTGGTTAATGAAAGAAACTAGAGAGAATAAAAACATAACACCTAAAATTCAGTACATTGAGACTAACGATAGCATTTATAATGATTACATGTATTTTTTATGTTTATGGATTCGCATGTGTAACATATACTTAAAGTCCAAAAATATGCAACTTTATCTCTTTGCTATATTAAAAATTTAGGGGTAATGATATGATACAAATTAACTACAAGTGTGATAATATTTGAATCTATATTTACATGGGAATTGTCAAAAACCGCCACAGAATATCTGCTAGTTCGGGATAAGCTTAAGTCTGTAAAAGATATAGTCGAAAATAGACACAGTATGAACGAATCATCGGAATCTCATTATGTGAGATTATATGAGAAAATAGCAAGCAATTAGGTAATGTAATCCACCCAGTTTGTCATGTACAGCATACATCCTTATTAAATTCTCCATATAATAATATATTTGTCCCAAGAATGTTATATCTGAAATATAATGGTTCGGAAAATATCACTAGTTAATTTAAAAGTTTGTAATAATGTTGTAAGGTCAAAATTAGTTTTTTAAATCACGTTGCCATACTATTTTGTATATTTTTATTTGTTTTTATATTTAATCCGTTCATTAATTATTTTGTCAGAACTTATTATCGCGAGAAGTTAAGATTTTTAAAACTAATTATGATTATAATATCTTTGTACAAATTTCTGTAAACATTATTATTTAATATGAGTTTTGGCTGCACCTTGTTCAAAATAGGCAATTAAGATCACGTGACTGGGTATTATTAGTATGATAATAGGCTGTTAGAGAAATATCTAACGTTGGATTATTAGAGAGATGCATTGAAAACTTTCAAATTATCTTATTTAAATTGTCAAAAATATCTTTTTAATATTATTCGGATTCATTGCACAATTTCTAGGAAAATATTATTAATACTTTTACTACTTTCCTATGGTAGTCAAGACGATGAAAACAAAATTAATTATTAAGGAGATTTTTGTAAGTAGTTATAAAGAAGAGACAATTTTTAAAATTCTTCCTTGAAATTATCATTTAGATTGTTTAAAAATACTTATAAATTACAAGAAAGTTGTGTAATTATAATTACTTAGTTTATTTACCTTGCTGGAAGGTTATCTTCGATAGTGGAAGGACCTAAATTCTTATTAACAATAATAATTGAGATTTTCATCATATCTAAAATTAGTTTACGTTCAAGCAACGTTTTATAAGAAGATCCTGGAAACCTTTTGGTATATTATAAATTCAATACAAAAAATATAAATGACAGAATATAGAATATTCTGTCATTTATATTTTTTGTATCCTTGATAAAGGCATAATTGCCGAAACATGTAGGGTTATTTTAAATATATATACTTTGAAGTAATAAACCAGACCTTTAATCGCCGACTGATTGAGTTTACCATATCATACCAAGGTCACGAAAATATTATATATATATATATATATATATATATATATATATATATATATATATTGGGGTGTACATATTGCTATGAATAGTGGTTTGAAGATTTGTTACACCACTTTCCACAACTAGTTTTCCCAACTAGGTTTCTCAGCCGGTGAATTTTCAAATATGAGACTTCTAACTTCTCGGGTTCCACTTAGGAAAAGTGTTCTAAAAGTAAGTTGAGCGCCAGTGAAATGTTCACAAAAATTTATTTACTTATTCTATTAATTAATTAGCAATAATGGAGTGTTAAATGAAACAAACGCAAGATAAAAATTTAAAATAAATATTTAATACAAAAATAAAAAAAATAAAAAATTTATCTTTACAAAGTATAAAGACACTGTATTATACAAAAATAGTTGAGGTAAAAACATTCATTGAAAATTGCTAAATGAATGGAAAACATCCTCTAAATGACTCCGATCATAACTTACCTAAAAATAATCAAGTTTAATATTAATTTTTCCCCAGAGAACCACACTGTATAATCAGATACTGAAACACGAACAAAACTTACGCATGTGCAAAAGACACTCATAAAAAACCCTGAATCCTCTCGAACAAACTTTTCAATAATAATTTTAACAAAGAAATGTTAATAATAAACTGTATCATCTGTATTTCTAACAATAAATTCTCTTAACTACAAGCTTGAATACAATAGAAATATACTTATAGTAATTTTATATACTATGACGACGCCATATAATTTTAATTCTACTTACAAGAAAAACATATGTGGAGACTCTAACAAAGAAGGTGCATAATCAATTTAAACATCAATAATACAACGATAATTTATCTCTATAAATATCGGGACTTTAATACTAATATAACAAAATCACTTTCAATCAATCAACCCGAATTAATTACAATATATTTAAATATATTTCACAAAACAACCTTCTTGCTCAAACTATGAATTTCATCCATCCATTTACCTCGGCCTCCTACAACCTCGGATAACAAGTTTTTCACTCAAGTTAAATTTATATACATTTTGAATATACAATTTATCTCACAAAATATGTACATTTTTAAATTAAATTATTTTTAATTCAAAATCCATAGCAATATGTATAACTAAAACTGTATTTGTTCGTCAGTCTAAGATGTAAGCTGTGAAATGTCTTATACAAAATTACATGCTTACTTGCTTTCTGTCATATTACATACTGAAATAAAGTATTTATGAACTGACTGTTGACAGAAAGATTACATATACATATAAAAATATAATAAGCAACAGAATACATTTTACATTTGATATATAAATTATATCACTTCGTATTAAAAAAAAAACTGGAAAATATTTCTGATGGTACTTAATACCCATCATAAAAAGGATGCATAAGTTTGTAGGCACTTATTATGTCCATTTATTGTAAAACGCGTTTTTGTTTCTATATAAATCTCGAATAACTTGGTTCAGACTAAAATCTAAAACGACAGTCTGTTATGAAAACTCGAAATTTCGATCCTTTGTGAATATTTGATGTCGCTCTTTCATAACTTTGGTGGGTAGGGAAACCACTCTATATGGATTTTTTTATCGTGGAAAGTGCTTTTTATGTACATTCGGTAACGCTGTTATTATCTGGGGGATACGAAATAAATTCGAATTTATCTTACCTCTATAACATAAGTTTTTCCGTTTTTATATATTGCAGAATTTAGTAATATATGTCCACATACCTATGGAATAGGTATGTACCTTTTGAAAATATTATTTCATGTTATTGCTTCATAGTAAACAAAGTGATTTATAAAGTTTTGACTCTGATACTTGCTTAGAGGTAAACTAGATACACAGAAATACTGTATTTATCTTTTAGATATAGTTAGTAAATTAAATATCTTTTGTTTTATTAGGTTTTATTTTTACCAAGCGAAAACATTTAGCATTTAAATTGAACAAGATGTATTTGATTTTTGACATACATCGAAAATGTCTGTAGAAAACAAAATACAACTATTTAGAGCCCATATGAAGTAAAACTTACGGGAACGGCAGCGAACTCTAATATGGAAATAACAAAAAAATATAAATCGAAAGTACTAGGATTATAGAAGATGCACAGTGCTTTATGAGGAACAAAACATTCAACCTAAATCTGCAAATCGTGAGAGTTTTTTAAAAAATACAATACAAGATATAGTGATAGTCTGAGAAACCACCTTAACCATGAATCTCATGAAAAAGATTCATCACTAATGTAATTCCTAAGACTGTCACTATATCTTGCATTGTATTTTATTTTTAACACTCACGATATGCAGTTCTTGATATCACTAAGAGCATAATAATTTTTCGAGAATAACGCTTTAAAAAATTCTACATTTTTGCGCGTATGCCTCTCATTGTGATAATAACAAACTAGTCTACTAAACAATTAAAATAATTTCAAAAAATTAAAATTCTTTGAAAAAGGCAGTAATTGCCGAAACATGTAAGATTTGAAATATATAAATATTAAGATAAAACAGACCTTAAATCGCCGACTAACTAAAGCTACTATTAATATACAAAGGTCCGGTCAAGAAATAATTACCTATAGACTAGACATTCCGATCTAACATGTGACTATCTAATTAAAGGTCAAGATCACAAACAATTTTTGTCTGGTGTGGAAGAGCAGATATAATACAAAGGTATTTTTAATCATATAAAATATTATTAGAAATCTGGTGTGAAGAACACAAATGAAGGTTCACTATTAATATTTTCTGTGAACGTGTCCGAATATATCCTATCCCCAGAGACGTAGATACGTATTTCGCTTTTCTACAAGCTCATCGGTACGCCCCTGCTGGAGAAAGGATATTTCCAGACACATTCACAGAAAAGAACCACCCTGCCCTATCACCGTAATTATCCAGACCGAGCGCAGAAGTAAATTCGGCGCTACTTGTTGTCAGACAGCCGAAGTACTTCGAATACCGTCCACATAATTAATGTTAAGTAACGACGCCATTCCAAAGGTTAGCACAGCCATCTCTCTAGAAAACTGCATTTTGTTTGTGCCTTCACTCATACTACGGCTTAACCGCATGTGTAATGTATCAGAATAATTGAAACATACAATTATTACAATTATTATTGTATGTTTCAATTATTCTGAAGAGCAGATATTTTGTGTTTGTTGGATTTCAATCATAATTTATTCCCAGAAAACCAATCATGAAGGATTTGTAAGTAAATACAATGAAAGAATAGTATACCAAAATGTTTAAAAATTAGTCGGTACGATTCCGTATAATGTTATTGCTTGATCATTCAATGACGGTCCATATAACAGCCGTTTTATTTTTCATAATGTAATTATTACAGAAGGTGTATCTCGTCTCTCTTACTACCGTATATATATATATATATATATATATATATATATATATATATATATATATATAAACTAAAAAATCTTTTGACTATCAGCGTTGAAATTTAAATAATATTATTACTGACTTCATTAGATTACTTGATATACTAAGAAACGAAAATATGGCGCAGTTTAATCGGTTGCTAGTATGATTTTGAGTTAGCGATTTTTTAATTTTATTTAAAATATTTGCAATTAAGTAGAGAAAGGGATGCGTAAGAATCTTATTATCAAGATTTCATTAATTAGCGTACATTTCTGAAAATTGCAATTTATTAAATCTGCAAATTTAATCAAGAAATGTTGGCCTAAATTGATATTTCAATCACGATATTAATAAAGTATTTTTAAATATGTTGAGATGTTTAGAAACATATGTTGGAGAAATCTTAATAATACTCTCATGCACGCTCTACTTTATTCAGTTTCTAATTAAGTTTACGTTATGTGATTAAAATAAATAATGTCTTAGCATTAAGCATTTCGCATTTCGGCAACAAGAGAATGTCAACTCATTCTGAACCAAATAAAAGATACGCTGTAACATTTCGTAAATAATAATCAAATTATGTTTATTAGTCAAACTCAGAATTAAAAATTATAACTCTATTATGAATAGACTTATCACTAGAGCAGACCAATTTCCGTGCGCGCCATGTGCGCCAATGTGAGGATGATTGTATTGCATCAGAACTAATAAAAAGCATTTAGTATGTATTTGGTACTTGCTCAAACTGCATGTAAGTGTAAGCATACGTAATAAAATGTCGTCGACACATAAATCGAGAAAACAACCGTTGTCAGACGAAGTGAATAAGTTCATTATGGATTTCCCGGACTTAATATACGATGGCTCAAAAATTAAATGTTTAGTGTGCAATACATATCTAATGTGTTGGTCACAAACACATAGTAAAAAACACGTAAGCAGTTCGAAGCACAATAATAACAAAATTAATCGACAACAGTTTATACATGAGCTATGTGTAACTATGATTGTGTGTACACTGCCGTTTAACTTGTTAAGTAATGTGATAATCTATGTGGTCCTAGATTAGAATATATTAAATCCTTTCAATAATATAATACTCTAATATGCAATAAAAGAAAACACCATATTAAACAAATAAACTCAATTTAATACACATAAAAAAACTAAATAATGCAAATAAAACTTAACAATTTGAATTTCTCCCCACTATAATATTCTCGATTGCGAGTGCCCTCAAATTCTGAACAAACAACTAAAAGATAATGGATAATAATACAAAGGTATTTTTAATAATATAAAATATTATTAAAAATCTGGTGTGAAGAACATATTATAATAAGAACATAGAATAATATTTCATATTATTAAAAATACCTTTGTATTATACAAAACTGGTGGGGTTTACCTACTCATGTATGTTTCAATTATTCTGATAATGGATAATAAGCTAATTCAGTTTTGTTATTAAAGTTAAATACTCGAACAAAGGTAAGTGAATTTCATAAGTGTATGTAATAAACAATTTTTTAATTTAAATTATTCCCTTTAGATAAAAAGAAAGAATTTAGTAAGGTAATCAATACAATCGATGCGATTTAACCTCAAAATGGTATTAGTTCTCTATATTAATAATTTCGGATTCTCAGGGTAATAAAAGGTAGGTCTTAACTTAATTATCAATGAATTAGTCTATGAAGAATTCAAAGTCAGTAATACTATATATAAATATTCTTACAAGTGTTAAAAATACAGTGAAGCTGTTCGATTTATGGTTAATAATAATAATAATTCATAGAAAAATCTCTATTTATAGTGTAAATTCTACCTTGTCTATGTGCACATATATATATATATATATATATATATATATATATATATATTCGTAACAGTAGATATCTCGGCTTGGCAATATGGTCCTTCGGGAAAGTGCTCGGACAGGTTACAGGATTTAATCTTCCGATTCAATGACAGGAAATAGGTTAATCAGCACGACTAATTGGATGGCTTATAAATAATGGAATTAAATAAAAGGATTAGAAGGGATGCTATAACAGGATAAGGCTCGATACTTGTCTGTCGAGGATATCAATCGTTGTATAAGCACTTAGAAATTCAAGGTAATTTGAAACTCCAATGTAGTATATATTTTTAAATGGAAATATTCTTTATTTTTCAGCTTCAGAATGCGTTTTAAAACATAGAAATCGCCTTAAAATTCTTCTAAAACGCATTATGAAAATTAATAAATGTGGCTTCGTTTATTTATTTATTAATTCTCTTTTTCGTTAACAACCAACATCTCTTGTTTTTCAACGCCTTAACTACTTCGGAAAATATATCCGCTCGAAAGGAAAAGGCGTGTACAATTAGTAATACCAGATTGAACCTTTAATTTAAAATGAATAAGGAATAATACGAAGGTTTTTATAATATCTTATAATAATCTAAAAACATGTTAATTAATTAAGTGACATTTAAAAAATTGGAAATTGCCAATTGGCATAAAATAGATTACCCTGTTTATGTTATTCTAAAATAGATGGCGCGATCAACATATTTTTAGTAATATGAAATTTAAATATAATTTTAAATTAGAAATATTAACAAAAAATTGTTTATATACACATAATAATAAGCAGAAGGCTGAACCAGCTTAGTAATGATTCATTTATTTCATTACCGAGCACGACAACGTTACGAAGAAATTTACCATCGGTGCGTAAACAGGTTGAAAATAAAATCAAAGCCGAACTGAAAAATAAAAAACTGTGGTTTTGTGTGGACGAAACAACTAACAGCAAAAAACAATCTGTAGTTAATGTGATGGCGCGTAATATGGAAGCACATCAACCAACGTCTTCAATTTTATTAGCATCCAGACGACTAGAACAATGTAATGGCGAAAAAAATTCAGAGGTGCTATTAGATACTTTGGAAAAATTTAAAATTTCGAAAGACCAAGTATTAATGTTTATGACCGATGGTGCCGCAACCATGTGTTCTGTAGGCCGGTCTCTTAGAAAATATTGTCCTAACTTGTTACATATTACTTGTAAACTCCATGCCCTACACCTTGTGGCAGAATAGGTTCGTAGATGTTATTCAGAGGTAGATGCATTAATATCGAGTACACAGGCAGTATTCCTGAAATCTCCAAAACGTATTCGGAAATTTCACGAATTGTGTCCCCAAACCTCTGAACCACCACAGCCGATTTTGACACGTTGGGGTACATGATTACGGGCGAAGTTTTACTATCATGAACATTTTGAAAAAATTGAGGACGTGGTTTTATCATTCGATCCGAAAGAAAGTGCAGCTATCAATACAAGCCAGAAAAAAATTCAAGATGCCCAGATTAAAATGGGTTTACAAAGTATTCGTGAGAATTACTTGGGACTAGAAGAAGCAATATCAAAATTAGAAAATTCGTCGCTGTCGTTAGAGCAATCACTTTAAATCGTTAGTGTTCGTCGATGTTCACGCACAACTGTGTGTTGTAGAAGACGCAAAAAGTGAATGTGTTCTAATTAAATTTGGAAGTGTTTTAGACAGAAATGGAGATTTAGACACCTTAACACGTATTTATGAGGGCACGTCTACAGATGCGTTAAGTTGCTTAAAAAAGTATTTTGATTATGCGAATATAATATCACTAGATGTAGAACGCTCGTTTTACGAATATAAACATATTTGTTCCTCACGGCGGACATGTTTTTCAGAAATAACGTTAGAATCCCACCTGATGTTGAAAATATGCAATCGAGTTTCTCCAGTTTGTTAATCCTTGGAAGGCGCTTAAAACGGTAAGTGTTTTTTAAATCCTCTGTCGTGCACACAATCACTGATTTCATACACTTTCCATTTTATTTATAGGTACATACAACGCTGCTATAATATGTACTATTCTTATTTTTCGTGTGTTTATGCATATTACTTTAATAACAGTAAACCGAATGTATATTTAATTATTTCTGATAGAATAAATGTCTCTACTTCTATACTTATATCGGTAACAAGCTCATGTTGCGTCCCTATTCTATCGCATATTCTAATATATTACGAATTATACTCCCATACCGGCGCTCATGGCGAGCACGGAAATTGGTCTGCTCTACTTATCACAGACGGTATCATTAGATGAACTGAATTATTAGTTTGCCAATAAGAAAAAGTTTATCTGAACAAGGAAACATATTGCTATGGATTTTTGTATATAAAAAATATATTTATATTTGAATAATTTAAAAATGTACATATTTTGTGAACATGTCTGTATTTTGAATATGTTTTAAAATTTAACGTGTAAGAAAAACTTGTTATTCGAGGTCGCTTTCATAGAGAGGCCGAGGTCGGTCTCATAGAGAGGCCGAGGTAAATTAAGAGAGACCAAAATTATAGTTTGGACTAGAAGGTTGTTTTGTGAGATATAATTAAATATATTTAATAAATTAATTCGGTTAATTGATTGTTAAGTGATTTATAGATGTACTAGTATTAGCGAGTTGTAGAGTTAAATTGTCGTATGTTATTTGGTGTTTAATTTGAATAAGCACCTTCATCTCCACATATTTTTTTGTAAGTAGAATTAATATTATAGTTCCATTGTATGGAAGCTTGTAATTAAGAGATTTAATTATTAGAAATATAGATAATAAAGTTTACTATTAACATTTCGTTGTTAAAATTATATTTAAAAAGTTTGTTCGACGGGAATCAAGTTTTTTTTGTGCGTGGTGTTTGCACATGCGTAAATTTTGTCCATGTATCAATATCTGATTATACAGTATGGTTCTCTGGGGAGAAATTAATAGTAAACTTGATTATTTTTAGATAAGTTTGTTCGGATTCATAAAGAGGATGTTTTCCATTCATTTAGCTGTCAATTTACAATGAATGTTTTTACCTCATGTATTTTGTATACTAGCATCTTTATACTTTGTAGAGATATATTTTTTATTTTTGTATTAAATATTCATTTTAATTTTATCTTGCGTTTGTTTTATTTGTCTCACACCATCATTGCTAATTAATTAATTAACAATATAAGTATATCAAATTTTTGTGAACATTTCATTGGCGCTCAACTCACTTTATAGTATTTACACGTCTTTCCTGAGTGGAACCCGAGAAGTTAGAAGTCTCATATTTGAAATTCATCGGCTTAGAAACCTAGTTGGGAAAACTAATTGTGGATGGTGGCGTGCTAAATTTTCAAACCACTATTCATAGCAATATGTAAAATATAGTATATCGAAGTTTATTTACACCCAGTGTATAATATATACCGAATGATCGAGTGTCCTATAGTACCTATAGTAGTCGATAATATGCGAAAATAGAGGTATGCGAGGAAGATTACTGCTAGCGCTAGCTGCTAAACATATGTGCTACTTCAATGCTGAAAACATTTTGTCGTAATTCTATTTAATGTTTGTAGTTAACTACTATTTTCTTTTGCTAACGGTTGCTTGTTTCTCTTTTCGGCATATTCATTATTGTTTCTGTTAATACTGATTTTATATTTAGCTATGGAAATTTTATCGCTTCGGGAAAAGTAATTTGTTCCTAAATGTTATCATGTTGGTGAGCCAATCAAATAAATTATACGTTCATTTCAAACGGAATTTGAAAAAAGCAAAGCATATGAGACTGTTTCACATTATTAATAATTTTGAAAGCTTCGGTAGCTTATATCCGCAACAACATAAACAGAGAAGAACTTCACAAAATGAAGAACGAGCTATTCCCATTTGAGGTGTAGTGGAAGGGCAACCCCAATTATCTAGCAGAAAAATTGCTGAGCATTTTATCGTCAGAAACAATATCGTTCGTAGGGTTAAAAATAAATACTTTTCTTATGAGTTAAGATAATAAAATTACATACTTTCAAAAGACAAATACGAAAGGTTTGAGTTTTAGAACATTGCAACGATACAAAAATTTTCTTAAAATTTATTATTTATTGTTTTCTCTATAAGGTTATCATAATTCTGCTATTCTGCGGTATTGGTCTAAGGCATCGTTTATGAACCTGGGGGTGGCGGTAATATTAAAGGGGGGTCGCGAAATAGAGTAAGAAATAATGAAAAATCATATTTTGAGAAAAAATCATTTATTATGAACATTTAACTTACAATAAGTACACATGCAAGGAAAAGAAATTAATCAGAATAATTGAAACATACATGAGTGGGTGAAACCCCACTAGTTTTGTATAATACAAGCATATTTTTAATAATATAAAATATTATTAAAAATCTGATATGAAGAACATAAATACAGGTTCACTATTAATATTTTCTTTTTTGTGAATGTATCTGAAGATATCCTTTCTCCAGCAGGGGTGTACCGATGAGCCTGTAGAAAGGTGAAATACGTATCTGCGTCTCTGGGGAGGGATATGTTCGGACACGTTCACAAAAAATATTAATAGTGGAACAGTATTTGTGTTCTTCACACCAGATTTTTAATAATATTTTATATTATTAAAAATACCTTTGTATTATACAAAACTGGTGGGGTTTTACCCACTCATGTATGTTTCAATTATTCTGATACATTACACATGCGGTTAGTCCGTAGTATGAGTGAAGACACAAACAAAATACAGTTTCTAGAGAGAGTTTATGTGGACAGGGCGAGGTACTTCGGCTGTCTGATAACAGGCAGCGCTGAATTTACTTCTACGCTCGGTCGGGATAATTTCTGTGATATGACGATGTGGTTATTTTTTGTGAATGTGTCTGAAGGTATCCTTTCTCCAGCGGGGGCGTACCGATGAGCCTGTAGAAAGGTGAAATACGTATCTGCGTTTCTGGGGAGGGATATGTTCGGACAAGTTCACAAAAAATATTAATAGTGGACTTGTATTTGTGTTCTTCATACCAGATTTATAATAATATTTTATATTATTAAAAATACCTTAGTATTAAAAGAAATTAATGTGATTTGGTTTTTATTTCGAAGTTTCTCCATAAGTGGATCTACGTTAGAAACACACAAAAGCAAATTATTTTCAGTGATAAGAGACGATTCCTGCATTTAGTTTTTAGCGCGACCGTAGACGAAAAACCCGCTTCACAGAGGTAAGATGTGGCGAAAGGGTTTAATATTTTCAATGCTTCTATGACTAAATTTTCATATTCCTTTCGACGAGCAAGCCAAAAAGTATTTAAATCTTCAAATGTAAATTGCAGTTGTAGCGTTTTGTCGGCAGACATTTCGATGAGCTGATCGTGAATCTCAACAACGTTTTCACTAAACGGATTCAGTCCCCATCTCTTCGAGACATCATTTTTATCTTCCGGGAAATATTCCATCAACTGAGCTTTTATTAGCTAACGCAAATGCCATCTTCATGCAATCCAAACTGTGGTGAATAATAGTCTCCTGTTCATTCAAATTTTTCTCAATATAATCTGATGTGAGTGGGAACATATCCAAATTTTTGATTTGAAGGCAATTAATTCAGATATCAAGCTTCTTAGTCAAAGCATGAACTTTGTCTGTCATTAGTAAAATGTTTTATCACGTCCTGGTAAATTCACATTCAATTCACATACCTTAGCTAAGTAAGAACAACAATATACACTCATTATTCCGTAAAAACAATGAGAATGGCGTTTGTTTATCTTGGAAAACTATTATTAATTGATCTCGCAATTCCAGTACCCGGGTTAACACTTTCCCTCGCTATAACCATCTAATTTGTATAAGGAAAAGATCAGATTTTTTATTTTCGCCAATTTCATCGCATAGCTTAGCAAATAGCCTATTTTGTACCGGTCGGCTTTTAATAAAATTAACCATTTTTATAGCTTCACAAAGCATTTGATTGAGATTTTCCGGCATGTCTTTTGCGACAAGACCATGACTATGAAGGAAACAGTGCGTCCATTTCTCCCTTGGTATAAGATGATCTTTTAATATTTTCATTAATCCACTAATTTTTCCTGTTATCGCCTTTGTACCATTACTACATACTGCAATAAATTTTGTCCGATCTATGTTAGTACATAAATAAGACATTATCGTGTTGCGTGACCCGGTACTGTTTTGTCAAATAATATATTTTCTTTTATTGATGTGTTCCTATCACATTCATACCTTACAAAACATACATTCTGAGACATGTTTGCTACATCTGTTTATGCATCAAATAAAAATTGCACTTGAACTCACTTGCTGAATTATCTGATAGCGAACATCAGCGATTCGCCTTGATATTGTGTCGTTTTTATGGTTCTTCCACGCCTATGAAAATACTGACCATGTCAATTGCAGCAAGCAAAATGAGCTTTTCGGCGATTGTTTGGGGTTTGGATATTTTAGCTACTCTTAATGCTACGAGATAAGATGCTTCAAGTACACTTTTATCAGTATGGCTTGACTTATAAACCGAAGTTTGTTGATTTCTCAAGGTGTTGAAATGGGTTGAAATCGCCCCTTGTTAATTTTTAGTTGTTTATTCGTCATTTTTTTAACGGACTTGTATATGATAAGATTTTCGCTTATATTTTATAAATTTCGATATTTAAAATTGGTATAATATTTTCTTTTGCGGATATTTATCCTAGTCTTAGTTAAAATTAGAAATTTCATCATACTAATTCTCTAAGTTGATTTAAATTTAATTAAAAATTACGATATATTGTACGTTGATGTAGGCAACTTTGTTTTCATTATAGTTTTGGTTTGATGTTCATATTTTACGCGGGTATATGGCGTTGGAGTTGTCGATAAAAATGTCCGACTTAGTAAATTGTGGACGGTTAATTTATTAACTGGTTTAAATTATAGCCGGTTTTATCCGAATCTTTATCCTAAAATTAATTAGAATATTTTACGGCTTTGTCTGTAGCGAATTCAGTTTGGCTTGTCATTAGTATTTTCATTTAAGGTCTCCTTGGTTATTGCAGCATTAGACTCCTGTCGTGTTGATTTGTCTGGACTTTGATTAGTAATTCTTTATTAAGATCGTAATTAATTAATATTCTTTATTAATTAGGCTCCGAATTTTATTGTATTAATTTTGATGTAGCGAAATAATTTTTTAAATATATAATTCTTCATTAATTTCTTCTCTACAGTAGCTCCACCCACGTGGAGCTACTGTAGAGAAGAACTAACGTACTTTTTCATACAACATTATCGAGCGGAGGAATTCTGTTCTTCTCTTGCTGTTGAAGTTTCATCAAGTAACACGTTGTACTGAAGACGTATTTTGTAATTTTTAATGGGTTTCTAAAAGTAGTTTGATTTACTTCGCTAATGCCGTTTTTGGTCTTTATGATAAATTTAAACGTCAGATGGTTATTTGAGATACGGAAAGTGCCGTTTCGTAATACGTTTTGAACGAAATTGGTTTCCATGCGGAGCACGTGCATGTAGGGTTTCCCTATTTTAATAGGTGAGTTTTTCACATTGTCCAGGTGTAGGGCATTATTCCTTTCATTATAATTTGGCTTCGTTACATTTGTTCTTTTCTTTCTAGAATTGAACAGGGTTTAACATGGTCGTTTTGTAGTACGTGGTACTTTAACCAGTATGAGGTTAAATGCAAGCACGTGGTACTTTTACAAGTACGAGGCTTTAAAATTTATGCATCAGTCATAAACATTTATGCACCAGGCATTAAAATTTAATCACGAGGTACTAAAATAAAGTTCGAGGCATCAGATGCAGCAAGAAAAGTTAAATTCCTTTTATGAAAGTTAGATAGGAGCTGAACCGAGGTATTCCAATGTCTAAGAAACATTGCATTCACTAAGGTGTTGTTAACCATAAAGACTTGTTGACTATCTAGTGGTTGTGCATAAATTACTTCTTGTTATTATCTTATTTGGTGTTTCATTGATGTGATAAAACTGTTCCACGTATTTAC
Source organism: Melolontha melolontha (assembly GCA_935421215.2). NCBI lineage: Eukaryota > Metazoa > Arthropoda > Insecta > Coleoptera > Scarabaeidae > Melolontha > Melolontha melolontha. Next base: position 4,847,336 of record OW285240.1, on the reverse strand, counting down.
TTGCGATTTATTTAACTTACTGTCGGCGGTGTCTGTTCTCTGTATCGCCTTCAGAGATAAACACGGTGGCGCCTATTATAAAAAAAGAACCCCCACTAGTTCGCCTCTTAACTGAGCTGGTCTCTCAGACGAAGATCTCCGGGGCAATCGTGTTATTGGGGTAAGTTGGTAAATCAAGTAGGTACTACGTTGTGTAGTAGGTGCAGATGTAGGGCTTGAGAGAGCACGTAGTAGTATGCAATTTTGTTTCAAAAAATTATAAGGGTTTGTTTTTAAGAGCCGGATGTTTAGTTTTCAAGCGTTGAACTAATTTTGATGGCTTCATACTTTCCTCGGACACAACTTGAAAGCAACCAACGCACTCTGGCTTTCCATCCAATGAGATAAAACCATAATTTAAATAACTGTCATTGTACAACCTTCTCTTTTTACCAACTGATTCACTGTATGTAGATGGCTTAATTAGTATTTTCACAAATTTATCGATTTCACATAAGAAATTAAAAAAAAGAAAACAACGGTTGACTGCACACTCAAATAAAAGCACCAGATGCACGCTTCGCATTCGAAACTTAACTAAAGTTGCGAAATATTAATTTTATTTACATTTACTATTTGGAGTGCCGAGCTAAGAATCGCTGGTCTAAAGACAGAAAGCGTGATGTATGATTTACGACGGATGAAAGCAATCTGCAGACTGTTAATAAAAGATAGTTGAATATTAGCCAAAATTTCAGACGTGTTTAGCCTTTTAAAAAATACCTAGATATTGGATTACAACATGAATTGCGAGTTTATGTATGCGATTAATTATAGAATTAAGGACGATCGTTAATGATGAGAATTTTCTCAATTTATAATAATCAGAAATAATTGTTATTATGCTCAATCTATTAAGAACTTTTGATGAACAACGTTATTTCCTAACTTCACATAAACGCGAATTTTAAAATATGCTTGTATATATGATTGTACATGTTATACGCGCTTTCATGGGTACATATTAGATTTCCAAATTTTAATTTTCTTCACATTGATAACTTGAGTAATTACATTAGAAATGTTTCCATGGTACACGACAGAGAAAAGCATTGATTTTTTTTACATTTTTATTATTTAGGAAGATTTTCTGGCGAAATTTTATTGGAATTAAGCATCGAGATGGGTTTTAATTTCAATCTTTTATTAATTTTGATTTCAGTGAATGGTAATTGAGAAACACGTCAATCTGTATTTCACTTTGTACATACATTTTTAATTTTATGTTCAGCATCGAATTTAGAACTAAAAATTCAATAATCGTGACCGTTTTCTAGAACCCATTTCATAAATATACCGGTTGTCCTTAAAATAAAAAGACAACGCATGAAAAATGTAAAGATGTAATTACATAGAATATGAATCAAAAATATTTCGACAAAATTCCCTCTCATAAGCGAGAAAAAGAAATGACAAGAATATTTAAAATATTTTTGTCACGCCACTGTGCGACCAGCTATATTAAGTTGAGCGACAATATCAAAAAGGATAGTTTTGTTATTACTTATCTTGTTTTAACTTTAGTTTAGTTGACGATCGTTACGTGCGTACGATACGATACTTCTTCGATTAAATATAGATTGTTATCAAATAGGACGTTAAATTCCCGTAGAGTTCACTCTCACAAATTTTTACAGTTGACTTTTGTTCCAGGTTATCGAACACTTACTATTACACAATGTTATTTTCTAGCGTCTTTATAAATACAATAGCGGCTTTTTGAATCCTTGTATTTCATACTTCTCGTAATAAAAAAAAACATTCACGTAGAAATGATGTCAGTTCTAAAAGTCGACCTATTATCTCAACGTGAGTCCTATAAATTAGTGATTTAAGGTGACCCCAGAGAAAAAAATCTAGAGAATTTATGTCTGGAGATCGTGCAGGCCACGGTTGTGGACCTCCTCGTCCTATCCACTGATTTGGATACGCACCGTTAAAAATTCACGAGCAACTAAACTGAAATGTGCTGGAGCACCATCGTGGATAAAATACATAATCTTAATTCTAATGGCACTTCTTCCAACAATATTGACAGTTCTACTTCAAGAAAGCGGCAGTATACTTCTGCATTTAACCTCATCGGCAAAAAAATATGGACCTATCAAGTGATTCCGACCCACACATTAATAGAGAATGGATGTTGATGATTATTTCCAATGTTTAGTGTGGATTTTCTTCGGCTCATTGAAAATTAATAATAGCATCTCTGGAGAAAGTAGTCTCATCAATGTAGAATACTTGAGCCAAAAATTGAGGATTTAGTGCGATTTTCTGTTGTATCCATTGACAAAAAGCCAATATTTGCAGTAAATCTGCTGGCAAAAGTGTCTGTACTCGTTTTATGTGATAGGGATACAACAGTTGATTGTTTAATATGCTCCAAACTGTGGACTGACTTATGTTTAAGGCAGAGGCAATTATTCTGGTGCTTGTAGTAGAATGTTCCTCAATTTAATTTAGTACCATTTCTTTCACTTGTGGGGTTCTAACTGTATGTTGGTGCCATTTCTTTAAAACTTCCCATTTCACTAAGACGTTGGTGAAAGACGGGAAAATATCGAATGATGCGGAATGACACGATTCGGGTATCTTTCTTCATAAAGACGTATAGCTGAACATAAATTACCATTGGTAAGACCGTAAAAAAATGCATATCGCACAACTCACCATTTGTATAATTCATTTTAGAAAAGTTTACAATACTTTGACACAATAATATTGTAATGACAAATAAATATTGTCCCTTCAATTCTAAACACATGAACGCACTCACCAATTCAATGGAGGATAGAAGCTTGCATTGCAGTTCAAGACAGTCATTTCCAACAATTTTTATAAGTTAATTTTCTTGTATTAGTGCATTTTATTGTATCAACTTCTAATTTACTATTAAACATCTCGTAACTTTAAAATTAAGTCGTTTAAGGCATACATTCATATGAACTTTTAAGATCATAATAACCGAAGAATCAGCTCAAAGAATTTGTCGCATATATTTGGAATCACCTTGTATATATATATATATATATATATATATATATATATATATTGAAGCACTACAAGAAAGGCTCCTCCTCTGAAAGAGATACAAAAACAAGCTATTTAATTATAATCTTCATATTTACTATATGTTTTCATGCCAATGAGGGGAAGAATTAATTCCAAAATATAAATACTTTATTATGACGACAAATTTGCTTTAAAATAATTAACTTATTTTTTCTATATTTTTATTACTGATGTTTATACTCATTTTCTAATTCAAATTAATATTTAACGCGATTTATAAGAACATATTTAACGTATTTATATTCAAATGTATTTGAAATAATTAAGCTCCGCCTCCAAATTATAACGGCAGAATAACCTGTCTAGGAACATATGTTGACAGAGTTATTGTAAACAAAATAACATATGTTCCATAACCAAACTTATTCAATAATTCTTAAAATAATTTTATAAACACATTTGCATTGAAATATTACCTAAATTATATCTGTATAACAACATAATTATGAGTACGAACAAGGCGATTAGCGACCAGTAATTTTAGTTGAAACAATTGAATAGAACGGCGTCTTTACCACCATTGTCGTAACGAACGGTCACGAAAATTTCGCTCCATAAAAAAGTAATTTCTTCTACGAAAATAATTAGTGTTCAAGTGCTTAATATATCTAAAACGCTAACAATACCTGTCGTCAACACGCTGAAGAAGTTACGAAAGACCAGACCATCACATTCCGGAGATATCAATTTTTGAAATTTTGGAACATATAAAACGAGTCTACTGGAAAAGTTCACCGAGCATCCCGCCATCCAACAGAGCCCACGGACACCGTCAAACAATCAGCTGTCGTCGGAAAATATCCCGAACTAGCCATCAAAAAGGAACTGATCGTGTTAGTATCCGGTTTCCTGAATCAAGAACCATCACAGAACCTATCGACAGAGAGCACCGAAATTAATTCCCGAGAATACAGGGTTTTTATACTAATTTTTACACGCCGTTTTAAACAGTCATATTCACCTTAAAAGAACTTGTTGTGTTTAACTTATTCGTACTCACAGTTAACGATTTGTTCCTCAAACACTGTAAACTGTATTAAATATATTGAAGTTCAATTTGCACTTGTTAAAACATTTAAACGTAATTTATTATTTCAAATATTCACAATTTATTAGACTGATATTTTTAACCACATGTTTAAGCACAATAGTAAAGGAGATTTGTACTAGTACCTATTTGTATCGCTTGTATCGTATGTGTGCCACGAAATACCTACTTACTTTTGAATTTTTTAGAATTTTTGTTATCTGTTTTTACAATAAAGTTAATGTTTTTTTATCATTTTATTTCTTTGGGTTTATTTGAATTGCTTGAAGTGTTGTTCGAATTGACTTTCTACAATAAATAAGCTAAGAGTGAGTAGAAATACCTGAACCTACTTTGAACCCTGGAGATATTGAGCTAGCATCTACAATAATAAAAAAAAATAATAAGCACATTTTTTTTATACCGATAAGTATTTACATTTACTTTTTATTAAATAATATACACTAAAGAATATACAATCAACGTTAACAGTAATATAACATTTAGGCACCAACAACGTGAGGCCTATTTAAACATTTACAATCTACATCACTAGACATATAACAATATATATATATATATATATATATATATATATATATATATATATATTATTCGAAATTATATTTATTGTACTTAAATAATATTACAATTATTAGTATTAACACTGACAAAAAGTTTGCATCAAATAACAACTAAATTTACTTTATTACAATTATTTAATTTTTCATTCTATTCGTTTCTGTCATACGGTATAGCGCTTTAAATCCGCACGAAGTGTTCAATTAGTCAGATAATCAACAGTATTCTATCGATGCATTGCAAATCTGGACTACAGCATTGGTCAACGAGGCTGCCAGCAATTTATTTTGAGCAATATATTTTCCCCATTCAAATCTTCCAACCGAATTATTCTAGTAGCAGTATAAACGATAAAGCACTGCATTATGAGATCATAGATAGTCTTCCCAATTTAATTATTATTTACACAGATGTTTCTAAGTCTAACAATGGCTGTGGTTGTGCGGTTTACGATGCAAATAATAGGGTTGGTAGATCATGTATATATATTAAGTGGTATGTTGTATTCATTTTCTGAAGAGGCTAGAGCAATCGTCGACGCGTCGAAATATATTAAGGAAATAGTTTCATCAACGTTGTAATCATGTTGGACTCTCATAGTGTTGTTAATGCTCCTGCCCATTTATACAAAATGAAAATTGTTGATTCATCTTCCTATACATGCGGTTAAGATGTTTTAGATTTAAATCACCAGATTTCGGTATGTTATTACTTTGAGCAACAAAGGTATACATTATTCCATTAGCAATATCTGTGGTACTATTTCTCATATGCAATTATGCAAGGGTATACCGAGCACATAGATTTTATTAAAAAATGTCACTAAAGTTTAGAGGAAACTTGATATAAGTTGCGGCATATGGGCTTGGATTCCTTGTAACGGGCTGAAATCGCCCCTTGTTCATTTTAAGTCGTTATTCAATAATTTTTGAACGGACCTGTATATTGTAAAATTTTTGCTTATAAATTGTAATTTTTGATCTTTAAAAATTTGTATAAGGATTTTCTTTGCCAAACCTAGTGTTAAAATCAGAAATTTCGTCATAGCAATTTTCTAAAGTGATATAAATTTAATTAAAAATTGCGATATAATTCACGTTGATGTAGGCAACTTTGTTTTCATTATAGGTTCAACATCGTTCATATTTTACGCATGTGGATGGCGCTGGAGTTGTCGATAAAAATGGTCAAGTTAGCAAATCGTGAACATCGTTATTTTGGTAATTGGGTTAATTTGAACCAATTTCAATGCGAATCTTTGTCTTAAAATTAATTGGAATATTTTCAGGTTTTGTCTGCAGTAAATTCATTTAGAATTGTCTTTAGTATTTTCATTTAAGATCTTCTTGGGTATTGAAAGGTAAGAGTCATCTCGGGTTTATTCTTTGTAATAAATTAAAGAAAATTAATTAATATTCTTTATCAGTTACATTCCGAATTTTATTGTTTTAATTTTGAGGTAGCGAAATATTCTTCTAACTATGTATTTCATCATTAATTTCTTCTCTACAGTAGCTTCCCCTATCGGTTAATTTTTTACGTACCTTTCGTAAAAATGTAGTTGAGTTGAGGAATTCTGGTTCTCTCTTTTGCTGTTGAGTTTCATCAAGAAACACGTGGTACTGAAGACCTATTGTGCAGTTATTAATGACTTCTTGTAAGTAATTTTATTAGTCGCTATTAGGCTTTGAGTCATTATTAATTTATTTATACGTCAGATGGTCCTTTGATATACGGAAAGGCCGTTTTCGTTATGATTTTTTTAATGAAATTGGTGTCCACGCGGAGCACGTGTTCAGAGGTTATCCCTATAACAATTAGGTAAGTTCTTTTTTTACGATGTCCATATGTAATGGCATTATTCCTCTTTTATAATTTTATTTAGTTACATTCGTTTTTTTTTCTTTCTGGAATTTAACAGGGTTCTAGTACATGGTGCTTTTGTAAGCACGTGATAACGGTACAAGTTGAGGAAATTTTTACAACAACGTGGGATTTGAACAAGTTGAGGCTAATTTTCAACCACGTGGTATTTTTTTTAAATACAAAACTTGGAATTGTTCGAGCACGTGGCGTTCCTCTGTAGTCAGCGGCGTTAGTTCATTAGTGTGGTAATCGTTTTCCAAGACGTTATTATGTAATTGAAATCATAAGATATTGGTCCGTTCTACAACTTACCATGTATGAGCTGTGTATATATTTTCTTGGAAGTCTACAGACAGTCCAAAACTAACTTTCTCCGATAGAATTGTTAGTGTTTATTGAATAAAATTATTGTAAATTAGAGTCACACAATTTTTTTGTATATATTTCATTAATAAAATTTAGGTAATCCATACCCCTAATTTTGCGTATACTGGGTAATCGAATTTAATGTGTCATACTAGGGTTATGCCCGATTTTGTTTTGTGAATTATTATTCATTATCTTACAAAAACTTTTGAAAGCTTAAGAGTTAATTATAGCTTTGTAAATGATTGAGACCAACGTAGTGCCAACTCTACTATTATAATTGCGTTGTTTCATTTTTTTTATTACGACCTCAAACTGTAGATTGATTTGATTTTTCTGATATCTAATGAACTAATTAATGTACCGAATGTATAAGAATCTCGATGTGAAATTTATCGAAAAATATTTGGATGAATTACCACCAATTTATTATTAAGACTAAGCATACATATTTATGGTTTAAGGATTTATATACTAGGATCTCTGTGCTTGTGTTATATCAGTTTTATTTCATTTCATTAATATACCTTACTGTTATTTCAATTTAACCTCAGTAGTTACTTGGTTTTAATGCATATTAAATGTGCCTGAATTTCCTTTTTTGTTAATATACCAAATTACTATACTAAGTGAGCCATTTACTAGGTATCATTTATGTACTTTAATTATTTTTTTTGTAAAAATTTTGTTATAATATACATAATTACAATACTGGGCGAGTCATTTATTCGGGGTCACTTATTTCTGTCGGCGGTGTTTGTGTTCACTGTATCGGATCAAGAGTACAAACACGGTGGCGCCTGCTATAAAGAACCTCCCCTAGCTTGCCTCTTAACTGAGCTGGTCTCTCAGCGGAATATCTCCGGGGCAATCGTGTTATTGGGGTAAATTAGTAAATCAAGTAGGTAATACGGTGTGTATTTAGGCGCAGAACTAGTGCTTTGAGGAAGCACGTAGCATCCTTAACGCCAAAAAAACTCAATCTTACTTTGTAGATAATGTTTCATGTCTTAAAAAAAAGAAAAAAATATTTTTTGTCCACGAGTGTATAACGAAAAAAATTGAAAGAATTTAAATTTAATAAAAAAATTAAAAAAAATACCATGAAGCCATTGAGGATAACTATAAAACTTCGTAGGCTTCCACGGCCGTTGTTACTTGTAGTACAATCTTATCGTGGGTTTCGCCGTGTTGTCGTAGTTTCACTCGACGTTTCGCTGTTCATTTTGCCAGCCTCTTCAGGATATGGTATCAGATTGAAATTACGAAAACACGGCGTAACTCGCAACAAGATTTTACTACAAATGAGGATAACTATGTATACTTGGCCATTCGTATTTACAAATTTCTTGAAACGGAAGAGAAAACACAAATAAACTGGACGTGAAATGTGACTAATTATTAAAAAAAGAATTCCTACATCCCTACAAGATGGCCTAGTAAAATAGTTGAATAAAAAAAATTAGCGTGTAAGGAAGGTCTCTAAAAGATATACTTAATTTTTCAATAGTTAGTTTAAAATTAAAACTTAAATTTTCGGGATTACTTGTCGATATACTCGTATTAAAAACGATAATGATAAACTTTTTTAATAATGAAAACATGTTTTTCGGAAATTTTAGGCATTTAAAACATGAAAACCGACATACGTACAGACTGCAGACTAAAATAAACAGTAAATTTTCAGTTAAGAGAACACAAGAGGCTGTGATTGGCTAAAGTAGAGGTCGCTTTTATGCAGGCAAAATCAAATTTATATTGTTGCGTCAAATTTTCTTTTTACTGTCAATATTGATCAGTATCTCTGTCAGTGCTGGTCAATTGGATGTTTTAGCAGTTGTTTATTGTGCTATTTATTATTCTTTATAGAGATTATAAAGTGAAAAACTCATTTTCTAAAGATATATAATTATCACTCATTAATTTCTTTAATTTATATAATCGCAAACACTTTAGAGCATGGATGACGCAGCTTTACCAGGTCCATTAGAAAATCGTAGAAAGAAAAAGGTTTAAAAAGTGGACAGAGGCAGATGGCTTATAATGCGTATTTTAAGAATAAAGCTAATATGTTCAAAACAGCTGCTGTTGGTCAAACTTCAAGAGAAGTAGGGATTAGTAGCAACACTATGTTTGACATTATATGGAAACAACTTTAAGTCCTTTTTTAAAATAGTATAACATATTCTCACTGACAAATGAATTCGTTGTGATAGTTTTGCCAATTCGACGTCGAATATCCTCTATGCAATTTGTTGTTCCTTTTCAAGGTGCTCCACCGCCAGGTTTACAAGTTATTGCTCCTAATTCACTAAATTTAATAACACAAGCTTGAATATATTTTTGCAGTTGTTTGTAAGTATCTGGCAGATTAGAATACTCTACTGTCCGGAAATCCTGTAAGCACTGATTAGTGGAATAAACTCAATCTCCATTTAAATAGTTAATTGACGAAGAAGATACTTGTTGAAACTTCATTATAACGCTAAGAAATAAGTAATTAAACTTCTAGTTTCAAAAATTCTTTTATTGTAAATACACTACAATATTCGTTTCGCCATACAATGGCTTCATCAGGTGGATGAAATACTGTATTTTAGTATTACAGTATTTCACCCACCTGATGAAGGCGAAACAATATGATGGCGAAACAATATTGTAGTGTATTTCCAATAAAATAATTTTTGAATCTAGAAGTTTAATTACTTATTTCTTAGCGTCAATCTCCATTTTCTAATTTTTGGCCAGAATACAAACCCGAGCATGTTTTTTAATCCCAGGATTACGGGATTTTTGAAGCGTAATCCCGGGATTAGACTATGTGGTTTCTAAATGGGCTCAAATAAAAAAAAAAACAATAAGTAATTTCTTAAAAATTATTTCTTAATATTGTTGCACAACACAATACACAATATACTAAAGCAAGGAACAAAAAAGACAATACAAAAAACTATTTAGAATTTCGAAAATATAATCACAGAAATATCAAAGCATCCAATGTTTGACTTCCAAGCCTGCTTCGTAGTTTATTGCCAACATAAGCAGCAGCTGAAAACGCTCGCTCAGGTTCTACACTGGTTGGAGGAATAGACAATAGATACTTATATGCTAATTCTAAGTGATATCCACGAACTCCTCTATTTTCGAACAGGCTCATTTCGCATCTAATACTATTTACCAACCTCGATTCATTTTGTTCTTCAGGATCTGGGGATTCCATGCTCTTATTAATTTCCTGCTGCAACTTTCCTATAGTGTCAATTGGGGTTGGGAGGTTTGTTGCTTTGGCTCATCATCTGTTTGTGATCCTGACCTTTCTTCCTCTTCCGTGTCATCTCGACTATTTAGTCTTTTAACAATACTCTTTATTTGCGCCCTCGTTAAAGCCTGTGTAGGAACTGGAAATAAGTCAAGCCATTCCAAATCCGATAACTGATTTTCATCATCTTTTCGTGGATTTTGTAAATAATTCAACACACCAGTTAAATCATCATTTCGTCGTTGCTTTATACGTTCCATTAAGGATGTTTTCATTTTATTGGCGAGAGCTGAGTTTTTGCTAGACAATTGTTTTATAAGAAATTTCAAAGCGGCATCAGCTGTGCATAAATTAGCATCTTGTCGACAGATAGCTTCTACTGTTAATTTAATTGGGGTCAGCACATCAACAATTTTATTTACCAAGTCAAAATCAGCATCTTCTAAACGGATTGGATGATTGAAATCTACAAGAGCTTTTTGAATGCAGGTTTTTAAAAGAGACAATTGTTCCAGCTTGGTTAAAAGACTATTCCACCTGATTTTACAGTCCAAAAGAAGTGACAGCTCTCTTTCATGTTCAATCTTCACATATTTTTGAGGTACTGTTTCATTAACTAACAAATCGGAGACTGTGGCTTATAAGTGAATAAAATAAAATTGAAAAACCCTTACCACAATAGAATTTAATGATTCTAAATACGTATTTCTACAACCACGTTGTCATCTTCAGTAGAAAAAACAGTGTAACACTTGAACGCACAAAAACACTCACAGAAGAATTGTTCTGAACGTCTTCTAGTTTAACACTAAAATCTTCAATCTTAAATGCTACAAAAAGTACCTACATTTTGGTAAACCCCACCTATTCATGCAAGAATATTATTATTTGTAAATTCTATAGAAAAACCGTTTAGACATATTATAAAAGCCGTAATTTAACATACATTAAGAATCCAATTATGAAACTAATCCTTAAATTATGTTGAAATATAAATTTGGAAAATAATGTTGTGTCAGAATATTTTAATGGCAAATATTGTAATGAAACGAATTTAAAAATAAATTCCATGAATTCGAATATTTTTTAATGGTTTTCCTATTTTTCTTGCTTTACTAACATCTAACTGTCAATTAACTCAAATAAAGAAGAACCTGGTATAGGACCCAAATCTGCGTTATTCCTATTTTTAAAGATAAAAAATGCTCTCAAAACTATCTAATTCGCGGGGGCGTGTGACGTTTTTTTATTAATCTCAGACAGTCAGATGTTACGTTGTGATCTGATTCAAGAATATGTCGGGCAACACTTGTTTGGCATATTAGATTCAATAGACCGGAAAAATCAAGAGTTGCCCGACATATTCTTGAATCAGATCACAACGTAACATCTGACTGTACATGTGTAGTTCTTTTATCGTACGGCGTACCTAAGGTTGATTTTTTGTGTTTATGTAATAAGTGCCCTTAATATAATATAGGTAAGGTCATTGTCAAGGCGCAACGGATTACGTAATGCAAACTGGCAATCTCGAAAGTCCCGAGATTAGCCAAGCACAGTCCCGGGATTGACGGGATCAAAACCCAGCCGGGATCCCGAGATCCCGGGTATCGGGATCGCGGGATTGTATTCTCTACCAGTACTATAGTAAGTTGAATAATAAATATTTTATGTCGTAACTCTAACATTATAATAAAATAATTTAAAATGGGTGAGCGTTTATAATTTGAATTTATGTATGACAACTGTTAGAATTTGAAATTTTCTAAAGCTCAAAAATTGGTGCACAAAGGGGCACCAATTTTTGATTACTTAATTACTTAAAAAGCAGCCTACTATAACGAGGAAAGTTTTTGAAGGCACGTTATTTGTTATTATATTTTAAACATAATTCCCATAAAATAAAATATTTATTAATTGTCAGTTTAATCATAACCTTAAATTATCGCAATGACTACTGACTTGTAGACGTAATGTCACCAACTTGAAACTGAATCCGCTAAATGTTCCATGACTTAATGATTTATTAAAGCACTCATTTTGAGAACTTTAACAAGTCTCTTAGCAACGCTAATTGCAAAAAAGTTTTTAAGACACACCCTAGAAGAAAATTCAACGCCTCTCATTGACTAATGTCAACATCACAAACGCTAAAACAACCATCGCTGTTTTCATAACAAATATAAGACATGCCCAGGAGATTCCATTTAACGGACGCAGTCGCAACTTGCGGAAACTGTATTAACATGCCTCCACTCTACATCGGACACACCCGATGGCGTATGTCCAAAATTATTTTGTAAAATAAGCTAACCTAAAAAGATAAATATAAAGCGAATCATCTTTCAAGCTGATTTATAAGAGTTGCCAAATTACATTTTGGCTTGAATCATTTATACCCATTCGGTATATTACCTACGATATATTCTGTACATATGGAATGAAAATACCACCATCAGCTGTTCGAAATTTTAAATTGAGCTAAATATGCACAGGCGATCTGAAATAGCATGCACTCTAAATCGATTTCTTTTTGTTAAAAATAATTTCGCTATGAATTTACATATTATACCTTTTCAATCTACAGATAATCGATATTCAATTCAAAAGCTCAGTTTCTACGTGATTTGATATTCAAACTCAACTGAATTAAATTTTAATTAAATTTACGAGATGATCTGGCTGTACAGTGAAGCTCAGGTTTACTTTAGTAATTAAAAATCTCTATTATATACGTAACTTGATTTTTTCCTGTATTGTATTCTTTTTACTATGAAAGATAGAACTTGACATCTTGATTTAAAATTTTTTTTCGATATTTCTTATTATACCTCAAGAGATAACATTTAATTTTAAAATTAATTTATTGTTGCATTAGCGGAAAGAGAACATAAGCAGGTCTAATCCTTAACATTTATTGAATTTTCTACGAAGATGTATTGAAAAATTCTTAGCCTACTATACAAGCAAACAAAATTTGAAAGTCAAAATATTTTATTATTCAACATACTCTCCTCCTAAACTAATACACTTAATACAGAGATCCTGCAACGCCTCTAGACCTTTCAAAAAGAAATTTTTATCTTGCTCTGAAAACCAGGCCTCCACAGCTTCTATCACCTCTTCGTTGGAAGAAAATTTATGACCATTTAAACTTTTTTTCAGTTGAGGAAAGACATGATAGTCGGATGGAGCCAGATCTGGTGAATAAGGCGGGTGTTCAAGTAATTCGAACCTTACTTAAATCACGAATTGTTTGCATGGAAACATGCGATTTGTGTGCAGGGGCATTTTCCTGCAAAAACAAAACACCTTTGAATAACTTTCCGCGTCTTCTCTCCATAATTTTTTCTCGTAGAGTGGTCAGTAACGTCGAATAATAATTCCCAGTTATTGTTCTAGCCTTATCCAGAAAATCAATCATAATTACTCCATGGCAATTCCAAAAAACTGAAGCAAGAACTTTTACAGCAGATTTTTGAACGCGAAACTTCTTAGGCCTTGGAGAACCAGAGTGTCTCCATTCCATCGATTGTTGCTTTGTTTGTGATTCGTAGAAATGTACCCAAGTTTCATCCATAGTAACAATACGGCTCAAAAAGTCTGCATCACTGTCAAACCGGGCACAAAAAAATTAAAGCGATGCTTCCACCCTTGCACGCTTCTGGTCAACATTCAGACAATTGGGGATCCGTTTTGCAGAAATTTTTTTCATGTCCAAATCGACGTGAACTATATGATGGACGCGTTCATATGAAATATTCAGTGCCTCAGATATTCGTTTTAGCCCAATTCGACAGTCTGACACAACCCCATCAAATACATGTACTTGATGATGGCTCGATACTCCAATTTTTCAATTTTGACAATTTCGGTCGACATCTTTTTTTGAAAATTTTATTGCGCAACTATGGTTTGACTTTTTGACGTGATACTTTACACTGATACTTCTAATATGTTATTTTTCCTTGCTATGGTATCGCAATATTTTTTTTATACACGAAACCGGTCTAGGCTAATTAGATATCAATACCGCCTCGTACATACCGGTTGATTTTAAAAATCTTGAATATATACGAGGGGGTATTGATATATTCTTAGCCTACTATTGAAACAATTTAAAATTGGGACCTAAAATATTTTATTTTTCAACATAGTTAAATTATAAATTTTAAACTTTGTTTCAATCTGATAGTCTGAGGGGGCTAAGTCTGGGGAATAGGGCGGGTGTTCCAGTAATTCGAACTATAATAGTAAATATGCTCCTTTTATTGAGTTGAAACTTTTAATTTGTTCTATATATTTTTGCTGTAATCGATACAATTTATTTCGTAGATATCAGACTTTTGTCCCACTTTGTCCTTCCCTAATAATAATTGTTTTTCTGGATTTGTATGTATATAAGCACTAATTTTGTAACTTCAATTTTTATTTATTATCACCAAATGAAGTCACAGTGTGGGGAAATATATGTAGTGTGCACATTATACATTTTTTTAAAGTTAAACGCTGTGTTATTAATTATGTAATGAAGTATCAATGTGTATCTCAATCATTTAGTTGATTAGAAATTTATATGTATTTTTGTTTGTATTTTGCATGTTTAACACAGGCCTGTTGTGGTGATAATGTACTATTAAGATTTGTCGAGAAGCTTTACAAATCTTCGTAATTAATATTTACAGAATATACTTATTGAGTAAACATGTAAAGTATAGAGAAGACCAGGGAACAGGCATAGCTGCTCAGATTTTTTTCTTTAAAATTATATTAAAAGACGAGTAAAAGATAGTAATTAAATAAGGTTTGGTGAATACTGAATTTTTCCCAGATTCTTATCCCGTGCTGTCCGCACGAGAGACCAACCGTCGAGATGGCATTTGTGCAAAGAATTTCGCAATATAGTACAAAGTCTGATTAAAATCGGAAGATATCGAGGTGTTCGACCGGCTTGACGCCCTGTTTGTGTCGCCTGTAAATGTGAGTGTGAGCAATAAATTATTGAATACTGTGGAGTGAATAGAGAAAGCATATATAAAACGCTTGAAAAAGGAGATGTAGATAAAGAAAGAGTAGAAGTTATAAAAGCAATGTAAATTTTATTAGAATTAATAATGAAGAATCGAAAGGACGTGGATGTGTGATTATCTGATGATCTGTAACGGATGATGGTCATAAATGAACAAAATAAGAAGATGAAGAAGTTAAAAATTGGATACTGGAAAATGGAAAATGTAAAAATTACAGAACTAATGTGCTTGGATGATATGGTTACAACAAAGTAAGTTGAAACTACTTGAGTAGGTAAAACCTCATAAAACAAAAACATCTTAAATAATATCGAAATATGATTAAAAATCAGGTGCGGAGAACATAATACAAGTTCATATGTGAGTGAACGTATCTCTTCAGATATTTAAACACGTATTTCATCTTACTACAGAATCGCCAGTGCGTATAACTGGAGAGATACTTTCACAGAACTTGCGGAAGGTGTATTATCGTGCCTCCACTCTATATCGAACACAACCGAATGTGTATATAACAAAGTAATTTGAAATATGCTTGAGTAGGTAAAATCTCGCTAAATTTTGTATAAAACAAAAATATTTTAATATTATAAAATATTATTAAAAATCGGGTTTGCAGAACACAATACAAGTTCATATATGTTTGAAAATTTCTTTCCAAATACACAGAAACGGGAATCATCTTACCACATAATCGTCAGTGCGCACCATTGGAGAAATACTTTCACAGAAATAAGACCCTTTTGCTGTACAAAAGTAAAACATAGTAACTCGAGTTACTTCAAAATTGAGTTTTTGTTTATTCCGACTCACATGGATGAATCCTACTTGTACTTGTACTACTATTTGTAGATGTAGATTTTTCAAGTTACGAACCTGAAATTAGGTAAATAATGTTACTAAAAATTTGTTGACTCATTTGCAATTCCATAGTAAAGTAAGTTAACATATTATCCATAGGTTTTTTAGAATATAATAGCAAAATCAAGTAAGTCGAGTTGCTCTATTCTATATCTTAATTTTACAAGAAAACGTGAAGCAACTATTGTTACTAATGCCAAACATTGCTACATTGTAATTAAAAAAACTAGTAAATCGAATTAATAAGTTGTTGGTATCAGAAAAATCACAGAAATTACGGGCAATGAGTTCCCCAATTCTTCAAGTAATGAAAGTCTTAATGTTGAATTCACTACAACCCTTACTGAGACAAATGTGTCGCAAATTGCGGCCGATAAAACGCATTAATTAGCCTTGGTAATACAACGAAACATGTTACATTTTGTCTAGATAACTGCACTGCCCAAAACAAAAACTGGGAGCTATATTCGGCATGTATTATTTTTGTTAATGAGGAGTAGGGTCCCAAAACCATTACTTTCAAATATTTCGAGCCGGGGCATAGCTTCATGAAAGCAGACTCAATTCATGGACAAGTTGGGAAGAAAGTGGAACAAGACTCCAGAAGTTTTGGATTATGAAGATTTCGTATAATTGATAATGTCCTCAAATAAATTCAAATATATTATACATATATATATATATATATATATATATATATATATATATATATATATATATATTGAAAAGATACGCCTCCACGCTCGGGCGTCTAAATGAAATATTGCTGATGAGCTATGAAATAATAATAAGCGACTAATTTGTGAATAATATTGTACTTGATAGATTATATTGGGCGCCAGTAGAGTATCTCAGCCGATTCTAACACCTCCTTATTGACCTTGATCGCATGCATTATTGGCGATCAAGGTTAATGAGCATGTGTTAGAATCGGCTGAGGATGATCGACCTTGATTTCAAGGTAAACGAGGAGGTGTCAGAATCGGGTGATGGTCATTCGAAGGTCAATGTTTCGTGCAGGGCGTTTGAAGATCAACATCACGCCCAGGTTGTTTGAAGGTCAAGGTCACACCAAGGGTATTTGAAGATCGAAGTCACAGAATGTCACGAACCCGATGAGGAGGTGTTAGAATCGACTGAGGATGAGCGATCGTCATTTCAAGGTCGATGAGGAGGTGTCAGAATCGATGATGGATGATGGTAACCAAGGCCATTCGATGGTCAACATCACATTTAGAGTTTTCCTGTTTTAAATAAATGCTAGTATTAAGGAAAATGTTGAAGCGTAAGTATAGTGAGGTACATAGTTTTGATTGTTCATCGATAGTGGAAGAAAGCCGATTCGAAAAAAAAGATAATACTGTTGATAACAATTTATATTTTCAAGTGGTTTGAGATATTGGAGACATATTTCAGTAACAGTTGAGCAGGTGCAGCCGAGGTGTCGTTTTCAGTGTATATTTAGAAAATAATAGGTTAGTATATTTGATTGGGAATATATGGAACTCTCTAATGAAACTTATTATACTGTGTTTCGTTGCATTTCACTGCATATATTATATTATATAGTAAATTCAAATTGTAGGCGATTTAAGGTCTGGTTTTACTTTATTATCTTTATATTATATATATATATATATATATATATATATATATATATATATATATATATATATATATAGTGAAATGGAACGGAACACCATATAATAAGTTTCAATAGTGGGACACGTGTTCCAATTAGTGACGTCATTAAAAGTTTTCAGATGAAATCATGAGGTAGGAAAAACGCTAGATTCCATTATATATTATGAGTTGTGTGGTTGTAATCATTTTGACGGTGAATACTTCTATTCTAGAAAGAAAACTTCCAAGGGTATTGAATAAATTGCGAGATTGACAGAAGAGGACTTAATTGTGTAAATTTATAACTATCTAGAAACTATATGAGTGGCTTACTGCACCAAGCGTTGGAAAATTAGACTGCACGGCTTCCAATATTATTTGGTGCCCCACTTGTGCAATTTGAAAATCAGAGACGAGATAAAACTAAATCCCCCTTTGTTCTTCAAGTTATTCGATAAACCGCAGAAGACGAAATTACAAAAAAAGAATGAGTAAACATCGTAATTATATCATGTACCTAGATCAATAGGATAGACACTTGGTATTAGAAAATTTAAAGAAAAAAGTTCAGTCAGGTTGAGGTCGGAACGAACGGTATGGCTTACATACATTTAATGTTTGGCTTCAAAAACCCACGCACCCACGCAAGCGTAATAAGATTACTTCATAACGAAAACATAAAAGTAGTAAATGACTCCGAGAAATGTATGCAAAACTATACGGATGAAACAAAACGTGAGCCAAACGGACAACTTTATGTTTATGGTAATATTCCCAATTTTAACCGAAAAGTAAACAAGGAATTAATTCCAGAAGCATTAGATACCGGTACGTATAGTGATGCAATGTCACTAATAGAACGCGAAGACACACTCTATTATATACAAAATCAAAAGAAACTAGGCTTTTATTTCGCTCAAAAAATCGATAATTCCGACAAATGCCTTTATTCACCAAGTGACTTTAATACGCCACTTTTTCAAAATTTTAATAAAGTATTAGTTTTTATAGGGGCACGGGATTAGGTAAAACACAATTTGCTCTAGCATACTTCAAAAGTCCTTTACATATTCGAGACAAAGAGGAATGGCGGCGACATTCGGACAATATTGAATGGATAATACTCGATGATTTGGATTTTCCGAGTTGGAATTACCTAACATTTTTGAAATTATTAGACATTGAAAATCCGATTACGCAGAACGTTAAATACGGTTCTGTCAGAATTCGGGCCTGTATACCACGCATCATTTGCGTTAATCATGAAGAATTATTATGGCCAAAGCATATTCACAATGAGACTAAGTTAGCTTGCAAGCGTAGAATTGAAATACATCATTTTCATAATAAATTATATCCAAACTTACCTTTACTTACTAGTTATTCCGACCCTGTGCCATTACCTGGACCAATTTTATTTAACTAAATTTTCCACCAATTAGTCAAGATGTAGATGATATAGAGGATGAGAATTTTTCTCTGTAATAAGTTTATTAAAATGAATATATTTACATTTCATCTCTTATGTTACATTTCGTAAGTATAACATTTGAAATTGAGGTACTAGCATCCTTAATTATGCCCGACGTCATATTTGATGTGGACTGTAAAAACTGCAGATTTGGAAGTTGTATAGTGACGATTACTCAAATTTTATCAAGAAGGTGTGGATCTAATTAATTGTAATCCTAGTTAGAAACGTTGTATGAGAAATGATGTGCCTGTGGATTGATATATTCCGATGTAAAAATAATTTTGTAATAAATTTGTAATTTTGAATGTGTTTATATAAAAAATTCTCTTTCAAAAATTGTCTTTCAAAAATTGTCTGTTAATTACAAAAAGAAAACAAAAAAAATTTAATATTTTTATTGATAAATGTGTTTACTGTCTTCAGCAGAACAAAAATTTATGAACACAAAATAGAATAGTGTGAAACGCAGCATTCTTTGTGAAACAAAGTTGCCAGTGGGATCAGACTTATTCGCTTTTGTTTTAGATTTCTGTTAGACATCCTATAAAAAATAGAACAGTGTTAAACCTAGCATGTTTGATAAAGATATGCTCTATACCAAATCGCCAGTGGGATGACACCTCCCTTTTTAAAGTTTTTTTTATTGAAGCCAGGAAGCACATGCATCAGTCACTTGTATTTAGATTTTTTAAGTTTCCTTCTCCAGATGAAAAATAGACATGTTGAAATTTATATCTAGATTTTATTTAATTAATAGAAATTATAAACAGAAATCAAAGAAAATATAGGTTATTATTGAAAAACGATTAATTACTAATGCTGTATAATTTTCATGGGATATGTCTTGACTAGTGTCGCAAAATTTTAAAGCCATAGTCTATTCACTCAAAAAGCAGTCACCATTGCATAAATACACGTTTATAGCGAGTGATTTTTTAATTTCGCATTCCGTTTTACACAATATTTTAATTTAAAATAAACATAGCAAGATTCATACAAATGCGGAATTTACTTATATGTACAATGAAATATGTGTAAAATTAATTGCGTTTCATATGTTTGAATACGCTTATAATTAATATAATTAAATAATTAAATCATAAAAGTTAATAATAAATATAGATTTACGAACCTGTTTTTGCAGGTTGTTGTCGTTGTTGTCGAAACTTAACTCATTTAAAAGACTCGCCTTGTGCAAGTATTTATAGGGAAAAGATCATCCTGTTTTTTAGAACAGCATTCCTTCTATCGAGCGGGAAACTCTCGCGTCTTTGTCTTTTGTTTAGGTAATAATAAGTACAAATTATTGTTAATTCTTATATAGATAATTATATTTCATATAAAATAAATAATTTTAAATTTTAATATAAATAGAAATTGTAACGAACGTAGAACAAATAAATTTTTAAAAATTAATGCAGAAGGATCCGTCTCGGTATATTTTTATCATTCGGTCGTTTTAACAATGATTTAAAAAAATGTATTCCTTAATTAAAAGTTAACATTAACGTGTTACCTGATGCATATCTGTTACTGGCAAATGTAACATTGATTTAAAATTCGGGAGCAGTACTGTTTGGTTGTCATTTTTTAACTTTTTATTTTGAGTTAGTTTTAATTTGAGTAGATTTCTTTAAGGAAATCACAAATTCGCGACCCTTAGACATAGTATGTACCTACTTTGGTTTCTGAAGAATGAAATTCAGATAAGAATCCATTGTTAGTGATTTTACTTCTTTAACGCAATAGTCTCACGACATACTCACATGCATCCCCGTAAACCCTTCGTAAAAAATTTAATGTTTCAGCATCTGTTATTAACTTAAATTTAAACCTGTCATGTGCAACATGACATTTCAATTGACTTTGATGATGTAAAACAATGTGCATCTGCAATCCGATCGTAAATTTTCATATTTTCATATTCTATGAGTAACTTATATTCAAATAAAAATTGGAAAGCTTTCAACTCCTTTACCAGTATTGTGCAGTTCCGATGAGTAACGAATTTCAGAGGTTACAACTTAATTGTGCAAGAATACAATTACGTTGTATCCTCCTTTCCATCATATTAACTTTGTCTTATTTCTTTAATTTTTTTTTTCGTCGTCTAAATAATTTTAATTGATAATTTTTTCTCAAAAAATACTCATAAACCGAATATTTAAGAATATTAACATGAAAAACACTTTCATAGCGTTAGAATTGTCAAATTACTAGGTTAACGCCACAACAAAACCATACAAAGTTGTTGCATTTGGACATAGTATGTACTTTGATTTCTGAGGAGTAAAATTCTGATAAGAGCCTATTGTTAGTGATTTTCGTCCTTTATCACAACAGCCACACAACATACTCATACTTCCACGTAAACCCTTCCTAAAAAATTTAATGTTTCAACATCTGTTATTAACTTAAATTTAAACCTTTCATGTGCAACATGACGTTTCAATTGGTTTTGATGATGTAAAACAATGTGCCTCTGCAATTAATAAAACATCCGACCGTAAATTTTCATATATTACCACATTCTATAAGTAACTTATATTCAAATAAAACCCAAAAGCTTTCAACTCTATCGTCATTTGCGTTACTATCTTTTAGTATATCACAGAAAGCTTCTTTACGATGGGTAGTGTCTTTTACAGGAGGCAACGTAATCGTGTGGGAATACAATTACGTTATATCCTCCTTCCCGTTGTATATTTTTGCTTTTTATTTTTAAATTTCTTTTCATTTTTCCTCATCTAAATAACATGATAATTTTTCCAAAGAAGTACCCTTAAATCGAAAATCTAAGAATCTGTACATGTAAAACGCTTTCCTTTTTTCTTCATAATAGTGGATTCTATCCCCTACATACTTTATTAGAAAACGTTACATATTTTTCTTTATTTTGTGGAATAGCAGATACTTATTTTTTAGTGCCAATAATTTTACAAGCAAATGTATTACGTATTAATTTTAATTAAATAAAATAATATGGACGGTTATTTGTGATTCAAAAACTAGGAATAAAAAATGGTTCTATATGAAATTAAAGTCTTCAATTGTCAGGTTGTTTAAATTCAAGTTTTAAAAACATACTCCTTTGTAGTGCAATGGCTCTAAGGCTATTCTTACCACGTTCTCTTTAACTATTGGTGTACCTATATATGTATTACAGTGTTAGGCAGTTGACAAAACTATAGTTCTATTACGTGTTTGGTTGAATTCGTTTCGAAGTTGTCAAATTTCCTTGTCTGTTGATGTTACTTGTCAAGTGACTACAAATACTACCTATAACATTTTATAATTGTTGAGATGAACAAAAGTTCTATTTTTTCACTAAATATGTATATAGGGTGATAAAAAATTGTAGCTTTATTTTTAACTGAAAATAGTACACACAAAATAATGACAAATGAAAAAAAATGTGATAAAAGTTAGATCTTCACACTTACAGTTTACGAGACTCAAGGACACTTGCTAATGGTTGTTAATAGTACTCTCATCGGACCATTTATTTTACCACATCGTTTACATACCAGAATTTATTTAATGGTTTTACGAAACAATTTACCGGAATGTAGGTGTAGGTTTCCACGGAATTTACCGGAACTTTTAAAATGGGTTATTTTATAAAAGTGCGTCAACGCATCTAGTTTTTGCATGATGGTGCTCCACCTCATAACAGTTAAGAAGTGCGTGAGCATTTAAATAATACGATTGGTGACTGATCGATAGGTAGAGGTGGGCCTATTGCATGGACACCTACATCACCCGACTGGAACTCGATGAATTTTTATGTATACATGTACATATGAAAAATTTGGCGTGCAATAAATATAATGAAATTGAAAACATTCAATTATTGACGATACGTCTTCAAGATGCTGCAGACATAATAAGCAGGCAAGATATACCAGCGTGTTATAACTCTGGATACAGTGAGCACAAGCTTGTACTCAAGCATGAGGCGGTAAGATCGAACATTTGCTCTAGGAGGTGGCCCTGTGTTGCTAGCATAAGCATGAATATCTCTGTTACTTTACAAATTTAAACATTTTATAATTGTCAAGATGAACACAAAAGTTCTATTTTTTTACTAAATAGGTATATATTAATGTTGTTATTTATAAGAACATCTAAAAAATTCAGTTATAGGTAGTATAGGTACACCAATAGTTAAAGAGAACGTGGTAAGAATAGCCTTAGAGCCATTGCACCACAAAGGAGTGTGTTTTTAAAACTTGAATTTAAACAACCTGACATTTGAAGACTTTAATTTCATATAGAACCATTTTTGATTCCTAGTTTTTGAATCACAAATAACCGTCCATATTATTTTATTTAATTAAAATTAATACTTAATACATTTGCTTGTAAAATTATTGGCACTAAAAAATAAGTATCTGCTATTCCACTAAATAAAGGAAAATATGTAACGTTTTCTAATAAAGTGCGTGTAGGGGATATAATCCACAGAAGACCAGAGTTTTTGGTACTCTGCGACAGAGATTGGTAAGACAAATTTTTTCATTAACATTTTTACTTCGTTGCCGAGACAGCAATGTCATACCTACCTTCGTACGCATTACACACCACATCAAATCCCGTTCAGCCCAACAAATCTGTCGCCGTGCTAGCGCCTCCTTACTTCGTGAGCGTGTAAAGCACTCTAGGCGTGATTTGAATTCTCTTTCGGTTAAGATTTTCACTACACATCTTGAACTAGCGCAACGTCTCACCCATGATGATTTTTCTCTCATCGATCGAATAACCTTTCTTCAAGCCGAAAAATCACATGCCCTCTCGACGGCCGTTCACATTCGGAAATTTAACGTACTTCAATCCAAACAGGTCACTAAATCAGTCTCTCCCCCACGCCAGACCGTCATTAATTTGTCACAGCACGTTCTAACTCCCGACGAACAATCTGTTCTTTCAAAAGGTTCAAATTTAGCTTTGACGCCGAAACACATACCTACCGAAGAGATTATATCCGGTATAGAAAGTGCCCTCATAAAACTCCCAGATATCATTGCAGACCGACAGACTCATAGACCGAACGTACAAAAATCTGAAATATCTGCCTTAAAAACTCTCTGAACGAACCCCAACATTGTAATATTAAATGCGGACAAAGGGAACGCAACAGTTTTACTCGACAACAAGGTCTATCAGGAGAAAATAGACAACCTACTCCAAGACGATTCTTATCGCCTCTTGAAGCGGGATCCTACGGCCCGGATAGAACGTTCTGTAACAGATCTCATCAAACGATCATCTATCCCCGGAGACATACAAAAATCTCTTATCCCAAGACACTCCAAGCCGCCGATATTATATGGATTACCTAAAATTCACAAACTCAACGTGCCTCTCCGCCCCATTGTCAGCGCTATCGACAGCCCCACCTACAAATTAGCCAAATATTTATCTAACACGCTCAAACAATACACAGGTGACAGTAACTCTGGGATTAAAAATTCTCAACATTTTGTAACTCGTTTACAGGATTTTTCCTTAGACACTAGTGATTTACTAGTTAGTTTTGACGTTGAATCTCTTTTCACGAAGGTCCCGATCCCGGACACAGTGTCTATCATCTCCGACATTATAGCCGCCCACGGCAAACCGAATGATATATCCGAACTCGTAAATGTGTGCCTCACTTCCACGTACTTCCAATTTCGAAACAAGTTCTATGAACAAGTGTCGGGAGCCGCTATGGGTTCCCCCTTATCCCTGGTTGTCGCTAACATTTTTATGGAAGCGTTCGAACAACAGGTCTTGAGCTCCTTTCATTTAAAACTTAAATGTTGGTTTAGATATGTAGACGATACGTTCGTCATCTGGCGCATGGGCGGTAATCTTTAGAGGAATTCTTACTTTTTCTAAACTCCCAGCACCGTGACATTCGCTTTACCATGGAGGTGGAATCAGACGGAAGTCTCCCGTTTGTAGACGTCTTAGTGATCCGCAATATCAATGGCAAATTGGGCCATACGGTTTACAGGAACCCGACTCATACGGACCGATATCTGAACGGGTTTTGCCATCATCACCCGGCACACAAACAAGCGGTCATCAATACTATTGTACATCGCGCGTTTTCTATCTCAGAACCTAGAGCACTACCCTCCGAACTTAAGCATGTTTCTAACACCCTACTCCAGAATAATTATAACGCCCACGACATACACCGTACTATAGTGAGACATCGTAATCCCAAACCTCGAAGTGAACCCGATCCTAACATCAGCACCGCCTTCTTACCGTATATTCAAGGTATCACCGGTCATATAGGAAAGGTTCTACATAGAAATAAAATCAAAACTGTCTTCAGACCCCATTCTAAAGTTTCGGACCTCTTACCCTCGGTCAAAGACAAAATATCTCCACTCCAAGCACAAGGAGTGTATCGCATTCCGTATTCGTGTGGCAGTGTGTATATTGGCGAAACTAAGCGGCCAGTCAGCGTGCGTGTGTCCGAACATGAACGTTGTCCTAGACTGTTACATATAGCCGGTTCAGCGCTGGCAGAACACAAACTAAACTCAGGTCATCAAATTCTATTCAAGGATGTCAAGCTTCTCTCTCGTGAATCGCATTATTTCCCTAGGAAAATCCGTGAATCTATTGAAATTTACAAACATCCCCGCAATCTCAATAGAGACGATGGCTATACGTTACATCCGACGTGGCAAACTCTATTGCACTCAACTAAGAATCACCACGCCCATACGACGCATGCCATTGGCTCATTGTCCCCAGCCAATAGCAGGCCACCATCTGATCCGGTCCCCCCTATATATGTTGTACCGGTCTCTGTCATAGCATTCTTCAAGCTACTGCGAAACGACGAACATCTACGTACAACCCTGAAGATGTCCCTTGAAACAGTGGACGAAACGTTGGCAATTACGCCTAACTCGACGCGGTTCCAACCCGTAAACCGAGATCTACATCTAGAGAACGACCGCGGAAACCTACACCTACATTGATATAATCCCCTATTATGAAGAAAAAAGGAAAGCGTTTTACATGCACAGATTCTTAGATTTTCGATTTATGGGTACTTCTTTGGAAAAATTATCATGTTATTTAGATGAGGAAAAATAAAAAGCAAAAATTAATACGACGGGAAGGAGGATATAACGTAATTGTATTCCCACACGATTACGTTGCCTCTTGTAAAAGATACTACCCATCGTTATTAAAACGATTTTATTAAGTGAGCTAGGAATGCAAGGAACCCCCCCAGTACTAATACCTTTTATAGTTGGCTCCGATTCAGCTCCCCCCGCTAATAACTAAAAAAATTAAACCTATTATTCCCTTTAATATATGATCGAGGGTGATCTGAATATGTAGGAAGACACTTATACTTTAGTTTAAAAAATTTATCTATATTTTTTTATAACTTTCCAAGTTTTAATTAACTTAAATCCTTGAAAGATTAAGTTAATTAAAGAAAGTTAAATAAAATTGTGGAGAATAAAATTCTTACAAGTGTAATAAAGTTAAAAGCTAAGATTCAATTTATTTTTATTGGAGAATTAGTATGAAAAGTTAATTCGTTAGAATTTAGTAAAATAGAAGAAAAGGTAATTCGTAGGTAGAAGTGCCCATAGAAGGGCATCGGTTGACTTAGCAATCTTTAGATTACACTTAGCAGGGAGCTTAAACCCATTGCACTAATCTGCCAATTTTACTTACCGTGCAATTTTAATACAAAACGTGTAAAGAAGCTTTCTGTGATATACTAAAAGATAGTAAAGCAAATGACGATAGAGTTGAAAGCTTTTGGGTTTTATTTGAATATAAGTTACTTATAGAATGTCCTAATATATGAAAATTTACGGTCGGATGTATTATTAATTGCAGATGCACATTGTTTTACATCATCAAAGCCAATTGAAACGTCATGTTGCACATGACAGGTTTAAATTTAAGTTAATAACAGATGTTGAAACATTAAATTTTTTAGGAAGAGTTTACGTGCAAGTATGAGTATGTTGTGTGGCTGTTGTGATAAAGGATGAAAATCACTAACAATAGGCTCTTATCAGAATTTTATTCCTCAGAAATCAAAGTACATACTATGTCCAAATGCAACAACTTTGTATGGTTTTGTTGTGGCGTTAACCTAGTAATTTGACAATTCTAACGCTATGAAAGTGTTTTTCATGTTATGTTACGGTCGAAAAATTATTCTGAGACCTTTTTGGAATTCTTAATGGGTTAATTATATTATTTGTTAACTTTAAGTCATGGTAGCCTATTTAAAACTCAATATTTTCGTTTAATATAATTTTATTTACTTTAATTACTAATAATCGATCATCATAGGCCATTTCAAACTTTAATATAATCTCATAATTATTGTATGTTCAAATATTCTGGATGTCACTATATCCAAATCCTTTACCGGCTATTTTTCTATACCTCGACGCAGGTCGACATTTTGGAAAATTTTTATGCGTTGTCATGCTTCGTATATTTTTAGTTTTATTTCAATTTTGTTCCTCCTTAATCTTTTCTAATATTGTGGCTCTTTTTAATTAGAATTTTGTGAATCTATTTGGGTGCTTAAATTAATTGATTAACCTTTTATTAAGGTATTTTAGCGTACTCCATACCTTTCGCTTGTTGCGCCATCTTCTCGACATTTTGTGTTTTTCCGATTGCAGATCGCTGGACGATTGAGGTCAACCTTTTATTGTCTTTTTACCTTTTATTGTTGAGAATTAATTACCGAATTTTCGCTTGTTAGCTTCGTCGATCACTCGTAAACCTTGTTAGTGTTTTTGGGAAATTAATTTCTTTTCCTTAAAATTTTCCGTCCAACGATCTTGTATGTGTCGGTCGACGTTCAATTCAGGCGAATCTTCATTCGATCGGGACTTCGATCGTGATCCTCTTCAGCGCTAGTTCTGTGTTATTTTTGTGTAAGAACTTAGTTTTTGCGGTAAGCGATATTTATTGTAATCTTTTGTGTTATGTCTAATGTATTCCTTGTATCCGTCTAGGATAATTAATGAATTATTTTTATCGAACCGCCTAATTTATTGGGAATTATTCCTGACTACTGCCGTACACTATCGAAGTTGTAAAATTAAACCACGTGTTAGGCTGGACAAGAGATCTCACTTTTCCCGTAGCAGATCGTTTATTTTGTGTTAATTTGAAGAAGATTCCGGAGGAGGAAAACCACCTTTCATCCTCAGTTGCAGGTTTTAATTTCGGCGTGGTCTACAAAAAAACCGAATCTTCTAGATGGATTTTGTTAGCCTCCCAAATTGCGTACTTCTTGCGTTAAATCCAACGGAACTGTCTTACCGGTGCTACTCCTGTGAAGGCATACTCATATTAAATTTGAAGTTTGGTCGATGTAGGGGACAATTTGAAGTAGGTGATTTATTACTAATTTTGTTGTTGGTTATTATTTAGCCTTTTGCAAACCTATTTATATTTATCTATTTTCTGATTGAATACTCATAAATAAGGCTCTAAAGAAGCCATCTCATTAAATGTTGATCGAATAACCTAGATAGCAAGCAAGGCTTTTTCATTAAATTCTAACAGATAGGCGTTTGAACTTTTGAGTACAAGCAATTGCTTATAGTATCATAATTAATCTGGTTGTCTAGCTTCAACAGCAGCCAGAAGATAGTTAGTTTAGTTTATTGTACGTGGCTTAGAACCCACAGTCGGGCCTCCGTAAAGATTTATAATTAACTTGGGGTACGTTGTAGATCTAGTTTACTTTCTTTTATACTTTGTAAACAATTTTTAAAGAACCACCTATTACGTATAATTAATCTGTGTTCTGCTTAACTCATGTTTAGATCTTAAATCCGATTAATCTTTATTGATCACAGTATTACTTCCTGTTTATACAGGGTGTTGGTGTTTTGACAGGTGTACCTGCTTTAGTAGACTCTGTATTTGATGTATCTGATTTGGGGAATATGACTGGGAGATTTTGAGCTATATTTCATATTTAATCTTAACCTAATTTTTCTTTACCTTGGCGCATTTAGATTTGCTTTGGCGTTTCTTTAAATAATTTGATGTATTGCTATCTTTAACCATTTATCATTTATATCATTAAATGCTTCTTTTCTGAGTATTTTTAGAATTCTATCACCGGTATTTTTAGTTTAATTAAATTTGAAATTCGGAGTAACACTTTTTTTCTGGCAATAGTTATCGAAAATTCTACTGACGCTCTCTAGCAATTATTTCTTTTCAAAGCCTTGTAAGCAATTATGAAAATAGCCTCGATTTTTACTTTAATTACAATTGATAATAATTTAAATGTAAAGGAAATATTAATTCAAACAGAAAAACAAAATTTAAATAATAATTTACAAATAGTTACACCGGGCTTTCCAATGTTAGGTTATGTGTAATGATTAGAATTAAAATAACCTGTTCGCGGGTTTGCAAAGATTCAAAAAGTGGGCGTGTCCAATTAGTATCGATACAAAATTTGAATGTAAATAAATTAGTTATCTTGTAATTTCGCGCAAATGACTTTAATTATGAAAATGATAATAAAAATATAAAAAGTAAATTTCGAAATAAATATAAATTAATTTGAAATATACAAAGTTGTCGTAATATTAATTTATTATCATTTCGATACTAATTTTACAAATTATGTCCGCCAAATTTAGCCTTTCTATTGTGTGTAATTCTTGTTTTAATTACTGCCTTTTCCTTTGCAGATGGTTGGAATAATGGTGCTATTTGCCTCATAACTATATATATATAGTAAACTTAATAAGTCCGCGATTAAAGCTCTGGTTTATTACTTTAAAGTATATATATTTAAAACAACCCTACATGTTTCGGCAATGATGCCTTTGTCAAGGATATAAAAAATATAAAAATGCAAAGGCATCATTGCCGAAACATGTAGGGTTGTTTTAAGTATATATACTTTGAAGTAATAAACCAGACCTTTAATCGCCGACTTATTAAGTTTACCATATCATACCAAGGTCACGAAAATATTATATATATATTTCTTTTCAAAGCCTTGTAAGCAATTATGAAAATAGCCTCGATTTTTACTTTAATTACAATTGATAATAATTTAAATGTAAAGGAAATATTAATTCAAACAGAAAAACAAAATTTAAATAATAATTTACAAATAGTTACACCGGGCTTTCCAATGTTAGGTTATGTGTAATGATTAGAATTAAAATAACCTGTTCGCGGGTTTGCAAAGATTCAAAAAGTGGGCGTGTCTAATTAGTATCGATACAAAATTTGAATGTAAATAAATTAGCTATCTTGTAATTTCGCGCAAATGACTTTAATTATGAAAATGATAATAAAAATATAAAAAGTAAATTTCGAAATAAATATAAATTAATATGAAATATACAAAGTTGTCGTAATATTAATTTATTATCATTTCGATACTAATTTTACAAATTATGTCCGCCAAATGTAGCCTTTCTATTGTGTGTAATTCTTGTTTTAGAAGAAGTAAACTTAATAAGTCGGCGATTAAAGGTCTGGTTTATTACTTCAAAGTATATATATTTAAAACAACCCTACATGTTTCGGCAATGATGCCTTTGTCAAGGATATAAAAAAATATAAATGACAGAATATAAATGTCAAATAATTGAGTTGCTATGGTTTAAATTATTCAAAGATACATTCCAATAATAATAATAAATCATGCCTTAGTATTCCAAAAAATAGATAGCAGGGTGTGAACATATGTGTTGTTCGCTGCTAGCAGCTTGTGTCTCTTTCTGGGTATGAATTTGTGTGTTGGTTGCTGCTGGCAGCTTGCGTCTCTCTCTGGGTGTGTGGTTTTGTATTTGTGTGAGCGAGTAAGTGTAGGATTTTGTATGTTCGTGCGCTCGTGCGTGTGTTTAGTGACCGGTCGCGTAAATTTAGAGAGATCGGATAATATTTGCGTAAGGTGGATTCGTCGAATTCATCAGGAACATTTCGACCAGTATATTTTTGGAGAAATGTTTTAAAGGTGGGATTGTTAAGTTTATTTAATGAAATATTTGCCGCCATTAAAATTTCACAGAATTCTTCGTTAAAATTGTCAGATTCCAACGAGTCTAATTTCTGTGTATGTGTTTGCGATGCTAAATGAAGTTTAACGTGCGAATTCTTGGAATTTTTTAACGATATTTTACAGACTGTGCAATAAATTTCGGAATCACTGGCGATAGACATACAATCAGTTTGACCCTTAATCCAACTCGCCATTATCTCACGATGCCATTCTCGACGTTGTTCAATATGATATCTGAAGAAGTAACTTAAACAATGTTCTAGATCTAAATAAATGAAAATTAAAAATGTATGCGTAAGTTATTGAAACTTAACGAAATTCACTGGATAATTCACTAGTAATAATTGGGAGAAGTAGATTCGACTAAACGATATTAAACAGAATCTATTACAAGAATTACAAAGTATGTAATTAACAGTTAAAACAATGAAAAAAAGCAACTAACACACCGTACTTTATTTATCATACGAAATATAAACTAATAAATAAAATAAATTATTAAAATTTCTCGCACTTCTATCTACGTCTACTAAGAAAGGAATTTAACTGTAATATTGAAGTAATTGCGAAACAACTCAACGACAAAAAATAGATGTGCGGTTAACCGAATGAATAGTGCTATTCAATAACTGTGTGTTGTACTTAGCGATGTTATAGACTATTTACATGGTCCTTCTTAATTTCGGCCTGATGCGTACGGCTTCTAATTATTACAATGTAGAATTCAACGAAACTGAAACATCTCGTTTTTCTGATAAACATCTTTTAATCTCGACAAATGCCCTATCGCCTGTCATCATCACATGGTGTGGTCCATTAATTTCCTATATAATACAAAAGTATTTTTAATAATATAAAAAATATTATTAAAAATGGGTTGTGAAGAACACAATGCAAGTTCATTTATGTATTTTTGAATGTATATTCTCCAAAGACGTAGATACGTATTTCACATTTCTACATGTTCTTCGGTACGCCCCTGTTGGAGAAGAGACACATTCAAAACAACATAACTACGTTACTATCTAGCCGAAATTATTCAGACAGAGCGTGAAGGAATATTCAGCGCTGTCTGCATAATAACAGCCGAACTAGACGTGTTTCTTATAGTCGGTAACCACCGTATCTATAAAAAAACTGTATTCTCGTGTCTTCACTACTTGTCGGCGTGAGCCGAATGTGTATATGACAACATAATTTGAAACATACTTGAGTGGGTAAAACCTCACCAAATTTGTATAATACAAAAGTATTTTTAATAATATCAAAAATATTATAAAAAATGGGGTGTGAAGAACACAATACAAGTTCATTTATGTATTTTTGAATGTATCTTCTCCAAAGACGTAGATACGTATTTCACATTTCTACATGTTCTTCGGTACGCCCCTGTTGGAGAAGAGACACATTCAAAACAACATAACTACGTTACTATCTAGCCGAAATGATTCAGACAGAGCGCGAAGGAATATTCAGCGCTGTCTGCATAATAACAGCCGAACTAGACGTGTTTTTTATAGTCGGTAACCACCGTATCTATAAAAAACTGTATTCTCGTGTCTTCACTATTTGTCGGCGTGAGCCGAATGTGTATATGACAACATAATTTGAAACATACTTGAGTGGGTAAAACCTCACTAAATTTGTATAATACAAAAGTATTTTTAATAATATAAAAAATATTATTAAAAATGGGGTGTGAAGAACACAATACAAGTTCATTTATGTATTTTTGAATGTATCTTCTCCAAAGACGTAGATACGTATTTCACATTTCTACATGTTCTTCGGTACGCCCCTTTTGGAGAAATGAACTTGTATTGTGTTCTTCACACCCCATTTTTAATAATATTTTTTATATTATTAAAAATATTTTTGTATTATACAAATTTAGTGAGGTTTTACCCACTCAAGTATGTTTCAAATTATGCTGTCATATACACATTCGGCTCACGCCGACAAGTAGTGAAGACACGAGAATACAGTTTTGTATAGATACGGTGGTTACCGACTATAAAAAACGTCTAGTTCGGCTGTTATTATGCAGACAGCGCTGAATATTCCTTCACGCTCTGTCTGAATAATTTCGGCTAGATAGTAACGTAGTTATGTTGTTTTGAATGTGTCTCTTCTCCAACAGGAGCGTACCGAAGAACATGTAGAAATGTGAAATACGTATCTACGTCTTTTACCCACTCAAGTATGTTTCAAATTATGTTGTCAATTTCCTATATATATATAGTTTACGCGCCGAAGACGAAGAAGAAATTATTTGAAAATGGGTGCGTACTGAGAAAGAAGGAATGTCCTATCCCAAAGCTAAATGATATAAAATCCGTTTAATATAAGAAGGTGCCAAGGAAAATGTTTTTTAAGTAAGAATTGGAAAACGAAGAATTTTCAGAAGTCCCAATACTGAAACCCAAGTTAAATTGCAGTTACCTAAAAGTGTCGCGTCCGATAGAGGAATTAATTCCAAAAAGAAATAAGCAATTGTAAGGGAATTATGGCCATATATTCCGCCAAGAAAGAAAATCTTTTGGACCAATTTACTCAGCTCTGATAATTTGGAAGATTTTGGAAAATCAGTTACACAACTATAAATGTTGGATTTTAAATTTACATTTTTAAAATTACAATTTTTGTTACATTAGTAGATGCGGATTTGTAAGACATACTATCGAAGTTATTGTAATAGAAAATATATATTTTCAAAAATTTCTTTATTTTGATTTAGAGCTGAGAAATTATTAAATATCAAGTAAACACTCTGTATAAATAAAAAAGAGTCAAAAATTATAATTTAAAGTATGTAACTTATTATTTCAATTTACGTCGATTTACTACTCATTGTTCAGTTTTGGTAGAATTTTGTCCGTTCATAAAATAATCAAGTTGCGGATCATTTCACATTACTTAGTCATGAAACTCGTGAACTAAATCTACTTACTTTGTTTTTTAATGGCTTAATTCCGCTTAATATATTATAATAAAAAGTATATCGAGTCATTTCGTTTTATATTTGTAAAGTGCATGGTGTTCTTGTAATAAGTAAACCTAAAATAAACAAAAGCAAGTTTTCTAAAAAGCATATGTAATATATACTAACAACAGTCAGAATAAAGAGGAAAAACACTGCAAATTGGTAAAAACATCACAACTTTAGCTTCATAATAAAGAACATATAGCAAAATCATGTTATAAAACTTCAAGACGCTCTACTGGAATTTTATAAATATAGAGTTACTATGTTTTACGATTGTACGGCAGCCTTGCTTGTCTTAATAACTTGTGTAATATGACAAGGGTGTGTACTGGCGATTTTGTAGTAAGATGAAACATGTCTGTGTATTTGGAGAGATACTTTCACACATATATGAACTTGTATTGTGTTTTCCACACCCGATTCTTAGTAATATTTGTATATTATTAAAAATTTTTGTTTTGATTAATCTATACATCCTAAATGGAGAAATATAAGGCGAAACTAAATATATGTAAGAAAAGATATATTATTTATTGAAAACAGCAAATTTCACAAGGAAATACATGAAACAATTATAATAGTGGAAATAATATTCAAAAGGTTCAAACAGAAGTAAAGTTGCAAGTCGTAAATGAGATAATGAGAAAATGTGTTAACCTTGAAAGTTTCTTGTAAACGAAATTGAATATTTTGCAATAGTAACAACAAAGACGTTTTATAAATAATGGATCATAATTTGATATTTACAAGTTGAACGGTTATAAGATATCTGAAAACGGCATCAAAAGGTTTGCAAAAGGGCTGTTATTGCTATGGAAAGACTAAATTTTGTGACCATTTTGGAGAACATTGATACTATAAGATTAGTTAAGACGAATTTTCACATCATCATCACGGCTTGTGTATGAGAAAGTTTTCGGTGAATTGATTTACGAGATGCTTGAATGATGATTACAGCATATTCGTATGAAAAAGCTGAAGAAAATCTGCGCCATTTTGAAGAAAATTCTTCAAATCTTTTCTTACTATTAACGAAACGTAGGTCCATCACCACAATACAGAGTCTAAAGAGCAATCCAGAGAGTGGAAGCATTATGGTTCCCTACGACCCAAAAAAATCCAATTTCCTAAACTGTCTTGCAAGATTCGCTTTTTGTAAGACCACCGCTTCTACTTATAAATCATCAATTGCACCGTAAGAAGTTAATGAAATTGGCCTTGAATTGGTTGACCACCTATCCTATTCTTCAAATTTAGCACCGTCAGACTAGTATCTGTGCCAAAAATGAACTAAACTTTTGAAAGATAAAAGGTTTTCGACAAATTATGAAGTCATATATGCCCTTGAGGAATGGCTTTCAGAGCAAGGCAATGATTTTTTAAGAGCTCTCAATTTATATACGTTCTGCGAAATGTGTAAATCTTAAAAGAGTATCACTTAAAGTTTGCAGCAACTGCACTCTGTGTCGTTTAAATGGCAGATATCTTCTTAAGGCCCTCCACACAGTTGTTTGGGGAATGTTTAGTTCTAAGTTAACGCGTGCAAGTGTTTTCTTTGGGCTACCAACGTAGGTCTCGCACACTTCATCGATTGTTTCTTC
Organism: Melolontha melolontha; assembly: GCA_935421215.2. NCBI lineage: Eukaryota > Metazoa > Arthropoda > Insecta > Coleoptera > Scarabaeidae > Melolontha > Melolontha melolontha. Next base: position 4,811,501 of record OW285240.1, on the reverse strand, counting down.
TGCAACGCGGGAGCTACCCTGACATTTTGTCTTGTGTCATAGACAACCAGTTTCAATAAACTGATTATACCATGCAATAATCGTTGGTTGTTGTGGTGGTTACTGATGATATTTGGTCCGGAATTTATCTTGAACAGAGGTGGCTGTTTGCGATTCATGAAACAACAAATAACACTGAGCGCAGTCCATCTCAATACGACTTCCTGACGACTGACTAAATGAAGACTTAGTAGTTCGATGCACGCGTACCCTTGTGAGGATATGGCGGAACGATTAAAACTAACTAGACCTTGCTACTACAGCCGGTTCCACAGCTGCAGAGGTATATCTTTGTAAACCTAATTTAAGAACAGCCTGTATATATGCTGTGTTACAAGGGGAAGCCATATTCAACATTTGTAAATGAAACTTGAAGTTTTGCTAAATTAGCTATTTTGCTTTATTATTCAGATCAATAAAATTTGTACTATCTTCACAATTAAATGTCATTTCTGTATAACTAACTTAAGAAGGTCTTGTATACATTTAATAATTCTAATACATTCTATACTTCGATTACAAAGAAAATAATTATATATACAAACACTCTATTTATTGAAAATAAACGAACAAATCAGTGTAAAATATATGGAATTAATTTGTAGATATGATAAATTTCAATTTAATAAGATAAATATATTTTTATATTGAACAGTGTCACGAAAAAAATTCTTATTTTAATAAAATAAATAGTAAATTACTCTGGTGGTAAGTATTAGTTTAATTTGCCGTATGAAAAACAATGGAAAGACGCTGTTATTCTGTGGGGAAATTAGTATTCTTGTCTGGGTGGAAGCTTCAGTAATTATCTAAATAACTGCAATTTGTGTACATACCGGCTAGTACAAACTTTAATTAACTAAGCTTGTGTTAATGGGCGTTACATGTTCGTTGAAATATAATGAAATAACTTTAATTTTCACAAACGAAATTTATTGTTCTAGATTTACATTTTGTGTGCAGTGCCCACATCAACGGTAGTCACTAACACGAAATTATTAACAAATAATAAAGTTCGTTTGTGAAAATTTAGGATATCTCGTTTTATTTCAAGGCACTTTAAAATGTACAGGTGCTCAATTACAATTAGGAGGCTTATTTGATGGGTGAGTGACTTTTCTACGATACAGTTATTTTAGCTTAAAGAATATATTTTAGTTTTCAATTCCCATCCAATTCTATACACTTTCAGCGCAGAGACTTTTCAATTTTTTTAGATCGTCTAAAAAGTAATATTTCGGAAGGTCGTCAAAATAGGCATTCGTTGCGAATATCGCCTCTTCATTTGTTCTGAATCTCTTTTCATCAAGCCATTTTTTAAAGTTTGGTGAATATAGTAGATGAAGTAACAATTTGTATCTTAATTCGACAAACTTGCGAATTGCCATAGCGGATAAATGAGAGGTAGCGATATCCTGACGAAAGAAGACATTTTTGCAAATGAATTGCGTTTTCGCGAAGTAATATGAATGTAAATATTGCTTTCTACATTTTACGACGCTAATTATTCGAATTTATGAATAGAAAAAATTCGCCCTTAAGCAGGATTCCAACCCACGTCCATGGTTTGCCGGATCATTGGTCTAACCATTAAGCTATCAAGGACTGTGGTTTCGAATACATTGTGGGAAGCCTTAAGTCACATTACGGAAACAGATGTTAATATTTTTGCCTGTAGTCGGCACTTTGTTGGAAATCAATTGCATTTTCGCGATGTAATGTGAATGTAAATATTGCTTTTTATATTTTACGATGCTAATTATTCGAAATTTTTAACAGAAAAAATTCACACTTAAGCAGGATTCGAACCCACGTCCATGGTATGCCGGACCATTGTTCTAACCAGTAACCTATCAAGGACCGTGGTTTCGAAAACATTGTGGATAGCCTTAAGTCACATTAAGGAAACAGAGTTATTTCTCCTTTAGTCGGCAATTTGTTGTGAAAACGCAATTCAAATTGATTGCAGCAAAATGCCAACTGCCAATTGAAATGTGATCAAACTTCCTTCGAGAGGTCCTTTATTATTTCCAAAAGTTCCTCCATTTTTTTTCTGCTTGTTTTTGCTCCGTACATATAACTTTTTCGCTTTTTCATAGTATTTGCACTTATATATATATATATATATATATATATATAGTAAATTCAATTTGTTGGCGATTTGAGGTCTAGTTTTACTTTAAAATGTATATATTTAAAACAATCCTACATGTTTCGGCAAATGATGCCTTTTTCAAGGAATATAAAATATAAATTACAGTATATTAATTAGCACAAGACGTGTAGGGCTAATAAAATGGAACAATTACATCAGATTAATATATGTACTGTCATATATTTTTATATTTCTTGAAAAAGGCATCATTTGTCGAAACATGTAGGATTGTTTTAAATATTTATATTTTAAAGTAAAACCAGACCTTAAACCGCCAACAAATTGAATTTACTATATTATACAAAGGTCACGAAATAATTATCTATATATCTATGTATATATATATATATATATATATATATATATATATATATATATATTGAAAAGAAGCTGATGAGCGGTGAAATAATAATATGTGAATAAAATGTGTAATTTTGAATCAATCGTACTTCAACTGATAGATTCGGTTGGGCGCCTTCTAATATGAACATATGATATAGGTCTACCAGCCGATAGTACGCAGTATCTCTAATTACAAATAGATGTCGTTAGAGCATGACTAAGATACTGAATAAATTCGACTCTTTCTCAGGCTCATCGCCGGTGATATTATACTCCTACAAAACTGATGAAAAATTAATTAATAATATCAAAGAGATATTTTTAGCTACGCCTAGATAAATAAAAGAACCTCTTTAAAATAATAACTTGACTAACGGCAAAACAAGGAATTAGAATTATATGCACGTGTGAAATTATGGTTATGTAACTAGTGAAATGATAAAATAAAGTTTGTTTTAATATAAATAAATAAACACTGTTATGGTAAGTACTACAAACTATTAATAGGTAATATTCTTTTCATAAATTTTATCAAAATAGTGGTATATTTAAAAGTAAAATCAAGATGTAATTATTTAGTAATTTTTTATTGGTTACGAAAAATTTATTGATTAGGCTTTTAGAAAAAGAATTAAATTAAATTAACCTGTGTTTTGTAGGGAGCGTTAGGGTATCAAGAAAGGTTTAGGCTACTCAGGATATTCAGCTGAACAGGATCAAGAGAGGTATTCTTGGGTTAAATGATGCAGGTATGTAGAAGTTTATTCTGATATGTAGCTATTAGGTCGACGTTCTGCGGCCAAAATATGCTTTCGTAGTTTTCTTGCCGGTGTCTGAACTTGTTCTCGTAAAAAGTGCTTCAAATGTGGCCCAGGTATTAATTACATCTTTTCTATATATTTTTATACTTTTAACACTAGTATTTCGGTATATAATATTTAATAGAACGGAGTATAACTTTTTTAGGAAACTCGTGTAAAAATTCTGCACCCACGCTAACTATCAATTATTTACTTTTCAAAGTCTTATTAGAAAGTAAAAATTGAAAGTAAAAATTTGTACGTTTACAGTTATTTATAATAATCAAAATGTAGACAAATTGTTGATCTAGACAGAGAGACAAAATTAAAATATTAATTAACAAGTAGATATGACTGGCTTTTTGATGTTAGGTTATGTACAATTTCCAATACAAAAATAACCTGTTCGCGGGTTTTTCTTATGATTTGAAAACTGGGCGTGTTCAATTAGTATCGATATAAAATTCAAATGTAAATAAATTAACCATCTTTTTTTAATTTCGCGTAATTGACTTGAATGACAAAAATGAAAATTAAAAATATGAAAAATAAATTTAATTTAATCTGAAATATACAAAGTTGTCGTGATATTAATTTATTAACATTTCGACACTAATTTTACAAGTTGTGTCCTCCACATGTAACTATTCAATTGAGTGTTTCTCTTGTACTAATTCTTACCCTTTCATTTACAGATAGCTGGAATAACTGAGCAGTTTGTATCATAACATTAAATATATATATACATATATATATATGAACTTCATGTGTATGAGAATTAATAATTATTAAATCTCATTTTACATGCGATTGTCGCTATAATTTGTTGCATTTAATTCTACAATTCGGCAAATCTCTTTTGCCCTAGATTGTAGACGCAACAAGCCGCGACATCAACTGTACAAGTTGTCAGTACAAATGAAAAATTTTGTCAAAAACTTATCTGCGCGGAATGTGCATATATCGATATTTCACTGTTTTTTACAGATCATCAGTGCACCTTACCGAAGACAGACATGATATTCACTTCTATACTACGTGTATATATACGAACTGTAATGAACTTCATGTGTATGAGAATTAATAATTATTAAATCTCATTTTACATGCGATTGTCGCTATAATTTGTTGCATTTAATTCTACAATTCGGCAAATCTCTTTTGCCCTAGATTGTAGACGCAACAAGCCGCGACATCAACTGTACAAGTTGTCAGTACAAATGAAAAATTTTTTGAAAAACTTATCTGCGCGGAATGTGCATATATCGATATTTCACTGTTTTTTACAGATCATCAGTGCACCTTATCGAAGACAGACATGATATTCACTTCTATACTACGTGTATATATACGAACTGTAATGAACTTCATGTGTATGAGAATTAATAATTATTAAATCTCATTTTACATGCGATTGTCGCTATAATTTGTTGCATTTAATTCTACAATTCGGCAAATCTCTTTTGCCCTAGATTGTAGACGCAACAAGCCACGACATCAACTGTACAAGTTGTCAGTACAAATGAAAAATTTTGTGAAAAACTTATCTGCGCGGAATGTGCATATATCGATATTTCACTGTTTTTTACAGATCATCAGTGCACCTTACCGAAGACAGACATGATATTCACTTCTATACTACGTGTATATATACGAACTGTAATGAACTTCATGTGTATGAGAATTAATAATTATTAAATCTCATTTTACATGCGATTGTCGCTATAATTTGTTGCATTTAATTCTACAATTCGGCAAATCTCTTTTGCCCTAGATTGTAGACGCAACAAGCCGCGACATCAACTGTACAAGTTGTCAGTACAAATGAAAAATTTTGTGAAAAACTTATCTGCGCGGAATGTGCATATATCGATATTTCACTGTTTTTTACAGTTTTTTACAGTTTTTACAATTATAGCGACAATCGCATGTAAAATGAGATTTAATAATTATTAATTCTCATACACATGAAGTTCATTACAGTTCGTATATATACACGTAGTATAGAAGTGAATATCATGTCTGTCTTCGGTAAGGTGCACTGATGATCTGTAAAAAACAGTGAAATATCGATATATGCACATTCCGCGCAGATAAGTTTTTCACAAAATTTTTCATTTGTACTGACAACTTGTGCAGTTGATGTCGCGGCTTGTTGCGTCTACAATCTAGGGCAAAAGAGATTTACCGAATTGTAGAATTAAATGCAACAAATTATAGCGACAATCGCATGTAAAATGAGATTTAATAATTATTAATTCTCATACACATGAAGTTCATTACAGTTCGTATATATACACGTAGTATAGAAGTGAATATCATGTCTGTCTTCGGTAAGGTGCACTGATGATCTGTAAAAAACAGTGAAATATCGATATATGCACATTCCGCGCAGATAAGTTTTTCACAAAATTTTTCATTTGTACTGACAACTTGTACAGTTGATGTCGCGGCTTGTTGCGTCTACAATCTAGGGCAAAAGAGATTTGCCGAATTGTAGAATTAAATGCAACAAATTATAGCGACAATCGCATGTAAAATGAGATTTAATAATTATTAATTCTCATACACATGAAGTTCATTACAGTTCGTATATATACACGTAGTATAGAAGTGAATATCATGTCTGTCTTCGGTAAGGTGCACTGATGATCTGTAAAAAACAGTGAAATATCGATATATGCACATTCCGCGCAGATAAGTTTTTCACAAAATTTTTCATTTGTACTGACAACTTGTACAGTTGATGTCGCGGCTTGTTGCGTCTACAATCTAGGGCAAAAGAGATTTGCCGAATTGTAGAATTAAATGCAACAAATTATAGCGACAATCGCATGTAAAATGAGATTTAATAATTATTAATTCTCATACACATGAAGTTCATTACAGTTCGTATATATACACGTAGTATAGAAGTGAATATCATGTCTGTCTTCGGTAAGGTGCACTGATGATCTGTAAAAAACAGTGAAATATCGATATATGCACATTCCGCGCAGATAAGTTTTTCACAAAATTTTTCATATATATATATATATATATATATATATATATATATATATATATATATATATATAGTTCTTTCCGGTAAAGACGTTTCATTGTCTCGGTAGCACCGTGATCCATCGGTTGGGCAATTGATGTGTCATTAGGTGTAAAACAAAAACTATAAGGAAATTTTCATCGACAGACCTTAGAGCTGCTTTATTGGGATGAGAACAAGCATTATCCAGAAGAAGTCGGGCCTTTTGAGGCAACTTTTCCCTTTTAAAATAATACTTTACTTCGGGAATAAACTTTTTATGAAATCAATCTTGGAAGATGTCACGATTTACATAAACAGTTTGCTGGTTATAATAGTGATCTGGGAGAGTGTGTTTTCATTTAGAAAGCACGTATATTTTTTTACTTTCCTATTACCGTCAGTTTCAGTTTATGGCCACCAGACGGGTTGGCACAATACAACACTGTTATACGGTCTTTACTTTTTTATACCTTTTTACATGCAGCTAACGTTTTAGTAGGTATTGCCCGCCAGTATAGCCTGGTTTCGGTCACGTTATAAATTTGTGAATGTTGTAGATTATTTTCCGTAATTAAAGTCTGCAGCTCATAGCAAAACCTCACCATCGCTTCTTCATTTGCACTAACCTTTTCGCCTTGAATAGCAAGCTCGCGAATTCTGTCACGTTTTTTCAATCGATGCAACCAAACACTTGATGCATTGAACGGTTCATTAATTTTCAAATTTTGGTGAAAAATCTCCGTGTTTAGCACAAATTATGAATGTTTTTAAAAGAGTTAGACTGAGATATAAAAGTTCGTAATTTCCCTTTGTTTTTAATGATATCGCGTACAGTTTGCTTTCCTACATCATAGATCCGTGATAATGATGCAATACTTTTATCCTTCTTACTTTTGTTTAAAAGGTCCAGTTTTTCTTTGAATTGTTAAAACATTTCTTTTACGTTTAACACTTTGATTCGTTGCCATTTTTAAATAAACATACGTGTAAAAGAATACCGACTTGTAGCAACCTATTCGTCTATGGCGCCATCAAAACTAAAACATAAAGCGAAATAGACACTTGATTACTGATTAGCAGGTGGACAGCGTGATTTTTATTAGTTAATTCGCAAGCGGCGGCTTGTGCGTCATCGAGCGGAATATGTCAGAGTCGCATTCAGTCGCTCGGTGCATCATTACATTTTTGTATTTTGTATTTATTTAAATAACTTGATTCCGTGGATTTAATTTGTTATTACGTACATATTGCTATGAATTGTGGTTTTTATATTTACTGCACCACCATCCACAACTAATCTACCCAACTAGGATACTCGGTCGGTTTATTTCCAAAAATGGGACTTCTTTCTTCTGAGGGTTACAATCGGAAATAAGTGGTCTTCTACAAAATTTTTAAGGCGCCAGTAAAAGAATTCACTTTAAGTGCGTTTATATATTTTCTGAGTTAATTTTTTAATTAATTAAACAACAATAAAGGTAGTAGCATAAAATAAAAGACAGAATAAAATTTAAGAAAATTAATACTGGTAGCCGTAACTTTGTGGTAATTCATTTTGAAAATAAAATAAAATAAAATAATAACTTTGTTATATATATCACTTTATTCACATACAATCGTGACCGCGGTATAATGACATTGTATGTCGAAACCGCGGTCACGATTATATGTGAATAAAGTGGTATACATAACAAAGTTATTGTTTTATTTTATTTTATTTTCAGAATAAAATTTAAATGAATATTTAATACAAAAAAATCAAAAAAAGAAAAAAAAATTATCTTTATAAAGTATAAAGACTGCGTAATACAATTCACAACCAGAGGTAAAAGAATTCATTGAATATGATAGCTAAATGAACCAAACATCCTCTAAATGACTTCCGATCAACTTAATTAAAAATAATAATAAAGATTATTTTTAATTTCTCCCCAGAGAAACACACTGTATAAACTTGAAAACACGATCAAAATTCTACCACATGTGCCACCATCAAACACATGAAAAAATAGCCTTGAACTTCCCAACGTATAAAACTTTTACAGTTATATTTTTTTACGTAGAAATTTTAAAAATATTCTTGGTCATCTATCTCAACTAATTAAAACTAAATCTCTTAAATAACAATATTAATACAATTTAAATACAATATTCAAATCTTTTGAATTAATAAGACGTCTTTTAAACATATATATATTTTTACTTACATAAAAAAATATATATGAGACACGTAGACAAGGAAACGTTGTTTAATCAAATATAATCAAAATTACGAGAACACAAACTCGTAAAATAAACGGGAATAGAATATGAACCACAAACAAATAACAAACTCAATAAATTCAACCCGAATTACTTAAATATATAATTATATATTAATATAATATTAAGTAAGTGATCAAAGCAGTATTTATATGTAAGATATACAAAACGAAAGTAATGCTTTCTTTTTATGTGATCCGTATAGATCTGCAAGAATTTTACACATATCATAAATAAAAAATATGCATTTTCATGTAATCCCAGCTCTAGTTATTAGTTAGACCGTCGTTTAGTACGTTCAACACAGTTTAAAATTTGTTTTAGGTTTTTCTAGGTATCTTTTATAGCTTCAAAGCTATTAATGGATTAGCTAAAGGTAGTGTTGTATTTAGAATGCCCTCCTAACCCACCCCGAAACGGGCGATTGGGCAGCAAAAAATATTATTTTTTAACTGCCCAATCAGTTAATTTTACACTGGACCACTTTATAAACCCAACAAGTTCGATTTAATTCTGAATTTTCGAGTTACCTTAATTCCTTTATTATGACGATCTTCCTTGATGTGAAACAGTGTTTCTTTTTTGTATGCTTTGATTTAAAATTCGAGAATTTAAACTAGTAATATTATATTAACAGTAGAAACGAAAGAAAATAATAATAAAGGCGTTGGTCAGATTACTAACAGTTTCGGCACCTGCTTGCTGACAGGTTAAACGTGTCCAATTCTATGTGAAAACTGTGATTTTCGCGTTTAGTCGATATGACCACGATCCTATCCATCTACTTGATGTTAATTCTTTTGTTGCTTGAAATTATGTCATTGATTTTATTTATAATTTTCGGAATTGTTGCAGTTTATGAAGGACCTATTAGTACATCACCTTCGATACCTATAATACCACGTTGAAATTGCCCAACTCAACGACCAAATTCTAAGCGTTTGAAGGAGCATTGTCACCCAAAGTTTGTTGAATGTCATTTAAAATTGTGAATGCGTTTAGTCCTCTAGCAAAATAGATATTGGAATGCGACACAAATTTAGAGTTTATGCATTTTAGGATGTTTCATTTAGACACCTTATTTACACTACTGTAACTTTTTAGTTACATGTCAGGCTTCACCATTCCACTATTTCCATAAAAACTTGCCAGAATTAGAATGTAACGACATTTTTCCAAAAGCTGATTCTAGTAGTCAAATCTCACTTCCGGGCTAATAATCCTCGTACTACAAAACGCGCGCAAATTCATAGTGAGAAGTACTATTACTGAAGATATATTGTTTGTAGTTACTGAAAGCTAAATCGCATAAAGAATATGGTATTTCGATGGAATTTTAAACACAATTCAAACTCTAGGCGAGTAGCCTTTTAGGCCATATTGCTTAAACAAGTACACAAATTTTTAGATATATGAATGGAATTATTTAATATAATCAACTAATTCTAAGTGTATAAATCTACATATACATTATTTGTCGGAGCAGAAACTGACATGCTCAACAATTCAGCGAAGTATAAAATTAATTTGGATAAAACAAATTAGATATTTTAAATTAAATTACTGCTGACAATCAGGTTAATGACTGTGTCAGTTCATTTACCTTAATTATATTCATTAAATTTATAATGATATTATTGATCTACCTTGTTTTCATAATATTATTATATAAATATCAAGAAAAAGAAGAACGTATATGCTCACGAATATTTAGTAAACTTTAAAGCTTAGATCGTATTGTTCTTTGTAGATAACACGTTCAAGTTCTTCATGGATAAATCTTAAAAAACATTTTTTAAATCAATAATATAGGAAAAACATGTAAATGGAATTTTATATGGACTGAATTCATATGTTATATATTAAATTAATTCATGTTTTATTGGAATGAAAATTTATTTATTTTTCAACAAAAAAATACATGGACTAATCAAAAATATATTTTTTTCGATTATTTATGACTGCTCGTTTGGAGTTATGGAATACAGTTCTCGGGGACGGCTTGCATACCTAATAATGAGATACTAGAAAGATTTCGGTCCAAAGTACTGCGTTACCAAGTCTCCTTAGTGGATGCCTTTATGTTTTGCATACTGATAAATAGAGGGCGTCACTAATCAAATGTCAGTATTAAAAATTAATCTCCTTCTTTAGTTAGCCTAAATCCAAAGTTTCAGTGCGATACTTGTAGTGTTATAGCTACAACAAACTGTCAAAGTTGACAAGTTAGTTGAAAAATGGAATTAAACCGTGAAACAATTCCAACAACCTCATTGGTATGGAGAATTCAAAGGTGGTTGGATTAGTCTTAGTGGCTCAGGAAAATATCGATGCTGTGCGCAAGCTCATCAACGAGGATCGACATGTGACATATCGCGAAATTGAAGCATCATTGAGGATTTCATAGACCTCAATTCAGAAAATTATGCATGAAGAATCGTGTGTAAAAAATTAGTTTCCCGTTGGATATCGTATCTATTGACCGAAGAACAGAAAACCGCTAGGGGAATTGCCGTCAAAAACTCTATACCGCTTCAACGCAGGAAACTCTAAAAATGTGTAAAACATCGTGAGTGGTGATGAATCTTGGATTTACTCATACGAGCCAGAAAATAAACGCTGGTCGTTTGTTTGGGTGTTCCAAGGTGAAGAAAGGCCGACAAAAGTTATCCGTCTCGAAGTGTATCCAAAAGGATGGTCACAACATTTGTCTAAAATTTCTCCTCAAGATCAAAGAACTACTATTGCTGATTGGTATAAAACGATTATTTGCCGCAACTACGAATCATCCTAAACCAAGACATGCAAGTTCGCCCACAACTGGCAAGACAATTAAATTTTTAACGCAACAAAACGTCGAATTGTTAGACCATCCTCCGTACAGTCCTGATCTAAGTCCCAACGATTTCTTTACCTGTACGAAAATCAAGGACGGACTGCGTGGCCAAAGGTTCCAGTCATCAGAAAGAGCAGTCGATGCTTTCAAAAACGCAATTTTGACCGTACCAACAAGCAAGTGGAATAACTGCTTCCAGAGTTAGTTCTAAAAGTGCATAAATAATCGTGGAGAATACTTCGAAAAACAATAAAGTCTTTAAAAGTTATCTACTGTTTTATTCCAGCTCTATATGCAAAATATAAAAGGTAACCCTCGTATCTCCCAAATAGTATTAGACCCTTGACTTGAAAATAAAAACAGTGAAGGACAAAATCAAAACTTTCTCCAAAAAATATGCAGAAATACTAAACTAATCAACCCAATTCTCTGGCAAATACTCTAATGACTCGACCCATTAGAAGGCGTAGACTCAAGCGCTTCAACCCTACTGACCTGCGAGATTTTAATTTTTATCTTCCAGCAGCACCATAAAATAATTTTCTTTTCTAATTATATTGTACAGAAACTTACCAATGGACAGTTTCGTACATGTCAAATATTTCAAACACATAATTTACTTATTACATTATCTTTGTAAAGATTATAAATAAATTTGGATGTTAAAAAATCACGATTTGGCTCCCAAAAGTCTTGGAATTATTCGATTCCGCGCTCAAATTTTAAAGCATGAGATCGTTATTAAAGGATATTCCTTGAAGGTTGTTTAATAACGGGCGAGAAAGATGGAAATCTGACGGAGCGAGATCAGGCGAATAAGGTGGATTCGGAATAACTTCTTAAGCGAGTTCTTGAATAGCTGCTCTTGTAATGTTAGCATTACAAGGACGATCGTCATTGTATTGCAAAAGACTTGACGATGCTTGCCCGGCATTTTTTCTTGAATTGAGGCCTCAAACCGACGGAATTGTTGAGAGTAAATCAGACATGTAAATAATTTACACATCTGTAACTGTATCATGGACAATACACCTCGTATTTTCGGCATTAACTTCTGCTTAAGACATATGTTTCTGCCATCTATAGGCGTCGTCAGTTAAGCTAGTGAAGCAATGTATACAAATGATACAAATCATTATAAATAGATCTGTATCTGTATATAACATTAAGCCGCAACCCCTATTAGATAAAGCAAATTCTATCCTGTAAGGTGGCACTTATTAATAAGTGACATCTGACGGACGAAAGAGACTTTGCCGGAAAAGGGACCTTTCGTTTATGACCAGCTATGCGGGTACGACAAGCGAAACAATACGGGTAGTCCATTAACAACAAGCCAGATGGCGGTAAATATACAAAAAGGTTTTAAATATTTCTATACGTTAATACGAATAACAAAATATTTAAAACCTTTTTGTATATTTACCGCCATCTGGCTTGTTGTTAATGGACTACCCGTATTGTTTCGCTTGTCGTACCCGCATAGCTGGTCACAAACGAAAGGTCCCTTTTCCGGCAAAGTCTCTTTCTTCCGTCAGATGTCACTTATTAATAAGTGCCACCTTACAGGATAGAATTTGCTTTATCTAATAGGGATTGCGGCTTAATGTTATATACAGATACAAATCTATTTATAAAGATTTGTATCATTTGTATACATTACTTCACTAGCTTAACTGACGATGCTTATAGATGGCAGAAACATATGTCTTAAGCAGAAGTTAATGCCGAAAATACGAGGTGTATTGTCCATGATACAGTTGCAGATGTGTAAATTATTTACATGTCTGTTTCATAATGACTAGAGCTGAGGATGTTTGCGGTATAACCATGGTTATATCATGTAACCATAGTAAATTACTATGGTTACATGATATAACCATGGTTATACCGCAAACATCCTCAGCTCTAATAATGACACAAAAGCATTATACGTGCATTAACGTATAGAAATATTTAAAACCTTTTTGTATACTTAGCAGTGAAGACTACATTCTTCGAAAGCAATTCATAGTAGACGATGCCTTCTTTGTGCTACCAGATACACAACATCAGTTTATGCGTATAAATGTCAGCTTTTGCTCGAAGAGTTGCTTTTTTGTATGAGATATGCCATTCTTTTCTGTTCTTGATGTTAACATGAAGGCACCATATTTTGTCACTAGTAAGAATGTGGTACAAAAACGGCTGACGAGTTAAACAATGACAAGACAACTAGGAAGCATACATGTTGACAGGTTGATTCTTTTTGTTTTGGGTCAAACCATCGGGAAACTCGGGTCTTTAGATTTTAACTTTGCCCATGAAATGCAAATGTCGTATTACAGTCAATGGAGAAAAATCCATTATAATGGCCAATTCCCGTCTTCTTTGTGCCACCAGATACACAACATCAGTTTATGCGTACAAATATCAGCTTTTTCTGGGAGAGTTGCTTTTTTGTATGAGATATTCCATTATTTTCTGTTCTTGATGTTAACATGAAGTCACCATATTTCGTCACTAGTAAAGGTGTAGTACAAAAACGGCTAACGAGTTAAACAATGACCAGACAACTAGGAAGCATACATGTTGACTGGTTGATTCTTGTTGTTTCGGTCAAACCATCGGGCAACGCGGGTCTTTAGATTTTAGCTTTGCCCATGAAATGCAAATGTCGTATTATAGTCAGTGGAGAAAAATCCATTATAATGGCCAATTCTCGTGTTGGCGTGGATTATCATGAATTAAAGCGTTCAGATGGTCTTCATAAAAATCCGATGGTTTTCCTGAAAGTTGAGAAGGGTTTATGTCAAAATTATTGCCTAAACGATGCAAATGGTACTAGCGGCTTTCGATGTAGCATTAACTCATCAGTTGAACTCAATGATATGTCGGAGATGCTTATTATTTCCTACTTGGCGTTCTATTTTCTTTCCTCAGTAAATACAATCTTTGCACAAATTTACCAATTAAACAGTAATATGACATTAAAATAACTTGACATATTGCTGTGAAATCTCCCTTTTAAAGAAATTAAATAAATTAAATGAAATATCAATTAATTAAACGTAGTATAAACAAATTAAAACGAAATCAATATAGGTAGTGTTTCTGAAATGTACCTGGTATACAACATGACAATTTTGCATGATGTAAATAGTTTAGAGTTCGACAATAATTACAATCTAATTAGAGATAAAATGCATGCTTACATATCAAGACTATATAAAAAGAATACTAAATAAGTTTTTCTTTAAGCATTAGTTACATTATTAGTAATAAAATTTAAAAACATATAAATTACCACAAACGAGGAATTATGTAAACAAAATAACTTTAAATAGTTAATTGACGAAGGAGATACAGAAATAAATAAATGCATTAATTTTCTAGATTTAACCATATCACAGAAAACTAATAAACACGAGTTCGCTATATACCATAAACCAACACATACAGATACCACAATACACGCTAATTCTTTTCATCATATAACACACAAATTATCAGCATACCAATCAATGTTATATAGATTAATTCATGTACCTATGAGCAAAAGTAATTTCGACCTTGAACTAAATAGAATATACCCAATAGCATTAAACAATGGTTACTCTATAAATATTGTCAATAACATCCTAAATAGCCAACAAAAATCTAAAACCCTTTCCTTAGTTTATCCAAAATTAAAAAAAAAGATAATTAATTTCTATAATTCAATCACTTACTTAGGAAAAATTTCGGAAAAAATTGGTACTTTCATTAAAAAACTTAATAACGAACATATATCATTTAAAACAGACAATACTATACAGAACATTATTAAAAACAACAAAGATAAAATAGACAAAGAATCAAACTCTGGTGTATATAAGTTAACATGCGAAGATTGTAATAAGGTATACATAGGACAAACGAGGAGGACATTCAAAATTAGGATGAAAGAACACGAGACAAGCCATAAAGAAAAGAAAACAGATTCAACTTTCGCAAGTCATTGTATAGATATCAATCATAGATTTAATATAGATTTCAAAATTTTACACATTCAAGAAAAAAGTAAAAAACTTAACCTGTTAGAAAACTTAGAAATTAATAGATACAATAGTTTAGGATTTGCTTTAAATGACCAACTAGATTTAAACAACTCCCCTCTACTAAATTTAAGATTGTAAAAATTTTTCCACCACCATTTCCCC
Source organism: Melolontha melolontha (assembly GCA_935421215.2). Classification (NCBI taxonomy): domain Eukaryota; kingdom Metazoa; phylum Arthropoda; class Insecta; order Coleoptera; family Scarabaeidae; genus Melolontha; species Melolontha melolontha. The sequence goes on along the minus strand of OW285240.1, from coordinate 4,795,861 downwards.
AATAATTTTCACATAAATATTCAAACTTGCATTGTACATATTCAGTATTTCATCCACCTGATGAAGCCATTGTATGGCGAAACAATATTGTAGTGGTATTTACAATAAAAGAATTTTTGAAACTAGAAGTTTAATTACTTATTTCTTAGCGTTAAAATAACTTTAAATAACGAAGAAAAACAAATTTTCATATAGTATGTGAATTAATACAAGGGTCAAAATGTAAAAATACATGAAATAAATAAAATCGAACTGAAATATGAGAAGTGCGAAATGACACAGTATAAAAGGGCGAGAATGGCGTCATTCGATATTTTTCACTTAGCGTACACTCAATATTTAGACATTTAGCATTCATTTAGATTTTAACGGTTTGAATAAACTTAGATTTATATTAAGAAAGTTTATCAATAATTTATTATATATACAGGGTGAGTCGTGAGGAATCGACCAAACTCAAGGAGTGTATTCTACTGGTGAAAGTAATGTAAAAAAACTCAAATGTTGTTATCCTATTTTTATTTGTTTTCGAGTTATAGCGTAATTAAAAATGTAGGTTTAGTATACCATGTTTATGTATGTATTCGTAAAAACAGTGAAACCCCGGTAGCAATTCATTATAGGGAAGTTTTCCTAGCTGAAGCGCTACCTGTTCGTGGTTTTCCGAACTAGCGGTAGTGACATTGAAAGCAGTCGAGAAATAGTGTAGAGTGGTTTGTATGCCTAATGCGTCTAACGTCACTACCTCTAGTTCATCGTTGATATAGTGAGGTCGCTGCCATCATAAAAATGTTCTCTATACCTTGGAGTAAATTATAACATTGTGTTCGGGTATTGTGACATTGACTTGACGTTTGTACGACTATAGTGTAACAAACTAAAATGCCACACATTTATTCTAATTTAGAATATGCTAATATGGTGTTTGTTTATGGATTTTGTGATGGGAATGCTACAGCTGCTGCTAATGAATATCGTCAACGGTTTCCACATCACAGACATCCTAATAAAACTGTATTTATTAGTGTATTCAACACATTGTGCGCGACCGGAAAGCTTCCCAGTGTAAACATAATATCTGAACGAGGCATTCGACAACAATTTCAAGAAGTAGAAGATATTCTGGATGTAGTAGAAGAAGACGCAACTACCAGCTCACAGAGAATTAGTATTAAATTGGGCATTCCACAAACAAGGCTGATAAAAACACTCCACGAGCATGGCTTACGTCCGTACCATGTACAAAGAGTACAGCACCTACAACGAGATGATAATCGTAGACGTATGGAATTTTGTCGATGGATAAATGATAATCCTCGTTTTGTATCGCGTATACTGTTTACGGATGAAGCGACATTTACCCGTGACGGTATTAATAATTGTCATAACCAGCATGTATGGTCAGACAAAAATCCACACGCAACAGTGGAAAGTAACTTTCAACATAAATTTTCGGTAAACGTGTGGTGTGGTATGATCGATGGTTTTTTAATTGGTCCTTACATTTTTGAGAATCGCCTCACGGGAGACACCTATTTACATTTTTTAGAAAATGAACTACACGGACTGCTAGAGGATGTTCCCATCAACATCAGAATCCAAATCTTCTACCAGCACAATGAAGCGCCTGCACATTACGCTCGTGCAGTCAGGCAACATTTGGCTGAAAGGTTTCCAGGGAGTTGGATTGGACGTGGTAGTCACATTGGTTGGCCTCCTAGGTCTCTAGACTACACGCCACTCGATTATTGTTTATGGGGCTGGTTAAAAAATTAAGTGTATCAAGTAAAAGTGGACACTCGTGATGCACTAATTCAACGGATTATGAATGCTGCTGACAATATCAAACATCAACCTGACGCAATCAGGAACGCAACCAGTGCCCTTGGTAGACGATGTAAAAAATGTTTTGAAATGAGTGGCGGTAATTTAGAAAATATATTATAAAGAACGATAATACCAATAAAATACGAAAACTTCAATGTATGAAATATTGTTTATTTTTAATTACGCTATAACTCGAAAACAAATAAAAATCGGATAGCAACATTTGAGTTTTTTTACATTACTTTCACCTGTAGAATACACTCCTACAGTTTGGTCGATTCCTCACGACTCACCCTGTATATATACTACGGTTCTAATCGTCACTTTTAAAAGGGAAGATTAGAACCGTAGTTTTATTTCTATTTTAAATTATGTATCTTCATCAAGTAAATGCCGAATCAATTCAATTATATATATATATATATATATATATATATATATATATATATATATATATAGACTTGAGTTCGAGTCCCAACATAGACAATTTTTTCAATTAAAAATTTCGTATGATTTGCTTTGTAATTTGTAGACAGCAATGTTTACACCCCCCCCCCTACTTTGCAATTATATACATACTAACTCGATATTTGTAAATAATTCATATGAAAGCCGAAAAACTCCAATAATTTATCAATTGTTATATATATATATATATATATATACGATTACAAGAAGAGGAATTTTTGATTTATAATTATTAATATTGTATTAAATATTTTCTTTATACAATTAGTTTAATTTAAAATTATATTGAACTCTATTCAAGGAAAAGTATTACGAAGAATAGGGGTAAGATTTGAGTAAGTAAAATATAACGCACGATATTATTTAGAGTCTAAAACTCAAATAAAAATATTTTAAAACGTATATGGATTATTAATTTGAACAAATTAACGATAAATACACCTCTGTGAGTGTAAATTTATGAATGATATCTGAACAGGCAAGTAGGAAGTCGGATTTGCACGAGTGATCTCATGATATCTGTGTAATTGAATTTTGCAATCATATATTCATTAATAGGTATAAAATAAAACTTCTATACAGTGTGGAAATAGACGTGCCATTCTGTAGGAACTCGGCTTCCACTTAAACCGTTGAATAAGACACATATTTGGCAACCAAATCTCAGTAGAATCAATATATCCCTATTCTAAAGAGTTAAACAGACACCTTGAGTCTTAGGTTAATGTTCGGAAAGAAATTACCCCCTTTGTTAAGTGAAATACTAGAGCGTTATTTTTGAAGAATTGTATAGAATCTAAACAAAGACTTCAGAAATATATGTGTGTTTTTAAAAACAATTTGTGTAAAACTCTCTGATGATAGATAGTTTTTTAATTTAAGTAATAATGAGATATCTTAAGTTTTAAATAAATTACTTGTGAAAATACAAATAGACAATAAAAGAATTCTAACAATTTACCTTTGTTCTATTATTTCTTTACATTTACATTGGACGCTAGGCCTAGTTAAGTAGAACCCGAAAGATATAGCTCTGAGATAACCAAACAATATACAGAGTCTAATTTCCCAAGCAATAATTTACTTCGTTTATTAGCCAAGCAAATCTCACAGCAATATGTCCTACAAATTATTTTCAAGAAACTCATCTTAGAAACAAAAAAACGAACTTATACATCGGCCTATAGATACCGTCTGATTTAAAATTCTTAGATGTACAAATGTATATGCAGAGCGTATCGATATACGAGGGGTGCCAAGTTAATTCCCGGATTCCAGTGGAGACACTTTAAATAAAACCAAAAATAAAACAGTATGTAATAGTTCACAGTCTCGCTAATAGATGCCGGTCAAGCAAAGATAAAACAGGTATTGGTGGAGTAGAACCCTAGCGAGTACATCGCGTTTCTGTCAGTCGTAACGGAGTAACTTGTAAATATTAAATGTTGCTGTAAATTAGGTAAAACTGCAACAGAAACTTACGAGATGCTGATATATGTCTAACGGTTATAACACTGTAAGTCGTGCTACAGTATTTGAGTGGTTTAAGTGATTTAAAGAAGGGCGTGAGGGTGTACAAGATGATGCTAAGAACTACAGATGCAGATACGATACCAAAAGTGCGTGAACTGTAGCACGGGATCGACGAATACTCCTTCGAAAGCTGTCAGAAGAGTTAAATATGAATAAGGAGACGATTCGACAAATATTGTATGAATCTTACGGATGAGCAAAAACAAAGAAGAATTACATTGAGGGAAGACTCTGTTCAGAATTTTCGTGACGACTCAAATTTTCTTAAGTGCTTTATCACTGGTGATGACTCATGAATGTTTCAGTACTATCCTGAGAGGAAGCACTAGGACATGCAGTGGGTTGGAAGAACATCACCAAGACCCAAAAAGTTTTATTTGCAAAAATTCATAATCAAAGCTGTGCTCATTACATTTTTAGATAGTCAGGGTGTAATCCATAAAGAATTTTTACCGGAAGGACAATCAGTTACTTGTGTATACTATCTTGAAGTGATGAAGAGATTACTGAAGTGCATTTCTCGAGTGCGACCGCAATATCGAGAAAAGGATAGTTAGTTCTTGTTACATGTCAATCTAATTGTAAGGGCATTTCTCGCGAAAGAAGGAGTTGTTGAGATTAATCATCCACTCTATTCACCGAACCTGGCACGGCCGGATTTTTTCTTCTTTCCTACAGTGAATACTGTCTTCGAATGGAAACTATTTCAAGACCTAGAAGATATTCAGAAAAATAGAACCTTCGAATTGAACACCATTGCTTCGGATGCATTTGTTGAATGTTTTCAAAAACCTTTGGAATGTTGCAATAACTGTATTAATGTGGATGGAAATTACTTTGAATAAATATCAAATATTTTCTGTATTACTTCAATTGTTTTATTATATTTTGTGCCAATACGAGAATTAAATTAACACACGTCGTATGTAGCCACGCCTTGATCGATTTACAAACATTCCGAAAGTAACGCATTTACAAAATGTTCGCCAATTGTACAATAGTGGTTAAGAAATAACAAACATAAGTAAATATGGAAGAAGGTGGTGCCTTTTATCAAAGATTTTTACAATCAGACTGTATTTCTGTGTATCATGAGCTATATGAGATTTGATATAATTTATAATATGAATTTTTCGTACAAATATGCATTAGAAAACGAAAAGATATTCACTTTATCACTTACCTATAATAAATCTTATAAATTATAAATAATTTAATAATATTAATGGATAATAATGAGTGTTGGAAATTATAAATGTCGACTTACCTGACGGCGGCCTCGAGGTTCTACTGAATTTGGCAGTTTATTTTTAATGTTAAATAAATATAGCGTTAAAAGGCCGTTTAAGTACATAGCTTAGAAATTATCTACATCCCTTTCTATTTGCAGCCTTTTTCCTTTAATCCACTATTCTCTTCTCTCGCATGTCCTTTTCCACAACCTGCATCATCTGGTTCTGGAGCGCCTTTGCCTCCAGCTTATCAACGGTTTCATTTTTAAAGCTTTATAATTTATTAACCGGCATTCCTTCTTCGTCTGTACATAGCGCATATACAGAGCTGGCCCATGAAAGGAACTAGTTACACGCATAATACACATATATTGTACAGTATGGTGTGAATTTAATTGTAAGACCTAAACACCATTTTATAAGTACGAGAATCGTTTGACGGGTATCGTAACTTTTCAAGAGAGGTGGCTCGTATCAACAAAATTAATAATACGTTTTTGATATTGTTACGCTTTAATTTCCATTTTAGTTTTCCCTTATTTATTATCAAGTCCCGGTATCTTAATTTGTTTGCAAATTATTTATATACGTTCAGCGTGTACCTATAGTTCCTGTGTTTAAAATTTGGTAATTATATCACCCCCTTTTTCGTTTTCTATGTCAGCGGGTGATTGCGAATTCTAGCTCGGACTTTCGTCGTGTTACGTTAAGTCTTGTAAAAAGTAGTGAAAATGTTCAGTAAAGAAAGCTATAGTCAAGGCTTTTCGACATATCGTTATATCGCATAATGCGGATCAAGTCGAAGAAGTGATTAAAATTATTAGGAATAGCCAATTTTGTTGGAAGCGACTTTTGAAGTTCGGGGAAAATAAATTAAACCAAACTGTGTGTAGAACGGCGTTCCAATCCGATCTTCGGAAAAGTAGGCTCTCTGTTGAATATTGCATCTAGGCACTGTATCCTATAACATCTAGGACTATCACGTGGTTAAATTAGCTGGTTACCAACAAGCCAGAAATAATAAAAACCGTATCGTAGTGAGTTTTCCTCTCAAAGGGCGAAGATGACTATCATCTCCAAAGGACAAGACGTAATTAGGAAACCAAGTATTTCGTGTGATTAATATTAATTTGTGTAATCTAATTTCATTTCATATTTTGTTTTGTTTTCTATATCCTGCCGTAATTAATTTAAAGAACATTTTAAAGCTCGACTCATTGTAACTTCAACCTATCTTCTTATATTTCAACTTAAAAATCATTTTTGTAGATTCATATATTTCATTAGCATTTAAACATAAAATTAACCTTTCCTTAATAGAAATTAAATTCTGTGTGTCATATTCGTATGTAGATCTTTTTCTGCAACACAAGTTATAGGCGCTGACTCATTAGATTCATTCATTATTTTACAGACGCTGATGCTATAGTTTCATTCATTTAGCCGGATTCACGTGGAGTAAGATAAGAAAATATTTAATATATAAGATGGGAAATGCACTATTAAAGCAGAGTTATTAGTGTAATTGTTTGGCGCGACAGATCGCTAATAATCCTCAAGTGTAATCTAGTTATAATCTATATTGTATTGTAAAGTCCCTACACCGAAAGGTAGAAAGGGGACTTAGATTATATATATATATATATATATATATATATATATATATATATATATATATATATTGTAAAGTAAAAACCACGAACAAATAAATTTTTTAAATTTCAAACGTTTCCGAAATTTAACTGGTGCAGTCAGTTTTGGCCACCGCTGTTGGAGAATTAAAAATGTCAAAAATAGTGAGGGTGAATCTTAATTCTTTGGGCTAAAAAGCGATATTACGGGCAATTGGATTCAACGAGGATTACACAAGGCCTGGTGGATCAAAATTTCAAAAAGGTGTTAAGCTTGAACTGGGACGGACACCGAAACGATCAAAATCTCATCGAGGTGCCCATTAACATTATAGAAATTAGGAAAAGCGACTGGAGGATCAACATTTCCAAAGGTGCGATATTGACTTGGAAAAAAACGCCGAAACGATCAAAATCTCGTCGAAGTGCCAATCAATATCATAATTAAGAAGTAGCAACAATCGAACAAAGAACAAACCAACCAAAATCGAATGAAGATTCTAGTAAAAATACGCGATATATAATAAGCAGAAATCTGCACGATACCAATATACAATGGTGATCCAAATACGTTACCATTATTTATTGATGCCTGCGAAGATTTACTAAAAACTTATTTTGATAAAAGTAACAGAGGCAATCTTTTAAATTCATATTTAACAAGAATAATAAAATCAAGATTGAGTGGAGAACCACAATCGAGAATAGGGGCCAGAAAATTAAAGACTTGGCAAGACATTCAAGTATTATTAGAATTAACATTCTTAGACCAAAGATCAGAAGATTGTCTTTTGAATGATGTAACGATGGAACAACCTAGGAAGAATGAAAATCTTTATGTATTCGGATAAAGGATTAGGGACATGTTAAATTTACTATTGACTAAAATGCAAATAGACACGGCAGAAGATTAATACCATTAAAAACAAACATGCATAAGAAAACAGCACTACAAACATTTAAAAGAGGTTTAATGAATTACGGTATATTAGGCGAAGTAATGTATCTCAAGAAACCAGAGACATTAGAAAACGATCTAGCTGAAGTGCTAGAATACAAAAATTAGCAGTACAGATGCGGAAAATCAACAATGCCGCAAAGTATCTATAAAATAGTGCATCAGATAACCAGGACATATGAAAACACCAGCCCAACAAGAACAACTTTCACGAATGCAACAATAAGTGCCACGAATACAACAATTTCAACACCAACCACAAGTAAAGCAATTTCAATATCAACCAAAGAGAAATTACCAAAATCCGTTTCCCATGTTCCAAAACCAAAGTAAACAAAATTCCCATATTAAACAAAATTCCTTTAAATTTGCAAAATCTCCTGCACAATTAATGGAAAGAAAAAAACCTAGACAACAACCAACGGAAATTGACCGTCAACGTCACAGCAAAGATGGAAATTTGAATAAATGAACAATCAATGCCAAGAAGAAGAAGAAGAAAATCCAGAATATTAAGAATATGGAGAATCAGAAGGTTAAGAATATCAACCAATTTGGGACGAAGATACCGAATCATTTCCATTCGAACCAGAGGAGCAGCTAAATTTTCCAACTGGAGCCTCACCGAACGAGATACCACCGAATGTTCAGTAACCACCGAATGTCCAGCAACCGGTATAAAGTTAAGAAATAATTTAGAATTTAATCAACAACATTGTGTACGATTACCTTATATTTATGTACCAGAAATTAATGTAAAATTTCTAATTGATACAGGTGCATCAACATCCTCAATTTCAACTGAAATAGCTCAAAATCATTTTCCAAATTATATTAAATATTCACCATTTTCTGTAACAACAATGCACGGTACCACATATCATAATTATGTTCATAGAATACCTTCTTTATAGACATTTAACGTGTACGAGCAAATACACGAATTTAATATGGTAGATTTTTCCAAAAAAATATGATGGTATAATAGGTTTAAGATTACAAGAAAAAATGGATTCCATAATAATTTCGAAAACATAAAAGCTTCGCGCAAGTTTCACGGAAATACAATTATATTTTGACAACCCAAAAATTAAAATAGGACCAAGAGAAAGAAAAATAATTAGAATACCTGTAGATCGAAATCTAAAAGAAGTACATATAAGTCATCAAAGAAGAGCACCAGGAGTTGAAATACCTGAAAACATCACGACCACAGAAGATCACTACGCAATTACTGAAATCATAAACTTCAATAATTACCCAGTGGAAGTAAACTTCGAAAAACCAATTCTAACTGAAGATTACAATTATGTGAAAGAAAATACAACAAGAGGAAAACTATCAATGAAAAGGATTAAAGAAATTCAAAGAACAACACTAGAAGCAAACCTATGCTTAGATCATCTGAATAAAGAAGAAAAAGAAATGATAAGAAAATTATGTATGGAATATTAAGATTTATGTCACAGTAACATTCACATCAGAAATTAAACATCGGATACGATTAAAAGATGAAACACCGATAGATCAAAAGCCTTATAGGAAATCGCCAATACAAAGAGAAGAAATCAATAAACAAATAAAGAGCATGTTAGAGCAAAATATCATACAACCTAGTATAAGCCCATGGTCAGCAGCATGGATGCATCAGGAATCGAGAAATATAGAATGGTAATAGATTACAGGAAATGAGAAAACAATCGACGATAAATTCCCAGTTCCGAATATTCACGATATATTAGACAAATTAGGAAGAGCTAAATATTTTACGACACTAGATTTATCGTCTAGCTATCATCAAGTTGAGATAGAAGCAAAAGATAGAGAGAAAACAGCATTCAGCTCAGAAGATAATCACTATGAATTTTTAAGAATGCCATTTGGTCTTAAAAACAGCCCAGCAACATTTCAAAGAGTAATGAATCATATTTTAAGAGGTCTAACAGCAGACAAATGTCATCTATACCTAGATGATATAATAATACATGCAGCATTACTGGAAGAACATCAACAACTATTAAAGAAAGTATTTCAACGCTTAAGAGAAGCTAACTTAAAATTATCAATGGATAAATGTGAATTCCTAAGAAAAGAAATTGCTTAATTAGGACATTTAATAACGAAAGATGGAGTAAACCCAAATCCAGATAAGATTGAAGCGATAAAAGGATATCCAATACCAAAAACACAAAAAGAAATTAAAGCATTTCTAGGACTATTAGGATATTACAGAAAATTTATAAAAGACGTTTGCTAAAATTACAAAACCATTAACCACATATCTAAAAAGGGAAGTAAGATCGAATTCACAGAAGAATACACCGTTTGAACTTTGTAAGAAAATACTTTGCAATGAACAAGTATTACAATACCCAGATTTTAACAAACAATTTTTAGTAACAACAGATGCAAGCAATGTTGTAAAAGGAGGAGTATTGCCACAAGGACCGATAGGATAAGATAGACCAATATTTTATGCATCAAAACATTATCGGAAACGGAATAGAAATATTCAACAGTGGAAAAAGAACTCTTAGCAATTATTTGGGCCTGCAAATAATTTCGACCTTATATATTTTGACGAAAATTTACGATTTACGAACCTAATTCAAAATTACAACGATGGAAGATAAAATTAAGCGAGTATGATTACAAAATCATATATAAAAAGGGAAAAAACTAATAAAAATGCGGATGCATTATCGAGAATCGAATTACATAACCAAGAAGATAATGTAGATGAATTATAATTATTACAAGAAGATAGACCGTCTATAATACCAGAAATTGATAATGAAGAACTAGATGATTTACTACGAAATCAAATCAAATAGAACCACGAGAATTAACCATGCAAGAAATAATACAAAAATTAAGAAACCAGGAAGAAATAGATAACATTCTACAAGAACTAGGAAGAATAGAACATAATCCTAATAAATAACAAGAAGATGATCATTCACTGCATAGCAATGTAAATGTAGTACCAGAAACATTAATCAATAACCAATAACAGACATGGCAATAGATATACAGAACATATATATAAGTATATATATAAGTATTCATAGAAACTCATATATTACTGACAACAGTAACATTTGATACGAAAAATGCTAAAGTAATATACCATGCAAAATTGGAGAAGAAAAATCTGAAACAAGAATTGATAGATTTAATAAAAGATATAATGCCTCAAAGAAATTACTACATATACACAACAGATTAAATTTATAAAGAAATGTGTCAAGTTTATATAGCACTTCAATAATAACGGACCAAAAATTTATAGATTTACTCGAAGGGTAAGAATAATCGAAACACCAGAAGAAAAGATTGAAATCATAATGCAAAACCATGAAGGAAAAATCAATCACAGAGGAATAAATGAAACTCTAAAACAGATAAACAAGAATTACTACTGGAGTCAAATGAAGGATTATATAACGAATTATATTAAAACATGCGAAATATGTCAAAGAAACAAATACGATAGAGCACCACCAAAATTACCTTTTCAATTAACGAGATTAATAGAGAAGCCATTTGATAAAATTCACGTTGATTCGATATCAGTAAATTCACAAAATTTCCTAACTATAATAGATACATTCACCAAATATGCAAAAGCATATCCAATTCAAGGAAAAACAGCAGTCGAAGTAGTTGATAAATTAATAGAAAGTTTTAGAATACACGGTGCACCAAAAGAAATTGTAATGGATAACGGTTTAGAATTTAATAATGCAACATTAAGAGAATTGTTAAAATTATATTCTGAGATTCCAAGCAAGAAGAAGAAATGTGATGTTTGTCCATCTTCAAAAGACAGAAAAGCAAGAACAACTTGTATACGTTGTAAAACTAATGTATGCGGTGAATACTCAGTAGTTATATGTAAGAAATGTGTATAACCCACTTTTACTTTTATGTAAGTCATTTATATATTTTATTTTACAATATCTATGTCTTATTATTATTACTGCTTCGGTTTATTCTAATGGTCTTTTCATATGTTGAATAAAATAAAAGTCCAATGTAATAATGCTTACGCTATATTGAATTCAAAATAATCGCCGAATATTAGCTCAAACCCAGCATATCCAATGAACCCGCGTGGTAAGTAGCGATAGGCCGTTTTCCTGATAGTCCTAGGGTTAAGCTAATTTGGTTTTTTATGTTAGTTTTCAAATTTTATTTTCCTGAATTTGTTCATTTTAAAACAAGTAGCACTCAAAAAAAGAAAACTATATTTTTATAATAAATCATTGTAACTTACACTGTAATATATCTGGTCTGCTTTCAGGAGAATCTGGCTCTCGAAGGACCAATGTAATATTCGGCGCGATGCACCAATGTTATTGGCTGTTTCCGGTTTCTAGCGGTTATGCATCAACGTCAATTACTAGAATCACACCCCTATGTTGTTTCTCTGTGCACAAGTTCTAAAGCTGTATACACTTTACTTTTTAAATCTTCGGTGACTGTTTGTTAAATGAATAAATGTACTTTAATCTAAAAATATTTATTTACACTATATACGTTTATTTTGGATCTACAACAATTTATACTAACATAAAACTGCTGTTAAGACTGGTGTCTCTTGTTAAAATATGATTGAATGTTATGAATGTTGGTATGAGACTCTGAGTGATACTCTAAGACCGTGTGTCTTATACTGATGTCGATTTGACACTCTGATGTATTCTGTAAGACTGTGTGTCTTATACTGATGCTTATGTGCTTTCGTAGCCAAATGTTGCATGGCATTCGACTCGTCAAGGACCATGTATAATTTTGTGTTTGACCCACTGCTCACGGGGCGTAACTTCCGTTTAAGCTGGTTATTTATTTTTGTTGGTGGCAGTTATTTTTTGTTGGTGGCAGTTATATTGAAAGTTGGTGTGCTTTCTGAGTATTTTATTTATTTTACAAAAAACACTTAAACCTAATTTCATCAGATAAATCTCGCAATGTAGCACTTAATCTAAACTTAAACTTAATTCTTTACTATTTGTTTTCAGACTGTATGTCTTGCTCTGTACTGTTTTGTGTTAAGAATGTAAATGTTGTATTCAGAATGATAATGTTGTGTTATAAGTATATAGTTAATATACCACCACCACTACTATTACATAATTAAAATGCGCGTATATGTTTGACATCATTGTTGTAGACATTACTTACATTACTACTTCTTGGAAATTGTATCTACTTGCAACAATACCCAATATTTACGATAGTCTTAAAGATCTTACTGATAAATAAATATAATAATAAAATAGAATTCCTAATTCCATTCATCAATAATAGGCTTTTATGGTACATATATATTTAGGAATCGCGCGCCTATTATATATATTAAATTAACAATGGGTGACAATATTAAGGGCCTATTGAAATCGTTCAGTAATAACTCTAGGCAATAAAGAAACGATCTCATGTATAAAGCAGATAATATAGATTGGAAATGTAAATTCTTAGTATCCAAGAAAATATTATAATTTTGTATATGCTAATAAAAGTACATTATACTGTATTCTCTTATGCTAAATTTACTTAAATCTATGAACATATAAATATATACAATATAACAAATTTGTTTTATGACGAAACATATACATTTCAACAACCAGAACTTTCAAGTAACCGTCTTTTCTTTGAAATTCAATTTTTCCGCTAACCTATTGGGTTAGCTTCATGAATATCACTTGCCAACTCTTATTTAACGATTCAACATATTACTAGTAGTATGACATGTAGCTTAAATCACTTAATCAATCTAAGACACAACTGATTTAATCTATGGCATACTCTGAAAACTTTTCTTGTGGCTCACTATTTATGAAACATACAATGTAGGTAGTTTAAGTTAACTACTATTTTTTAGCTAGCTGATTTGTATCAAATTTATGTATTTAGCGCCTGAGTAGCTTAGCTGGCCTCCATCAAATAAAGTCTTATTATTATTATTATCTCTTCCACTCACAAGAACCATTCGTTCTTGGTTGCCATTATCTTACCCCATCGGTTCATTCGAACAAGATGGATGGCATAGTTATCTATCATTCATTTATTTTATATGAATATTGATTATAGTAGATACTTACCAGTACTTTCAAGGTGTGAACATATGTGTTGTCCACTGCTAGCAGCTTGAGTCTCTTTCTGGGTATGAACTTGTGTGTTGGTCCACTTAGAAGCGAATTTTTTTACTTAATTATAAAGCTCCTTCTCCAGAGATGGCTCATTATATAAAATACTATCACAACTATATAAATTTGCATTGTTCTTGATACGAAGTCACTCAATCGATATAGCAAAACAAAAAACTGAGAATAATTAGTAAATACCTCAAACATTTCAAAGATGTTCTTTGTCAATATAGGTCATTAAACCGCCTATTTTCGTAAAGCCTTTTTTGTTACTAATGAGAGACCACATTATAAAATGGAATCATGGATGAAAAAGATGTCAAACTTTGATTGTCGGCATACACGACAATCGAAGTTTTACATCTATTTCATCTATTTCCAAAGAAATTTCTCTCCGCCTAAAACCAAATTTCATATTTAAAACGATTTTATGTAAAAGATTATTATCTGGAATTAGGAATAAAAGATTGTTATCTCTTATCTTGCTGTAACTTTGCTCCTCCCAACAGTTGTGACGTTAAGAAATCGCTTTAAATGTATAAAAACGTTGTTAGAGCAGAAGGGCTATTTATAATAGAGAATTTAAGGAAATCCATGATAATAAATATAAGTTAAGTGTTATTTTGGTAAAAATACATTATGATAATAACGACTTCGTGTTTTATTAAAAGATAAGTATGTTTAGTTTATATACATAAAGTTATGCATATTAAATAGAAACAGTAGAGAGACAAAATAATATGGACTGTATTTGAAACTTCACTTGCTTTATGATGTAAAATACTCAGTTCAACTTTAAGGAAAGTCCTTCATTCTGGAGACACCGATATCAATGAAACTTGGCTGTTAAGTACGTAAGTTATGCAAGTTAAGTTGGTGCGATAGAAGCGATTTAAGGAGTAAAGCGGACCATTTTTTGATTATAAATTTGTCCGTAATTGTTTACAGAAAAAAGTTAATAATTAATATAGGCATGTGGAGTTTTATGAGAGCTATCCAAAAATTTCAAAACTGATATCCTTTACAGATGAAACAGACATACAATATCCACATCTGTAACTGTAAACATGGACAATACACCTCGTATTTTCCAGCATTTACTTCTGCTTAAGACACGTGTTTCTGCCATCTACTATTAGGCGTCATCAGTTAAGCTAGTGAAGTAAATAAAGCTTAAATCGCCTATAGCCTATAGGTATAGCAAATTTTGTCCTATCAGGTAGCACCATATAATATAGTGACATCTGACGGACGAAAGAGACTATGCCGAAAATGGCAGCTGGGCAGCTGGAAAATACGAGGTGTATTGTCCATATGTATAGTTACAGATGTGTATATTGTATGTCTGTTTCATTTGTAACAAATGCGTAATACGTGCTAAACGTATTGATATACTTAAACCTTTTTTGTATGATATCCTTTAATTCTTGGAAAAACATTTTGGTCGCAAATATGTAGTAATTAGTATTAGTTAGTATTTTTGACATTCGAGAATTGAATGTTACCTATTTATATTAGTGTGGACGTATGTATTATTATATGTTTATATTTATTTTACGATAGTGTACTAGGCTTTTTATTCAACGGCATATACAAATTGTTGCAACTGTAACGTACCCTACCTGTATATTATACGAGTGTTGAGCCTTTAGCTACGCTCCTAATCCATTTATAAACCAAAACAATTATTTATCTTCACGTCGCATTGTAACCTGCTATGTATAGACTAATCCTAGAAATTTACAAGTCTGAACCTGTTAAAACGTGTCTACAATAGACGCCCGAGGTCCAGAGAGTCACCTATTAGTACTAAAATGGATCGTGTCGAACAACGAGCGGTGATAAAATACTTACGTTTAAACTAGATGACCCCAACTCAAAATCATTAAGATTTGGTGGATACATTTAGAAAATCTGCAGTATCATATGACATAGTTAAAAGGTGGTGTCGTGAGCATAAATGTGGTAGGGAGATCTCAGAATAAACAGCATTATTTTAATCTATTTATTCAATTTATCTATTTATTTAGGTATCTCAAGACGTCGACTATACGCCAATCAAACCTAAGCCGAGAATCATCAAGGCGACCCCATCATGATGAAGACAGACAACTTCCCTTGTTGAGAGTTGGCACTTTCTTTAATCACAGATTAAATAACATAATTTTAATCTAAATAAGATAGTGTAGTTCATATTGTACAATTATCGTACTGTATATGTTACGCACCATATTTTAGCGATAAAATAATTTGCATATGCAAGTACAGTATTTAATCTAGCTAGTTCAGTATCCTGCTGATACAGAAACAATTATAGGTTAGGTATTTAAAATAAACCAGTTTAATATACTAAACATTCATCGCATAAAAATTGCGAAATATAAGAATTATGAGTACATCAAAATGCATTATAAGCATTTGTGTAAACACCGTAATTAAACTAGGCTATATCAGCGATACCGCAACAAATATTAAATTTCCTCGATATTTAATTACACATATTTAATGTATATAAAAGTAACATATTTAGAACCGCTAGAATAAAATTTGTATATATACCATAATTTTTTTAAAATAAATCACGAAGGAATGTTCTGTTCTTTAATCACCTATTCACCTAATTATTACACACTATAACGTCGTTAATAAACTAGGAACACACTTGAACAACCTCCTTCCGAATTTCATAGTTATTGTAAACATTTTTATTTAGTCTAAGAACCAATGCCTCTGTGCGTCGTTATTCAATATTCATTCTAATTCTAACCCTGAAATAGTACTAGTAGCTACAAAATATATATAGCATCGCTGGCAGTCAACTAGATGTTTTTGTATTGTTTAATAATATAAACTATTAATTAATAAAACTTGAATTGAAAATTAAAGAAATGTGTTGTTAATTCCAATCCATTATACAACTATAAGAACCTATAATATATTCTAATTTATTTAATACACAGGTATGAAAAAAAATTAAAGTATGCAGTGATTTTACTTTTCCCCAAAATACTAAAATTAGGTATCCATATTTCTATAAGAAAGCTGTATGTATTTATATCCAAATATAGTTTGAACAAACACAGTGAAGCTCTCAGGTATCTAGATTTCAACTTCAATTCAAACATAAAATTGGTATTATAATATTTATATCGAAAGGATATTTTTATATAACATGCAGATACACACAAATATAATAAATAGGGGCCGAACACGAGAGGCCGAAATTACGGTGGACCACATAAGTAGTCCATAACATCGCTAAGTATAACACGCAGTTATTGAATAGCACTATTCATTCAGTTAACCGCATATCTGTTTTTTGTCGTTGAATTGTGACGCAATTACTTCAACATTACACTTAAATTCCTTTCTTCATGGGCGTAAATAGAAGCGGGAGGAGTTTTTATTAAGTTATTTGATTTCTTTGTTTATATTTCATAAGATGAATAAAGTAGTGTGAGATAGTTTCTTTTTTTCATTGTTTTAACTGCTAAATACATATGTACGTAAGTGTCCAGTGGATTTCGTTGTTTCAATAACTTAAGTTTTATTTATTTAGATCTAGAACATTGTTTAAGTTACTTTTTCAGATGTGATATGGAACAACATCGAGAATGGTATCGTGAAACAATGGCGAGTTGGATTAAGAGTCAAACTGATTGTGTGTCCATTGCCAGTGATTCCGAAATTTATTACAAGGTCTGTAAAATATCGTTAAAAAATTCCAAGAAATCGCACGTAAAATGTCACTTAGTATCGCAAACATATACACAAAAATTAGACCCGTAGGAATCTGACAATTGTAATGAAGAACTCTATGGCAGCAAATATTCCATTAAATAAACTTAACAACTCCATCTTCAAAACATTTCACGAAAAATATAATGATCGAAAATAGTTAATCCACCTTGAGCAAATATTATGTGTCTAAGTACAACATGAAAGCAGTAGAACGCATTAGGAGCCATCTTTCAAATCAGTACCTAAGGATGTTGTAGCTGGTGTACTACATTCAACTATTCCATATAACGCATATGTAATAGCACCAAAAGTTATAAATACAGTTTATGCGGAAACAGTAGCTAAAACCATCTACGAGAATATGCACCAAATGCTTCATTCGGACGACAGATACAAAGAAAAAATACTTTTATTTGTCAGTGACAGTGCAGCATATATGTTAAAAACAGGCAGACAATTAAATGAAACACATCCTTATATACTGCATATTACTTGTGTAGTACATGCTTTCCACAGAATCTGTGAATATATAGAGACACCTTTCCGGAAGTTGATAGACCTGGATCCGCTTTTAAAAAGTGTTCAATAAAGCACAATTGAGAGTAGCTCTTTACAGGGCAAAACTTCCATCTTTGTCACTGCCTCCCTCTCCAGTAATAACTAGATGGGGATCATGGTTGGAAGCTACTAGTTTTTATGTTGAGAATTTCGATAGTTTACAAAATTTCGGTACATGTTTAAATGACGATGCTCGAAGTATTTCTGAGTGCAAGGAACTAATACAAATTCAGAATTTAAAAAATTAGTTGTACTTTTTCAGGAACAATTTGCAAATTTGAAAAACTAATCACTTATTTTGAAAACGAAAATTTCAAATTATATGATAGATTAACTACATTAGATGTAGCTATTAATAATTTGAAAAAGTTGCCTTCGGCAAAAGTTAGACGCAGTTTTTAAAGAAAACCAGATTCAATAACATTGCGGCAATTGTGTATGGGGACGATACCTCAAAATCTAACTGCTAAATACGCTGAAATAAAAGAATATTTCCAGTATGCACCTATAACCAGTTGCAATCTAGAAAGGACGTTTTCTATCTGCAAGTATGTATTGCATTCAAAGAGAACAAATTTTACAGAAGAGAACCTTGAGAAAGTATTGCTAGTTAATATTAATACTTCTTTACTCAATTTGAACTACAAAATGAACAAATAAAAATATATATATTTCGTATTTTATAGATCACCACTCGCTTGCTTTCCAATTATATAAATAAAATTAAAAACTGTTTAAAAATACAAATTTTCAATAGTTCGCCCGTGGGCGATCAGTCATGGGCCTCTTGTATCCGGTCCCTTATAATGAGTATGTAATATTAAAATAATTTACAACTAATGAGCTACTATGTAGCCCCATAGATTTTCTATGGAGCTCAAATCTGGACTTCGTGAGGGCCAGTTCAATGTCTCAAAATGATTTTCTCTAATTCATTGTTGGATTATATTTGCAGTATGAATTGGTGATTTATCATATCGTAATACAAAATTATTTTAGAGGGATTTTACTGATGGTAACATAATATTTTGCATATAATATCTCGGTATTGCATAGCCGTTAATTATCCATCGATGGCCCAAATTCCTCCAGGTTGCTATACTATGACATCCGACGCCATTACTGCTACAGAAATTCGTACACTCCTGTTTTACTGTCGTACATACTGAGGTACAAGCTTAGTTCCAGCCGGACGAGTAACTAATCAAACATTTGAGGTTGGTGTGCTTTGAAAAGTTAATTCATTAGAAAATATCACAGATTTACAAAAATCTGCTGCCATATTTCTATACCGTATTTCAAAATTCAACCTTTCTTGACGATTTACCTCTGATATTCCGAAGAATTCCCTTGGATTACGTTGAAGGGGCCAAATATTTTGAAGCGTGCATTTGATCAGCATTAAGCAAACGCGGCACTCATCCCTAGGATAGCTTTTTCATATTTAATTAAATATTCATGCAAAATATTGCATACACATTCGATTCAACGATCGCTACTTACAACTTTAGACTTTAGACTTTATTAACTATTTCTCGAGTAGTTACAGTAATTGACGGTCCGGCACGTTTTGCATCTGCATTTAAAAACAGAAAACCACTTACAAATAATTCCATGAGATGGAGCACATTCGCGATGATATTTAGCTAATTTTGCTTCGGCTTCTTTAGTTGTTTTTCCATGTAAAAGAAAATGTTTAATTAACCCTCGCAATTCCTTCTGCTCCATATTTACGCAACAACGAACGCAGTTTTCTTTAAATGACTATAAAACACAACCTAAGAGGTAAATTTGCTTGAAATTTATACATAAGAAACATGGCGGAAGTCGGCAACACGAGTGTTGTCAACCTTTGAAAAGTCATTCCATCCCACCCAACATTTGAAAAGTCATTGTACCGTCAAACCGCCCCCGTATATGTACTAAAAAATTATAAAAGAATGGATTTATGCTAACAGGTTAGATATTAATTATATATTTTCAGTAAACAGTATCTAAATGATTTCTTAAAATGTAAATCAATAAAACAGAGAATACACTTAATTACTTGTATTGGGAATTCTTCCTATAAGTGCGCTGTTAATGCCTCGTAATAAACGAATAACGCGCCTGGAATTAATTAATTGGATTTCTCGAAAAAAGGACAAGTCTACCTGTCCAGATTTAAGTAGCTGTCAGAGTGTAACGGCACGGGAAGCATTTACGGAAATATTATTACTGGAGAAAGAAGATCCAATTTCAACGTAAATAAAACAGTTTCTTTGGTACACAAGACGTTAATTAGTTATCCCGTTTATTTGTTGGTTTAGAAATTCGTTAAGCAAAGTAAATAGTTCTATTTACGAAGAAAATTATATTTAATAGAAAATTATATCATGTTTATAATTACATTTTACTAAATTATCTTTTAATCTTTAATGTGTGGAAAACATGTAAAGAAATTTTTTGTTAAGTGCTAAATTAAGAACCCTTTAAATGTGAGATTACCCAAAATTATTTGCCTACAGATATGATTATTAATTAAGAACGCAATAGACTATTATGGAAAAACTCCATTATGTTTTTAGATAGGGAGCTTCTGGTTAGTTTCGAGTAGCAATAAAATTAAACAAACCAATTTGGAATTGTATAATCTGATTTAAATCAAACCCAAGTCGAATTAACAAGTAGCTCTTATAAAGCAGATCTCGAAGGAAACAGGACACAAACAGAAAAGAAACAAAGTAAAGGTAGAGAACCAGCTACTAGAAATTCTACCCAGACAAAACTAGCTGCAAGAGCCTCTTGCTACCTGCTTTCTCAAATACTAGTTCTGCGCCTACATACACAACGTAATACCTACTTGATTTACCAATTTACTCTAATAACACGATTACCCCGGGGATCTTCGGCTGAGAGACCAGCTCAGTTAAGAGTCGAGCTAGGGGAGGTTCTTTTTATAATAGGCGCCACCGTGTTTATACTCTCAAGCCGATACAGTGAACACAGACACCGCAGACAGTAAGTTAACTAAATCGCAGGTAAATACGTAGAACAATTATTACCATAACACTAAAACACCCAAGTAATACAACAATAATAAGAAATAGTTTATTAATGACAAGAAAACAAAATAAGGAAAAAAAAATCAATAAGCATATAAGTGAACAACGCTGTAGTAAATTAAATTTACTGGGCAAAATGGTGTAGAAATCTAAGTAAGGCTTACAAGCCACAATAAAATAATGAAATATAATTCAATATCATTGGCCAACATGTTAATGAATGCAAATAAAAAAAAACAATAATTGTATTAAAGTAAATAAGTGTCACCGAGTAGATGGCTCATCCAGAATAATAATTTTGCATATTATACAAACAAAAATAATGTACATTTAATATTCATTTAAAAAAAGCAATAAACTAGTGACGTTAAATTGAATTAATGGTAAACTATATTAATGAACTTAGAAAAAAATAAAATGAAAAGTGATGCAACATGAACAAAAAGATCTCAGTACTTAAATAATTAAGCCATTGTGTATATAAATGGTATGCTTAGTCTAAATAATAAATTAGTGGTTAATTTATCTAAAAATATTTCGATAAATCTCACATCGAGATTCTTGTATATTCAGTATACTAATTGGAATATTAAATATTAGGAAAAAAAAAGAACAATTAATCTACAATTTTCAGTCGTAAGAAATAAAATTGAACACTGAAAATATACAATTTTAGACAGACGTTGGTCTATATCATTCTACAAAGTGATAATTAATATTTAAAGTTTAGAAAAGTTGGTTACATTATCAACAATTAATCGAAAAAAATTACCCTAGTACGTAATGAAATTTTGATCTGTGCAAGCAAAGTTAAAGGGTTATCGATTGACTGACTTTACTAATTGAAATATATACAAAAAAAATGTATGACTTTAAATTATAATAATCTTATGTAATAGACACTAATAAATCTGTCGAAGAAAGTTAATTTGGACTATCTGTAGTCTTCCGAGAAAATATAGACACAGTTCATACCTTGTAAAGTTGCAGTAAGGATCACTACTTTATAATTTTGATTGAGTAATAACATCTTGGAAAACGCTCACCAAACTAATGGACTAACACTTCTGGCTGCACAGAGACACCACGTGCTCGAACAATTCCAACTAGTATCGACTTGCAAAAATAGCCTTGTGCATGAACTACACCACGTGCTTACATTTAAACTCATACTGGTAAAAGTAAAACCTCGTGCTTGTATTTAACCTTATACTGGTAAAAGTACCAAGTACTGGTAAACGTCTACGTACTAGAACCTCCTTAAATTCCAGTAAGAAAAAAGCGAACGTAACGAAATAAAATTATAATGAAAGAAACAATACACTACACCTGGACATCGTGAAAAAACTCACCTGTCCAAATAACGAAGCCTTAAGTACACGTACTCCACATGAAAATCAATTCCGTTCCAACAACATAACGAAAACGGTCATTCCGTATTTTAAATAACCATCTCACGTTTAACTTTAACTTTAAATCGCATCAGCGAAGTAACGAAATTACTTATAAGAAGTTATTAATAATTGGACAATACGTCTTCAATTGGTGAAATTTCAACAACAAAAAAAGGATCAGAATTTCTCAACTCGATACTTATATACGAAATGGTATGTAGTTCTTACAAGATTAACCGATAGGGGAAGATACTGTAGAAAAGAACTTAATGAAGAATTTATATTTAGAAAATCAGTTCGCTACATCAAAATTAAGAAAACAAAATTCGGAATCTAACTGATAAAGAATATTAATTAATTAATTACGTTATTAATTAAAAATTGCTAAACAAAGACTATAGTCTGGAAAAATCAACACGAGATGACTCTGATGCTACAATAAACAAGGAGAGCTTAAATTAAAATACTAATGGCAATTCTAACTGAATTCACTACAGACAAAACCGTAAAATATTCAAATTAATTTTAAGATAAAGATTCGAATTATATTTAAACCATTTATCAAATTAATTACTCACGATATACCAACTCTACCATTTTTATCGACAACTCTAACGCCATCAACACGCTTACTATATGAATTATATTAATCCAAAACTGTAATGAAAACAAAGTTGCCTACCTCAACGTCAAACATATTGTAAATTTTAATTAAATTCAAATCTACTATGATAAAATTTCTAATTTTAACCAACACTAGGATAAATATCCGCTAAAGAAAATATTATACCTGTTTTAAATATTGAAATTACAATTTATATGCGAAAATCTTACCATATACAGGTCAGTTCATAATTAATGAATAAAACGTCTAAAAAGGATCAAGGGGCGATTTCAGCCCGTTACACTCTCGAAAAAGGAAACTGGTTAGGACCAAAGAAGACTTGCCAAATCCATAGAATCTAATAGTTTAGAATCAGGGAGTGAAGACAACGCAAGAGTGTTTGTATTATGAGGGCACCTGTGCTCTAAAAAAAGAGTTGGGCTCGTTACAATCAGTGTCATCGATAGGTACACGAAGGAATTAGGGAAGATGATGATTTTGTTTGTGATTTGTGCTTGTGATGGATTTTTATTAGAGTCAGACCAAAGTAGGAAACTAACAGTCCAATTTAGAAAGTGGGTTTATTCATTTTGAACAAATACACTTTTTTACTTATCTTTTTCTTAAATAATGTTTTCGTTTATGACCTTTTTGTGTATTCTGTGTTAATCCCAACACATTAAAGTTATTGCTTTTCTACTTGATGAAATAAAAGTTATAGTTTTTCATATAAATTTTTTCAAAAACCTATCCAATTTAGGCTCCTCTTCCTAAGTAATCCACAAAATTCAAGAAGTTGATCAAAGGTTACATCGGTCCACGCTTTTAAATTGGTACAACAAACATATAATTTTCTGCATAATAACTTCAGTCACGCATGCAACAGATTTATGTTTTTGTGTCAAGTTGTGTGCGCCGAATAATATTATGTGGTTGAATTTTATTTTTGGCTAGTGATTCCATTCTCCATTCTAGACTACCTGAAGAAATATAAAAACTTGCCAATGCAATATTAGGGTTTGGATTATCACTATCAGTTACATTTTCTGCATTAGTGTTAGAACCATTGTCATCGCTACTAGATTCAGAGAACTAATCACAATTTGCTTCGAAAAAATTGTTCATTATGTCATCGTTTTCTATTTCTGAAACATCACTTTCTCCAGAAGGTGGATCATTACACTCATTTGCCAATTGAAACAACGTATTCTCAAAGTTCGGATCACCAAACTTTACAATTTGTACACACTTTTTCAAAGCCATCATTGTTTTTGTCCTACACCAATGCAGCTTGCTATTCAACTGAATTACAGAGTATGCTGTACGGGTATTTTGCATCCTGTAATAATGCAGGTTTCAACTTGTGCAAACATGCAGATTGGTTTACGTCAAATTGTCTGACAACACACGCCACCAGTACCAAACTGAGATGTGTTAATACTAAAAAAAATGTTGTTGGCTTCGCATGCCCGGTTTATCTAAATACAGGACAGTGATGATAAAATATTATTTTATAATTAAAAAAATAAATAAATATTATTTTACCTGAGAAACAGTAGATTGAATATCTGTTTAGACCATACCCCAACGCTGGATTAACTTTAATACAAATTATAAGCAACCTAATACTACTCTGGGCTGGTAGACCTGGTTTATCATCTTAGGGTTAATTTCATATCACTAAATATGTGGATATCGGCAATCTATAATATAGTAATGCTGTATTGCTAGTCATGCTACATATCTTTCTAGTGATAGTTTTCCTGAAACGTAATATATAGGGGCAGTTTTAAGAAAAACTGTAAAACAATGAATAATTTTATTTGTATACTCTGTTCACTCTGTTCCGAAATTCACTAAATTAAAGAGATTCAGGAAGCCATCATAATATTGAATTTCACCATCTACATTATGCTTAAAAATCAAATGTATTCGCATATTACCCCCTCCAAAATGCGCATTTGCAACATACAAATCGCTGTTAACATTTATGCTGTTGACATTTGAATTCGTTTGAATTAATTGCTACCGGTTTTCTCCTTATTACTGTGTACTTATTCCCTAATTTATTTAAACTTTGCCTTTTTTTTTCAAAACAACTCACATCGCGTTAGTAATCGGTAATCTTGTGAAAAGTTCTAGATCTAACCTCAGAATACCGAAATGTTTGAATTTTCAATCAAAGAAGCTTGTTGCTTCTTTGATTTGCTATTTTGAGAACAAACGTGATAATCGTGGTCCAAGAGATATATGAAAGGTAAAATATATGGGTTAAAAAGAAGATTTGTTTTGCAGAAATATTAATATATTCACAGCGACTTGCTGATGCTTTACTACTTCATTATAGCACTGTTTCGGCTATATCGAAAGATATCAAGGAAGATAGACCCTTGAGCAGTTCAAAAAACACGGGATCGTAAAAAAACAGTCACTAATACTGATGACTTTGATCAAATGACTATTCGGAATACAATATGTGATATGTATTAAAATAATAAGTTCCATGTTTTGTATCTCATTATATCTTAATCACATCATATTGCTGCGTATCTTTCTAAACGAGACAAATTGAAAATAAGCTGAAATAGCAGTGATAGATTGGAAACGGGTCAATTTTGAATGCAACCTGTATGAACATGTACGTAAAATTTTAAATAAAAGATATACATTGAAATCTTAGAAAATCAGGTATATACTACTAGATAATATATATATATATATAACAAATTAGAACAGCCTAAAAGACAAAAAGAACTTTGGGTTTACAAAATTTATTAAAATCAAACAAAGACCTTCAAAGTTATATTTTTAGATATTTAGATATGTGTATATTAGACATAAAGATTTATATACTATGTATCACTTTGAAAGGAAAATATAATTGATAATGTTTATTACGTTAAAAAAATAATGTATATTTTTGTAAGTTATGAATAATAAATATATTAAATTTAATATCCTATAGTATTATTTCTCTCCTTATTATATTGAATGCTAAGCCAAGTTGCAAAAAATCCCTTTTAAAAACTTAAACCCTGAGAACATTTCATAAGAGTCTAAACAATAAATATGTGTGTGTGACGATTCACGTTTGATAATTGGAGACCGTTTTAGAATTAAAGCACACAGAAATATGTATATTCTTCAGAACAACATGTTACGCTTAACACCTTGCATCACACCCTATGAGAGAGAAGCATAGGATCTTCGCGGAACACTAATGGAACAATCTCATATTACTGTTGGTCGGGTAGATTTTCTGATGGGTTACATTAAAAATAAAAATGTGAATTATTTGTGGGAGCCTGTTCTTGTAGATGAAATATGGATTTTCCAAAATGGCACTAAAGGTAGATCGTGGCAAAATCAGAATGTTCAAAGTATCAAAGGACTAAAGTTGATGGACGAAGGTTAGTGAACAATTAGTATTACAAATGTAATGCAGTTAATATATTATGCTTTCTAGATATATTGTTGTACATGGTGGTAATCGAAAAGGATTTATACCTGAAGCATTGCTTATATTTCCATCAAAAGGAAATGATCTAGACTATCACGGACTATCTGCTATGGTTTGAAGAACAGCTACTTAAAAATATACAACAGCCATCTCTAATCATCATGGACAATGCACCTTACCATAGTGTTACTGAAAAAAGTATCCCAACTTCTATGTCGAAATAGATTGATATCATCCAGGGTTGGTTAAATGAAAATAAAATACAGAATGATGACAACTGTTCGAAACCACAACTCTTGCAACTTGTTAAGCAGTTTTTTTTACTTTTATAATTAACACTACTTAATTATTTAATTTAAGGCATAGAACAAAAAAAGTGTGTGGCAGATAAGTTGGCCGAAAAGTATAGACACAACGTACTTAGATTACTCCTCTATAATTGTACATTCAATGCAATTGAAAATGTATGGGAAATTGCGAAAAAATATTACGATAATATAGGGATATATGGGGGAGGGGCAGAGAATATTTTGAGACCATGGCAGGATGCACTAGAACATGTAACGCCAGAAATGTAGAAGAATTGTATCAACCATGTTCAAAACATTGTGGAAGACTCGTGGAAAAGGGAGGTTGTGATGGATAAAAATGAAATGACAAAATTTATTATTTATTTTGATACAAGTGATAGTGATGATTCCAATTAGTTTTAAGTAAAGACATCAAGAATAACTTTTCGATCCAGTCCGGGCGTAATTTGCTTGCTTTAAGATGAATAGATCTTAAAGCAAGTGGTTTCATTACTGTATTTGTGTAATATATATATAAAATGTGCATTGATATTACAAAATATTTTCTATTTGTTGTAAATAGATACTTTGTAGTTCAATATTCAAATAAATAGTTCCTTCATAAACTTTTTTACTTAATTTATTGGATTATGTTCATACATTATTTATTGCTGACTCTTATAATATTTGTGCTGTTCTTATCCACTTCAATTATATGCGGTAAACCATTCAAGCAAAGTAATGCTATCTCTGTCCTATTAAATTTATTTCGTGTAAATTGTTTCGTGTGCAGAAAGATATAGGAGTATTAGCTCTTTTGTATTTGATACATTATGTACGTAGTTATAAATTACTTGAATAGCTTCTAAATTTCATTAATAGCTCTTTGTTTCATTACTACGCGATCAATATAAAAACAAAACCCATATATCATCTAAGTGACATCAGATATAACCTATTCTGTAATTGTTAGTTAACTGGCAACAATGTGGAGGGGGAGAGACGTTTAAAAAATCGGAACTTACAGTGAACGGAGTATAACGTATGGGACAAGTTTTGAAAAAAAGTTTTGACGAGGAATGTTATTACCAAAAATGGTCCAAACTAGTTACCACTGGGCTAAAAAATATGCTCGTTTGTTAGTTACTATGGTGACATGTTAGATTTGTCTGAAATAGTTTTGAAAGTTGTCAAACAAGATTGAAATACGAAAGTCTATTATCTGTTCCAAATAAGAATAAACCGTTGGGAAAGATAGGGCTTGAAATAAGAGCTTGTGATTGGCTAAAATAGAGGCCGCTTTTATGCAGGCGAAATTTAGTTTATTTAGTTCTGTCAAATTAGTGTTTTGCTGTCAGTACTGATCGGTATTTTTGTCTGTTCTAATCATTACATGTTTTACTAGTTGTTTATCGTGCTATTTATTATTAATATTCGTTAAAGATAGTTCTTTATAGAGACTATAAAGTGAAAACATCATTTTCTAAAAATATTTTATCACTCATTAATTTATTTCATTTATTTAATCGCAATCGTTTTAGAGCATGGATGACGCCGCTTTACCTGGTTCATAAAAAATTTTTAAAGGAAAATATATAAAAAGTGGACAGAGGCAGATGGCTTACAATGTGTATTTTGAGAACAAAGCTAATATGTCCAAAACAGCTGCTGTTCGTCAAACTTCAAGGGAAGTAGGGACTGGTAGGAATACTATGTTTGACATTATTAAGGAAATTGAAATGTCTGGAGTTACACAGTCTCCATTATGAAAACGAAGTTGCCGAGATGGTTACAATAAATTAGATTAAGTATCAAAAAGTACGATTAGAAGGCACGTGCATTCATTTTTCTTTAAAAATGAGTTACCAACTTTCACAAAAATATGTGAAGCTATTAAAGGGGATGCCAGTTTATCTCCTTTAAAACGAACATCACTTTGGAGAATCCTAAAGAAAGTAGGATTCAAGTGGGAAAAACGCACACGAAATAACATATTAATTTAACGAAATGATATTATCTTATGGAGACGTCGTTATTTGACAAGTATAAGAAAGTTTCGCGCAGAAGGGATAAAAATCTATTATTTAGGTGAAACATGGGTGAATGCAGGTTACACAAAAGCAAAAATATGGAAAGATACAACGGTACTTAATCCAAGGCAAGCATTTGTTGAAGGTCCTTCTACTGGTTTAAAAGATCCATCTGGCAAAGGGAAGCGACTAATTGTGCTTCACATTGGCAGCGAAACTGGTTTTATGAATGAGGGTTTGTTATTATTTGAATCCAAGAAAACTGCAGATTACCATGAAGATATGAATAGTGAGGTGTTCATCACATGGATGCAAAATATATTACCTTCTCTTGAGCCCAATAGTGTTATAGTAATGGATAATGCGCCTTATCATTCTACTAAAACAGAATAGTCATCTACTTTATCATGGAAAAAGGAGGCACTCATTGAATGGCTTTTAACCAAAGGAATTTTAGCTGATAATTATATGCTAAAGATTGAATTTGTTTGAGTTTGTAAAAAATTACACATCCTGTCATCCAGTTTCATACGTGGTCGATGAAATAGCTGGAGAAAGTGTCCGTACAGTTTTACGTTTACCTCCATATCACTGTAATCTTAACCCCATTGAATTTATATGGGCTCAAGTTAAGCATCATGTTGCGGCCAATAATAAGACATTTAAATTGGATTAAGTAAGAAATTGATTATTAAAAGGATTAGACATGGTTGATGCTGATGCATGGAAAAATAGCATTCATCACATTGTAACAGAAGAAAACAAAATGTATGATTTACATAATATTGTTGAAAGTGTATTAGAAAATTTGACTTTTACTGTAAATACTGGGTCATCCTCAGAATTTTCATTAGATTCAGGTTCTGATCTTGAAGATGAGTAGTTTTCAATATATATACATATATATTCATGAACAATAGGCAACATAATGAACTGTGGTGTGTTAAATTTAGTTATGTGTGTGTGATGTTCTTGATTTAGATTCGTGTGTGTATGTGATGTGTTAGATATATTTTTTTTATACTTATAAATTGTATAGTTTGGTAAATATAGTGAATAAAATGTAAACCAAATATAATTATATAATAATGTTTACCATATACATTCATGAGATTGTAAGTTGTCAGGTCCTCAGAAATTCTTAGACGTCCTGGGTCTCAAGTAACTGCCAGATATTGTGATAATCGCGGAATATTAATGAAATTTCTAAGTAGGAAATTATTATATAATTTTTTTAATGTAATTATGTAAGTGTAGGTAAAGGATTTAATGTATATTATGCTAATAAAAGAGGGTTTTACACTCAGTGTTCAGACATTTATGAAAAAAATTGTTTTTACTGAACACACGGAGTTTCTCATGAAAGCAATTTCTCTTTTTATTTATTCTTTTTTTTTTTCAATTACATTGAAATCTGAAACTGTAATCAAACCATATTTCTTCTAAAAGCAAAAAAAAAATCATTGTACAATAGTAAAAATTTATCCCATACATAAGCAAAAATGTAAGTATTAATCAGAAATAACTTGAAATAAAGAAATGAACACATGTTTAACCAAATACTGAAACTGGAAAAATGCTTACGTTTTACCTATCTTTTGGTGCGAAATTGCTGTTTTATCCTTTTTAATATGTACTTACTTTTGTAAAATGAAAATATTTTTAAATACCTTTTTTAGATGTATAAAATTTTTTATCCAAATTATGTGAAGGTAAATGAATTTCCTTATTGCTCTCTCATTATAGATACTATTAAAATAACTGTATTTTGTAAAATGCTATATTTTTTAAGCTAAACGATATACAAATATTATGATAATTATAATACACTGTCACCATCAATCCTTTAAATTTATTAGTTTCACATTTACACAAAAGTTTTGTTCTCTAATAAAGTCAAAGAAAGATGTAAATATTTCTCCTGTAGTAATTTTAACACATTCTCACTGTATTTACGCACAAATTTATTGTAGATGCAACACTTTCAAACAATAAATAACAGATTATAAGATATTGATTGAAATATTTTATATAAGTCTAATACCTTGCATTGGTATATATTTGCCGCTTCTTGCTTTAATAAAATTTTTAAAGTCTAAGCTTTCTTAATAATAAATATGTTAATAAACAAACGTCAAAAATAACCTTTTGTATAAGTTAGTAGGTACATAACCTCACATACAAATTATCTAGTTTTTGAAATTTCTGTGTAAATTCTACTCAGATTGCCGCGCCATCTGGTCCTTTCTTAAATGGAATGCTATATATATATAATTTAGTTGAACGAGTACCTAAACGCGAGATTGTCAACATTTTTCGAGATCAAAATATTGGACTATCAACCATTTACCGCACAATTAGGGAAAGTGAAGAAGGTATGACATCATGAATTTACCGAAAAGTGGACGACCTTCAGTTTTGGCCGCACATGAAGTAAACAGACTCATCCAATCTGCTCAAGACAGAGTTGTGACGTCTACGTGCACTTTAGGCCGTAGATTTGGAATTGCACATAGGACTGTTGGTAAGTAAAAATTGATTAGAATATCGAAAAAGAAGGAAGTGTCCCAAATACACCGCAACCCAGCTAGAGAGAATCCCCAGACGCTGCCGAACATTAAGCGGTCAACGTTTTATTGGCAACAGAGTTATTGTTTTAGACGATGAGAAATATTTCCCATTATCCAATTCGGAAATAAAGGGTAACGATGGTTTTTACACGTCCAATACTGAAAATTGTCCTGACAACGTACAATTCAAACCGAGAGCGAAATTTGTTGACAAGATTATTGTCCGGTGCGCTATTTCTCAAGCAGGAATTTCAAGACCTTATGTTGGGAGGGTTATAGGTAAAGCTGTGGATGCAAACGTCTATATTCGCAAATGTCTATATAAATTGATAAATCTTATGAATGCTCATCATCTAAACGATGATATAATATTTTGGCCCGATTTGGCTTCATGCCATTATGCTAGAATCACTCAGAACTGGTTAACTGAATATAACGTGAATTATGTACCTAAGGAAGACAATCCCACCAACGTACCCCAAGCGCGCCCCATTGAGGAATTTTGGGTACTACTGAGCATGAAAGTTTATGACAAGGGTTGAGAAGCCCAAACTAAAGCACAGTTACGGGCCAGAATATTCCAGAAGATCCGAGAAGTGAATATAAACGTCGTCCAGAGAATGATGGGGAGAATTCTATCAAAATTGCGCGTTATTGAGGACAATGGCCCCTTATCAGTTTTGTGAATTTAGGTTTTGTATGACGCAATAGTGTATAATAATTTCCCAATGTTTATGTTTTAATAAAATTTTTACTACTAATCGATTTTTACTTTTTTTCTCAAAATTTATGTTCTATACGTAAGTTAATTTTAGTTTTCAAGTGATTCTGTATTCACAATGAATATCCAATTTGTACCTACAACATATAGATCTTGAACAAGCAGAAAAAAGGAAACAAATAAATAAGGAGATCGATAATAATTCACGACTCACTTACGATACGAGTAAAAGTGGAATTCTTTAAGCGAACGATTTTAAAACTCGAATCTAGGATATTTGAATTTTATGTAAATTTGGTGGTTCTGATCTGAATTAAGGCTGGATATTGCTAGCGGTTTTAGTTCATAAATTACATAAACTTTCCACCATTGCGGCAATTACGTACGGGTCAATGTTTGATAAGAAAATATGTACTACAATTCGCCAGCAGTTGGCCATATTTGAGGCTATGAATACTTTAAGAATTATGTACGTTTTAAATATTATATTGAAATTATTTAAACAGACCCCTGTAACTATAAAAAGTGCGTTTATTCTAATACAAATCACATTGTATTTTATAAAATAAGAAAAAGACAAAATAATGAAGCCACGAAGTAAATTGATTGTACTGCCACATAATCACCATTTAGTGCAACGTATTTCTCCAAACGTTGAATAATTTCTTCATTCCGTCTATGAAAAAAATTTTTTGTTTACTGTTGACCTAATTGCGAATAGTATCCCGAACTTCAGTGTCTGATGAAAAATGTTACCTTTCAATATTTCTTTCAACTTAGGGAACAACAAGAAATCTGAAGGTACCAAATTAGGATTGTATGGAAGGTGTGAAGGAACAGTGAATTCCAGGCTCGTCATTGCCTTCATCGTTTCATTGCCGCAATGTGGTCTGGCGTTGTTGTGATGCAAGAAAAATATCGTTCTTTTGCAATATCTTATTCATTAATAATTGATCCCTTGTTGAATTAATTTTTGATCCCTCCGGCAGATATTCAGTATGAATGACTCCTTTTGCATCCCAGAAAATGATAAGTATGACTTTTGCGTTAATGGAACTCTTTTGAATTTTTGTACGTGGAAAATCTGGACAATGATATTCCATTGAATACCTCTTATTTTCAGGATCACAACAATGAATCTAAGATTCGTCGCTGGTGAAGATGTTCATGAGAAAATTATCTCCATCACATCTGTAGTGGTTAAGAAGTGACAAACACTTGGATTTGACAAATGTTTTTCCTCTGATATTTCATGGTATTCGATCATGGTCGCGGGATCCATCTGGTGCGAACCTTTCTGCAATTCAATATCTAAGCAATGTACTTGACTCTTTCTTAACTACTGCTTAATTGCCGAGCAGTTTGTTTTTGGGTAATATGATGTTTTATTTGAATCAGTGTATTCACTTGTTTTTTATTCTTAAGTGTCACTGATACTGGTCGACTTGACCACTTTTCGACAAATACCTTTACTTCGCCTCTGTGACAGAGTTTTACACGTTGAACCTACTGGTGAACAGTCTTCACGTTCACACATTCGTTGCTATAAACAGTTTTCAAACGCACCCTTACTTGATACAGAGGATGTCTTTTATGTTTTGTATGCTGGGACATAGAGGGAGCCAGTAATCAAATGTCTGTACTAAAAATTAACATCCATCTTTAGTTAGCCTAAATCCAAAGTTTCAGTGCGATACATGTAGTGTTGTAGCTCTAACGAACTGTCCAAGTTGACGAAAAATGTAATTAAACCAATAATTTTCCAAGACAATTATCTCAACAAGAATACCTCGCCGAGTTGGTTTCTGTTTTTGGTAATGAATCACCACATCAGTCAACAGAAGAAATACATAGAATAGAAAACAGCTAGGGTGAATTGCTGTCAATAAACTCTATACCGCTTCAACGCAGGAAACTCTGAAAACGTGTATAATTTCGTGAGTTTTGATGAATCTTGGAATTACTTATACGAGCCAGAAAATAAACGCCAGTCTTCCGTTTGGGTGTTCCAAGGTGAACAAAAGCCGACAAAAGTCCTCCGTTCTCAAAGTGTCTCCAAAAATATGGTCGCGATATTTGTCTCGAAAGCCGGTCATGTAGTAACAATTTCTCTACAAGATCAAGCAACTGTTACTGTCGATTGGTTTACAACTATTTGTTTGCCACAAGTCATTGTTGAGCTCCGAGAAGCCAGCCCTCAGCGACGAATCACCCTCCGCTAAGACAATGCAAGTTCCCACAAAGCTCGCAAGACAACGCAACAAAACGTTGAATTGTTAGACCATTGCCCGTACAGTCCCGACTTAAGTCTCAACCACTGCGTGGTCAAAGGTTCCAGTCGTCAGAAGGAGCAGTCGATGCTTTCAAAAACGCAATTTAAACTGTACCAACAAAACGAGTGGAACAACTGATTTTAGAGTTAGTTCGGGCGCATGCAAAAGTGCATAAATCTTCGTGGGGGAAAAGCAATAAAACCTATAAAAGCTCTCTACTGTTTTATTCCAGCTCTATATGCAAAATACAAAAGACAACCCTCGTAATCATCTCAAAAAAACAACTCACGATAAATGACACTTTTACTTAACGACGGTACACAGAATAATGGAACTTTGCATATTAAACTTGATACTTGAAATTACAGTTTGGAGGTTACAATTTGTTTCTCTTCCCACTACCCACACAGTGGCGTCGTTGGATATCTTATATATCAATGAGGTGTTCTATAAGGTGTACCATCAAATCATACCTGTCGCCAAATGAATATGGTTTTATGTCTAAAAGATCTACCACTTCAAACCTCACCATTTTATCTTAGGCTGTATGTGAAACACTTGACAGGAGAGAGCAGATGGATGTTATTTGTACAATTTGGTTTCTGTAACTCACTAATAATGCTTCTTACATCTTACCTTATTGAAATAAGGTGTTTTGTATACTATAATGGCTACAAATCTAGGACGTATCTTTCTATTGCCGGAGTGCAACAGGGTACCAATCTTGGACCCTTATTATTTAACATCCTTGTAAATTATTTAATGAACGAATTAATGCTGTTTTGGCTTATGCGGACGTTTTAAAAAATTTTCATCGAATTGGAATTAGATTTAAACATCGACAAATGCTGTTTCATATCTTTCACCAGAAAACCCAATAGATATCTTTTCAATTATTCTGTTGACAACATCGCAATCAACCGAAAAACGCATGTCAATGATCTTGGAGTTACTTTTGATGAAAAGCTGACCTTCGCTGATCATGTTTCGCAAGTCAATACGCCAGCATATTGATCATTGGGCTTCATTATTATTTTATTGAATTATACTTTGTTGTTAATTTTTTTTCACGTATGTATTATATTTATTATTTGTTTATATTGTCTGTATTTGGTTGACCTGTTGGACTTATTTAATAAATAAATATTATTATTATTATTATTGTCAATTCGCCTTCGTATATTAAGATCAATAATAATATATATGTTCTAAGTAATACAATAATAAGATATCAGTAGTAGCTGTTAAATGTTGATTGATGTTGCTTTTTGATTTTTTAGATAGTAAGTAATTAGCTATTATAACGGTATTGGTAAATGTCTTTATACAAAATCAATTTGGATTGCTAAATGTAATCAAAATTTTTCTATTTTAAACAATAAACCGACATATTGTAATATTCGTCACGAACTTACTTTATATCATGGAATACATATCAAGGAAAAATGTATTGAAGAATGTAATCACTGTAATCATATATCTGTTTAATGATGACTTATGTGTGGGGTTTCTAGCTGTAATATACCAATATTTAACCCGGGAAATCCAATTTTAGGGAATTATTTTGCTCAAGTAAATGAGTAGATGCAGCTGTTCCATTCTAAAAACTTCAGACGTCTTAAAGATGTAGTAGTTTTAAATAACGATATATATATATATATATATATATATATATATATATATATATATATATATATCTCTAATAATATATTACTGCCGGTAAAAATATCAGAGACCCATTCTTCAATATAGAATTGCAATTTAAGGCAATCCGTTTTATGTTTATCGGAGAATATTAATAAATATTTTGAAAATAAATATTGCGTTTTGAGACAACATTGATATTAGCAATAACACAATT
The DNA here is from genome assembly GCA_935421215.2 of Melolontha melolontha. NCBI lineage: Eukaryota > Metazoa > Arthropoda > Insecta > Coleoptera > Scarabaeidae > Melolontha > Melolontha melolontha. Next base: position 4,759,511 of record OW285240.1, on the reverse strand, counting down.
TAAAAGCATATTTGGAAACTCTAAAGGTAAACAGGACGTAGTTCTGTTCGCCATTATTTATTGAAACGTCGACATAAACATTTTATAACTAAGATTTAAAAGATCGAAAATGTATTGCCCTTCACAACTTTCACCAATTCTATGATTTCCAGCAATGTAGATAATTTTGTTTCAAAGATTAATAACCGTTTGCTAGATTTTGCGTTGTCTGGTTTGAATTGTGTTCTTGAACGTTATGATTTTCTGCTAGTTAAAGAGGATCCAAATCATTCTTCGCTACTATATCTGTCGATAGTTCGTTACCTCATTAGGTTCAATACCGGTCTCATGGATAGAATCATCTTTGCTATTCTGTCTTTGGTCATTCTACATGTCCTAGCGACCTTAGTCTTTGAGCTTTGAGCTTTTATACAACTTGCTATATTGGATTCGTTGGATATTTGCTCTCTCTTTATTTGTTATTCTCCTCTAGCCTTCTGGTGTATTTTCTTCATTATATATAGACCTCATAAAACATAACGATACAGAAGTAATTGAAAACATAACGATACTCTTTCAAAACATACTACTTTGCAAGAAGATACCACAGAAATGGCGTTCAATTATTATAATCCCAATACTTAAGAAATGGGAGAAAAGCTATCCCTCTAATTACAGGATGATTACGTTACTAAACACCACACTAAAGCTATTTACAAAAACCCTAGCAAATAAAATAGGGATATTGTATAACATAAGCGAAAAACAGCAAGCTATCGTTGATGCCATATTTGTAATAAAATAAATTATCGAGAAGGCTGTAGAGTTTAACACACTAGCATATATGTGCTTTATAGATCTCACTAAAGCTTTCGACCGCGTTAGACTGGATGTATTATTAAGACTAAAATTAGAAAAAATACCTAAGAATATTATATGCATTCTTAGAGATATAAACACCGCCAATACAACACGAGTAAAAGTCAGTAAAACATTATCAGAGGAAATCGTGAATTCGGCAAGGGGATAGCCTTAACCCACTGGTGGTCAACCTAATAATGGGCGAATTAAAAACGCCAAAACAAAAGGAATAGTGTACCGATTGGGAAACAACAGGATAAAGATACTATGCTATATAGACAATGCAGTAATCATTTGAGGAAACGAAGACGATGTGCAAATACTACAGAAAGCAACAACATGAAAGCAGCAAGAGAGCCGACAAGATGTAAAATAATAATTAAAGACAAATGTGTAGAACATGTAATGAGAATACCTAGGCGTAGAAATATCCGGTCACGGTAACCTAAAAGAAGGAGTACGTAAACAGGTTAATAAAGCGCGAAAGCTTCAGGACGCCTGAAGGACGTGGTGTGGAGAAACAAAAACGCCAGTTTAGAAAGTAAAGTCTGCATCTATAAAACGTGCGTAGGACTGCTTTTAACGTATGCAGTCGAAGCAAGGGCAAATACCGCAGAAACCAAAAGAATTGTGAGAACAATATAAATGAGAACATTACAATCTTTCCCAGGCAATACATTAAGAGATAGAATACGAAACAGTGAAATCAGGGAAACATGCACAGTTCAAGATCTTGTTCGATGGTCTCCGCAATGAAGAAGAGAATGAAATTAACACGTAAGTAGAATGAACGGAGAAATAATAGCAAATATCGCAAAAGATGGAAAACCACGAGGAACACGACCAGTAGGAAGACCTCCCAAAAAGTGGAAGGATAGCTGGCAATTGACGTCCCAAGAAAATGCGCTGTAATAACAGGCCATGGTCTAACATAACCATAAGATGAAGAAGATATGTAGACCTCAACATTTTTCTTTTCCAACTTTCCAAAAGTATCTCCATATCTTTTTTTAATACTTAGATTTCGCTTGCGCATTCCACTGTCGGTCTTATACTGTCCTATATATTATAATTTTTATTTTTCGTGTTAAATATTGTGTTCGCATTAGTGTGCTTAGCATTCTATATTTTATTTGCTATTCTAGCTGTCACTTCGCGTTTTTAATATCGTCTTTCTTCTATTAGCACCGCTAAATATATAAAAGATTTCAATCTCTGAAATGTCTTCTCTTTATGTGTTTGTCTTTCCAGTTCTTTTTCAGCTTCCTGATTTGCATCACAATATATTTTGTTTTTTCCTGATTTATTCTTAGCCCATATTCCTTTCCCTTATGTTCCGACTATTTTGTGATTTTCAATCATTCTTTTTTTGATTTTTTTATTATTGTTCTATCGTCAGCGTAGGCTAATCATTGGTGATTGGCACCGTAAATCACTACATCTATTTTTAATCTGATGTTTCTGATTAGTTTTTCGAGGACTATTTTTCGTTATCAATTAGTTATACAGATGGGTGCATTCGAATTCATCAAAATTATCTCTTTATTACAACGTCTATTTTTATGGTTTTCTTTTGAAGATTATTACTAGTCTTGTCTATTACTTCCAATATGTTATTCTACATCTCTCTATATACAAAAATTCAGCCTCCGTATGTTTGCGCTGGCAAAACTCGAAAAGTAGTAGGTCAATTGACTTGAAATTTTGAAGCAACATTATATTTGAATACGCGAGTGTTTTCGTAGTCAATTGAATTTTATCTTACACGGCGCGACAAAAGTCTTCGCGCACCGGTGAAATAACTATACATAAGTAACACAAAAATTTCTCAAATACTTGATTTGGTAGTACTTTTTTATTAGAAGTTGACGTTTGCTAATCATATAGGGGAAACCTAGGATATATGGCCATAATCTTTTATTTTTGCGATTGGTTGAGAACCAACAGCATAATAAAATTGAGTTTTGGTACAGTGTTGCAGACAAGGTTATACTTATTTAACAGATCTAAGTCAGTCCTTTTTGTTGTTTTGAAAATATTGACTTAAAAAGAAAATGGTGAGTCTGGCCATCTCTCCAAAGGTATCCAGGAGAGATGGCCACAGCTGTTAGGGTGAGATAGCCATACACTGCAAGGAATTTAAGTAGGAAAATGTTGAGTTATGAATGTTTTATTTATTTATATAATAGACATTTCATTTAGAGTCCCAAGAAAATGCGCTGTAATTACAGACCATGGTCTAACATAACCATAAGATGAAGAAGATATGTAGACCTCAACATTTTTCTTTTCCAACTTTCCAAAAGTATCTCCATATCTTTTTTTAATACTTAGATTTCGCTTGCGCATTTCACTGTCGGTCTTATACTGTTCTATATATTATAATTTTTATTTTTCGTGTTAAATATTGTGTTCGCATTAGTGTGCTTAGCATTCTATATTTTATTTGCTATTCTAGCTGCCACTTCGCGTTTTTAATATCGTCTTTCTTCTATTAGCACCGCTAAATATACCGTATGTCCCCGGATTGAGTCTACAAGAGGAAAAAAAAAATTATTTTTGATTTTACCAAAAAGTGCTAAAGGATTAAAATTTTTTGCTTAATTTCAAATGACCAAATCTGTAATTAGAATTTCAGTACCACTTATCTATGTACTAAAAAATTTTTTTTTAATTTTTTTCATCGCAGTACATCTATTATTTCTTAATGGTAGATGCCTTTGACTTGAAAATGTCATACACTAATTTATTTGTCAAAAATAACTTCAAACTGTAATTCTGTTAGTTTTGGTGAAAATGTTAACGTTATCACAAAAAATATATTTAATACAATGTTACGGTATTGGGGAAAAGAGCTATCGTCGTATTGCTGAAGAATTTAATACAAAATTTCCCTAAGTAACTGTTTCCCGTATGGGTATAAGGAAGTTGGTGAAAAAATTTTTGGAAACTGGTTCTGTTCTGAATTTAAAGAAAAAGAAAATAGTACGTGATGAAGATGATGCTACTGCAGTTTTAATTTTGGATTCGGTGCAAGATAATCCTAAACTTTCATTGCGGCGACGGGCGCTTCAACTGAATATGAGCAAATCCCATATTCAAAGAGTTTTGAAGGAACGTAAATTATACCCCTATAAACCGATTTTTAATCATACGTTAGAACCGGGAGATGATGTCTTTATTTTTGCATGTGGATGGGAGATGAAATAATGGAGAACCAAAATTTTCACAAAAGCATTGTATTTTCCGATGAAGCAACTTTTTCTAGCAATGGTACCGTTTCGTCACAACATGTTCGTTATTGGAGTGATACTAATCCTCACTTTAGAATTGCATCAAAACGTCAATACTTTGTTAAGGTAAACGTGTGGTGTGCTGTTTCTTATCATGGAATAATAGGGCCATATTTTTTTGATGCTAGTGTAAATCAGCATAATTATTTGGAAATGTTGAGCAATTTTTTCTGGGATGGTTTAAGTGAACTCCCACTTGCTTATCGGCAGAGGATGTATTTTCAACAGGATGGTTGTACGGCCCACCGTTCGCGCATCGTAGCTACCTGGCTTAATCAAAAATTCGAAAATAATTGGATTGGCTGGAATGGTCCTGTTTTGTGGCGTCCAAGAAGCCCTGACTTAACTATTTTAGATTTTTATTTGTGGGGACGGTTAAAGCAACTAGTCTACATGGACAACTTGCCTAACAATTGGATGTATTAAAAAATCGCATTAGAAATGCTGTTGCATCCTTGACGCTTGAAGAAATTCGCAACAGTTACAAGGAACTGCGGCTTAGAGTCGAATTGTGTGCTGAAAGGGGTGGCGAATTAATAGAATAGTTTTAAACATTATTGTTTCTAGCCTAATTATTTTTTTATTGTTGTGATTGAAAATAAAAAATAAAAATTTGTAATTCTAAATAGGGGTTTGACAGTTTTGTAATTCTAATTACAGATTTGGTCATTTGAAATTAAGCAAAAAATTTTATTCCTTTAGCACTTTTTTGTAAAATCAAAAATAAAATTTTTTTTCCTCTTGTAAACTCAATCCGGGGACATACGGTATAAAAGATATCAATCTCTGAAATGTCTTCTCTTTATATGTTTGTATTTACAGTTCTTTTTCAGCTTCCTGATTTGCATCACAATATATTTTGCTTTTTCCTGATTTATTCTTAGCCCATATTCCTTTCCCTTATGTTCCGACTATTTTGTGATTTTCAACTTTTTTTTTTTTATTTTGTTATTATTGTTCTATCGTCAGCGTAGGCTAATCATTGGTGATTGGCACCGTAAATCACTACATCTATTTTTAATCTGATGTTTCTGATTAGTTTTTCGAGGACTATTTTTCGTTATCAATTAGTTATACAGATGGGTGCATTCGAATTCATCAAAATTATCTCTTTATTACAACGTCCATTTTTATGATTTTCTTTTGAAGATTATTACTAGCCTTGTCTATCACTTCCAATATGTTATTCTACATCTCTCTATATACAAAAATTCAGCCTCCGTATGTTTGCGCTGGCAAAACTCGAAAAGTCAATTGACTTGAAATTTTGAAGCAACATTATATTTGAATACGCGAGTGTTTTCGTAGTCAATTGAATTTTATCTTACACGGCGTGACAAAAGTCTTCGCGCACCGGTGAAATAACTATGCATAAGTAATACAAAAATTTCTCAAATATTTGATTTGGTAGTACTTTTTTATTAGAAGTTGACGTTTGCTGATCATATAGGGGAAACCTAGGATATATGGCCATAATCTTTTATTTTTGCGATTGGTTGAGAACCAACAGCATAATAAAATTGAGTTTTGGTACAGTGTTGCAGACAAGGTTATACCTATTTAACAGATCTAAGCCAGTCCTTTTTGTTGTTTTGAAAATATTGGCTTAAAAAGAAAATGGTGAGTCTGGCCATCTCTCCAAAGGTATCCATGAGAGATGGCCACAGCTGTTAGGGTGAGATAGCCATACACTGCAAGGAATTTAAGTAGGAAAATGTTGAGTTATGAATGTTTTATTTATTTATATAATAGACATTTCATTTAGAGTATATCTGATAACAAGTTATTTACAGTCTCATGTACTGCTTTGGAGTATCCCTTCTACTAAATAGTTTATAACTGTTCTTAAGAAGCGAAAATAATTGTCAATTTAGGCTCGATTCGTGGCCTTCGCTCTTACAGCAGATAGGTTCTCTGATTTCCGGATTATGATTTATGGGTTTCGCGTCAAAAATAGTTGCAACCATACATAGTCAGCTTTGTGGATTTCATTATTGTAGGTATGTGTGATGCTTAGTTCGATGGCAAATTTATATGCTATTTAGCGAACGTCTTCCTTAATGAGCGGAAAATCATGGTCTTGTATCTTTTTGATAACTATTCTCTTTTCATGTTCTTCATGTCGTTTTTCTTGAGTCTTCTCTACAGAGTTTTTGGAGGAATTCCGTAATCTATTGAAGCTTTTCTTACAGAAACGCCATAATCAAGAACGGCCTACATCGCCCTCTGTAAGTCTTCCTCAGACTCTATTCCTCGGCTGGAATTTTTTTTCACGTATGTATTCGGCATCTATAACAAAATGAATTAATATACCTTTATTAGGTGTATTGACCGCGGTAATTCGTGCAGAAGTTATATATACCACTATAAACTAGAAACACATTCTAGATATATGTAATGACCATCCCTCCTATTTGTAAAAGAGAGATTGCCATTTCCACACAAGCGGAGTTGTCAATAAAAAATGAGGATAAATTATTAGTTGTAAACTACTGCGAGCCATACCCAACAACTCGGGACAGAAAACCAATGAAAAAGTAAGGTACACGTTTCTAAAGATTGACTTATTAAATTTAGCAGGATTATTTAAAAGACAAAGCTTAATATCCTTACACTATTTTTATAACATCTGTACTGCACGAATGAGAACAATACACTAAAATTAATAGAATTTGAGCTTAGTGGCGCCAACTTCTTACAAATTACAATAAATACGGCCATGAGCCATCTTTCCTCTATGGCCATCTATCCTAGGTTTACCCTACTCTATGCTAACATATTATGAAATATTTGATTTAATCTTCTATGAATTGTCTTATGTGAAACCTTAAAATAATGTGTATAGGTTGGATGTAAATGTCGGAAAGATGATATTTAAAAAAAAATATGACAAACAAATCTCAAATTTTAAAAACGAAAACATTAATGATATTGATATTTGAAAACCAATTAAACAAGTTGCTGAGTTTTTGAAGCAAAAAAAAGGAGAAATTATTATTAACTTTCTAGAGATGCCTCGCTCACGTTCGACATAGGCCGTTGTTTTCGACACGCAATTACAGAACGTCAAAGGAGATCAAACTGCAATGATTAAAACATTTAGACGAAAATGAACGTGTTAGAGTTAGAACTTCTCAAAGGCGAGCAGACTTGAAGTTTTACGAGTCGAATCGAGAAGAAGAGCAGCACGATCGTTTCAACAACGCCAGGAACAACAGTGAAGACGTATGCAGTTGCAATATCTGAATGATTGAGATTAATATCACCGAACTGTTTTTTCATACGAACCGGATATTCAATAGAATACCTCATGTAATTTCGTTGAAATCGGAAAAATGTACAAAGTACAAAGAACACGATTAGTGGTTAAAGAATCGATGAATAATCTAATTGAAATAACAATTGAGATTGAACCTCATAAAGGTGAAGACTTACTACTTCCACGAATACCACTCATTCCGACCGACATGCTTTCGATTTAAAACGACTTCAATTTCCAGTACGCCTTGCGTTCGCTATTACTATCAATAAAGCGCAAGAGCAATCTTTGCAAGTGTGCGGTTTGAATTTAGAAAATGATTGCTTCTCTCATGGGCAATTATACGTTGCATGCTCCAGAGTCGGTAAACTGTCTGATCTTTATATTTATGCAGAAAGCTGACAAACAAAAAATGTAGTAAATCCAATAGCTTTACAATAAAATTTATTGTGAAAAATATCTTTTTTCTTCCTTTGCTTTCATTCCACATAGCCACAGCAACGCAAGGCAGGGTATTGAATTGAATGATGTGTTTTCTCGGTCAATCTATGTCCGCTACAATAATTTTATTTACATTCCCATTCATTACATATCAGACTGAGACACGGGGAAGCGTGGCCACTTTAGCTAATTTCTCATAAAATAATAAATTCCAGTTATTCCATTTTTTCTGGATAGACTAATGGCGTCGTTTCTAGTTTCTTGTGGCTGTTCAGTATCTTGAACAATAGACATCAAAGCTTCTAGATTTTACTTATGACCTTGATGTAACGCGTTTACTGCATCAGCTCGAGTAGACGATCTGGTTTCTAAACTTTTAAGAACTTTCTTTGCACCTAAATATTCTGTTTTATTTGCTTTATTTATTCTATCGATGAGTAGTGCTCGAAAGGAAATTTTGCGATTTCTGACCAATTTAATAAAAATTTGTTGGCTCTTGTACATACTCAGTAGTATGAATACCTGGCAAGTTAAGTGAATTATTAAGAAAACCCCATTGCAAAATTGTATGACAGTAAAATTTTCGATTATTTACTGGTATTCGCTATTTAAGCCAGTCTGTAAAAACTACAACGTGACATTGAAAAAACTACAATGCATAGTAACACGCGATAGAGAAATATAAAATACTAAAAGAAGTTCTTATACACTAATGTCCGATCGGCTTTTGTTTTCAATGTACAGGATTTTAAAAGTTTGTTAGAAATTTTTCTTTTTTTTTTAATTTCGTCCGATTGTAATGACACTAATGACATTATTGAATCAAAATTAGTGTGTTGTAGTTTCGGGTTTTATTAGAATATTATCATAGTTGCTATATAATTATGACATAATTGGTATTCATTTGAAAAGTCAATCTAGTAGCATGTGATTTACTGACAACATTTTGAAGAATGTCGTAAATTAAAATTTACTACTTAACCTACGAAGTCGTATATTTTGAGAGTTTCATACATACAAATAAATAACAAATGTGATTGACTTTATCAAATGTCATTTGGATTTACGTTTACGGAACAACAAACACATACTAATATATATGCGTCTTATTCTATCAAAATTTCAAAGTAACCTAGATTGACTTTTCAAATGAACACACGTTATGTCAAATTAATATTGCATTAATTTATTCAAGTTTGTCGTGTTCCTGATTACGTTTGTGTTTGGTTTTGCTATTTGTCGTTTTCTAAAATTAATTTTTAAAATGGTTTCTTTACTTTTGAAGAATATGTGGACATGATTATGTGTTATGGTAAAGTTCGATCAAATTCTTCCGAAGCGCAACGTATCTTTCGAGAGAGATATACATTAAGATATGTTGCTAATGTGAGAACATTTATTGACGTGCATAGACGTTTGGGTGAAGATGGCTGTCTCAAACATTCAAAAGTTAAAATTGGGGTTACCAGAACTCTTTGTACTGTTGAAAATGAAGAAGCTGTTTAGTTGAAAATAATCCGAGAATAAGTACCAGAAAAGTAAGTTCAACTGCATGGTATGTTAACCGTGAATCCGTTAGACAAGTTCTCAAAGAACAGCTTCTTCACCCGTTTCATTTCCAAAAAGTTTATCCTATTGGAACAGGATTATTTACCACTTGTACAAGATTTGGAAATAGGTGGATTAGTCATGGAGGACCTATACCATGGCTAGCTCGTAATTCCGACCTTAATTCCCTCAATTTTTCATTTTGGGGGTTTATGAAAGCAGAGGTGTATGCTGTAGAAATAAATAGTAAAGAGCAATTATGGAACAAAATTATGAAGTCTGCTGATAGATTCCGTAGTAATCCAGGAATTTATCAAAGATGCCGTCAATCGTTCACCTTTAGCATATTTTTTAAATTTAGTTTTTTTTTTGTTATGTCATGTTGTTGTTTTTAAAGCTCACGTCGACAACGTAGCGATTTTTTTTTGTTGTGAGCTATTGAAGAAAAATATATTTTCTAATGAAGTATGTTAAGATTATTTTTTTAAATTAGCAATACGTCAAATTTTGATCAATTATTTAAATAATTAGGTTAACAGCTTTATCATGGGAATGAATTAAAAAACAAAATTTCTGACAAACATTTAAGATCCTGTGTTTTGAAAACAAAAGGCGATCGGACATTATTGTATAAGAATTTTTTTAGTATTTTATGGTCTTCTATCGCGTGGTACTATGCATTGTAGTTTTCAATGTTACCTTGTATATTACGAAATAGGAGCACCACATAACACTTACTTGTTTGTAAATAAGAAAAAACGATAAGCGCAGTTTAGACATTAAGTTAATACAACACTTATAATTAACAATTTAGTTTAATTTAAATTAGTATTTTTAAAGCACTAATTTACTAGAATTACCTTTTTATTATTATTTATTGTCCGATGTATTAATATTTATATTTGCACTAACAGTATTTATGTCATTGTGAAACACGCTAAATATTAGTAACAATGTTAGTTAGAAGGGGCAATGTATTCACGAACTTCTTTGTGACGGTATATGTTAAATGTTGCAGAGCTTGTACAACAAGCAGTGAGTGTAGCGTAAAGATACGGATCGACTATACAGAAAACCTGACAGTAAAATATATAGAATATTCTCTCTTTATTGTGTAACTGTCACTAAAATGTCTGTACAAAAGACAGCATTATAAAGTATAGAGGTATATCCTCCATTTGATATTAACCGGTACCTATAAAATAGGGAATATGGCCTCAAAATTACATATATACCATTGAAAGTATTTAAGAGAATGTTCACCTCTTCAATAAATACTATTGTTCTAACTCGGTTCTTTGTAAATATTTATAGACATTTGTAATTTGAATTTGAATTTGAATTTAATTAATTTGAAAATTTTAAAGGATTTTATTACGGACCAGAATAATAGAATATTAACTGACGTTAATTTAAATATAGAATGGACTTGCGTATTGTTTTTCAAATTTATAGTTACAGTACAATTTATTATGATCCCATTCTTCGTATTTTAAATTAAGGAAAAAACATGGAGAAATAGACACTTATTCATAAATCAACAAGGTGTAGAAACTCATACCGCACACTTTTTTGTGCGTCAAACAACTAACTAGCTTATTTCTCTCGCAGGAAAAAATAATACCAATTCATTCCCTCGTTAACTAGTTTATTTCTTCTTCTTGGTAGCATTCTAAGCAAAAATGGTTGTTAGTTTCCTAACCCGCCTGTTGTTCTAGCAATATTGACTGCCATACTTTGCGAAGTGGCCTGGTGGGCTTCTTCCCATCGGTTTTCCGTTTCTTGCCTTTTTTACCAATCGATCGTTTAGCATTCGACTTATGTGTTCATTCAAATTTTTTCTTCGTTCTCTCGTCCATCGTACGACATTCTTGATCCCACACTGCTCTCTAATATCCAAGCTATGTCTTCTATTGAGCAATGAAGACCAGTGATTTCTCTCAGACCAGTCGCTTCGGTTGTTCATCGTAGCCGCTTCGTTGCTGTTGAGATATTTTAGGAGAAGTTATTTAATAAATATTGTTATAATACATTTCGTCGCAAAATTAAGGGATCAAAAATATAATGTTTTTCTCTTACTTTTAATTGCGTCTTTCGATATTTATATATAATTATCGATGTACTGATTATTCTTTTATCCCATAAATGCTTTATTGGATTTATATCCGGACTTCAAGCTGGCCAGTTTAAAATATTGATATTTACGGCGATAAGCTCGTCCGTTACGATATGCGCTGTATACGGACGAGCGTTATCGTATATTAAAATGAGCTCTGGTCCATGAAGAGCTGCAAAAGGTTCGACGGTAGGGATGGCAACCTCACCTCTATATCGTAATGCTGTCACAGTGCCTTGGATTACCACTACAAGATTCGTACTTTCAACCAAACTTATACCTCTCCATAGCATAACAGACCCTCCACTAAACCTGTTGATTCCTCTGACAGTACCAGGGGATGAGAATACCAGAGGATGCATCGCTCCTCTGGTATTCTCCAAACACTTTTCCGTCGATCATTGGTAAAGAGGCAAATCTTTGATTCGTCAGTGAATAACACATGTCTAGTTCAATTAGTATGTTGCGGAGCAAATTCTAGTCTATCTCGCTTGTGAGCTGTACTCAAAGTGGGACCCGTGGCAGGTTTATAGGGTTTCGAACCTATGCTCATCTTCGTACCGTATCAGCGCTAACAACATTACCAGTAGCGAGCTGAAGGTCTTCTAATTTCCATGAACGGCGAAACTTTTTTCTTTTAGCGGTTAAACGTATAAAACGATCTTTTATTGGGTTTATTTTCCTTCTGCCTTGTCCAGGTCTTCTACAATAACTATCGTCTCCTGGTACCTAGTCCATGCCCGGCTCATTACACTTTGTGACACATTGAATCTTGCAGCAACCTCTCTTTAGGAATGGCCCTCTTTAATGGCTTTAGTTTGTTGATCTCATAATTGAACTGTTAGAATGTGATATAGACGTAGATAGATAGGCAACTTTATTATCCAATCAATAATTTGTGTAAAGGACTCATTCATATGAAATATAATAACATAATATACAAAATATCATATACAAATTATCGGGTGGCCGCCGAGATACTTCGTATATGAATTCAATAATTTTAAGCAAAATCTATTCTATTCACTTTTCCCGAATTCTTAACGGTTCTCAAAATATCGGATTTTGAATTTGCCAGGTCGTATGAATAGATGCAAACAGAAATATTAATTGTCAGTTCGTTAATTTTCATCATTGACAGTTATAGGTTTCCGCAGTTGTTCTCTAGATGTAGATCTCGGTGTCCGGGTTGGAACCGCGTCGAGTTAGGCGTAATTGCCAACGTTTCGGCCACAGTTGCAAGGGCCATCTTCAGGGCTGTACGTGGATGTTCGTCGTTTCGCAGTAGCTTGAAGAATGCTAAGACAGAGACCGGCACAACTGTACGTGGAAGTAAGGCACACATTGACGAATTCGGATATATCATACGGTTTTCCGTGGGCGGCTATAATGTCGGAGATGACTGACACTGTGTCCAGGATCGGGACCTTCGTGAAAAGAGATTCAACGTTGAATCTCTTTTCACGAAGGTCCCGATCCCGATCTGGGGATTGCGCGAATGAACTCTCAGAGGATTTCTCTACTCCAATAATGCTGATTTTCTTTATTGCACATACCTGAATTAGATTCGTCTGACTATAGAATGTAATTTACATTATCTGGACGTTTATTATAAAAATTTCTGAACCAATTACAGAAAACTAATCTTCTTTCTACATCGCCGGGAAGTAAAATCCGAACTTTTTTTTTCACCTACTCAAGTATGTTTCAAATTATGTTGTTATATACGTATTCGGTTTACGCCGACAAGTAGTGAAGACACGATAATACAGTTTTTTATAGATGCGGTGGTTACCGACTATAAGGAACACCCGGTTGGTTCAGCGATTATTATGGAGACAGCGCTGAATATTCCTTCACGCTCTGTCTTAATAATATCTGCAAGAAGGCTATGTAGTTATGTTTTGTTGAATGTGTCTCTTCTCCAACATGGGCGTATTGATAATCATGTAGAAATGTGAAATACGTATCTACGTCTTTGGAGAAGATACATTCAAAAATACATATGAACTTGTATTGTGTTCTTCACACCACTTTTTTAATAATATTATATATTATTAAAAATACTTTTGTATTATACAAAATTGGTAGGTTCACCTACTCAAGTATGTTTCAAATTATGTTGTTATATACGTATTCGGTTTACGCCGGCAAGTAGTGAAGACACGATAATACAGTTTTTTATAGATACGGTGGTTACCGACTATAAGGAACACCCGGCTAGTTCAGCGATTATTATGAAGACAGCGCTGAATATTCCTTCACGCTCTGTCTTAATAATATCTGCAAGAAGGTTAGGTAGTTATGTTTTGTTGAATGTGTCTCTTCTCCAACAGGGGCGCATTGATAATCATGTAGAAATGTGAAGTACGTATCTACGTCTTTGGAAAAGATACATTCAAAAATACATATGAACTTGTATTGTGTTCTTCACACCCCATTTTTAATAATATTATATATTATTAAAAATACTTTTGTATTATACAAAATTGGTAGGTTCACCTACTCAAGTATGTTTCAAATTATGTTGTTATATACGTATTCGGTTTACGCTGACAAGTAGTGAAGACACGATAATACAGTTTTTTATAGATACGGTGGTTACCGACTATAAGGAACACCCGGCTGGTTCAGCGATTATTATGGAGACAGCGCTGAATATTCCTTCACGCTCTGTCTTAATAATATCTGCAAGAAGGCTAGGTAGTTATGTTTTGTTGAATGTGTCTCTTCTCCAACAGGGGCGTATTGATAATCATGTAGAAATGTGAAATACGTATCTACGTCTTTGGAGAAGATACATTCAAAAATACATATGAACTTGTATTGTGTTCTTCACACCCCATTTTTAATAATATTATATATTATTAAAAATACTTTTGTATTATACAAAATTGGTAGGTTCACCTACTCAAGTATGTTTCAAATTATGTTGTTATACACGTATTCGGTTTACGCCGACAAGTAGTGAAGACACGATAATACAGTTTTTTATAGATACGGTGGTTACCGACTATAAGGAACACCCGGCTGGTTCAGCGATTATTATGGAGACAGCGCTGAATATTCCTTCACGCTCTGTCTTAATAATATCTGCAAGAAGGCTAGGTAGTTATGTTTTGTTGAATGTGTCTCTTCTCCAACAGGGGCGTATTGATAATCATGTAGAAATGTGAAATACGTATCTACGTCTTTGGAGAAGATACATTCAAAAATACATATGAACTTGTATTGTGTTCTTCACACCCCATTTTTAATAATATTATATATTATTAAAAATATTTTTGTATAATCCAGTAATGTTGCAGAATATCAGCAGAAATTTTGAACGGAGGATTTTAAAGTGCATTGATCTTGAAGGACAACATTTTCAATATTTGTTATATTCAATATTTAAATAAATACCTATTATTTGTTCTTTATTTGTATGTATGAAACTGTCAAAATATACGACTTCGTAGGTTAAGTAGTAAATTTTAATTTACGACATACTTCAAAATGTTCTCAGTAAATCACATGCTACTAGATTGACTTTTCAAATGAACACTTGTTATGTACTTACCTGTCTTGAATTTAACGGCAATACACCCCAAAAGTTTACCTTAAATAGTGTTCTACACAATTATGACACCAGGAATCGAAATACACATAATGATACCTTACCATCGGTTACAGAAAAGCCAAATGAGTACAAATTACCTAGCCTTAAAAATTTACAATAAAATTCCCAATGAAATGAAGGGCCTGGACCGTGGAAAATTTAAAATCAAAGCCAAAGATATATTGCTAAAGGAGTGTTTTTACTCGATAAGTGCTTTTTTCAATCATCAATTTTAATTTGTTTGTTTTTTTTCTTTTATTGTTATTTTATACTGAATATTTCAATATGACATATTGCAGTGGATTTTTCCCTGCAGAAGAAACAAAAGAAGATAAAATTATTGTATTTATGTATATTTTATTCCAGGGAAATAACTTTAAAAATTTAATATTTTATATAACAATTTATTATAAAGTGTATTTTTGTCCATGTCTGTAGGATGCTCGGGCCTATTTTGATGTTCGTAGTTCGCGCCAAGCAGGAAGTTATAATAATATAGATATATATATATTATTGTTATGTTGATTTATATTTTTATGTTAGGTAGGGATGTCTTGCTGTTTCCTGTTGCTTCATCATGCCTTAGAGACTGAGTAGTTTTTATGCAGATAGGTTGTGTTTTTGAATTTTGGATAAAACTTAATTTTATGCAAGATTAAATTTTGAATAATTACGGTGTGTGTTTTTGGTAGTGTGTTGATGTAATTTAAAATTCATTACGTATTTTTTATAAGTATTTAAGACTTGTAATTTGAATTAAATGACCTGTCTCGAGTCTCTCTTCTTATAGTTTTTGTGACGTGACGTATACAAAACTAAATGTATGTATTTTTGATATTATATTTATATCTATATTTGTAGTGATAATTCTATTGAAATATGAAGCTTCTTAAATTTATAATTTTAGTTTGTAATATTTTGTAATCATTTAAAATATTAACAAAACGTATTAGACTGTTTTTTTTAATATAGTTTTTGTTCATTTAAGTTATCGTAGTATGGTAGGAAGCGGTAAAACTTGTTTGTTACATGCCGGAGTTATTGCGCATGATCAATTTTGGATGCGTGCGAAAAATAGAGAAAGTTCTATTTGACGTTTGATTTGGAGGGGATAAAGTAATTGATGACAGCTAATAAATTTTGTTTATATTTATTTAGATCTTTGTTCGGGATTCATTTAAGAGTTTTTTTATTTCATGTAACAGTCATATTTTATATGAGTTTTTCTCTAAGTTTGCGACGTAATAAAGTCACAATCCTGCTTTATACTTGTTAAAGTAGAATTTTTTCTTTTTTTTTTTGAATTATATGTATGTGGCGTTAATGTTAGTTTTATTTCTTAATTAATCCTTATTATTTCTCTTCTATACCACGATATTCGTGAGAATAAACCCTGAAGATAAAGAAGCTCAAGGAAGGTGCCCACCCAACTGAGTCTAGTTCGGCAAAACTACTGTGGATTGTGAACATAAGTCAATAAGCAATTAAAAATCACAATTCATAGCATAATTGTATGACGTGAGCCAACGTGGGGCGAACAAAGGAAGAGAAGCAAACAAAAGATATATATAGAAGAAATAAAAAAGCAATTACGATAAATATGGATGGTATTTCGAATGTAAACGAATGGAGGCAGCCACCACTAATTGGCAGTCAAGAGTCATTAGAGGGTGCGAGTGCAGGAATAAGTAACCTAAATTTAAATCCCATACATGAAGCAGGGCAGGATGGTGGTAGCAGTCAAAAGGTAATGGACATGATGCACAAAATGATGCACTGATGATGGAGGTAAAAGAACAACAAGAGGAGATGAAACAACGACAAGAGGTTATAAAACAACAACAAGAGGAGATGAAACAACGACAAGAGGTTATAGAACAACGACAAGAGGATAGGGAGAGAAGATTAGAGAGAAAATTGGAAGAGATAATGGATCAAATTGTGCCAATAAACAGCACCAAACAAACAGATAAAGACATAATAGAAGATTCGTTTCCAATATTAAATAACGATCAAAGCATGCAACAAAACACAGTTAGTTTAAACCAATTCTTAGAAGAAAAAGAGAAAAGAGAATGGCAAGTCAAAATAGAGTAAGAAATGATTTATTATTTGGTAGTTATAATAACAATAGTAATGAATCACGAGAGTCTTATGTTATGAGAAGACACTCAGTTTTGAAATATTTGCAACCTAAAATTAATGAAAGAGATTTAGTATGTCAATTAAGTACACATTTCGATGCACAAATAAGTCAGGCTGTAGCAATACAGAATATTAGTGATATGCAACAGTTTATTGAACTTTTGAAAAGATTAGATGACATGGAGTATAGTAAAAGATATCAGAGTAATTATGTAGATTGTGAACATAAGTCAATAAGCAATTAAAAATCACAATTCATAGCAATTTGTATGTATATATACATCAATAAATATTATTATTATTTCATTGTTTAACTAATGAGGATAATTAGAGTGACCGAAGCCTGATACTTCGGAACAGATCGATCTAAGATGTCATAAAACTCCTTGTAGAATTCATCAAGTAAAAGATCAACATCACTGAAATCATCAAGGAATCCCCACTCACCGTGAATCAAATCTTCATAAAGGTTGGTAAAGTTAACCTTACAAAAATTGTAGTGACTCTTAATATGCGAGTGTGAGAGCTTCGTCGGATAAATAGGAGCATCAATTGGACAAGGAGTTCAGGAACAACAAAGCGACACACTAAGAAAAAGACTTTAACCACTAGGACGACTATAGACTCAGCAACAACTAGAAGAATCTACTATGAGAATCCGTCGCGACCAATGGAACAAGATGGTCACACACCAGTAAACCAAGGTCATATATAAGGAAGAACGACAACAAAGAGAATCAGTCTGATACCAGATCCTGCAGAACCTGGTTGTATGGACAGCGAAACGTCGAGTGAAATTACGACAACACGGTGCAACCCTCTCAAGAAGATTGTCCTACAACTATTTCTTCACTTATATTTGCTACTAAAACACGGTAGTGTCAAAAGATTAGAAATCATATCTGCAGATTAATATTCATTACTAGAGGTTGGACTTTAGGTCAGAATTTAGGTCCACAGCGAATAAAATGAGCTGGGATATAGGCACACGCACATAGATTCATTTTTGGGAACATATTTTATTATTATAAAAATTATTATATATTTTCTTGTACAATATACGTGTATCACGTCATTCACAAAGTATCTAAGCGTCAGTATTATTTTCTTAGCAGCAATAGAAGATTCTAACATAAATCGTCATCATTTTATGAAATGAATGGAGAAGTTGTTTGAATGTATAATAGCCATTATATGTGTGTATGCGATCCTAAAATAAATATATATCTAAAGCCTTGTACACATGGCAGCCGCAACTTGCAGTGCAACGTGTAATGCAACAGGTAACGCAACGTGGACGGCTTGAAATAGACAGCGCGACGTTGAGAACGCACAACCTACTTTCAACGCGCTTCTAGTTGTTTCCACTAGAGGTTCACGAGCACTGTAGTAACATGGAGTGTTCATTTAGTTATAATTATTATTATTATCACATCTAACCGTAGCGTGCGGAGCTTATATGTTAATACTGGAATTAACTAGTGACAGGAATCCACGACGATGGTGGAGAACCAACCTATTTTGGCTTTTTCGCGCCTAAAAGATCATAAGAGACTAATCATTGCGTTGGCCGATATCATTCCACGCATCCGCTTTTAGGTTACTTTTTTTATAATTTATATTTGAGGGACTCCATAGAAGTTCCTTCTGCTTATATAATTGAATGAGCAATAGGGATTTTTCTTTATCCCATGATTCTGATAATGACTTTTCTGGTGATATTGACATTTTTAATAACGTATATCTCGACAAATTTATACAAATTCGATGATGCACGTGCGCGCAGTAGTACACACTCACCAATTATTCATATGCTCATTCGAACTGCAACCGAGAATCCCTTTGTGTTCGCACGAAAAACCGACAACTGACAGATCAGCTGCGCGAAATATCTGCAATGCTAGCTGTAACATGCGACGCATGTCCACACACTTTGCATTAATTGTTGCTTTACACGTTGCACTCACTGCACGTTGCGACTGCGGTCTGTACAAGGCTTAAAATAAGTGCACAGAGTTCGCTATAGCGAATTCATTCCCAGGTTTTACCGACTTCATTATACAGACATTCAATTGTCAATATTTATTTCGTTGGCTACTTATAAGCATATATTACGGATTAAAGTAAGTTTTGAGTCTGTCATTTTTGCAACGCGGAAAACGCCGCGCTTGATAAACTTCTAGTAAGGTTTAAATTATTTTTAAAATTTCGAAAATAATTAAGTATGATTTAGTAATCCCGTAGTCTGACCTTCTATTGCCTAGTGATGGAGGAATATCGTGCACTATATGCAATAATAATTAATTTATGTGCTACAAAAAGTCACATAGATCAACATTTAAGAGCTAAGGCGCATGAGAAAAATTATAGATTGCAACAATTTTCTAGTGATCAGAGTGATCAGACTGATCATTCCGATCAATCAGCATCATAACTGAGAAGTTTAGAGTCTTCGATTCAGTTGGAAAATGATGATAATAAAGAATTCTATACAGAGTTATGTTTAGCATTTGTAGCAGCCAATATTCCGTTTTGGGAGTTAAATAAATAGCTCTGTTCTAAAACAATTTCTGGTAAAGTATTGTAGACGTCACGTTCCCGATGAATCTACTCTGAGGAAGTATTACTTAACTTCTAAATATCAGAAAACCGTACAACAGACATATTAGGTCGACATAGAGCAAATGTTATTGTGTGTACTTTTACTAAAACCCACCAAACCTTACTTAATAGAATCTAAGATTTTGGAAAATGTAAATTCCGAAACTATAAAAAATTTATTATGTGAAACGTTAAGCGTACATCGAGACTAGACCAAAGGAAAATGTTTTATTGCTCAAAACAGATGGCGCTGCATATAAGGTAAAAGTAGGTTGACGATTAAAAACTCATTTACCGAAGATAATCCACGAACGTGTTTGGCAGATGCTTTGCCTAGAGTATGTGAATGTATTCGTGAATATTTTACCGATGTTGATACGCCTGTAAGTGAAATTAAAAAAAAATATTTCCGAAGTCGCCAACCTGAAAACGCTTTTACAAAGAACACTGCCCTAATTTGAAACTTCCTTCAAATCCTATACTAACAAGATGGGGAACGTGGATAAACGCTGTTACTTTTTTATGCTAACAATTTCGATGTGATCAAAAACGTCACTGATAAATTAGATAATACGGCTCAGAGTATTAAAAAAATGCAAGACACTAATAGATACTGTAAATATAAAAAGAGATTTCATTTTTATTAAAATTAATTTTGGAAAGGCACCTGAAGCTATTGAATATTTAGAAAAACAAAACCAACCTATCGTAGACGCAATAACTAAATTTAATAACATAGTGTGAGTATTAGAAAAACCTCCCGAAGAAATTGGAAGAAAGCTCTACCAATATATTCAAAAGCTTAAAGCAAGAAATCCTGGATATGAGACATTAACTATCATGCATCACAAAGTGTCCAGCAGATTTTGAATGTCTAAACCTAATCAGCAGAATTTGAAGATTTTCGTTTTGCATCCGTTACGAGATGCGATGTCGAGCGGTCTTTTTCTTATTTAAAGATATTTGTGCAGTTAAGAGAATGCGTCTTACTGCGGAAAATATAGAAAAATATTTGGTAGTATATAACAACAGAGAATTGTTTAATTAAAAATTATCACATTTTATGCGTTATCATATTGTGTATATAGTTAATCAATTAAATTCGACTTGTTTATTTACAATTTGTTAATGCATTTATTATTATATATTTCATTTATTTGTTCTATCCAGTTACTAAATGTACATCTACATTGTACAACTATATTATTGTTTTGAAAACAAGTGACTCTTTCTACTTTTACGACAATTAAGTCAATATGACGAATATAGACATCAAAGCATGTCTAAAAACGAGTAACCATAATTTTATTTTCTCGTAATTATTTGATTACAGATAGAACAGTTAGTATTAATTCATTGAATAAGGCAAATCTAAAAATATTTTTAACTAGATAAAAATGTTTTTAAGTGCGTGTTATTCAGTTAATTAATTTATCTATATTCTATATTACTGTTTAAATCTATGTATATTAATGCATACTTAAATATGTATGAAGTAGAAATATTTTACTCTTTTGCACGCCAATGAGATTTACGGAAAAGATAGATTTACATTCTTATACAAACAAATTTTGTTGCTGGTAATCTACCAGTGGGATATTTACGTCTACACTTTGTGATACAGATCAAAGCTTCTTTGATAAACTTTATACAATGCAGTTACTCTGTCGATTGCATCACCTTTTTCCGTTTAATAGTAATGAAATCATCTTATAATGCGGTAATTGTATTTGTATAATAATTAGAGAACGGATGCAATTTCCATAAAACGCAATCGGCAATTCGAATTGTGTATAACGTCGCACAGTATTTGTTTGACTTACTCGGCCACCTGGTCTCGCACGATAACAATGGAAAACTCAGCTATTGTATTCGGAGAATATAGTGTTTTCTAAAGTGTTTTCATGAGCGTAGATAGAAGCGGGGTTTTTATAATGTATTTTATTTATTAGTTTATATTTCGTAAGGTAAATAAAGTGCTGTGAGTAAGTTTCTTGTTTTCATAGTTTTAACTGTTAATTACATCGTAATTTTTGTGATAGATCCTGTTTAATATCGTTTGATTGAATCTATTTCTACCAATTATTTCGACGTAAGTGTGCATTGAATTTCGTTCAGTTTCAATAACTTACGCATACATTTTTAGTTTTCATTTATTTAGATCTAGAGCATTGTTTAAGTTACTTTTTCTGACATGATATGGAAGAATGTCGAGAACGGCATTGTAAAACAATGGCGAGTTGGATTGACAGTCATACTGATTGTATGTCCATTGTCAGTGATTCCGAAATTTATTACAAAATCCGTAAAATAGTCAAAAATTCGTCACTTAGGATCGCAAACACATCTGAACTCTGTAAAACTTTTATGACAGCTAATATTCCATTAAATAAACTTAGCAATCCCACTTTAAAAATATTTCTTCAAAAATATACTGGTCGAAATGTTCCTGATGAATCAACTTCACGCAAATATTATGTTTCTAGGTGCTATACGAGAACAGTAGAACCCATTAGAAGCCATCTTTTAAATCAATACATATGGATAAGCGCCGAAGAAACGGTGGATATGTTAGGACACTATGTGGTAAATGTTGTAGCTGCTGTACTACATCCAACTATTCCCTATAACTCATATGTAATAGCAACAAGTGTAATAAATAGAGTTGATGCGGAAACAGTTGCTGAAACCATTAAGGAGAATATGCAAAAAATGCTTCATTCGGACGCCACGTACAAAGAAAAAATACTTTTATTTGTCAGTGATAGTGCTGCGTATATATTAAAAACAGGCAGACTATTTGAAGAAAACATATCCTAATATGCTGCATATTACTTGTGTGGCACATGCTCTCCACAGAATCTGTGAATATATCAGAGACACTTTTCCGGAAGTTGATAGACTTGTATCAGCTTTTAAAAAAGTTTTCAGAAAAGCACCATTGAGAGTAGCTCTTTTCAGGGAAAAATTTCCATCTCTGTCACTGCCTCCCACTCCAGTAATAACTAGATGGGGAACATGGCTGGAAGCTACTAGTTATTATGCTGAGAATTTCGATAGTCTAAAACATTTCGTAACACTGCTAAAGGAGGATGCTAGAAGTATTGGTGAGTGCAAGTAGCTCACACAAATCCTAAATTTAAAAAATTAGTTGTACTTTCTTCACGAACACTTTGGAAAATTGCCAAAACTAATCACTTATTTTGAAAATCGAAATCTCAAATTAAATGACGGATTAACCACATTAGATGTGGCTGTTAATAATTTGAAGCAGCAATTATGTATGGAGACAATTCCACAAAATTCAAAGGCTAAATATGAAGAAATAAAGGAATATTTCCAGTATGCACCTATAACCAGTTGCGGTGTAGAAAGAACGTTTTCTTTTTATAAGCATGTACTTAATTCAAAGAGAACAAAATTGACAGAAGAAAACCTTGAGAAACTATTGCTAGTCAATATTAATAGTCCTTCACTCAACTTGAACGACAAAATGAACAAATAAAAATGTTCCAATTATAGAAATAAAATTAAAAACTTTAAAAATACAACTTTTCAACAAATACATATGTATTTCGTAATTTTATAGATCACCACCCGTTTGTTTTCTAATTATATAAATAAAATTAATTAATAAATATGTATCTCGTAATTTTAGATAGATAGATCACCACCCGTATGTTTTCCAATTATATAAATAAAATTAAAAACTTTATAAATACAACTTTTCAACAAATAAATATGTATTTCGTAATTTTATAGATCACCACCCCTTCGTTTTCTATAAATAAAATTAAATATTTTAGAAATACAGCCTTTCGCCAGTACTGCACTGGGCTTTGCGTTATGTGGTAAGCGTGCCCGTTCTCTAATAATAATATTAATAAGTTCTTTAGTGTGAACTTGCGTATTCTATAAATGCTCCATATCAACTCTAATGCTTATTTTTTGCGAATGTCCGATCTCAGTTCATTACATTCGATTGTTAAGTTTCTTCACTTTTCGGGATGTACATAATAAATTTTTTTATTTGGTATATCACCTCCCTACACGCCCGTAAATTTCTACTAATATTTTAGCTGCTATACAATTTAGATAGTAAATTTCAGTTTCTTTTACTTTTGCATATATTAGAAAATGAAATGGAGAAAAAAGTTAATTAAATTATTAAATTAACAAACAAAAGGAATCGCTAAATTTAGAAAAGAATACACAAAATTTGTAATAAAGCATAATTATTGATTTACCACGGAACATTATTTACATACAAATATTGTTATATAATTTCAAGTAAATTTTCATCGGAAATGTGGATATAAATTTTTGTTTGGCTATTGTATTAACTATGAAACGTAAACAGTTTATAATAATAATACATGCATATAAAATACGTTCATACGATCCACAAAATCCCTCGAGTATAACCTGCTACGCAAATGACACAGTACCACTGACTGTCCATCAATAAATTAAACAATTAAGTCATTATTACTTTGGACAATATTTAATATTTACAGTTATATCCAAACATATGAATCGATTGTGGTAAATGGAGAATCATAGTTAAACACACATTCAGTGTGCTGAAATGAACTATGAACATAATATTTATGACAATAATACATGCACGAACAATACAATGGTTCATATTTTATAGTTGCAATTTTGGCTGCTTTGTAACTAGTAGTATATTAAAATGGTAAATTATCCCAACAAATATTTGAATTTATTGCGTAAATAAAATTAAAAAGTGCCGCTATATCGAGTACAGTATATACTCAATATACAGTAGTACAAAATACTTACAGAAAAGGGAATTACTAATATATTCTAAATTTTTATTTAAAAGTAGTAAATACAGAATATTATGAATAGAGAACGGACACGCTTACCACTCAGCGCAGTACTGGCGAAAGGCTGTATTCCTAAAATATTTAATTTTATTTATATAATTGGAAAACGAACGGTGGTGATCTATAAAATTACGAAATACATATGTATTTGTTGAAAAGTTGTATTTTTAAAGTTTTTAATTTTATTTCTATAATTAGAACATTTTTATTTGTTCATTTTGTCGCTCAAGTTGAGTAAAGGAGTATTAATATTGACTAGCAATAGTTTCTCAAGGTTTTCTTCTGTCAATTTTGTTCTCTTTGAATTAAGTACATCCTTATAAATAGAAAACGTCCTTTCTACATCGCAACTGGTTATAGGTGCATACTGGAAATATTCTTTTATTTCTTCATATTTAGCCGTTAGATTTTGTGGAATTGTCTCCATACATAATTGCTGCAATGTAATTAAATCTGGATTTCTATTAAGAATTGCTTCAAACTTTTGCCGAAGGCCACATCCGAAGTCACTTGGAATACTTTTCGAATTATTAACAGCCACATCTAATGTGGTTAATCCGTCATTTAATTTGAGATTTCGATTTTCAAAATAAGTGATTAGTTTTGGCAATTTTCCAAAGTGTTCGTGAAGAAAGTACAACTGATTTTTTAACTTTGGGATTTGTGTGAGCACTCACCAATACTTCTTAGCATCCTCCTTTAGCAGTGTTACGAAATGTTTTAGACTATCGAAATTCTCAGCATAATAACTAGTAGCTTCCAGCCATGTTCCCCATCGAGTTATTACTGAAGTGGGAGGCAGTGACAGAGATGGAAATTTTTCCCTGAAATGAGCTACTCTCAATGGTGCTTTTCTGAAAACTTTTTTAAAAGCTGATACAAGTCTATCAACTTCCGGAAAAGTGTCTCTGATATATTCACAGATTCTGTGGAGAGCATGTGCTACACAAGTAATATGCAGCATATTAGGATATGTTTTCTTCAATAGTCTGCCTGTTTTTAACATATACGCAGCACTATCACTGACAAATAAAAGTATTTTTTCTTTGCACGTGGGGTCCAAATGAAGCATTTTTTGCATATTCTCCTTAATGGTTTCAGCAACTGTTTCCGCATCAACTCTATTTATAACACTTGTTGCTATTACATATGAGTTATAGGGAATAGTTGGATGTAGTACACCAGCTGCAACATTTACCACACAGCGTCCTAACATATCCACCGTTTCGTCGGCGCTTATCCATATGTATTGATTTAAAAGATGGCTTCTAATGCGTTCTACTGTTCTCGTATAGCACTTAAAAACATAATATTTGCGTAAAGTTGATTCATCAGGAACATTTCGACCAGTATATTTTTGAAGAAATATTTTTAAAGTGGGATTGCTAAGTTTATTTAATGGAATATTAGCCGCCATAAAAGTTTTACAGAGTTCAGATGTGTTTGCGATCCTAAGTGACGAATTTTTGACGATATTTTACGGATTTTGTAATAAATTTCGGAATCACTGACAATGGACATACAATCAGTATGACCGTCAATCCAACTCGCCATTGTTTTACAATGCCGTTCTCGACATTCTTCCATATCATGTCTGAAAAAGTAACTTAAACAATGGTCTAGATCTAAATAAATGAAAACTAAAAATGTGTACGTAAGTTATTGAAACTGAACGAAATTCAATGCACACTTACGTCGAAATAATTGGTAGAAATAGATTCAATCAAACGATATTAAACAGGATCTATCACAAAAATTACGATGTAATTAACAGTTAAAACTATGAAAACAAGAAACTTACTCACAGCACTTTATTTATCTTACGAAATATAAACTAATAAATAAAATACATTATGAAAACCCCGCTTCTATCTACGCTCATGAAAACACTTTAAAAAGCACTATATTCTCCGAATACAATAGCTCAGTTGTCCATTGTTATCGTGCGAGACCAGGTGGCTGAGTAAGTCAAACAAATACTTCATTGAATTACGCCGGGATGTACTCAGCGACGTTTCACACAATTCCAATTGCCGATTGCGTTTTATGGAAATTGCGTCCGTTCTCTAATTATGAATAACAACAAGGTGAACACTTTCAACACCTCCTGCGAACTATTGAAAACAACTTCGATACATAAATTAGCACATGTCAACATGTTTTGAAAAACTTTTCTCAGTTCATTTGGTGTGATGTCAGCAATTGTATTGCGAATGTTCGTTTTCAACTCTTCAATTGTATGCGGGTTGTTACTGTACACTTTACCCTTTAAGGAACCCCACAAATAAAAATCGCAGGTAGACAGATCAGGTGATCAGGGAGGCCATAAACCTGCGGAAGCTGTACGTTCTTCTCCGAAAATTCCATGGACGTACGACATTGAAAACCGTAAAGTATGTGCGTGGCACCATCTTGCTGTAAAACGCATACTCTCGTTCTTCCTCCGTCAGCTGCGCTACGAATAACGAATGCAACAATTCTGTTAGATACACTTCAGAGATCAGGGTGTTATTAAAGAAAATGGCGCCTACAATCCTTCGGGCTGAAACTGTGCACCCAACTCCTATTTTCGCATCATGCAGCGGCAACTCAAAGCGTTCCATGGGATTGTTCGTTGACCAATAACGAGTGTTTTGAGAGTTCACGTATCCGCTAAGATGGAACCATGCTTCATCCCTGATAAAGTATAGATTCGGATCCAGATAACCATCAGCGACATGAGTGAGTAACTATTCGCAATAATGTTGTCGTTTTGCATAGTCAGTAGGTTTTAATGTTTGCGTCAGTCTTATTTTGTACGCCTGCATATGCAACTGCTTCAACATGTTTTGGCATGACGTTCGCTTGATGTTTAGTTGGGAGGTTAGAGGTCTAGTTGATTTCCGTGGACTTCTCAGCATAGTCTCTTGAACACGTTGAATGTTTTCCGGTGAACAAACCGTCTTTACGCGGTTACGTTTGGCGTTAGCGACTGAACATATAGCTCTAAATTTAGTAATTATTTCCTTCACAACACTTTTAGAAGGAGCAGGCGTTTGTGGATGGCGTGAACCTTTCATTTAATGTTACAAACGATTTACATTCCAAATAATTTTCAACAATAAACACTTTGTTCGATTGAAAACGGCATTATGGAGAACCCTATTCACAACCACCATTAACAACTGGCAAACACAATATGACAGTAACACGGATCGTTGGTTCGCATTGGTTATGTGGACAGGGCGAGGTACTTCGGCTGACAACAGGCAGCGCTGAATTTACTTCTACGCTCGGTCTGGATAATTTCGGTGATATGACGATGTGGTTCTTTTTTGTGAATGTGTCTGAAGATAACCTTTCTCCAGAAGGGGCGTACCGATGAGCCTGTAGAAAGGCGAAATACGTATCTACGTCTCTGGGGAGGGATATGTTCGGACACGTTCACAAAACATATTAATAGTGAACCTGTATTTGTGTTCTTCACAACAGATTTTTAATAATATTTTATATTATTAAAAATACCTTTGTATCTTTTGTATAGTTTTATTAAAATTCAATAATTATGAGAATGAAATAAATGCCTAGACGGGCATCTCACGTAGAGATTTAAAGTTTTCGAGAATAATGAAATCGATTATAAATCGTATATGCATAATGCTCATAAGTAAAGACGGCAGACTATGTGCCCGGTGCATGGTGACATGAATCATGTCACCATGTGTACTAAATATTATTTTTCATTCCTCTCGCTTTGTTTACATATCGGAGCAGAAAAACATATATTTAGTAGTTTCCTAAATATTTCCATACATGCATTTATCAAAGAGATAACAAAATTTGAACATATATTTTACAGTTCTAAATCAAAATAAAAAAAAAACATTATTTTGTATTTCTAACAATGAACGAAACATTTATTCTAAAGAAAAAGTGGTATTATTGGCAATAACAGATGCACCCTCAAAACATATTTATATTATAGTATCCAAAATAATATTTAGTACACATGCTGACATGATTCATGTCACCATGCACCGGGCACATAGTCTGCCGTCTTTACTCATAAGTTTATTCTTTAAAGATTCTTGTCTAGGGGGACTGACAACTGACAAACACAGATAACTAACACAGAGATGGCGCGATAATTTATGTATGTGTGTCATGTGTCAAATATATCATATGTTAGAAGATAGCTGTAAAAGTTTGAGTCAAAAACGTAGCGTTCGTTATCTCTTACAGTTTAAAGAAACGTGTTACGTCGTTTTGTAAATATGGACAAAAGAGAATTGTGTGCTGTGACTAAACACTTCCATATCACTGGGAAAACCCCCCAAAGAAATTAAAGAAGAGTTGGATAATGTTCACGGCGAATCTGCGGCATCATTTAAGACAGTTTGTTTCTGGGTGAATGAATTTAAACGTGGCCGTAGGAGCGCCGAAGATGAACCAAGAGCATGACTTCTGAAAGAGGTTACCACTGACGAAATGATCACAAAAGTTCATGATCATATTTTAAATGATCGTCGATTAAAGGTGCGTGAGATAGCAGACATTATAGGTATATCTAAACTACGTGTTGACGATATCTTACGTGAACTCTTGGGTATGAGAAAGCACTCAGCAAGGTGGATGCCGCGTCTCCTAGGTGTGGACCATAATCGAATGCGCGTAACAACTTCTGAGTACTGTTTGACCGTTTTTAAGCACAATCTTTTCGAATTTTTGCGCCGATATATTACCGTTGACGAAACGTGGATACACTACAATACCTCCGAAAAAAGTTCAATCCAAACAATGGGTAGAAGCCGGTTGTAGTGCACCGAAGAAAGCAAAAGTGGTTCTTTAAACGACTTGAACATCGTTGGAAAAAATGCATTGAATTAGAAGGGGACTATGTCGAAAAATAAATGTAAAAAACTGGAATAAAGATCTTCTTTAGTACTACTTCTCTTAGTTTGCACACTGGTATATAGCCGGTCATGAACAAATATTACTAATTAAAGTAATGTCTTACTGTGGATTAATGATGTAAATAAGAAATGGAATTTTTTGTACGGCAAATATTATTTGCATTAATGGTTCGAAATGGTATATAAATTTACTAAGATTATACAACTAATAATAATTATATATTGATGTGCTATACAGGAATTCTATCTAAAGCCATTTAATATTGAAAGTCTGTCAATGAAATGATTCTGATGCAATTCTTTCCTCCCTTCAAATTCTTTTAAATCTAAAATACAAAATATTTATTACTGTTTCCTGCGAGTATTCTCGTACATTAACGGTAAGTGCTAGACTTTACTATAATCTCTTGTTTCCACTAATTATTAAATAGTGGTGGGAAAACTGATATAGCATATGAAATTTGAAGAATGCCTTCTTTTTTTAATTAATTTAAATTCATGTGTTCGGACAGGATTGTTGTTGAATTCTCTGTGTAGGCCAGTGGCGGCTCTTGATGACGTACGATGTGCGCTGCTGCACGGATGAGACTGCTTCGTTTAAGCTTTCATATATACAGAGAAGCAAGTAACCGTACCGAAATCTTCCGAAATAGTTCGAAGTAGTCTCATCCGTGCAGCAGCGCACATCGTACGTCATCAAGAGCCGCCACTGGTGTAGGCATTCCTGTTGCGGGAAATTGCAGTTTTAAAGGTCTTTGGGTGCTTCAAAAAATGGTTTAAAATAATTTTCAGGTATGTAAATATGATATTTATTCAATTATTAAATCATTCATAGGAGTACATTAAAAACGTTATTGATAAAATCGTCGAAAGGACGTAACTTCTTTTTACTTTTTTCTTTCCAGGGCCTCTTTGCATTTCCAAATTAACGTTTATAAAATAAAGTCTTTCGACAATAATAATTAATTTAGACAACATCGATTTTTCAAATGGTGTTAAATTTACTAATCTTAACTCTAAAATCAAGTTTTAATAATAATAATACATAATAATAATAATAATAATAATAATAAACCCGCACAGGGTAGCCTAGAGATAGGTTACTGGGAACTAGCGACCCCACGGGTTCCTGAGCTAACCGTTGGATTGGGTTAGCAGCCCCAATGAGGTACACTTGCTCCAAACACTGGATGAAAAGATACGGTGGTGGGTCGAAGGAGCAGGATCCAGGCAAGATTAAGCAGCAAAGACCGAAGCAGCAAATTGGAAATGAAACACAAACATAGCATGCTTCAGTAGATACAAAGAACGCAGGCGAGGATGTTGTTGAGATACCTTCATCTCAACCCACTTCGTCAACATAACAACTAAAGCGCCGGACCCTATGGGCCGTGAAAATGAACCCCCCCCTACATGGTGGGAGGTGTTATTATCTGCTTACTAAGAATGAAGCATGCCATATGGAGGAGACCTGCATAGTTAGGTTACGGAAAAAAAACCTGGAAATAAGAAATGATAAACAATAATAATAATATTATGATAGTTATACCAGCCATCTTGTTCTCACGAACCGATGGGTTAACACACTGGCAACCAAGGACAAATTCAATGTTCTTGCGAATGGAGGAAATAATAATAGTAGTAATAATAACATTATTATTATACAACGTATATACCTACCTAGACGAGGGCTGGTGGGCATAGAGATGTTATATACCAGACTTGTAATAAATACTACCTGCAAAATCATGAACACCAAGGATCCCCAACTCGTCAGACATTATGGCCAATGTGTCTTTGCCACGCAGTGGCCAAGGGAAAGGGCTGCTAATCCGTATGGGTTCCTGTTTAAACCAAGAGGAGAAGACTTCGGTCGGGATGACATTCTGCGGTGGTCGCAACGGCACCTAAAACGAAAGCTTAGAATAAAAATGAACGAAATCTGTTTAGGAGAACACCTAGAGAAGCCGATGCACTTTCAATTCTATCGCTCCATGGAAAAACAAAACCTTTCGGATACTTGTCATATACTGACATTTGTCAGCTGGGCTGTACTCCGAAACTGTAGAGTACAGAATGGCATGCCAAGATGAAGTTCTCTCGACCTTTCTGTATAGGAGGGAGGTGTTCGGTTTTCAACTGCGAGACGTCAGTTGCAGAGCCTGCAAAACACATAAAGAAAACGCGATGCATTTGCTTTCCGCGTGCTCTAAATACGCGCCCACTTTATAACAGACCAGATATGGTAGTTATGGCATTGGAGACAAAATCCATATATGTGGTGGAGATATCATGTTCGGTTGAGACGAACATCTTGGATACAGAAGGTGAAAAAGGGGTTAAATATCGGGATCTGGGTCTGCAAATAAGACTTAATTATCCGGAATTCACGGTAACCTTTGTGCCGCTGATCATCGGTATACTAGGTGGAGTAACAAATAAACTTTTCAAAAACTGGTGACGAAGTCGAAAACCATTGCGAGAGAAATGCAGAAATTCGTTATCTTGATATCGCTGAGAATTCTGTGGGCTCATAAAACCAGCGTCCTAACACCATAGCGCTGGTAAATATCGAAGCTTCATCACAGTTTAGTGGACGTACCTGGGAAGCCACCCTGGCCCTTTGTATTCGCGAGCTGCGAGGGGCCGCCATTCTTCGACCGGTCCACCACCACCAATGACAGTGTATGAATATAGTAATTCATTACTATATTCAAGAATCTGAATATATTGTACTTGTTCATAGCATATACACATATATAATAATATACCATCTAAATGTCACACAAACAGTAATAAAACTAAAATTAAATAAAAGTGTGGGACGTACCGGGGCCTTTTCCTTACCGGAGGGGGCGGCGCTGACAGTTTGGCGCGTATGAGGACTGCCAGAGTGGTTGTTCAAATTCTGGGTAGCTATGCTGGGCTAAGGAGGTTTGATGAAGAGTAAAAAAAAATAATAATCATTATTTACGCCTTAGCATCCCCCAACAGCTTGATGTCAATTATAGAGGGCATTGGCAGGCCATGAGTGATTAATACACCTGCATATATTGAGCGACTTAAAATGTTCAGTAGAGGCAAACCTCGAAAAATTGTGCTGCCACTCCTCAAAAATGTGCCATTTGATGAAAAAACATCCCCACTAAAATTTCATTTTGATCGGATACCAGGTAGTGGTGCCGCATGGAACTTTAATTCTGATAAAAATTAATTATTACCTAATTTTGCAAACATGTTGTATTTGTAAAGGCAAAGTGTATTACAGAATAATATTTTGTTATCCTGAAAGCAAATTTAGAACAAAAAATATATTCTCTATTAAAGCAATAATAATTTAAAATAGAAATAAAACAAATTCGCACTATACAATAATCATTATGCTTAATAGGAAATGGGTAAAATAACACTACATGTAATCATGTATAATTTTTCAAATTTTTTTATAAAAAAATATTTGAACAATGTACATTAAGTCATTTTACGATATATCTACTCCACAAGTTTACTTCAGATTATTCCAAGACCTGTAACCTTAACAACTTGAAGTAGAAATTGCTTTTGCTCTTCGTCCTTAGTTAATATTTTATTATACTCAATAATTAGATACCTCTCTCATCTGTTATTTACTAAGCTAAGATTGTTGATAATTTTACAACACTCGCTGTAACTTTCGTTTTTATTGCAAGTTGCTGGATCGCTTTCCAAAAATTCTGAGGGAATATTCAATTTTTGAAAAAAAAATTAGAATTAACGGATATAAAATCGTAAGTAAATTGCTTTATTTTCTATATCATCTAACTTCCCTACTATTGCCTGTTTGATGCTCTCTTCATGTGACGCTGGCCTGTTTAGAGCCTTTGCCATTTCTTTCTTAACATCAATCAAAATATTTTCATCGAAGAATGATAAGGAAACATTTTCAGCATTTAAATACCACAAATGGTTTTTTATTTTACCACATGTAACTTTAGATATACTGTCGTTATGTTTATATTTTATTAATTCTTTACTAAGGACCTAAAATTGGAGGTCGTGAAATGGGGCCTTTTTTGCCGAAGGTGCTGTAAACCCGGATTTTATATAAATATTTACGAGAAACAAGCATATGTCGTTAATAGCTGATTTCTCTTTTTGTATTAGTTTAAACTGATCTTGAAAGAAAAAATTTTTAAGTAACAAATGGCTTTAGACATCCAGCGTGCGCGATGAAATGCACCTGGACGATAAAATGTCACGTTTGACGGTTGTTCTTCAAAAAAACAATTTGGAAAGTAAAAAAAAATTATAATCATCTCGGGGTGTTGTATTGTTAGGAATTAATTTATAAAATCGACAATCTCAGATTTTCAAGGCTGCAAAATTTGCTTAATTATTTCGACTTGAAAACCGGTTTTGAAATTAGTTTGTTCTATTTTAGGTCAATATTCTTTGAAACGTTTAAGTAAAGCAACATCAAGACCTCAGGACATCAGGATTTTTACATAAAATACACTTCGCAAAACTATTTCGAAAATATGATGTCGACAAGGAAAATATAAAATGTCTCTTTCTAATTGTTGTTGCAGTATTGAAGCGACACCATTTAAATGCTCTAGATTTGTGGCTGTGGTGTCACAACATAAACTAATAATATTATTTTCTAAATTCTAATCAATTAGAGTTTCATAAACTGCCAAGGATTGTTCTTTACCCGTTGAATGCTGCAAAGGAGGCACTCTAAGTAATTGGTCAACTTCTCCACTAGTAACTAGTGCAGCAAGTCTGTTCACATTCTCCATCCCTGTCAAGGAAGGCAGGAGTTTTCCATCCCAGTGGATTATTGTCCTAGTGCTTCTGCTACTGCGGTCAAAATATGAACTCCATATCTATCGCTTATCCTACATGCATCAAATGCAGCTACTATTTTTGGTGTTACAATGTTAGTTGTTCCGTAAAATTTTCTTCTTTTTGGTTGTGATGGATCAGGGTTCTTCTAGGGCTATCGGTATTTCCGCTTGGGATTCTAGCTTTCCTTCTATTTTACTCTCAATTTCCACAGAGGAACTGCTTCCCGAGGATGAAAGTGTCACGGTTTCCATTAGTTGACATTTTTCTTGAAGACTTCGTTGAAATCTCTTCGAATTTTTTTTTACATTTTTCTTCAGCTACTTTTTCTCGAGCAGCTAGCTGGTAGTCGATGCCATACATAAACCCCGGACGGCCTTTTTGCTTTTGGCTGATTAAAAACTGTTTCTTCTCTTTAATTGTTAGTAGCTCAAGAACGTTTGCATGGGATATATCAAATAAATCGTGCATCTTTTCCACAAATATTTATTCTTTTTGTTTTGCACTTTCACCTTTTCTCTTAGCCGACTTTTGTAACGCTCTCCAGTCGGCGTAAAGTTTTTCCAGTTTTTCAATACAGAGGCTTTCTTTTCGTTTTGGTATGCGAGCTTTGTCCCAAAAAATAGAAGCTTCTTTAATGGTTATCGCGGCACTTTCACGTAAATTTCGTTTCACTTCACGCATGTTAAAGAATAAAACATTCAAAACTTGTTTATTAGAAGGCAATTTATTACCGACCATTTAAGGTGTATAATGTCCAATTAAGTACACGACACTATCTTTCCGTAAATTTTGAGTCTCAGACATTATCACGTTTGTTTTTTAATTTCAGAAAGACATACATAACTTATCTCTAAGGAGGTCTGTTGTATACTAACATAAATTATTAATAGGGGGGTGACTGGCTTAGCCGCTGTAAATACACACTACCGGTAAAGTGTCAGGTATATTTTTATTCCTAGATGTTTGAATTACAGGCAACAAAACGGTCTGCCACCGATCTACCCCGCAATAGCTAATGAAATGAGTATTATTAATATAATATTGTATGTACCAGGTACCTACCTGTACCTAATATTTTGACCTGCTTGCGGAGCGTGTTCCTCTTGTCGGATTGAGTTGAATTTTTGGTAGCAACATTTTCACAGGGTGGCCCAGTAAAAACCTTGAAAAAAATTTTTCACCCCTATACAGATGGGCCACTTTAATGTCCAGCTATCAGCACTCACCTTAACTGAGAAGGAAAACCACGAAAAACATTTCCTAATTCTTGGAACTATGCTAAAACATAAAATTGAATGCATAATTACCTATTGCTTTAAATCGCCTTGTATATAACAAATAACTACAGGTTTTCAATATTTTACTCGTTTTGTACATGAAAAATAACTGATTAAACTGGTAAGATTATATAGATTATATAATTTCACGTAGATTGCATAACTATAAAAAGGTGAGAAGCTTTTTGTGGTAAATACAGCAAAATTTTAAAAGTAAATCCAAAGATAAAGCGGAAAAGGAAATAATCGCATCAAAATCTTCCTTATTATAATGCAGAAAATATTTTATACTAGTTTCATAGAGAGTCTAAAAGGATTTAACTTATCTAAGTTTCTGCACTTTCGGTGTTGGAACGGCAATTCTTTTCAGCTGAGCTCTCAAGTTACGAGAATAGAAAGAGAAGGATATAAAACCATCTTTGCTCACCGGGAATAAAACTACAGATCTGAAATATTCACGTACTTTAAAACAAATTGTGTGTGTTGTATCTATATACATAAATAAATATAAATACTAACAAAATGTGACATTATCTTATTTTTGGTAATTAATATTTGGTATTATTGGTAATTAATATTTGGTATTATTCATTAATTGTGGAAAACGATGTCAGGCAAGAGTCCGCGTCCTGCAACAGTTAATTCGTTTGAGGTAATTATCGATTACTTTTTCGTAAGTTTCAGGAGTTATCTCGGATATATCTTGGCAGTTGTTAGTTTTTAGATGCTCCAACGTTGCAGGTTTGTTGAGGTAAACGCGACTCTTCAGAAAACAATACTAAATGTCGTTAAATAGCATGATCTGAGCGGGAAGTTAACGTCAGAGCTACGCGAAATAATGCGACATCTGAACTTTTCACGTTGCATGCGATGTGTGACAAGTTGCGCCATCTTGCTGAAACCACATGTCTTCATTGAAATTGAGTACCAAAAATGATGAGCTAATATGCTGCTATAGCGCTCACCGTCGGCTGTTACTATCTAATCAAATTCGATCTAATTTCAAAAAAGCAAGGCCAAATTTCGCCGCCTGATCGCGATGGGCACCACGTAGTCACTTTTTGGGGATGCAATGATATCTCGTGTATCACGTGAGTATTTTTCCTTTTCCTTCCGCCCCATATGCAGCAATTGTGTTAGTTAAAATACCCACACAGAAGAAAATTTATTTTTTAAAAATAAGCATCAACTTCCTGCTGCTCTAACACCAAATCTGCGTAAATTCTACGCTCTGCATTATCTCTAGGGTTTAGTTCTGGCGTTAACTGAATTTTGTATGGGTGTAGGTGCAGGTTCTTATGTAAAATGCACTGAAGGGAGTCACAAAAGAAGCCTAACGTTTGCGAATGGCTACAAATAGATAATATCCTGTCTTTAACCATATCTCACAGCAGCAATATTCTCGGCTGAACGTGCCCTTGGAAGGATTGGAGATAGGATTGGAATACCCTATCTCCAATCCTTCCAGTTTCCCGCAATCTTTTCACTATATTGG
This sequence comes from Melolontha melolontha, assembly GCA_935421215.2. Classification (NCBI taxonomy): domain Eukaryota; kingdom Metazoa; phylum Arthropoda; class Insecta; order Coleoptera; family Scarabaeidae; genus Melolontha; species Melolontha melolontha. Next base: position 4,722,320 of record OW285240.1, on the reverse strand, counting down.
GAATTGTTCGCTCAGTAGGATGATTAAGTTGACCATAATCTTCTCGTAAACGTCGTTACACAGTTCGTACAGAAATGTTATTTTTGTAGAGCAATTGAATAATTTTGACGCGTTGAGTGTTCGTTAAGCAATCAATTTTTTGAATGTATTGTCTCGAACTAACATATGACGTGCCAAGAATGCGCCAACTGCTTAAATTACAGAGTAGGTAATATAGGAAACTTACCCATCATAACGCTTTCCACTTTATTGTTCACTATGTTCAACATAGACCTGAAGATTGGATATTCTCGTTATCAAATTACAGTGAATGCGCGGCCATTTGCATTTTTGAAGAAGTTTTGTTTAATAACTACCTGTAATGTTATAACACAGCAGACTGTCAGTTTTTTGAAGATGAACCTCATCACACATGATCAAATAGTAAATAAATTCACCTTCTTCTCTGGCCAATTATTGGAATCGGACTGCATATTCTAATTTCATGTAACAGTCACATGGTTATGAATGTCTGCGCGGTTTTTTGTGTTAGCTTCACTGTGCCCCATGGTCAACACTGTGATTAGTTGTTTTTCCTACTGAGGACGGCAACTTAGTTGTGGAAATACGTATTTAGGATAGTGGTAAACGGTTTTATACCTCTTTTAGGTTTTACTTAACCACAGTCCCCAAAGAAATACTTTAAAGTTGTCCAATGCATTACTCTGAACAAAATTTAATAAACTTTCATAATGTTCTACAGTCGAAATAGATTTAATTTTGGAAATATTTTTTTGATTCTGTAGAATTTAACTGAATATTTCTTATATGAGAATAGTCATTCGGTAAAAATACGGCTGTGTCTAACCACGGATAATTTCCGGTTCAAGAGGAAAAGGAATTTTCGTTAATGTTACTTTATAGATAAGAAGGCGCAGGGTGCTTCTGCAAATATTTTCTTATGTTCGCAACTAAAGAATTAGCTGGTGGAAATTGACATTCGATTTCCGCAGACACTTTATTGCATGCGCTAGTAAGTCAGTTGAATAATATTTTAGTAAGCGATAATGTACAGTCGGCGCCCAAGAAATTGAGACAAGTGGTATAACATAATTTAATGTATTTTCTATCGTATAAACAAGATATATACTGCTGTTATGGTTTTTAGTATTTTTATAGTTTTATGTTTCAGTATTGAGTGTATATTACTCACTATCAGTGTTTCTTAGAATTTATCATGTCACATCACGCTAATGAAATAACGAAGGCAAGAATACTTTAGAGACTTCAAGATGGATAGCCTAAACTACAATTAGTCATTGAGTTTAACGTTTAATTTTACAGAAGAGAACCTTGAGAAAGTATTGCTAGTAAATATGAATACTCCTTTACTCAACTCAAACTACAAAATGAACAAATAACAATGTATTTCGTATTTTGTAGCCGTATATATACCCGTTTACGCTTAATCTCGTGTTTTTTTCTTTAATAATTTGTCCACCTTTCGAAAAAAATTCTTTAACTTGCCACAAATGTTGCAGGTACTCCAATTTTACTCTCCATTTTTTGAAAATGTCCAGGTTTGATAGACCGATGCACGTTCTCTCCACCATTCTAAAGAGTTTTCCGTTCTTTTCTTACACGTATTTGTTCATTCTTACAATCTCTGCAGCAACTGTATTTTCTTTACTGAATTAAGTGGGCAGTTCTTTTTTTATCAAAATCGTCCCATATGGATGAAACAGCGATGCATTGGTGAACTTGTATTTCAATTGGATATTTTTCTTTGTATTAAGGAAAATTTATTTCTGAAGCCAATCATATCACTAATATATCAATTTTGCTTTTTCGAAGGAATTGTTATTTGAAAATCCTTATCTTTTAAATCAAGGATCTAGAAAAGCGCCCATTTCGAAAATGTTATTGTCTTCAATGACTATAATTCGTTTGGTAATTTGGTCTAATAATTTATATTAGAGCCATACATATAAACGGTATAAGCTGTTGTGAAAGTGGAGATGCTGTAAGAATAGATCGAATTTAGTCGGAACGAAAAGCGGGGAATGTTTTGCACTTTTTTTTAATTAAATATTGTGGCGTTGAACACCGATGAATTTGAATAAGAACTTTGTTTTTTCTTTTCGACAATAACATATATAATATATATAAGTAAGTGAACTGAACACTTACAAAATCCGCACAAGCATGTTCGTTTTAAGAAAATTGGTCCTGGGTGTCCAAACACATGTGGCACATGAATGCGTACCCGTGCAGAAAAAACAACAATATGCTTGAAAAAGACTGAATTGATAAAAGTCGAAACGTCGCAAACAAACATCTAAATTCAATAAAAGGTCGCTAAAACCAATAAAAATCTATTATTTTTAATATTAAAACACGGCCAATAAAATAAAAAAGAAAAACAAAATTCTTTAAACACTATATATATATATATATATATATATATATATATATATATATATATACAGGCTGATTCATTTTCGGCCCTCACCATGGGGATCTCTCTTATTATTGGAGATAGAATATAGGTTTAAATTTGGCAAAGTTGTTAAATTTTGTGTTTGTTATAAATCCGTAAAGAAAATAGACCTGTGACAAATGACCTTCGTTATTTAAAAAAAAAACGCGAAAACGCCATTTTCTTCTTTTACCTGTAGCACCGACATTTGGCCTTGTAGGAAAAAAAATACACATCCTTGCTGCCATTTCTAAACCTCTATCCAGTGGTGTACTCTAAATGTTTATACGACGTTTCGTTTCTTTCTGGCCATCATCAACTATATAATTTCTTATAGGCGTCATATTGGATTTAGACATCTTCAGAAAGAGTTTTTTTTCTGATTTCAACCATGTACCACATGCTGATTAAAGTTTTTGACATTAGGCTTTATTTGAAAGAATAAATTATAAGATTAAATAAGGTAGCCTTTGGAATTTCAATCTGTCAAACATTTCATTTATTGTTCATTAATAATACAAAAATGTCATACACTAACGAAGAGAAACGAGATATGATCAGTATTTTTTATTCTTTGAAACGAAATTCAACAGTAGCGAGTACAAGATAACAAAAACATTAATAAAAATACATAGAAAAGTAAACAATAAACAATTACAGTAAATGTTCAATTATCTGGCCATCTTCGGTAATGCACAATTGGACACGCCTTCTGGCATTTTGTACTGCCCTTTGTATAGTTCTTCTAGGAACTGCATCGAAGGCATTCTGAAGTCTGTCTCGTAATTCTTCAATGTTTTGTGGCGCATCTACTTTATAAATATAATTTTTAACATATCCCCTTAAAACAAAATCTAGCGGACTTAAATCAGGTGATCTCGCAGGCCATTCAACAACTCCCCAATTTCCAATCCAACGGTTTGCAAACTCTTGATTTAAGAAATTTCTAACAACAGCTGCATTGTGTGCTGGTGCGCCATCTTGTTGCCACCATAAATATTGTAATTTATTTAATGGGATATTGTCGTCAAGATAGTCAGAGACGTATGTACATAAAATGTTTAAATATGTTTCTCCATTTAAATGTTCTTCATACATAACCGGTCCTAAGAGACGATTGATTTGCCAAAATACCCATCCAAACGTTTATTCCAAAACGATGTTGTGGTCTTCTAGCCCTCTTTTGTCGGGGATTTTGTACTGCCCAATAGTGCTCCGTATTTCTGTTGAACATTCCAGAATTTGTAAATTTTGTTTCATCTGACCAGATGATTTTGCTTAAAAAATTTTCGTCATTTTCTATCCTTCCCATTATCCAATTACAATATTCTAGCCTTCTCAAATTATCTCCAGGCAGTAAAGAGTGACTAACATGGATCCTGTATGGTTTAAACCTACTTTTATGTAAAGTTCTCCAAACTCTGGACTGGCACAAATTTAATTCTGACGCTACTTCGTGTGTAGAAATTGATGGATTACTATTTATCTATAAAAATACAAGATTAACATGAAATTTGAAAACACGCTTTTAATTTACCATTTGTAAAATATCTTGTCGATTTTCATTTAAATTCCTGTTGTCTTGACCATTACGCGGCTTAGTAAACGATCCATTCTCGACCAAATTTCTGTCGAGATCTAGAAAAATGGTACGATGAGGCTGTTGTCGTTCTGGATATAATTGTAGATATCTTGTACTAGCTACTGTTGAATTTCGGTTCGAAGAATAAAAAATACTTATCATATCTCGTTTCTCTTCGTTAGTGTGTGACATTTTTGTATTATTAATGAACAATAAATGAAATGTTTGACAGATTGAATTTCCATGGCTACCTTATTTAATCTTATAACTTATTCTTTCAAATAAAACTTAATGTCAAAAACTTTAGTCAGCATGTGGTACATGGTTGAAATCAGAAAAAAAAACTCTTTCTGAAGCTGTCTAAATCCAATATGGCGCCTATAAGAAATTAGATAGTTGATGATGGGCAGAAAGAAACGAAACGTCGTATGAAAATTTAGAGTACACCACTGGATAGAGGTTTAGAAATGGTCACTAGGATGTGTTTTTATTTTTTCTCTACAAGGCCAAATGTCGGTGCCACAGGTAAAAGAAGAAAATGGGGTTTTCGCGTTTTTTTTTTAAATAACGAAGGTCATTTGTCACAGGTCTATTTTCTTTACGGATTTATAACAAACACAAAATTTAACAACTTTGCCAAAATTTAAACCTATATTCTATCTCCAATAATAAGCGAGATCCCCATGGTGAGGGCCGAAAATGAATCAGCCTGTATACAGGCTGATTCAAATTAAGTGCGCACTATTGCTATCTCTGTTATTATTGATTCTAGAAAGTAGGTTAAATTAGCAAAGTATTAGTGTTTTTAACAATGATTAGCATGCAGTTCATTAAAAAAAAATTGAATAGCTCATTTTCGAGAAATTTTGAAATTTATAATTTTTTTAAATGGAACAGCTTGTATATTTTTTAAAATTCTGAATGATAATGTTCTTTGTAATATAAAAGTTTCAATACACTATTGTCCTAAAACGAATAATAAAGTAGTTACGGTGGAATTTAGTTGATGTCAAAGACACTCTTTCATTCTGCAAAATCAGTAGTAAGGCTTCTTTCACTTTAAACAGAACAAATAGTATGCCCTTTGTAAATGTTAATAACGTACTTAATATGAATCTTTCGCACGTTTAGTTATTAAAAATATTTTTTTTTTTATTTTGTGTTATTTTCATTAGTTCTCTATTTATTTTTCTAAACATTTTGGTTTTACTTTCGTTGCTTAGTGTTTGACATTATATCTCACGTCTCTCGTATATCTCTCGTATTTTCTCATTTGTAGAAATGCGATATTTTGGAAGCATACATTTCAAGTTGTAAAAATTCAATAAGGACTAGCGAATATTATGCTGAACACTATCCTTTACGACAGCAGCCAGATCGACGTCACTTTCTAAAACTTTACAATCAGTTTAGACTTCATGATTGCTTATTTAGAAAGAAAAGAACAAAGAAAAAAAGCAAAGAAGTAGAAATTATAGTATTAGCATATTTTGAAGCCCATCGAGAATTTTCCATTAGGGATGCTACTAAGGAATTGGCATTAAGTTATTCATCTGTTCAAAGAATTTTGAAAATGCATAAGTATATCCCCTTTATGTTCAGAATCTCTCAAACATTACAGCCAGGAGATTACGCCAGGAGATTAGCTTTCTGTCATTGGTTTGTTAGTTTTTGTGATGAAAATTTGAACACAGTGTATTTTATGGAGTGACGGAACAAATAGAGGCATGTATAATAAGAAAAATAGTCACTACTGGTCTCAAGAAAATTTATTAATAGTTCATCCACATGTTGCACAAGTTCGATTTAGTTTTAACGTTTGGTGCGGATTAATTGGTTCGGTAGTCGTTGGTCCACTGTTCTACAATGGTACGTTGACAGGAAACAGATATCTGGAATTTATTCGTAACGTTATAGAGGATTTCCTTGATAACGCCAATTACCTGATGCGCCAAAATTTATGCTTTCAGCAGAACGGTGCTCCTGCACACAACTATCACCTAGTGCAAACCTACCTCGACACCATCTTTGCCGAAAAGTGGATTGGTACAAATGGTCTAATTCAATAGCCAGCACGCTCCCCTGACCTCTCACTTGTAGACTTTTTTCCTTAGGGATACTTAAAAAATGAGGTGTACAAAACGCGACACGACAACGTGCGCGAATTGCAAGACAAGGTCAGAGAAGTTTTTCGCCAATTAGATAGAAGGACAATCTTAAGAGCGACCCAGAGTGTACTGAAGCGGGCACGAAAATGTATTGAGCAGGAAGGTGACACCTTTAAGCAGTATTTATAAATTATACATGTACCTACTTTCTTCTTTTGAATTCAATTTTGTAAGCTGTAACATGTTAAAATAAACATTAAACACAAAATATGTATGTTTTGTCAAAAGTTAGCGCAGCAATGACAACATTTAGAAGGAAATAGAAACTGCTATAACTACTTTATTATTCCTTTTAGGACAATAGTTTATTGAAACTTTTGTATTAAAAAGAACATTAGCACTCAGAATTTTAAAAAATATATTTAATTTAAAAATTTAAAAAAATAATAAATTTAAAAATTTCTCGAAAATGCGTTATTCAATTTTTTTTAATGAACTGCATGCTAATCAATGTTAAAAACACTAATACTTTGCTAATATAACCTACTTTCTAGAATCAATAATAACAGAGATAACAATAGTGCGCACTTAATTTGAATCAGCCAGTATATATATATATATGTATATATATATATATATACATATATGTATATATATATATATTGTAATGGTACGAAAGATCACTTAAGTAAAAAGTAAATATACATAAAAAAAATTGCAGTGAAGCTGTAATTCTAAAATTGGCCTCACGTTGTTGGTGCCAAATGTAACAGTACGAAGGATCATTAAGTAAAATAAATAAATATACGAAAAATGTGAGCGTTAAAACTAAAAAAAAATGAATGATATAAGAAAAACTTAAAAGATTCGAATTTGAAAAGTGGGCGCCAAGTTTTAACGTACTTAGTTGATCCAACGCAATCTGTTAAATACCCCACTAGCTTTCGGGAGAGCTTGAGTACTTATGCTTTATTTTCTATCTCAGGTTTCAAAGTCGGTCGTTCGTATATCCCGTAAATGCAATGTAAATGGTATATTAATTAACACAAACTCAACATCCAAACAAATCAAATAAAAGATCGAATCTAAATCAAAGTAATAAAATTTATTAGAATTAAAAAACAGATAACTGTAACAATTATTACGTGCGAATAAGAAATCTGTACATATGCTCGTATTATCTGGACTATACGGTAAAAAATGGTATTATGCAATTTTGCACATGTGTTTAATAACAATAGTTAAGGTTATGTATACTGCAACAGTGCAAATAGATATTAAACGTTACTTAAAAATAAACACACAAAGGTAAGTTACATATACAAGTTTTATAAAAGATTAAGATCGACTGAATTATTATATATATTTAAATAGATGTTTAGAAATGTTAAAATTCATGTATTATATTTTGATGCAAACAATGTTTGATATTGTGATGTGATATAAATTTAATATTAACTTTTAAATGCTGTTCTAGGTTTTATGGGAAATAATTGGAAAGAACCTGGTATTTCTCCTGTGTCTAGGCTTGGATATTTTCTGGGCTCGCAATTGTAGAATAGATCAGAGTTCGTCTGCTCCAATGGAAGTCCCAGCGTCGGAAGCGGTTCAATGTTCGCGTTGTCGGTACGATGTAGTTCTAGTTCCGAAAAGATGCTTAGTTCAATATTTATTATATTCGACGTGCTGCGGGTCCAATTCTTCTATCAAAAGTTCGGCCTGATTTCAAGGTATAAAATGTATATGGTTTTCGTAGGATTTTCTTGATTTTTAAATAGTAATTTTAATTAAACTTTTTGTGATAGCAAAAATGCGGCCATTCGTTGTAACTTTTAGTATCAGACGCTTTCTTCGGCTTTTGTTTTTCATAGCCTCCGTTAAATGTCGGCAAAAGCCTCTAAGTTTATGCTTTATTTGCATCTAATATAATATGAACTTTCATAATATTATAATTTTAAAATAATAGAAAAATTAATTAAAGAATTTACAAATGTTTATAATGTGGTTTTCAATGTTAGATTAGTTCAAATATGCATCGTAAAAATCGCATTCGCGGGGTTCGAGACAATTTTAAATTAGTGGGCGTTGTTAACTCGCTTCGATATAAATCTTGATGTGGATAAATTAAATACCTGTAATATGGCGCGTATGATTTGAATTTGAAATGGAAAAATATAAATATAAAAAGTAAGTTTAAAAATCAAAATAAGTTAAATATCAATTTTAAAGTTATCGTCGTATTAATTTATACACATCTCGAAACTAATTTCACAAATTACGTCCACTAATTCGATATTTATACATGGGTTTATGATATGTAATAATCTGCATTTCTTTTTGTAGAGCTGGAATAAGTGTGCTGGTTGAACCATAACAATATATATATATATATAATATATATATATATATATATTATATATATATATATATATATATTATATATATATATATATATATATTACAGAAACAGCGTATATGAAGACAACACCTGACACGATCAGTACGCCCAGCCTGGATATCAAGAATATCTGGCTCCCTATGATTAGAGAATGTGTTAGCCGAAGACCGGCAGCCACGAGACCGGAGACAGACTGATGATTAAAAAACTACTACTATCACGCAAATACGGAAAAATGGCATACTGCGCATACCCACCGCGCCTATACGGAAAAAATGCACACTGCGCATACCTACTGCGCATATACCTGTAACTTAAATATAAGTTTAAAATAGTAGTTTCTGTCCCCCTAATTAGTCGAGGGGATAAAGTGTTTGGTATATTGATATTCGGAAAATTATCGACCGGGTTCAAGCCTAGCACAGGACATTTAACTAAAAAATAGGGAAGACACATACCGCCAGATAAAGTTGTTATAAATGACAAGTTTGGCAAAAAACAGTCCTTCTCAGGACTACCCTGATGACGGCAGTAGACGGACTGCCGAAACGTCGGACTATCAAGGTTCTGCAAACGATGGAAATAGCCCAAACAACAACTCAAGTTATACTCCATCGTCAACAATTACACGTCATGAGTTACAAATTCGGTATGGGCCCGAATTAAATAGGTCTTTCAGACAATATGAAAAGACCATGATTAAACTTGCCAAGGAAGCAAACCATCTTACCTTTCTATACAAAGTAAGACAACACAACGTCATCCCCAAGGGCTTAAGGATTAAACCTCCGGTCCAAAGTCAGAGAGCAAAAAGGATTGCAAAAAGAGCCAGTGAAGCCTTAGTTAGGGAAAGAATCAACCATCACCGACTCGCAAAATTCAGAATCAAGCAACAATGCGAGGATATTAGGCAGAAAATCAAAGACGAAACCAGTGAGCAAGATTATGAGCATATCCATCAAGCAGTGGAAAGAAGCTACCAAAGAACAAACAACCAACATAAAGAGATACACAAGAGAAAACTGGACACTCTAATACATCAACAAAAAAGAGAGACCAAAACACTAGATCCCTCCAAGACAGTCATCAATATGTCAAGCAAACAGTTGAACAACCACGCTATCGAAATCCTCAACAAAGGCATGAAGTTTGCAGTAGCAAAAAACCAAATTCCCACCATGGACATTATACTTGCCACAGAAACAGCCGCACAAAAAATAGAATCTCCAGAAGCAGCGGATGAATACCGATGGAGGATTAGAACAGCAATAGAAGATGCTAGATCAAGAAAAATCAAGCAGAACACCACGAGGGAAGAACAGCGCAGCCTCAAAGAACTAAGAGCAGATAGATCGATAAAGATACTACCAGCCGACAAAGGGAATGCAACAGTCGTAATGGATGTGGAAACATACAACAACAAAATACAGGATGTTCTAAGAGCAGGCAAATACAAAGAATTACCGAAGGATCCCACACCATCAGTGGAATCCAGAATATATAGAACACTGTTCAAATACAAATCAGCCTTCCAGAACCAAAACATAAGATATAGACTTACTCCACACTATAGTAAGCCGCCGCATCTATACGGATTACCCAAGATCCACAAACCTGACATCCCTCTGAGGCCAATCGTCAGCTCCAGAAATTCTCCGTGTCATCCACTAGCCAAGTTCCTACTGGACATAATTACCCCAATATCAGGGAATACACAATCGGCAATTTCAAACACCGAACATTTCATCAACAAAATCAAGAACATAAAAATTGGTGAAGAAGATAAATTGGTGAGCTTTGATGTTACTAGCCTGTTCACCAATGTACCAACAGGGCCAACACTAACAATAGTCAAGAACAGACTCTCCTTGGATGCCACATTACATGAAAGAACATCTCTTAGTATAGAAGCAATTGTAGAACTGCTGGCCGTCTGCGTCAACACAACCTACTTCCAAGTTGGCGAAAAATTCTACCAACAAGAATTCGGCATGGCTATGGGTTCCCCACTATCTCCCATACTAAGCAATATTTACATGGAAGACTTCGAACAGAGAGCAATTGATTCGTATAACTTCAAACCGAAGCTGTGGCTTAGATACGTAGACGACACCTTCGTCATATGGCCACACGGTGAAGGCACAATAGAAGGATTCCTACAACATCTGAACAGCTTAGAAGAATCCATGTGTGTGTTGTATACAGCTATGACGAATAGTTTCCATCTGTTTCAATATCCGTACAGACATTTTTTACATATCTATTTAATATCTGTTTTATAACTATTCAGACTTGTTTAGCCCCGACATCTGATACCAGATATGAAACATGTCTGAACGACTATTGAACCAGATACATCTGATATAATGTATATAGAAATTATAGTCGGATATGCGTTAAATAGTATCAGAAAGCTCAATTTCCTACAGACATATATTGATATAGAAATTTATTCTGTTTTATTTACTAAATTTTTTTTTTTCATTATTATATTGTAGATAATAGATAAATTTATATCTATTTCTAAATACAGCCTCGATATCAATGATAAATAAATTCCTCAGGCTCGGTATCTGTTCAAAAAACCTTTGTATATCCCCGATAACCAGGAGTCACTTTGTGTAAAAAGAATACGATAGCCCGTGTCAATTCTTAACAGGTGTAAACATACAAAAACTTTGACTTTATAAATCTGATATTCGCAGTTGCAGGTATCTCTTTTTCCTGTATCTTTGTCCTCTTTTAATCAGATATACACCTACGATATAATATAATGTTTAAAGCGCCTGCGTTAACTCTGCTATGTAATCTATTATATTTAGCTGTCTACCTCTAATATATACATAGCGTTAGCGAGGAACGGCTAATTACAAGTTTTATATGTATAGTACCACCTGTGTTGTTATTCTAAACGTTAGTATATATTATTTTAAAATTTCGTTATCATTTTGTTATCATTTTTTGTCTGTTAAACGGGTCTTGCTTTTATTTATAGAATATTTATTTTAAATAATCATTTAAAAATATTTGACATTTTTATATATATATATATTGTTTGTGACTCGCTTTGAATTCTATAGTCTACTTCGAATATATCTGTTAGGTTTTTCCTATATATCGGTATTTTTACCTATTTTTTGGACAATAAAGTCTTTATACGCAATGTAGGGACCGTGTTGTATACAGCTATGACGAATAGTTTTCCATCTGTTTCATTATTCGTATAAACATTTTACATAGACGTTTAATATCTGTTTTATAACTATTCAGACTTGATCAGACCCGGCATATGCTAACAGATATGGAACATGTCTAAACAGATAACGATCAAGTCTGAAAACAGCTTATCCGTGTCAATATCCGCTCCTCTCGTGTCTATTCCCTAGCAACAAGTTTGATAAAGACTGTCGAATTAATTTCAAATATAATAAAGTCTTTATACGTGATGTAGGAAACTGTGTTGTATACGACTATGAGGAATATTTTCCATCTGTTTCAATATCCGTACAAACATTTTACAGAGCTGTTTAATATATGGTTTATATCTATTCAGAATGCGTATCGTCAACCGATATCAAAGATATATGCTGTGATATATATTGGACACTCTGTGAATGTATTTCTTCATTTTTTATAACTATTATTTTCAATTACAATAAAGTCTTTATATGTGACGTAGGAGGCTGCGTTGTATACGATTATGATGAATAGTTTCCATCTGCTTTAATATCCGTACAGACATTTTACAGAGCTGTTTAATATCTGTTTTATAACTATTCAGACAGGCTCGAGTATCTATTCCCTAGCAACAAGTTTGAGAAAGACTATCGAATTATTTTCAATTACAATAAAGTCTTTATATGTGACGTAGAAGACTGCGTTGTATACGGTTATGATGAATAGTTTCCATCTGTTTCAATATCTGTACAGACATTTTACAGAGATGTTTAATATCTGTTTTATAACTATTCAATCATTTTTTATAGATTCTAAATTAGAGTCATGTCGACTGATTACAAATATCATTCAACAGACGATATCAAGTGTAAAGGTACAATTTGAGTTGTTTGCTAATTACGGTAAGCCTCACGCGGATAAGCAAATCATTGAACTAAAATCTTTCTACACTCAATACATAGTTCTCATAATATCTTCAGCTGTTGAGGATATTTACGATCAGTTGGCAAACATAATTCAGACTAAATCTGAAGAGTTTCAAGAACGAGATTCTGGATGGGGGGGGGATTAGTTTCAGTTTCACATTTAGAGGTTAATATTCATTTCTTTTCCTCCCCTCTCTGGTTCATCGTACTTGGAATTACATTGATCGATTAGGAATAGAGGGGCATACATAAACATACAGAACAAGGATACCGCATGTCTAGCTTGGGTGTCTTACAGCTGCACTTCATCCTGTCAATAATAAAGCATATAGAGTTAGTATGTACCCACATTACTCCACCATACTAAATTTTGATAGGATCGAATTTCCGGTAAAATTAAAAGATTTAGAAAAAATAGAAAGACTGAATAATTTAAGTATTAGTGTTTATGGTTTAGCTTTAAATTCAAAAACTAGTAAATGTGATGTAGTAGAACCTATTTATTTCACTAAGAATAGGAAAGATATGTATGTTAATTTATTGTTGCTTGAGGAAGGAGCTACATCTCATTATGTTTTAATAAAAAAATCTCTCCAGATTGATTTCATCCCAAATAAGTAAAGGTCAACATAAATTACATTTATGTGATGGATGTTTAGTTTCTTTTAACTCTCTCACAGCTTTAAACCAACATCAATCGTATGATTGTAATCATGTTTATACAATTCTACCTTCAAATAAACCTATTAAAAATAGATTAGGAAATATGGTACCTCAAAACATTTTACAATTCAGCGATTTCGATAAAAAATTGCCTGTTCCCATTCGTAATATATGCAGACTTCGAGTGTATACTTAGACCGATTCTCTCGTGTAGCGGAGATCCATATGTTTCACATATACGTGAAACACATAAACATATTCCCTCCAGTTTTGCTTATAATATAGTTTGTTCTCATGATTCTACGTTAAATAAATTTGTTACTTATGCGGGGTTAGATTGTTCAACAGTATTTACAGCGCGGTTGCTAGAAGATGTTCAAACGATATACACTAAGTAATTGAAAAATATCGTTCCTGTGAAACAATTAGCCGAAATTGAACGCAGTAGTTTTATTAATGTTGGTAACTATCATATATGTGAAAAAAGTCTAAATGAAGATGAAGTGGCAGATCATTGTTATTTAACAGGTAACTTTCGAGGTGCAATTATATTCAAAGTATATTCCTGTGTTCTTAGATCCCCTTAGTTCATACGATAGTCACTCTTTTTATAAGAGAATAATTTTATTATTTTATTTAAACAAGATGATTTAAATCTTCGACATATATATGCCGATCATGTTAACACTGATATGACTTTCGATAAGTTTAAAGAAGTTTGCGCTGAGTGTTAGAAAAATAAATACTGTTTTCTAACGATAGATAAAGATAGTAATATCGACGAGGGTCGCTTTAGAAAAATGTTCGATTGTTATATATATTTGTGAACACAAGCATGTTAGTCACTCGGTTAACGATATGCATAAGGTTAAGAAGTATAACAATGGAGGAAGAGCAATCGTTAACCGATATAAAAGATATATGTTGTGATATATATTGGACACTCTGTGAATGTATTTCTTGAGTTTTTATAAAACTTTTTCGATAGTTACGATCACACTTAATAGTATTAAAGTATGAAAACAGCTTATCTGTCTCAATATCCGTTTAATATCCGTTCGAACCTGTTCATTCCTGTTCCAGAGCTATCTAATATCTTAAAACAGCTTATCTGTTTCAATAACCGTTTAATACCCGTTCAGACCTGTTCATCCCTGTTCCAGAGCAGTCTACATAACATTTCAAACCAGTCACTGAACCCCTTAAAAAAGTTTTAGAAAAAACATCAGCACAGACTGAAATTGATCTGAAGAGTAAGATGGAGTCAGAGGATGAAGAGTCTAAACAAAATGTAAGAATTCCGAAGATGACATCAAACACAAAGTCACATGGTCTATCTACGGAGAGTTCTGAGAACCAAGATGAGGGACTTACTATAACTGATCGTAACCTCGAAAATTCCGATATGTATTATTTTCCTAGAATCTACTTGGAAGGAATATTGTCCGATGTAAGCAGAGAATATGATTTAACGTTTGGTGTTCACATTGATCCTATGTCAGATAACTTTAAAATAGGTAAATCTAGTTTTACTTCCGATGGTCGTGATTTCTTAATCGACAACGTGCGATATAGGGGGCGCGAGGACTATGTGAGTTAATATTTAAGGCACATCCAAGCGAGTTTACGGGAGACGACAAAGAACAGTATAGACGAAAGCAAGTAAAATGAGACAGAAGCTATAAATATTCATACATCATTAAACCTTTGGCTGAATCTAAACACTTCATCAGTGAATCTGGGCACACCGTCTACAAGTGGTTATATACAGGGTAGTGGCCATGTTGGTGAAGAATTAATAGTGAGGAATGCTCCTTATCAGTATGTGTACTGGGATGATATAAACGAACTAGTTGATCGACTCCGTTTACTCCTAGCATCAAAAACGGCCGAGCACTCTGGACAAATAAATGAAATTGCCTCCATTGTTGAAGAGCTCAAAGAATCCTGCGTAATTGTATAATTAATCGAAGCCGTGTATTAATATGTTAGTACACTATTACTGTCCGTAAAAGCCAGTCATGAATAATATTGCTAAATTCGGGTGACATTTAAACAAAAGTGGAATAAAAAAATCACTCGCACCGTGTAACCTTCAGTCTATTTTACCCAGAGATATCGAAGGATATTATGATTTTAAAAATAAACGAATACGTAATATTCTATCACCTGTAGAAGCTAATGATTCTGTGAATATGGCTTATGTAAATAAAAATATATAAAAAGTTTACATCGGTTGATGAGCATATTAGAAAGAGTATATCTGTATGTGCGAACAAAACTAATGTAGGTAAAAAGTTTACAGCAGTTGAAAGGAACTTATGCGAAAAATATGTGATATTTCAATTGTTCTGTTTTTTATTTATGAAGAATTGTTTCCCTGCTATATTGCAAATACAATAGATGCATTTATATATATTTCCGAATATGATCTCAATTTAACTTTTATATGTGCAGTGCTATCTGTGTTGTTATTATAAACGGGATTACATATGCGTTCCTATATTATTTTTAGTCTGTTGAACGGTTTATACTTTTATCTATAAAAATTTATTTTCAATATTCACTTCAAATTCGGTACCATTTTTATATACTGTTTGATACACATACAAAGCTACGATCGATATCTGTTGAGAGATGTAGTGACCTGTTTTACCGACCTGTTTAGATATATTTACCACCGATACATATACAAAGCTACGATCGATATCTGTTGAGAGATGTAGTGACCTGTTTTACCGACCTGTTTAGATATATTTATCACCGAATTCTAATATGACTTCATTGTTCGTTCGATCGCTGTCTGAGTTGAATGTGATTTTATCGATAGAAAATATTTCATATTAAACGAGGTAATTCTATGTAAATTAGCCGCGAATTTAGTGAATAATACCGCGATTTGCCCCCGAGAAGTTAGTTAACTACTCGTAAATTTCGTGAATATTATCGACGGCTACCCCCGCGAATTATGGTAAATTGTAATCCTTAGATGCTCTGTATATTATGCTAAAAAATATATTAAATTGTTTTTATTTTTACGCCGGATCTAATTTCAGACACATTATACTCGATTATATTACGCAATACAAAAGCCGCAGATCGAGATAAAAACTAAAACCGCTCTATATATTTTAAAGTAGAAATATTATTTATACATCTTTATCCCTCCCCATACCGATCTCATGCACACAAAACTATTACCGAAGCATTATTAGTATTATTACACACAAAATTACGATCGTCAAATATATTGGATATTAAACAGGATAATTGTTTTTAATTATATGTAAATTAAACGTAAATTTTAGATAATTCAGAATATAAGTCAGACTATATATTAGATTCTATTTTAAAAATAAAAAAATTTAAAATAATTCGAAATATATTACACTTTATATGCAACTTTCAAAATTTAAAATCTCATCCCCGTTGTGGTCTAGCGCCTAAGAAGCCGCTTTATGTGATGCATGGCCCACGTTCGATTCCTGGTTGGGCAAAAATAAAAAAAAATCTTTTAGGAAAGAATTCTAAATAAATACGTGGCGCCATCACATTTTAAAATAAAACATTAAAATATTTATATTGACTACATATTGCAGTGGAATTTGCTTTGAAATTGCTTATTAATTTTTTATTCACACTACAGCTTATATTGCCGGCTATTCAGTCTAGTAGAATCCACGAACTCCCATCTCATGAATCGTTCCTCGCGGATCAGGTCCAAGTTTTAATCCGAAAATAAAACGATAAACACAAATAAAAATCTTATCTGTTTATTTGTTAGTTTATTTAAAAAAAAAAATTCAAAAAAATCCCTCTACAAAGTGTATAGGGTGCTAAAGCATCATCAAACAGTAGCAATGGGGAAACACTCTTTGTGAATAATGACTCGCACACAGAGAAAAACCCCTTGTGACACTCGATCAAACATAAAACTAATAAATACTAATGAAATTTGTCAAGTTTAACCTCTACTTTAACCCCTTCAAACAAATGTCAAAAACAACTAAGTTTTCGAAACCCACGAAAATTGAATTTTTGTCATGCGCAAAAATAACACAACAAGGTCAATCCCCACTAAAAAAAACTCCAACCTTGAATTCAAAAATGTTCTCGAATATTATTTTAAGAAAAAAACTTCCCTTACAAAAAACATGACAACTTTCTCTAATACCCATATACTACTTTCAAATATAAATTATTACAAGAAATACATGAAATTATAATAATAAAAATAATCGTGATATCAAATATATAAACAAAATATTTTATCAAACTTACATAGATCTATGCACCATTTATAAAATGCACGAGAGATATCTTATTCAAAAAAAAACATTTTTATAAACATCAAAACACTCGCAAAAATCGAATTAAGATTTACATGCACCTCACAATAAATGCATAAACAATATTCAACCCGATTTTATAAAACAAAGAATAAAATTGAGTATTTTATTCTTTAATAAACCGATCACTTCAAACGTCAAGATATCTCTAACTCAAAATGAAATTTCAACATCCGCCTGAACATCCCTACCATCTATAAAATCAAAAATATATACAGACAACACATTTTAATAAATACAATATCCGGAAGAGCGGCAACTTCAATCCTCTGATTAACCTAAATATACGAGGGCTAATCACAATTTCAAACATTATAAAAATTTTCAATTATAAAATAAAATATATATATAACGATCCCCGTCTGAAATAAATAAACATACAATTGAAATAGATAATTTTTATAAATGTACTACAATACAGAGTTCAATATCGTTCAATCATTTTTCCTTTCTTGTCCAAGGAAAAATCTATAGCATGATTCCCCGAATTTATCCGAGAACAAAGTCAGAACATCCCTGAGCTTTTTTCAAGGATAAACTTCAGCACAGCACTCGAGACAGTAACGCACCCTGTCTTTGTTCCCCGCACTAACTTGTTGCATTAATGTTGAACAGGATCCTCGTCGTTCTGATGCTGTAGTGTGATAATCGAATTCAACATTTTAATATACATTCTGTATATAATTTTTATAAATATACATGTCTTATTTTGCTTAAGACATGTTATCTGTTATGTCGTTTTGCTTGACATAATTTAGTTAATGTCATGTTGCTTGACATTCTCGAATGGACTTCGTTACAAACATCACAGACGAAGGAACACGCCGAAGTAACAGTCATCCTCGTCGAATATTCGAGCACTCTCTCGATCACATGGACATGAACATCTCCAACGAATTTTCATAGATAAAAGAAAAACATAGCATCAAAATCTCATATACCAAATCATTTTTATAAACAAATTCATAACACCATTAGTTCCCAAGCAATAACAATAATAATAATAATAATAATCATAACAATAATATCATGAGCTCAATTTCTTCCTATATTTATATAATTTTAATTTTTTCCAACGCAATTCCCATAATCAATAATTTTTTTATCCGCCGATAAATTTTAATTAGTTAATTATGTCAACAATAAATTTTATTTTATAACTCATCCTGTATATATCCATTTGCTTAAACCAATTCATTACCAGGTCAGTTAAATCAGCACATCGTAAACCATCCTATTCAAATATTTTTATTCATTAACCTTTTTAAACATGCCAATAATTCTTTTTCTATATATTCATAAATACCATAATTTTATTTCAACAATATATATATATATATATATATATATATATCTCTATTATCATAATAATTTTTTTCATATATCAACGACGAAATTCTATTTAAATATACCGACGAAAATTTTTTCTATAAATACACTTTCATTTTCCTTCAAACATATCATATATTTATTTCATATTTCACCGACGAAATTTTTTTTCATATTCAATATCATATAACTTTTTATCACGACGAAATTCAGTAAACACCTTTTTATTTTTACTTCTACATCCTCTTCTTATACTAATAATCTAATCCTAATTATCTTTTACGTTAAATCCATTTCAGTATCATTTATCAAATCCTATTTACTTTTCCAAATTTTATTTATATATCCTTTTGTTACAACACATTCCAATTAGTTAACTCAAAAGCAAAAATCCTTATATCTCGCATATTCATCTAAATAGTTTACAACGAAATTTCTCATTAAGTTGGGCCTATTTAAAATATCCGACAGTAAATAATTTGTAGTTTCATTTTTACTTTTACCTTACTATAAAATGTGGGTCTATTTAATTTAAATTTAGTACCCTTATACTTTCTAATTTTCAGAGTATAATATTTTAACATTTCATTATTGACATGCATTTGATTTATATTATTTAAAAAGCAGTTGATTTTAAAAATAGAATTACGGGAATTATTGCGTTTACTTGCTATATAATTACTCAAATTATATCCATAAATATTATTTCTAGAAATCAATTTAATTTTAATTTTAGTTCGTTTATCATTAATATCATTAATGACAACTGCTTGTTTATTTAATTTATTGATCATTTTATCGTGAATACTTTCTTCCATCCTACATTCTAACTTAGCATTTGTTTTAATTATATTAAATTCTGTTTTCTCGTTAGTTTCAAACTTAATTTTATTTAATGTAATTTCTTCGCTTACCCTAATTTGATTATTTCTTCTTCCTATTTCTGTATCCATATCATTTCCCTCGTCCTGTGGCATAGATTCCTCCCCAGGCACGTCCTCTAAACTTTATTTTGTAATTGTTGATTCATTTTCTTCTTGTTCCATTATTATTATTAATTTCTTTTCTTCTATTGCTTGTTTTTCCTAGACGTGTGCTATTTTACTTTTATTTATTGTGTTTTCCTTGTTTATTTGATTGTTACTGGTTCCTGGTGCCATTTGATCCATTGTCCCTATTATTTCATCCATTTCTCTTTCCATATCATTATAGTTTTGTTTTATTTCATTGTGATTTTGTTGTATCATCCGTTCCATCCCCTTATGTTTTTGTTGCATCATTCGTTCCATTTGTTGTTTCATTTCCATTTGTTGTTGTTTTATTTCATTATGATTTTGTTGTATCATATTCATTATCATTTGTGTCATTGTTTGCATCATATCCATCATCTGTTGACTGCCTACTTCGTCGTCCCCCTCTTCATGTATGTAACCAGCATTACCCATTCTTTGTTTCAAATTTTCCATTATATTTTCCATATTTGAATTATCTTGTATTTCCAAATTATTTGCTTATCTTCATTCGCCGACACGCTGGGCTGCCAAAATTGTAAATTTTGGCATTTGCTTTTTCATACGCCGACACGTTGGGCTGCCAAAATTGTGCAGTGGAATTTGCTTTGAAATTGCTTATTAATTTTTTATTCACACTACAGCTTATATTGCCGGCTATTCAGTCTAGTAGAATCCACGAACTCCCATCTCATGAATCGTTCCTCGCGGATCAGGTCCAAGTTTTAATCCGAAAATAAAACGATAAACACAAATAAAAATCTTATCTGTTAATTTGTTAGTTTATTTAAAAAAAAAAATTCAAAAAAATCCCTCTACAAAGTGTATAGGGTGCTAAAGCATCATCAAACAGTAGCAATGGGGAAACACTCTTTGTGAATAATGACTCGCACACAGAGAAAAACCCCTTGTGACACTCGATCAAACATAAAACTAATAAATACTAATGAAATTTGTCAAGTTTAACCTCTACTTTAACCCCTTCAAACAAATGTCAAAAACAACTAAGTTTTCGAAACCCACGAAAATTGAATTTTTGTCATGCGCAAAAATAACACAACAAGGTCAATCCCCACTAAAAAAAACTCCAACCTTGAATTCAAAAATGTTCTCGAATATTATTTTAAGAAAAAAACTTCCCTTACAAAAAAACATGACAACTTTCTCTAATACCCATATACTACTTTCAAATATAAATTATTACAAGAAATACATGAAATTATAATAATAAAAATAATCGTGATATCAAATATATAAACAAAATATTTTATCAAACTTACATAGATCTATGCACCATTTATAAAATGCACGAGAGATATCTTATTCAAAAAAAAAACATTTTTATAAACATCAAAACACTCGCAAAAATCGAATTAAGATTTACATGCACCTCACAATAAATGCATAAACAATATTCAACCCGATTTTATAAAACAAAGAATAAAATTGAGTATTTTATTCTTTAATAAACCGATCACTTCAAACGTCAAGATATCTCTAACTCAAAATGAAATTTCAACATCCGCCTGAACATCCCTACCATCTATAAAATCAAAAATATATACAGACAACACATTTTAATAAATACAATATCCGGAAAAGCGGCAACTTCAATCCTCTGATTAACCTAAATATACGAGGGCTAATCACAATTTCAAACATTATAAAAATTTTCACTTATAAAATAAAATATATATATAACGATCCCCGTCTGAAATAAATAAACATACAATTGAAATAGATAATTTTTATAAATGTACTACAATACAGAGTTCAATATCGTTCAATCATTTTTCCTTTCTTGTCCAAAGAAAAATCTATAGCATGATGTAACTTAAAATATAAAATCCTATCCCCGGTGTGTGGTGTAGTGGCTAAGGTGTCCGACTCACACTCAGATAGCTAAGGTTCGATTCCTGGCAGGTATTTTTAAATAAAAAAATTCCAAAAATAATTCAAATAATTCCAAATAAATATGTGGCTCCATCTATTCTAACATTTCCAAATCTTCCGGAACTAATTCAAATAATTCTAAATAAATATGTGGCTCCATCTACTCTAAAATTTCCAAACATCTATTCTAGATATCTCTGAACATTGGTTAAACTGAAATTTACGTTAGGATCCGCGAATTTGCATCTAATTAAACTCCTTCCGCGAAATCCGCGACTTCAGCCGCGAATACCGCGAAAAAAAACCGCGACCCCCGCTAAAACCCGCGAATAAAACCGCGGACCCGCTAAAACCCGCGAATAAATCCGCGGACACCCCGCGAATTCCGCGAAATATATCGCGATTCCGCGAATAAAACCGCAGGTCCGCGAAAAAATCCGCGAAATCGCGAATAAAACCGCGAATCCGCGAATAAAACCGCGAATCCCGCGACTTAACCCTTTCAATTAATTTATTGTGGAGGTGGAGGTCCCCGTGTCGGGTAATCACACCTACTTAAGATAACAGCATTGTAAGTATTTCGTTATCGGTAATAAACGATTTGGGTCATATTTGACCTTGTTTTGGTAGTCTAAGATGTATATATAGTTATATGTATATTATATATATTGTGGTAGCCCGAGGGTTAAACGTGAATAGAGTTAACTCCTGGTGTTTCGACTGTTTATGTGACAATAAGGTCTTATTAACTGAAGAATAAGTGGAAATTTAAGAAAATATAAGATTTGTTAACTTGTCTCTCTGAGATGTTTGTGTATATTTTGCGATCGACTTTGTTTTCCAGTTTCTTTAGCATTAATTGAGGATGGAGAGACATCATTTAGATCATAATACGCAATTAAAAGCTATTGGAATGCTTGAAAGTGGTTTAACTCAAAGGGCCGTTGCAGAACCTCTCACCTGCTCTTGGATCATCGCTAAGACTAATCCGTCAGCGTTTGAATTTCTCAAAATAATCTAGGGGAGAAGCAAGAAAATGCATTTCTGTCCAATATAGGTGAATAATTGTTTGTTATATGTGAAGGTATCAGTCGACCATCATTAGTTGTTTACTTTGAGAAACAGTTAAGAAAACTTAATGAGAAATCTCTGTTTATTTAGAAATTATTTTCAAAATTAATACATTTTTGACAAATCTTAAAAAAAAAACAATAACAATCAACAAGATGTGATAATGAGACATGCATGAGTTGAAAATTTTCAACAATTTTCGCCAATTCTTGCAGCATATGGTAGCACAACGTTTTCAAAGATAATCTCCCGATAGTCAATGACGTTCAAATACCGATTCAAGAGAGCGAGGTCAGTTCTTCCATTAAGAGTTATTCCACCCCATAGCATTACACTACCTGCTTGGAAGCTGTGAACAGTTTGCGGTGTAGCTAATAGTTCTGCATTGCCGGGACGTCTCCACGTTCTTCTTGTATCTGGTCGCAAACCAAATAGGGATTTGTGAGAAAACAAAACAGATGCCCAGTTTTATTGAACCCAATTTAATGCTGCTGCGTCCATTCCAATCTTCTTCCTCGATTTCCTCTCGACAAAGCAGAACTCTCAGAGGACGACGGGCATTAAGACCATCTGCATGGAGTCTATTCCTCACTGTTTGATCGGTTATTAACACATGATGAGTGTCGTAAAGTTGGATAATTAATTCTGTCGCCGTAATGTGTGCGGTTTCTTAATAAAATAAAATTAAATATCTGCCATGAATAGGTCGATTTGCTTTTGTGCGTCCTGTACACTTTTTGACGTGTTGAGAGCTTCTGCAACGGCCCTTTGAGTTAAACCACTTTCAAGCATTCCAATAGCTTTTAATTGCGTATTATGATCTAAATGATGTCTCTCCATCCTCAATTAATGCTAAAGAAACTGGAAAACAAAATCGATCGCAAAATATACACAAACATCTCAGAATGACAAGTTAACAAATCTTATATTTTCTTAAATTTCCACTTATTTTTCAGTTAATAGGACCTTATTGTCACATAAACAGTCGAAACACCAGGAGTTAACTCTATTCACGTTTAACCCTCGGGCTATCACAATATATATATATATATATATATATATATATATATATATATATATATATATATATATATATAAGGTAAACTAAGGTATAATCCCATAGAAAACATATCGGATTTACTACAAAGAAGCATACTGCGCCAAAATCTAGTCTTTAAAACAAAACAATTGTATCAGTGTCTTGTAGAACAGTGGAATGCCATCGATCAACAAGGGCTAGACCACTTGAATATGAGTATGCTAAACAGATGCAGAAAGGTAAACATCTGTTTCTCTTGGAGGTCCCACAGGGTACTGACATTGCACTCATTGTCACATCTTGTTGATTGTTATTTTTTTTTTAAGATTTGTCAAAAATTTATTAATTTTGAAAATAATTTCTAAATAAACAGAGATTTCTCATTAAGTTTTCTTAACTGTTTCTCAAAGTAAACAACAAATGATGGTCGATTGATACCTTCACTATAACAAACAATTATTCACCTATATTGGACAGAAGTGAATTTCCTTGCTTCTCCCCTAGATTATTTTGAGAAATTCAAACGTTGACGGATTATTCTTAGCGACGATCCAAGAGCAGGTGCACCGAAAACGGCAGTCACTTAGGAAAACGTCGATGCTGTGCGCAAGCTCATCAATGTAGATCGACATGTGAAATATCGTGAAATTGAGGCAACATTTGGGATTTCAAAGACCTCAATTCAAAAAATTTTACATGAAGAATTGTGTAAAAAAAAATTAGTTTCCTGTTGGATACCGCATGTTTTGACCGAAGAACAGAAAACAGCTAGGGTGAATTCGTGTCAGAGCTCCAACGCAAGAAACTCTAAAAACGTGTACAACATTATGAGTGGTGATGAATCTTGGATTTACTCATACGAGCCAGAAAATAAACGCCAGTCGTCTGTTTGGGTGCTTCAAGGTGAAAGCCGACAAGTCATCTGTTCTCAAAGTGTCTCCAAAAGATAGTCGCGACATTTGTCTCGAAAGCAGGTCATGTAGCAACAAGTTCTCTACAAGATCAATGAACTATTACCGCTGATTGGTATACAAACATTTGCTTGCAGCAAGTCATCGCTGAGCTCCTACAAACCAACCCACAACGACGAATCATTCTCCACCAAAACAATGCAAGTTCTCACACAGCTCGCAAGACAATTGAATTCTTAACGCAAGTAAACGTCGAATTGTTAGACCAATGATTTCTTTACCCAATTTACCTTTCTGAAAATCAAGAACGGACTGCGTAGTCAAAGGTTCCAGTCAGAAGCAGCACTCGATGCCTTCAAAAACGCAATTTTAACTGTACCAACAAACGAGTGGAATAACTTCTTCTAGAGTTGGTTCGAGCGCATGCAAAGATGCACTAATCTTGGTAGAGAATACTTCGAGAAACATTAAAGTCTTCAGAAACTGTCTAATGCTTTATTCCAGCTCTATATGCAAAACATGAAAGACAAGCCTCGTATTAGCCATTTACCGGCGTATGAAGTTTCTGCATTTCCTATGTCGTGCCGCGAAACTTCGTTACTAACGTGTTCGTGTTCTACATACTTGATATAAGAGGGATGTTTTTTAAATATAGTTAATTTTTGAATAAGAAAAAAATACTGCAAATGGGACATTTCCGAAATTCATAATTTTACGCGAAATATGAAAAACCACTTTGTGCGAAACTGTAACTGAGGTATTCTATATATTTTGTACATATTTTTATAATGAGAACCTATAAAGTACATAGCTGATTTTCAATTTTTTTTAACTCATTTGTTACAATGTTGTTACGTGTTCGTAGACACGTATTTACTTGTCGCAAATTAGCGTCTTTCTTTATTTTTATTGTGTTCCATTAATTTGGAACCTACCTGTAAGTTCATATGCTTATATTCATTTATCTGTAGGTATGATTGCGTATTAGCTTCCTTTGTTGTTTCCCTCTCCACTTCGATTTCCGAGTGCGAGATATCTTTCGGGCAAAGGTAATCTAGATATCGATATTAATCAATCGTGATCCCGCTCTCGTTCATCACGTGATTGCTTAACTATAAGACTTTAATGACGAAATTCATCTACCACACGCGCATACGAACAACTGAAAAAATATTGTTCAACCATAAAAACTCGTTACTCTTGGTAAAACAACATGTTTACGAAGCAGTGAACTCCACAATACTAAAGACGTCATGTGTCAAATTCCTTTTACAATATCGTCTAGGTTTGTTGTCAGTAATACCTGTGGTACTATCTTACCGTAGCCGATAGAAGTAATTCAACGAAACTACTATTTACAGAAACATTTATTTTTATGTGCACGACTTTGGATCTCTCTATATATTATTGTATTTCGCATGGCCAAGTCCTTTATCTATCTATCTATTTATCTATCTATTGCTCTGCCTATCTACGTATAAATAGAAGGAAAATTGGTAACTGTACCGGTATTTATTCGTTTTAACCACAATTAATCTACTTTATTAGGTGTACGTATAGCATCTATGAATCGTTGAAACTAGATCGATTTACACAAAACTTTATTACGAGTATTAATTGGTAGCCAGATAACACTCTTCAATCGTATTTTACTCATCAATTAAATTAAATGAATTAATTGTGTAACTGACAGATAGTTTTTGTTTAAACCACACTGACTGCTTAACACAAGTACATTAGTTCGAAAATCGTATTTTGTGTATAACTCTTGTATAAACTTGAAAAAGAATAAACAAATTTGATTTGTCTTATATTTATTTTAGATTATTATGTAATTATGAATACGAGTATAATGCACTGCGCAAAAAAATTGTCGCATAATTGAATATTTTTTTAGTGGTGGCATTTCAAAACTTAGTAAAACAAAGTAAATATAGGGTAATCTAGATGTAGATCGAGGTATTTGCGTGTTTATTTATTTCTTCCAGTAAAGATAATTACTAAAAAATCCATTCTTTCTAATGATAAAAAATGAAAACCTTACGGCTCTGTTTAGAGAAAAAACAAGTTGAGGTTAGCTATAATTCAAATTGACAATCATAGTCATAAAAAAGGTATATAACCCCTTACCACAATTATTAATCGTATCCTAAATACGTATTTCGACAACTAAGTTGTCATCATCAGTAGGTAAAAACTACTAATTAAAAAGTCGCACATGGGGCACAGTAAAGCGAGAGAACCGCTTAGCGCAAAAACTACTTTACACCGCGTCGACGTATAGACTAATTTTAAACATGCGATTCTAAACTACGGGAGGTCGAAAAAGCACTTATCCCTAAGGAAAAGGTCTACACATGTGTTAAGTCTCCGAATTGAAGTATGTCGAACCGAGAGACGGCCAACTTTCCTATCAAAGGGAAAACGGCAATAAATATGTCCCAGTAACTACAATTTTAAAAAACGACGATGACACAGTTAGGGTAATAAAAATGAAAAGAGACAGCTGAAAGGGATCGGTGACCTGTCGCTATTCATTGAATTATATTTATTTTTTGCGATATGTATACTTTCATAAGCATCAAGTTCGTGGGGTTTATTAATTCCTTTTACTAACTTCAACCCTGTAATCGATACATTGTGCAGTGTGCTCGAAGCGTGGTATGCGACATTCGATTTATTCGGTCTATTATATTTAATATGTGATATGTGTTCTTTAAAACGGGTTATTATTGGTCGTTTAGTTTGGCCTATATATTTCAAATTACAATCCTTGCAACTAATTTCGTATATACTTGATTTCGAATTGAAATTAACTCTATCTTTAGTATTCCCTAGGAGACTTTTGATAGTGTTTTCGGACCGAAAAGCTACCTGGAGACCTCTTTCTTTCACAACTTTATTAATGTTTTTCGTGACGGGGTGGTATGGTAAACACATGTACTTTTTCTCCTGGTTACTTTGAGATATCAAACTTGTGGATTCGCGGATTTTATTTTTTATTTTTGTTTTTCTAATTAATTTATTGATTATTTCTATGTCAAAGCCATTGTATGTCGCAATATTTTTAATGAAATCTAGTTCTACTTCATATCTCTCTTTTGTTAACGGAAAATTCAGTAACCGATTTACTAAGAAATTAAAGGAAGCTGTCTTATGTTGATAACTATGGTTTGAATCCGCGGTGATGAATCTATTAACATTGGTTTCTTTCCGGAAAATATCGATTTCTATTTTATGTTTATTTCTAATCAGTAAAGTATCCAAAAATGGTATCTTGCCATTGTGTTCCTTTTCCACTGTGAATTTAATCGTCGGAAATTTCAAATTTAATTGATTAACGAACATGTCTAATTCGCATTTCCGTGTATCAAAAATCGCGAGAATGTCATCTACATACCTAATCCAGACTCTCGGGAAATATTTAGCGTTATTTTTAAATTCTGCTTCAAATTGACTCATGAATAAATTGGCTATGAAAGGAGATAGGCAGTTACCCATTGTAGTGCCTTGTTTCTGTTCATAAAATTTTTCTCCTACTTGAAAACAATTTTGCGTCATGCACAGGGTTGTCAATCTCATGTATTTTTTATTTTTGAAGGTTCAATGTTATTCGTGTGGAGCAAGCTTTCTAAATATTTCATAGTCTCTGGAATAGGTACCGAGGGGAATAAAGACGTTACATCGAATGAAACTAAAATTTCCCCGGTTTCCAGTTCACAATCTTTAATTAATTTAACAAATTCTAAGGAATTACTGACTGACAAATTTTCTGGTTTTACGGGTAGATTTTTAAATTCATTCACTAACCATTTGGAAATCAAGTAAGTCGGTGAGTTGATACCTGAAACTATGGATCTCATCGAGTTACCTGGTTTATGTATCTTCGGTAAACAATACATTCTTGGTACTACAGGATTACTAACATTCAATTTATACTTTTGGGTAGAAGTTATTAAAATTGGACATTTCTTAATCGCGTCTTTTGTGTCACTAATAATTTTAGGTAACGGATTTCTCTTGATTTCTACATACGGACCTTCGGCAATTAAATTTTTGACTCTTTGAAAATAGTCGGTTTTGTCCATAATTACTAACTTGTTCCCTTTATCTGCTTTTAGGTAAAAGCAGTCTTTCAATCTAAGAGTTTTAATGATATTCCATTCTTTATTGACTGAATTCTGTTTGTGCTGCTGCAAATATATATCATAGTCATATTAAAGCAATGGCTTTTCAACATCGTAATTCTCGTTATTCTCGTTCTCGTTATTCTCGTCATGATATACGTCCCTATGTGTCAGTCAAAAATCCACTAGCACGAATGCAATTTGTTCATGAACATGCTGAATCAGAAGCAAATGACTGGCACAGAGTGCTCTTCTCAGATGAATCTAAATTTTGTCTCTACACTTCGTAACCGCAAATTCTAGTTTATAGACGACCTGGTGAACGCTACTTACAGTGTAACTTCATTCCAAAAGTAAATTACGGTTGTGGTTCGGTAATAGTGTGGGAAGGTATTGCTTTTGGGGGTCGTACTGAGTTAGTGCCACTACCTGGAGCCCGATTGACGGCACATAGGTACATAACAGACGTCCTAGATCCATATATTGTATGTGTAGGGCTAGATTTTCTCTTTATCCACGATAATGCGCGCCCACACATTGCTCATATAGTGAGACATTATTTGCAAGATGTAGAAATACCCACTTTAAACTGACCAACACGAAGTGCTTATCTCAATCCAATAGAACATGTTTGGCATCACGTAGGACATCAATTAAAAATGCGAGGAATTCAGTTTCGCGACCTTCCGACACTCCAAGTGGCACTTCTGGAAGAGTGGGATAATATGGATCAGAATTACATAGATGACTTAGTTAGCTTAATTAATTTATGAATTTTTGAGCTTGTTTTGAGAACACCACTTGTTAAACTAGCTGCTATTAAAGCCTTTTGACATATTGATACTCATTATTTACTACAGTTACAACATTGGTAACTACATTTATGCAACAATTTTTTTGCGGAGTGTATATTAGAGTAATTATGCGAGATCCATCTGCCGATTTATGAAACTTTTGATATTTAGTAACTATTTCACCTCTTCAAGTAGACATCAAATAGTCATTGTTGCACGCGTTCCAAAAGGAAATATGTTTATGTTCATTTTGAATTAAGGAAAAAC
Organism: Melolontha melolontha; assembly: GCA_935421215.2. NCBI lineage: Eukaryota > Metazoa > Arthropoda > Insecta > Coleoptera > Scarabaeidae > Melolontha > Melolontha melolontha. The sequence goes on along the minus strand of OW285240.1, from coordinate 4,692,218 downwards.
GAATTTCGTATGTTGATAAAACTGTACTTTTTGCGTAGAAAAACCATTTAAAAAATTTGAAAAGTATTACGGGGATTCTTCCCCTTCGCTTAAAATGGTTCAAAAGTGGTTCACTCCATTTCATTGTGATTATATGAGCACGGATGGCGCTGAGTGCCCAGGTTCTTCGTTTATTGCGACTACCGAAGTGTTACACCGGGAGTATTATATTTTGATTTCCCATATTAAATAAAAGTCCGTAGAATATAAGCACATCTAATTGACCATTTATTTAGACCGGGTTAACAATGACAGAATATAAAATTTTATATTCTGTCATTTATATTTTTTATATCCTTGACAAAGGCATCATTGCCGAAACATGTAGGATTATTTTAAATATATACACTTTGAAGTAATAACCAGACCTTTAATCGCCGACTAATTAAGTTTACCTTATATATATATATATATATATATATATATATATATATATACTTGAGTTGTTGTTTGGGCTATTTCCATCGTTTGCAGAACCTTGATAGTCCGACGTTTCGGCAGTCCGTCTACTGTCGTCATCAGGGTAGTCCTGAGAAGGACTGTTTTTTGCCAAACTTGTCATTTATAACAACTTTATCTGGCGGTATGTGTCTTCCCTATTTTTTAGTTAAATGTCCTGTGCTAGGCTTGAACCCAGTCGATAATTTTCCGAATATCAATATACCAAACACTTTAACCACTCGACTAATTAGGGGGACAGAAACTACTATTTTAAACTTATATTTAAGTTACAGGTATATGCGCAGTAGGTATGCGCAGTGTGCATTTTTTCCGTATAGGCGCGGTGGGTATGCGCAGTATGCCATTTTTCCTTATTTGCGTGGTAGTAGTAGTTTTTTAATCATCAGTCTGTCTCCGGTCTCGTGGCTGCCGGTCTTCGGCTAACACATTCTCTAATCATAGGGAGCCAGATATTCTTGATCTCCAGGCTGGGCGTACTGATCGTGTCAGGTGTTGTCTTCATATACGCTGTTTCTGTAATTTTTCTTTTGTAGCCGTGTTCTTGTTTGGCCAGGATTGTCGCCTCATTCCATTCAATGTTGTGATCTTCTTCCCAAGCATGTTCCGCCAGCTGCGATTTGTCTGTCTCCCCTAAGCGAACCATTCTTTTGTGTTCCTTGATTCTGACTCTTAGGGGTCTGCTAGTTTCTCCAATGTATGGTCGTCCACATTCGCATGGTATTTTGTATATGCAATTCTTTGTTTGTTGGTCTTCGTTGTCTGGTTTTGTTCTGGTTAGAGCGGACCTATTGGTGTTCATTGTTTTTATGGCCGTTCTAATCTTGTAGTTGTTGCCAATTCTTCTGATTTTTTCCGAGAGCCCTTTTACGTACGGGATGACCGTGGTGTGTACTTTTTCTTGTTGTTCTTGGGTTGTGTCCTGTGGTGCCCGGACCTCTTTGGCTTTCGACAACGTTTTCTTGGTGTAGCCATTTCTTTGAAGCATTTCGGTGATGGATTTTTGTTCCTCCTCTCTATCTCTTTCATCGGAGCATATTGTTCGTGCCCTATCGTATAGGCAGCGTGCGACTCCAACCTTAACATTGGGAGGGTGGTTGGAATCGTGATGTAAGTACTGCCCTGTGTGCGTAGGCTTTCTATACACTTTTGTTTTTAGTGTGCCATTTTCGTTCTTGTTGATCAGGACATCTAGGAATGGAATCTTGTTGTCAACTTCCAATTCCATGGTGAATTTTAGTCTCCTACATCAAATATAAAGCCTTTATTGTAATCGAAAATAGTTCGATAGTCTTTCTCAAACTTGAGGTCTGAACGGATATTGAAACGGATAAATGTATATATTGTCTGCAATATAAAATAGAATTGTCGATATATTATACAATTTATTTGCTTAAGTTATAACAGGTGTCTATACATATTTTAAATCATTGTCATCGGAGTCGTATTTAGAAATATACCGATAGAACCACCGGCCATCTGCCTATAGGGAATTGTATGCAGTACACATTTATATGTACATATATGTATCTAGTCCTACCGTTTATCAGAAGCGTTGTCTATGCCGACGCTAGGGATCGACAGTCAACCGCGTCAGTCGTGTCTTGACTGCGGTGGAGTATAGTCATAGTTGGTCGAACTTGCAAAAATACGCAAATTCTTGTTGTCTGCATCTTTAGGGTTTAGAATTATTTAGAGCTCAGTATTTTTTTCTGTTTTTTTACCGATATTCATTTACGTATTTACTATGCCGTTAGTTTATAGTAAAGAAGAAAAAATAAATATTATTAAATGGTATTACTCATCTCAAGGAGGTACGCAAGAAGTGATTGGTCGTTTTGTTTTTTCGTTTTCTGATCGTCCAGTTCCCTGCCGTCGGACGATACTAGATATCATACATCGTTTTGAAAAGTCGGGCTGCATTAATGGATGTTCGAAATGCTATCAGAGTAATTTCCATCCTATTTCGGAGGAAAGAATAGAGAAGGAAGTCAGTGTATGCGCCTTTGTAGAATCTAGTGAGCCCTGCTCTAGCCGCCAAATTTCTGAACAATTAGGTATTCCAAAAACCACAGTTAGGCGTATATTACACAAAAAGAAATATAAGTGTTATAAGGTTAGAAAAAATCAAGAAATATTCCCAGATGACCAGTTTAGACGTCTCGAATTTTGTGAGGCTATTAGAGAAAAATGTGATAATGACGATAATTTTACACGAAATATTTTGTTCACTGACGAATCAACATTTTCCCTTCACAAACGCCATAATCCATCTGCCGTTCGCTACTGGTCTCAGAAAAACAAACATTTGAGCAGGGATGTCACCACTCAATATCCACAGAAACTAAATGTCTGGGCAGGAATCTTAGGGGATCACATCATAGGGCCATTTTTCCTAAACGGAACATTAAATGCGCAGTCATATTTACAATTACTGCAAAATCATATTGTTCCTGCAGTGCGTGACCTTGCTGTAAACTTTAATGATATTTGGTTTCAGCAAGATGGCTGCCCAGCTCATAATGCCAGAATAGTACAAGAATGTCTTTCATTGCATTTTCCACATACCATTAGCACTAGAGGTAATATTTCTTGGCCGCCTAGATCCCCTGACTTAACGCCAAGTGATTTTTTCCTTTGGGGATATTTGAATGAAACCATTTATGTACACCAGAATGAAAGACCCCGCACATTAGATGATTTACGAATGCGAATTACACAACTCTGTAATAGTATTTCACCTGTAACTCTCTCTAATGTACGTAGAGAATTTTACAACAGACTGGGCTACTGTGAGGCAAACAATGGAGGCTTGTTTGAAAGAGATATTTATTAGCCTCTAGAATTCTATTTTATTTTCTCTAGAATTTTTTTTGTTTGACATCAATTATTACTTTTTGAACGTTTTTTAATTTCTCCATGTTGGTTCCTTTTTAGAATTATTTTTCTTATTTTCTCTTGGTTTAGTAATTTGCAATTTAATTTTATTTAACTAGGTACATTCAGAATCACTAGTTACTACTTCTTTGGAATCTCAAACCTTCGTTTACATTACAAATCTACTACTAATATTTCTACAACACGAAACATTATGCCGATGATTGATTCTTACAAATATCTACGAAATGTAATGGCAATATCTGTGTCATATTTAAAGATTAAATTTGCTTTATCGACGGATGTGTATTTATTTCTTTTTACGCCACAAATTATTATTGCCGGTACGTAGATATATACGTAGGCGTATATAAATGTGTACTGCATACAATTCCCTATAGGCAGATGGCCGGTGGTTCTATCTGTATATAAATGTATATATGGTTTATATCTATATCGATAGAATGACAGTTACCTTCGATAGTCTTCCGGTACAATTGACCCAGAAGACAGAATAATCAGCTCAATTCCTAAAGAAATATATCGATATAGAAATTATAAATATAGAATATGCTAAAAATGTACCTAATTTACACATACAATCTAACGTATGTTTTTACTACACTCATTCTAATTCTACGTGTTCACAAAATAGCGGTAAAATGCATTTAAAATATATGTAAACACCCGTTGTAACCTAAACAAATAAATTATGTAGAATAATGATTATTTTGTTTTATTTACGAGGAATTTTTTTCTATACTATATTGTAGATAATATATACATTTATAATCTGTTCAAAAATCCTTTGTATGTCTTCGCTAACAATGAGTTTCTTTATGTGAAAAGAGTCCAATAGTCCGTGTGATTTTTCGCAAAATAACGTTAAGATATTTTTTAAAATATGTATAGACACCTGTTATACCTTAAGCAAATAAATTGTATAATATATCGACAATTCTATTTTATATTGCAGACAATATATACATTTATATATATTTCTAAATACGACTCCGATGACAATGATTTAAAATATGTATAGACACCTGTTATAACTTAAGCAAATAAATTGTATAATATATCGACAATTCTATTTTATATTGCAGACAATATATACATTTATCTGTTTCAATATCCGTACAGACATTTTTTACATATCTATTTAATATCTGTTTTATAACTATTCAGACTTGTTTAGCCCCGACATCTGATACCAGATATGAAACATGTCTGAACGACTATTGAACCAGATACATCTGATATAATGTATATAGAAATTATAGTCGGATATGCGTTAAATAGTATCAGAAAGCTCAATTTCCTACAGACATATATTGATATAGAAATTTATTCTGTTTTATTTACTAAATTTTTTTTTTTCATTATTATATTGTAGATAATAGATAAATTTATATCTATTTCTAAATACAGCCTCGATATCAATGATAAATAAATTCCTCAGGCTCGGTATCTGTTCAAAAAACCTTTGTATATCCCCGATAACCAGGAGTCACTTTGTGTAAAAAGAATACGATAGCCCGTGTCAATTCTTAACAGGTGTAAACATACAAAAACTTTGACTTTATAAATCTGATATTCGCAGTTGCAGGTATCTCTTTTTCCTGTATCTTTGTCCTCTTTTAATCAGATATACACCTACGATATAATATAATGTTTAAAGCGCCTGCGTTAACTCTGCTATGTAATCTATTATATTTAGCTGTCTACCTCTAATATATACATAGCGTTAGCGAGGAACGGCTAATTACAAGTTTTATATGTATAGTACCACCTGTGTTGTTATTCTAAACGTTAGTATATATTATTTTAAAATTTCGTTATCATTTTATTATCATTTTTTGTCTGTTAAACGGGTCTTGCTTTTATTTATAGAATATTTATTTTAAATAATCATTTAAAAATATTTGACATTTTTGCATATATATATATATTGTTTGTGACTCGCTTTGAATTCTATAGTCTACTTCGAATATATCTGTTAGGTTTTTCCTATATATCGGTATTTTTACCTATTTTTTGGACAATAAAGTCTTTATACGCAATGTAGGGACCGTGTTGTATACAGCTATGACGAATAGTTTTCCATCTGTTTCATTATTCGTATAGACATTTTACATAGACGTTTAATATCTGTTTTATAACTATTCAGACTTGATCAGACCCGACATATGCTAACAGATATGGAACATGTCTAAACAGATAACGATCAAGTCTGAAAACAGCTTATCCGTGTCAATATCCGCTCCTCTCGTGTCTATTCCCTAGCAACAAGTTTGATAAAGACTGTCGAATTAATTTCAAATATAATAAAGTCTTTATACGTGATGTAGGAAACTGTTGTATACGACTATGAGGAATATTTTCCATCTGTTTCAATATCCGTACAAACATTTTACAGAGCTGTTTAATATATGGTTTATATCTATTCAGAATGCGTATCGTCAACCGATATCAAAGATATATGCTGTGATATATATTGGACACTCTGTGAATGTATTTCTTCATTTTTTATAACTATTATTTTCAATTACAATAAAGTCTTTATATGTGACGTAGGAGGCTGCGTTGTATACGATTATGATGAATAGTTTCCATCTGCTTTAATATCCGTACAGACATTTTACAGAGCTGTTTAATATCTGTTTTATAACTATTCAGACAGGCTCGAGTATCTATTCCCTAGCAACAAGTTTGAGAAAGACTATCGAATTATTTTCAATTACAATAAAGTCTTTATATGCGACGTAGAAGACTGCGTTGTATACGGTTATGATGAATAGTTTCCATCTGTTTCAATGTCTGTACAGACATTTTACAGAGATGTTTAATATCTGTTTTATAACTATTCAATCATTTTTTATAGATTCTAAATTAGAGTCATGTCGACTGATTACAAATATCATTCAACAGACGATATCAAGTGTAAAGGTACAATTTGAGTTGTTTGCTAATTACGGTAAGCCTCACGCGGATAAGCAAATCATTGAACTAAAATCTTTCTACACTCAATACATAGTTCTCATAATATCTTCAGCTGTTGAGGATATTTACGATCAGTTGGCAAACATAATTCAGACTAAATCTGAAGAGTTTCAAGAACGAGATTCTGGATGGGGGGGGGTTAGTTTCGGATTCACATTTAGAGGTTAATATTCATTTCTTTTCCTCCCCTCTCTGGTTCATCGTACTTGGAATTACATTGATCGATTAGGAATAGTGGGGCATACATAAACATACAGAACAAGGATACCGCATGTCTAGCTTGGGTGTCTTACAGCTGCACTTCATCCTGTCAATAATAAAGCATATAGAGTTAGTATGTACCCACATTACTCCACCATACTAAATTTTGATAGGATCGAATTTCCGGTAAAATTAAAAGATTTAGAAAAAATAGAAAGACTGAATAATTTAAGTATTAGTGTTTATGGTTTAGCTTTAAATTCAAAAACTAGTAAATGTGATGTAGTAGAACCTATTTATTTCACTAAGAATAGGAAAGATATGTATGTTAATTTATTGTTGCTTGAGGAAGGAGCTACATCTCATTATGTTTTAATAAAAAAATCTCTCCAGATTGATTTCATCCCAAATAAGTAAAGGTCAACATAAATTACATTTATGTGATGGATGTTTAGTTTCTTTTAACTCTCTCACAGCTTTAAACCAACATCAATCGTATGATTGTAATCATGTTTATACAATTCTACCTTCAAATAAACCTATTAAAAATAGATTAGGAAATATGGTACCTCAAAACATTTTACAATTCAGCGATTTCGATAAAAAATTGCCTGTTCCCATTCGTAATATATGCAGACTTCGAGTGTATACTTAGACCGATTCTCTCGTGTAGCGGAGATCCATATGTTTCACATATACGTGAAACACATAAACATATTCCCTCCAGTTTTGCTTATAATATAGTTTGTTCTCATGATTCTACGTTAAATAAATTTGTTACTTATGCGGGGTTAGATTGTTCAACAGTATTTACAGCGCGGTTGCTAGAAGATGTTCAAACGATATACACTAAGTAATTGAAAAATATCGTTCCTGTGAAACAATTAGCCGAAATTGAACGCAGTAGTTTTATTAATGTTGGTAACTATCATATATGTGAAAAAAGTCTAAATGAAGATGAAGTGGCAGATCATTGTTATTTAACAGGTAACTTTCGAGGTGCAATTATATTCAAAGTATATTCCTGTGTTCTTAGATTCCCTTAGTTCATACGATAGTCACCCTTTTTATAAGAGAATAATTTTATTATTTTATTTAAACAAGATGATTTAAATCTTCGACATATATATGCCGATCATGTTAACACTGATATGACTTTCGATAAGTTTAAAGAAGTTTGCGCTGAGTGTTAGAAAAATAAATACTGTTTTCTAACGATAGATAAAGATAGTAATATCGATGAGGGTCGCTTTAGAAAAATGTTCGATTGTTATATATATTTGTGAACACAAGCATGTTAGTCACTCGGTTAACGATATGCATAAGGTTAAGAAGTATAATAATGGAGGAAGAGCAATCGTTAACCGATATAAAAGATATATGTTGTGATATATATTGGACACTCTGTGAATGTATTTCTTCAGTTTTTATAAAACTTTTTCGATAGTTACGATCACACTTAATAGTATTAAAGTATGAAAACAGCTTATCTGTCTCAATATCCGTTTAATATCCGTTCGAACCTGTTCATTCCTGTTCCAGAGCTATCTAATATCTTAAAACAGCTTATCTGTTTCAATAACCGTTTAATACCCGTTCAGACCTGTTCATCCCTGTTCCAGAGCAGTCTACATAACATTTCAAACCAGTCACTGAACCCCTTAAAAAAGTTTTAGAAAAAACATCAGCACAGACTGAAATTGATCTGAAGAGTAAGATGGAGTCAGAGGATGAAGAGTCTAAACAAAATGTAAGAATTCCGAAGATGACATCAAACACAAAGTCACATGGTCTATCTACGGAGAGTTCTGAGAACCAAGATGAGGGACTTACTATAACTGATCGTAACCTCGAAAATTCCGATATGTATTATTTTCCTAGAATCTACTTGGAAGGAATATTGTCCGATGTAAGCAGAGAATATGATTTAACGTTTGGTGTTCACATTGATCCTATGTCAGATAACTTTAAAATAGGTAAATCTAGTTTTACTTCCGATGGTCGTGATTTCTTAATCGACAACGTGCGATATAGGGGGCGCGAGGACTATGTGAGTTAATATTTAAGGCACATCCAAGCGAGTTTACGGGCGACGACAAAGAACAGTATAGACGAAAGCAAGTAAAATGAGACAGAAGCTATAAATATTCATGCATCATTAAACCTTTGGCTGAATCTAAACACTTCATCAGTGAATCTGGGCACACCGTCTACAAGTGGTTATATACAGGGTAGTGGCCATGTTGGTGAAGAATTAATAGTGAGGAATGCTCCTTATCAGTATGTGTACTGGGATGATATAAACGAACTAGTTGATCGACTCCGTTTACTCCTAGCATCAAAAACGGCCGAGCACTCTGGACAAATAAATGAAATTGCCTCCATTGTTGAAGAGCTCAAAGAATCCTGCGTAATTGTATAATTAATCGAAGCCGTGTATTAATATGTTAGTACACTATTACTGTCCGTAAAAGCCAATCATGAATAATATTGCTAAATTCGGGTGACATTTAAACAAAAGTGGAATAAAAAAATCACTCGCACCGTGTAACCTTCAGTCTATTTTACCCAGAGATATCGAAGGATATTATGATTTTAAAAATAAACGAATACGTAATATTCTATCACCTGTAGAAGCTAATGATTCTGTGAATATGGCTTATGTAAATAAAAAGATATAAAAAGTTTACATCGGTTGATGAGCATATTAGAAAGAGTATATCTGTATATGCGAACAAAACTAATGTAGGTAAAAAGTTTACAGCAGTTGAAAGGAACTTATGTGGGAAAATATGTGATATTTCAATTGTTCTGTTTTTTATTTATGAAGAATTGTTTCCCTGCTATATTGCAAATACAATAGATGCATTTATATATATTTCCGAATATGATCTCAATTTAACTTTTATATGTGCAGTGCTATCTGTGTTGTTATTATAAACGGGATTACATATGCGTTCCTATATTATTTTTAGTCTGTTGAACGGTTTATACTTTTATCTATAAAAATTTATTTTCAATATTCACTTCAAATTCGGTACCATTTTTATATACTGTTTGATACACATACAAAGCTACGATCGATATCTGTTGAGAGATGTAGTGACCTGTTTTACCGACCTGTTTAGATATATTTACCACCGATACATATACAAAGCTACGATTGATATCTGTTGAGAGATGTAGTGACCTGTTTTACCGACCTGTTTAGATATATTTATCACCGAATTCTAATATGACTTCATTGTTCGTTCGATCGCTGTCTGAGTTGAATGTGATTTTATCGATAGAAAATATTTCATATTAAACGAGGTAATTCTATGTAAATTAGCCGCGAATTTAGTGAATAATACCGCGATTTGCCCCCGAGAAGTTAGTTAACTACTCGTAAATTTCGTGAATATTATCGACGGCTACCCCCGCGAATTATGGTAAATTGTAATCCTTAGATGCTCTGTATATTATGCTAAAAAATATATTAAATTGTTTTTATTTTTACGCCGGATCTAATTTCAGACACATTATACACTTTATATGCAACTTTCAAAATTTAAAATCTCATCCCCGTTGTGGTCTAGCGCCTAAGAAGCCGCTTTATGTGATGCATGGCCCACGTTCGATTCCTGGTTGGGCAAAAATAAAAAAAAATCTTTTAGGAAATAATTCTAAATAAATACGTGGCGCCATCACATTTTAAAATAAAACATTAAAATATTTATATTGACTACATATGTAACTTAAAATATAAAATCCTATCCCCGGTGTGTGGTGTAGTGGCTAAGGTGTCCGACTCACACTCAGATAGCTAAGGTTCGATTCCTGGCAGGTATTTTTAAATAAAAAAATTCCAAAAATAATTCAAATAATTCCAAATAAATATGTGGCTCCATCTATTCTAACATTTCCAAATCTTCCGGAACTAATTCAAATAATTCTAAATAAATATGTGGCTCCATCTACTCTAAAATTTCCAAACATCTATTCTAGATATCTCTGAACATTGGTTAAACTGAAATTTACGTTAGGATCCGCGAATTTGCATCTAATTAAACTCCTTCCGCGAAATCCGCGACTTCAGCCGCGAATACCGCGAAAAAAACCGCGACCCCCGCTAAAACCCGCGAATAAAACCGCGGACCCGCTAAAACCCGCGAATAAATCCGCGGACACCCCGCGAATTCCGCGAAATATATCGCGATTCCGCGAATAAAACCGCAGGTCCGCGAAAAAATCCGCGAAATCGCGAATAAAACCGCGAATCCGCGAATAAAACCGCGAATCCCGCGACTTAACCCTTTCAATTAATTTATTGTGGAGGTGGAGGTCCCCGTGTCGGGTAATCACACCTACTATCTTAGCAAGGTATACATTCATAATAATGCAATTTTACAATGTAAATAAACATATATTTTAACTTTTTCAATACAATATAGGATACTTGTTAGAGTATATTTTAACGGACAGCATACAAAAATACATCTTTGCATAAAAACGAATTATAGTAATACTCGCCATCTTCATCTATTTGACAATACTTGCAAATGACTGTCTCAGTCTTGTTACAATGTCTTGGATAAACAAACTTATTGCAAGAAGAACATCTTTTCGAATACTTTGAATCATTACCCCGGCATTGATGACATCGTCTTCGCTTGGTGCTTGTTGATGTTTTGTTTAGTTCCAATATACCACACTATTTTCACCCAGTGCTTTCGATGGCACGTATTATGGCTGCCAAAAAATCTCTTCAATTTCTTTCAATTCCTGAAGTTCTTCGTTCGATTACTGGTTTTACCAACAATAATACTAAAATTACAGAAATGATAACGAGAGGAATAAAATTTCATAAAACATACCTAATTCCTATAAAAAGACATTTCTACCTATGTAAGCGCTATATGCCTCTATGCCTAAGTAGTTCATAAAAAGTATAAGTGGCCATCTACGAGTACACCTTCTACAGGAATACTCACCAATAATTTTATCTAATATATCTACCCCTGATTAGGTTTACCATATCATACCAAGGTCACGAAGTTATTATATATATATATATATATATATATATATATATATATATAGTAAACCTAATCAGTAGGCGATTAAAGGTCTGTATATTACTTCAAAATATATGTATTTAAAAAACTCTACATATTTCGGCAGTACGCCTTTATCAAAAGAATACAAAATATAAATGACCGGATATAAATGTCAAGTAATTAAGTTGCAATGGTTTAAATTATTCAAAGATACATTCTAGTAATAATAATAAATCATGCCTTAGTATTCCAAAAAATAGATAGCAAGGTGTGAACATATTGTCATGGATTTTTCCTTGGACAAGAAAGGAAAATGATTGAACGATATTAAAATTTTTATGTAGTACATTTATTAAAATTATCTATTTCAATTTTTATGTTTATTTATTTCAGACGGGGATCGTTATAAATATATTTTATTTATAAGTGATAAATGTTATTATGTTTGAAATTTTGATCCATCCTCGTATATTTAGGTTGATCAGAGGATTGAAGTTGCCGCTTTCCCGGATATTGTATTATTATAAAAATGTGTATTGTCTGTATATATTTTTGATTTTATAGTTGGTAGGGATATCCAGGCGGATGTTAAAAATTTCATTTTTGTTAGAGATATCTTGACGTTTGAAGTGATCGGATTATTAAAGAATAAAATACTCAATTTTATTCTTTGTTTTATAAAATCGGGTTGTATTTTGTTTATGCATTTGTGTGAGGTGCATGTAATCTTAATTCGATTTTTGCGAGAGTTTTGGTGATTATAAAATGTTCTTATAAATAAGATATCTCTCACGCAGTTTTTATTAATGGTGCATAGATCTATGTAAGTTCGATAAAAATATTTTATTTATATATTTTATATTGCGATTATTATCATTATTATAATTTCATGTATTTCTTGTAATAATTTATATATTTGAAGGTAGTATATGGGTATTAGAGAAAATTGTCATGTTTTTTGTAAGGGGAGTTTTTTCTTAAAAATAATATTCTAGAACGTTTTGAATTCAAGGTTGGAGTTTTCTTTATTGTGGGTTGACCTTGTTGTGTTATTTTTGCGCACGACTAAAATTCAATTTTCGCGGGTTGTGAAAACTTGGTTGTTTTCGACATTTGATTGTAGGGGTTAAAGTAGAGGTCAAACTTGACAAATTTCACTAGTATTTATTAGTTTTAATTTTGTTCGAGTGTCACAAGGGGTTTTTCTCTGTGTGCGAGTCATTATTCACAAAGAGTGTTTCCCCATTGCTACTGTTAATGATGCTTTAGCACCCTATACACTCGGTAAAGGGATTTTTTTTAATTTTTTTTAATAAAATTTTCTAAATCAACTAATTAAGATCTTTCATTGACATTCTTTGTTTTACTTTCAAATTAAAAAACTTGGACCTATTCCGCAAGGAACGATTCATGAGATGGGAGTTCGTGGATTCTACTAGACTGAATAGCCGGCAATATAAGCTGTAGTGTGAATTAAAATTAATAAGCAATTTCAAAGCAAATTCCACTGCACAATTTTGGCGGCCCAACGTGTCGGCGTATGAAGAAAAGCAAATGCCAAAATTTACAATTTTGGCTAACCCAACGTGGTGCGAGAATAAATAATTTAATAATTGGACTGCACAATTTTGGCAGCCCAGCGTGTCGGCAAATGAAGATAAGCAAATAATTTGGAAATACACGATAATTTACAAATTTGGCGAGTCCAACGTATAATTGGCAGAAATAAAACATAAATTTTTAAAATGGAATATTTAAGTCAAAGAATGGGTAATGCTAGTTACATACATGAAGAAGGGGACGACGAAGTAGGCAGTCAAGGGATGATGGACATGATGCAAACAATGACACAAATGATAATGAATATGATGCAACAAAACCATAAGGAGATGGAAATGAGGATAAATAGAATAGAACAACAACAAATGGATATAGAACAACAACAAATGGATATAATGCAACAAAATCGCAAAAAAAATAGAAATGATAATAGATCAAATGGCACTAAGAAAAAGTAACAATCAAGTAAATAAAGAAAACACAATAACTAAAAGTAAAATCGCACACGTCGAGGAAAAACAAGCAATAGAAGAAAAGGAAATAATAATAATGGAACAAGAAGAAAACGAATCAACAATTACAAAAGAAAGTTTAGAGGACGTGCCTGGGGAAGAATCTATGCAACAGGACGATGGAAATCATTTGGATATAGAAGTTGGAAGAAATAATCAAATCAGGGTAAGCGAAGAAATTACATTAAATAAAAATTAATTTTAAAACTAACGAGAAAAAAGAATTTAATATAATTAAAATAAATGCTAAGTTAGAATGTAGGATGGATAAAAGTAATCATGAGAAAATGATCAATCAATTAAATAAACAAACAGTTGTCATTAATAATATTAATGATAGACAGTCTAAGATAAAAATGAAATTGGTTTCTAAAAATGAAATTTATAAATATAATTTAAATAATTATATAATAAGTAAACGCAATAATTCCCGTAATTCTATTTTTAAATTCAACTGTTTTTTAAATGATATAAATCAGATGCATGTCAATAATAAAATGTTAAAATATTATACTCTGAAAATTAGGAAGTATAAGGGTACTAAATTTAAATTAAATAGACCCACATTTTATAGTAAGGTAAAAGTAAAAATGAAACTACAAATTATTTACTGTCGGATATTTCAAATAGGCCCAACTTAATGAGAAATTTCGTTGTAAACTATTTAGATGAATATGCGAGATATAAGGATTTTTGCTTTTGATTTAATTAATTGGAATGTGATGTACTAAAGGATATAAATAAAATTTGGAAAATGTAATAGGAGTTGATAAAGGATATTGAAATGAATTTAACGTAAAGGATAATTAGAATTAGATTATTAGTATAAGAAGAGGAAGTAGGTAAAATAAAAAGGTGTTTACAGAATTTCGTCGTGATAAAAAGTTATATGATGTTGAATATGGAAAAAATTTACAAAATTTCGTCGATAATATATGAAATAAATATATGAAGTATTTGGAGTGAAAATGAAAGTATATTTATATAAAAAAATTTTCGTCGGTATATTTAAATAAAATTTCGTCGTGATATATGAAAAAAATTATTATGATAATTGAGATATATATATATATATTGTTGAAATAAATTATGGTATTTGTGAACTTATAAAAAGAATTATTGGCATGTTAAAAAGGTTAATGAATAAAAATATTTGAATAGGATGGTATACGATGTGCTGATTTAATTGACCTGGTAATGAATTGGATTGAGTAAATGGATATATACAGGATGAATTATGATAAAAAATTATTGTTGATATAATTAATTAATTTGAATTATCTGCATGCATAAAAAATTGTTGATTATGGGAATTGCGTTGAAAAGAAAAAATTAAAATTATATAAAAATATAGGAAGAAGAAATTGAGCTTATGATATTATTGTTATGATTATTATTATTATTATTGTTATTGCTTGGAAATTAATGGTGTTATGAATTTGTTTATTATGATGATTTGATATATGAGATTTTGATGCTATGTTTTTCTTTTATCTATGAAAATTCGTTGGAGATGTTCATGTCCATGAGATCGAGAGAGTGCTCGAAGATTCGACGAGGATGACTGTTGCTTCGGCGTGTTCCTTCGTCTATGATGTGTGTAATGAAGCCCATTTGAAAATGTCTAGTTAAAAATGACATTAAATAAATTATGTCAAGTAAAACGACATAAAAGATAAAATATTTTAAGTCAAATAAGACATTTATATATTCAAAAATTTTATACAGAATGTATATTGAAATGATGAAACCGTTTATCACACTACAGCATCAGAACGAGGATGATCCTGTTCAACAATAATGCAACAAGTTAGTGCGGGGAACAAAGACAGGGTGCGTCACTGTCTCGAGTGTTGTGCTGAAGTTTATCCTTGAAAAAAGCTCAGGAATGTTATGACTTTGTTCTTGGATAAATTCGGGGAATCATGTCATGGATTTTTCCTTGGACAAGAAAGGAAAATGATTGAACGATATTAAAATTTTTATGTAGTACATTTATTAAAATTATCTATTTCAATTTTTATGTTTATTTATTTCAGACGGGGATCGTTATAAATATATTTTATTTATAAGTGATAAATGTTATTATGTTTGAAATTTTGATCCATCCTCGTATATTTAGGTTGATCAGAGGATTGAAGTTGCCGCTTTCCCGGATATTGTATTATTATAAAAATGTGTATTGTCTGTATATATTTTTGATTTTATAGTTGGTAGGGATATCCAGGCGGATGTTAAAAATTTCATTTTTGTTAGAGATATCTTGACGTTTGAAGTGATCGGATTATTAAAGAATAAAATACTCAATTTTATTCTTTGTTTTATAAAATCGGGTTGTATTTTGTTTATGCATTTGTGTGAGGTGCATGTAATCTTAATTCGATTTTTGCGAGAGTTTTGGTGATTATAAAATGTTCTTATAAATAAGATATCTCTCACGCAGTTTTTATTAATGGTGCATAGATCTATGTAAGTTCGATAAAAATATTTTATTTATATATTTTATATTGCGATTATTATCATTATTATAATTTCATGTATTTCTTGTAATAATTTATATATTTGAAGGTAGTATATGGGTATTAGAGAAAATTGTCATGTTTTTTGTAAGGGGAGTTTTTCCTTAAAAATAATATTCTAGAACGTTTTGAATTCAAGGTTGGAGTTTTCTTTATTATGGGTTGACCTTATTGTGTTATTTTTGCGCACGACTAAAATTCAATTTTCGCGGGTTGTGAAAACTTGGTTGTTTTTGACATTTGATTGTAGGGGTTAAAGTAGAGGTCAAACTTGACAAATTTCACTAGTATTTATTAGTTTTAATTTTGTTCGAGTGTCACAAGGGGTTTTTCTCTGTGTGCGAGTCATTATTCACAAAGAGTGTTTCCCGATTGCTACTGTTAATGATGCTTTAGCACCCTATACACTCGGTAAAGGGATTTTTTTAAATTTTTTTTAATAAAATTTTCTAAATCAACTAATTAAGATCTTTCATTGACATTATTTGTTTTACTTTCAAATTAAAAAACTTGGACCTATTCCGCAAGGAACGATTCATGAGATGGGAGTTCGTGGATTCTACTAGACTGAATAGCCGGCAATATAAGCTGTAGTGTGAATTAAAATTAATAAGCAATTTCAAAGCAAATTCCACTGCAATATGTGTTGTTCGCTGCTAGCAATTTGTGTCTCTTTCTGGGTATGAACTTGTGTGTTGGTTGCTGCTGGCAGCTTGCGTCTCTCTCGGTGTGTGGTTTTGTGTGAGAGCGTAAGTGTACTATATATATATATATATATAAGGTAAACTTAATAAGTCGGCGATTAAAGGTCTGGTTCATTACTTCAAAGTATATATATTAAACAACCCTACATGTTTCCGCAATGATGCCTTTGTCAAGGGAATTAAAAATATAAATTGCCGAAACATGTAGGGTTGTTTTAAATACCGATAGGTCCAACTCCCAACGGGCCATAGGCAACAATATACGTTTGGAACGTAATGCGATGTGGCAACGTGTGTACGATGCCTATATTGAGTGACTTTCTTAAAATTTAAATTTATTTTGCAGAATTATTGATTTTTTTACTTTTATCTTTTAGAAAACGTTATTGTTTTTTTATTACTTAAAATTACTTTTCCGTAGCAGCTAAGAATACAATAATACAACAAATGGGCAAATTACGTATACAGAACGAATATGCAAACGACTATATCCTTGCGCGGTTTAAGTCTTACTAAATTCTTAACTGCAATGCAATATGCAATGTGCTGCAATCGAAGGAGCTGCGCATGGAGGGGATTCGATTCGCTGTTGCCACACATTGCTATATGGCCCGTTGCGAACTGGACCTACCGGTATATATACACTGAAGTAATGAACCAGACCTTTAATCGCCGACTTATTAAGTTTACCTTATCATACCAAGGTCACGAAAATATTATATTTATATATATATATATATATATATATATATATATATATATATATATGTGTATATATAAGGACGATGAATAAAAACTTCTAGAATTAATTCTGTAAAGAAATTAATGTTTTCCAGGTCATTTTTGACCCCATATTGGTAGCCCGAGGGTTAAAATGACATTACAAATCATTTGTCATTTATGGCTCGCAAAATACTAGCATTCCATAAATTATTTTGATGTGTATATTGAAGTATATTCAACAATAAGTAACAAATAGAAAAATTACAATATGTTATGCACATTGCACATGCATGAATCGATTCATTTAATGAGGAAAAATTTGAGTTTTAACTTTTAACTGTTCGAAAGATCTAGAATTTTCTTAAACTTCATTTCTAGTATTTTATATAAATGTTAAGTAAACAAATTTCTTAGGAGGCAGTAGAGAACAAAGTAATTTTATCGTTTAAAATGTTTAATTTTTGAAAACTGTAAATTTTCAGTGAAAGAGCCATTGTTTATAGAAAGATTAATTATATAATGTGAATAAAAGAATGATAAAGGCGTCGAGAAGATATTGGAAAAAACGATTTTGAATATTGGACGGTTAGATCTTTCCAATTTGCTCAATAAAATTCGTCTAAGCGGACAGAAGCAATACAATGATACAATAACGAGGACCTACTAAACAACGATGAGCAAATAGACGCACTCGGTCTCACAAACTTTTGCAAAAAAAGTTTTACACCATGCATACGAGAGAGCGTAACATAGGGCGCAACCGCGCAAAATTATCTACTCTTTTCTCTTTTGCCTTTCATAACAGTGATGGTTTTCGTTCTCGCTCTTTCAAAAGCGACGCAGCAATAGCTTCCTCTTTCATCTAACATCAAGAGAGTTTCAGCAGCATCCTGAAACGACGCATCTTGCGTTTCAGTCAGCTTTCCAACCCCTTATGAAGTGGTACTCCCGATGCTTATCCATTGAAAAAGACAAGACAAGTTCGTCGTGTCGAAATGTATTGTAAATAGTGTCTATCGCAAATAATCTTAAGAGACATTTTTCTTTCACGTAACTTACATTAAATCTGTGTCTGCTTTTAATGTTGATGTGTTTCTTGTTTAAAAACTATAATAATGTAGTGCATTTATAGTATCTAGAAATAAACTAAATAAATTAGGAGCAAAATTAATTGATGTGTTCCGTTTTGACGCAGTTCTAAACGTACTTTGAACTTTGCTTTCAGTGATGTTTTAATTGCGATAAAATATCTACAGGTCTGTTAAAAGAAAGAGATGTATCCCGCCGCGCCTTCTAACCTAATAAATGAGTGCGGTGGTATAAGGACCATGAATAGGGCGGTGAATGAACCACGTAATTGGCAGGTCTGCTTCTTTGATTGCTTCCAGCGCTTCACTAGATTTTGGGGTGTTTTCACATCTGTCGGTGAGTCTGAAATAATTACAATTGCCTATTATCATGAAGTTCAGTTTGTCTTATTCATCACTAAATAATTACTTTTTGGAGATAAAGAATATACAGTTTAATTTTAATGTGAATTACAAACGTGCTATTGATATCAGTATTTTTCACGCAATATATAAGTTTTGTTAAGTGAAAAGACTACCATAATATATTATTTTTAATGACGTTTTCATAATGTTTCGCAGTGAATGAAGATTGTTTATTTTCGCATGCAAAAGAATTGCGATATTAAAATTTTATTGACAATTTTATACAAATTAATTATGATTAAATTTAGTACTTGAGTTGCCCAAAGTAGTTAAAAGGTGTTGTTATACAATCTCATTTAATAAGGCAATGTTTGCGACTGCTTTTTTGGATTTGTTTGCAGAATTTTTTGATTTAACGTCCAATAAAGCAGCCGAGTTTCTAGATTTTATTCAGCAACTATCCAGTACTATTCAAAGCGTATATTTAGAAGTGGCGTTTATTTACAAAGGCTTACTTAATTAATTATGTTCTTTTAATTACAACTTGTGAAATGAAGCGTTGTTTTCGAAAAAAAGACCTATTATGAAAAATAGTGACAACTCGCACTTATATTACTGAACGTATTATTTCGCCAACTATACAAGTCGATTCATTTTTGACCCTCACCATGAGAATCTCGCTTATTATTGGATATAGAGGGTAGGTTTAAATTTGGCAAAGTTGCTATATTTTGTGTTTGTTATGAACCCGAAGAGAAAATGGGTCTGTATCAAATGATGTTCGAAATTTTTTGAAAAAGGGGACAAGCTTGAAGTTCATTTTCTTCTTTTATCTGTAGCAGGTTTATTTGGGGTTGTAGAGGAAAACTAAAAACACATTCACGAGGTCAATTTTGATCTGCTATCTAATCGTAAACTCGAAATTTCCATATGATGTTTTGGTTCTATCTGGCCATCATCAACTTTCTTATTTATTATGGGCACTATGTCGGCTTTTGACACCACCAGAAAGGTTCATCTGATTTTAACCATGTATGATATGTTGAAACAAGTTTTTGATATTAATCTTTCATTAACGAAGAATAAATTAAGTAAGGTAGCCATAAAATTTCAAACTGTCAAACATTTCAATTATCATAAATTACTAATAGAAAAATGTCGTACACCAACGAAAAGAGAAACGAGATATGTTAAGTATTTTTTATTCATCCAATTCAAATACAACAATAGCGAGTACAAGATATTTACAAATGTATCCAGAAGGACAACAGCCACATCGTATAATTTTTTTGGATCTTGATAGAAACTTGGTCGAGCTTGGATCATTTGCCATACCACGTGATGTTTATGTTAACAGGAATTTCAATGAAAATCAACGGGATTCTTAACAAATGGTAAATTAAACGTGTGTTTTTGCAAAGTCTATATAAATCTTGCACCTTGTTTGTTACAATAAATGAAAATAATAATAACAGTAATAAAAATAAGGAACAAAATAATTATAGCAAGTGTTCAAATAACTGACCGTTTTCATTCATACATAATCGCGCACGATTCTGGTATTTTGAACTGCCCTTTGCATTTTTCTGCTAAGAATTCGAAGGCATTTCGGAGTCTATGTCGAAGTTTTCAATATTTTGTGGAACATCATCTTTATAAATACCATTTTGAACAGCTTTCTGTAAAAAATAATCCAAAGGATTTAAGTCAGGAGATCTCGCCGGCCCTTCAACAACTCCACTAATTTCAATCGAACAGTTTGGAATCTCTCGACTTAAATAATTCCTCACAATTGTCGCATTGTGAGCCGGTGCGCCGTCCTGTTGCCACCATAAATACCTTAGATGATTTAATGGAACATTGTTATCCAGGAAGCTAGATACTTATGTGCGAAGAAGGTTTAAGTATATTCCCCCATTTTATGTTTCTTTATGCATAAGAGGTCCTACGAGACGATTTTCCAAAATGCCCATCCCGACGTTTAATCTAATTTGTGTGGGATTCTGTACTGCCCAATAGTGCTCCGTATGTTCAGAATTGGTAAATTTTGATTCATCTGACTAGATTATCTTGTTTAAAAACTCTTCGTCGTCTTCCAACCTTCCCACTAACCAGTTTCAGTACTCCAGGCGTTTTAATTATCACCAGGTATTAAACATTTTTATGGTTTAAACTTATTTCGATGTAAAGTTCTCATACTAGAGTTTGGGGAAAATTTAATTCTGGCGCCACTTCGCTTGTAGATGTTGATGAATTCAACATTCTAATTCCTGTTAACATAAACATCACGCGGTTTGGCAAACGATCCAATCTCGATAAAGTTTCTATCAAGATCCAGAAATATGTTGCGAGGTGGTTGTTGTCGTTCTGGATACAATTGTAAATATCTTGTACTCGCTAGTGTCGTATTTCGATTCTATGAATAAAAAATACTTAACATATCTCGTTTTTCTCAGTTGGTGTACGATATTTTTCTATTAGTAATGTACGACAATTGAAATGCTTGCTAGTTTGAAATTTCATGGCTACCTTACTTAATTTTAAAATATATTCTTTGTGAATTAAAGCATAACAACAAAAACTTGTCAACATGTCATACATGGTTGAAACCAGATAAAAAACTCTTTGTAGCGGTGTCAAAATCTGACATAGTGACCATAAGAAATAAGAAAGTTGATGATGGCCAGATAGTACCAAAACATCATATGAAAATTTGGAGTTTACCATTAGATAGTATATCAAAAGTGGCCTCGTGTGTTCTTAGTTGACATCTGCAACCCCAAATGAACATGTTGGAGGTAAAAGAAGTTTTTAAAAAATCTCGAACGTCATCTGACAGATTCATTTTCTCTTCGTGTTCATAAGAAACACAAAATTTAGCAACTATGTCAAATTTAAACCTACCCCTCTATCTCCAATAATAAGCGAGATCCTCATGTGAGGGTCGAAAATGAATCAGCCTGTATATACATTTTACTTGTCTTAGGTTTACTATGTCTAACAGAATAGTATGTGTATAAATAAATAATAAACATTATTCAATAATTGTAAAATGATGAATTTTCAATCAAACACTAATTTATCTAATAAAGATTAATATGTGACAGGTAAAATGACAAGTAAACACACATCTCTAGTAAGAAATAATTTGTGACAGACGTAAAATGACAACTACTAAAATGGTTGTTGTTTTTCAAAGGTTGATATGATTCAATATTTACTTTGTATACCACCGGGAGAGTTCTGGAGTAACAGTCGATTTTTTCATTTTGTCTCGATACTGAAAAATTTCCGGACACTAGATTATTAATAAAAAAATGTTTAACAGAATAATTTGAAACATACGTGAGTGGGTAAAACCTCACTAGTTTTGTATAATACAAAAGAATTTTTAATTATATAAAATATAATAAAGAACTGGTGTGAAGAACAGAATACAAGTCCATTACTAATATTGTTGTGAACGTATCTGAATATATCCCTCCCCAGAGACGCAGATATCATCAGATTCATCTTTTTACAGATTCGTCAGTACGCCCCTGCTGAAGAAGGATATATTCAGACACATTCACAAAAAGAACAACTTCGCTATTCATAGAAATGATTAGGACCTAGCGTAGAAGTACATTCAGCGCTGCATATTAGCAAATAACCGAAGTACCTACGCCTTCTGCACATAATAACTCTCGAACTAGCAAAGTGTTTCCCATCACATGGCATTGCTGCATCTCTGGAAAATGTACTTATAGTGTTTACAGGACTCCGTAGGGATAACCGAAAACGTAATGTAATAATTTCATACATACATGAGTGGGTAAAACCTCACCAGTTGTGTATAATACAAAAGTATTTTTAATAATATAAAATATTATTAAAAATCTGGTGTGGAGAACACAATACAGATTCATTGCTAATATTTTTGTGAAAGTATCTGAACATAGCCCTCCCAGAGACGGAAATACGTACCTATTTCATTTTTCTACAGATTCGTCAGTACGCCCCTGCTGAAGAAGGATATATGCAAAGTGTTCTTTACACCAGATTTTTAATAATATTTTATATTATTGAAAATACTTTTGCATTATACAAAAAAGGTATATTTAAGTGTCCTCTATCATTTCTGAAAATTAGGAATAGTTATTCTGAGTATACACTCGTTTGTTAAGTGAATTCCACAAGGAAGTCAGCGTATGCTCAGAAAAGTTTAAACATGCACAAGCTGCCTTACTTGGGAGAAACATTTAATATGATTATGAATACAGGGGTCCAAAGCTTGCAAACAGTGGCTGAAATTATAGTTATTTACAGATTTGCGCCCATCTTGGTAAGACTTTTTACTAAATCGTTAAAAATCTTTATGTGATAGAAACAAACGGACTTCGGTTTAGATATCAGTAAACACGTAGAAAACAATGGCAAATGCTTTTATTTAAATCCTAGATATATTGTGAACCAGCGTTACGAAGTATATTCAAGTTATAACACTTCCTATATTTAGGTTTATATTTTATAGTTAAGTTCATTCTCGCAAATTTAAAAAGAAAGTCACATAGTTTATCATGGGGATGTTGTTTGTTTGTAAACTACATGTACTTGTAAACTACATTTTGTAAAACATGTAGTTTAAGGTCAAATTTGGCGAAGTTGTTAAATCTTTCTTTTAACACAGTAATATTATGTATAATTGGTTTACTATTTTAGGTTCAGGTATCAATTATATAAACAGTTAATAAGAGAAATATTTTCTATTAGCTCTTAATATATACGAGGTGCTACTCATATATTCCCGGAATTTGAATACGGCCCGTGAAGAAATGGTAGTACAGCTCTATAGCGCTTGATGGTGCGAGATACATCTCTACTAAGTCGGTTTGTCAAACGGTACTTTTCTAGGCGGTGCTAGGTTTGTTGAGTTATGTTTGTGTTATTTTGTGACATTACAATGTCTTATGTGAAAATGCTTAACCAAGCGTTTGGTGAGAATGCTTTAAGCCAGACGCAAACTTATGAGTGGTACAACCGCTTTAAAAATGGACGTGTGCCGGTTAATGATGATCAGCGTACCGGTCTCGTCCATCGACGGAAAACACGCCCGATGCAATCCTGTAAAATCGAAGGAGAACAATCCATGACATTTGTAACATTGTCGGCTTATCGTACGATGTACGTCCGGGCATTCTGTCCGGCGAACTCAACATGAGGCGTATTGCTGCGAAGTTTTTGCCAAGATTACTCAGCATTTAGCAAAAACGGCACCGTGTTCATAAGTACACAGAGCCGAAAGAATGTGCCGAAAGGGATGTGAGTTTCAGTACTAGAATTATTTCAGGCGACGAATTATGGGTGTACAGGTATGATTCCGAAACAAAGCTGCAGTCATCGCAGTGAAAGATGTTATTGTCACCACAATCGAAGAAAGTACGGCAAGTTCGAAACAATGTCAAGCCGATGCTGATTTGTTTCTTTGAAGTTGATGCACAGCGCACAAAAAATTTCTCCCACCAAGTGAAACAATTGATGGACGAATTTATTGCGATGTGCTTTTGCGACGTAGAGAAAACATTCGATTCAAGCGGCCTGTCAAGTAACGCAACAATTCATAGATTCAACACCACGACAATGTACTAACTAACCCTAACGTCACTTTTTGTGCGTCAGTTTCAAGTCCAAACGAAGACGGCAGTACTACTCTACCCTACCTACTCCACAGAAATTGCCCCTTGTGACTGAAGCTCAAGGGATGGCGTTTTGAGACGATTAAAGAGATCCAAATCGAATCGTAGGTAGTCTTGAAACGTTAACATGCGAAGTTTTCTTGCGCTGTTTCCAGTAATAGACAAGTCGCTGGGATCGGTGTATTCATGCAGAAGGAGAGTACTTTGAAGGCGATGGTTCTGAGTAAGCTGGGAAGAACAATTGATTGCGTTTTTTTACATTCCGGAAATTTCTACGCAGCATCTCGTATATACTGGAAGAAATTTCTTAACTATCTTGCCCGTATTATAGTATGAAATAAAATGTAAAAACGTGAAAATGTTTCTTTGGTATTAGCGGCCTGGTAATTAAAACAGTACTGAATCAATAGTTACGTTTCGATAGTATATATACTGCCTTTTTCAAACATGAGAGGCGTAAGTTAGCAAGTGGTTTCAATTGGGCGATCACTGCCATACGATACATATTTCAATTTGAAATTTTCTTTATTTTTATTTTATATAATTTGCAATAAAGACAATGCTCAGAAATTTCGCTTCGGCTGGTTTTTTATTGTAATTTTTATTATATTAATCTTATATGCTATATATAATGTAGGGTGTTTGTTATTTATATATTAAAATGAGGCAACAATGTAGGGCACAGGGGCATGTATATGTGGAATGTGCCATAGGAGGAAGATATCATTAAGTCTGGATCGGTCGTACAGGCTGAAAGGCTTGCAGTCGTAGCCTGCTTTGGCCAAATTCGGGAAGCTGACTGCGTATATAAAAATATTAAATATTAACATAATGACTGATAGTCAGGCGACTATTAAAGTTATTATAAACCCATCTATCACCTCGAAACTGGTGAAACATTCTCAACACTCTGGCACATGACAATACTGTGTCACTGATATCGATGCCAGGACATCAGGAGATTAAAGGCAATGAGATGGCTAATAAATTGGCCAAGGCAGGTTCAAAGAGGAACTTTATTGGACCAGAGCCTAAGGATTCCGCTAGAAGGGAGATCTGGTCATGGCTAGAAAGAGAACATAAAAAGGAATGGAGGCTAACGGAAGATCAACTTCACATTAAGGCTTAGTAGAGGAGCTGGATGCTAGGCTTTCAGCCAACTGAATTAGTAGTAATAAAAAATAAAATAAAACTATTACCGGATTGATAACCGGGCATTGCCCTTTAACACAGCATATGTACAGCTTGGCCTTGGTCAGCGAGCCCAGGTGTAGGAGATGTAAAAAAGGAGGAAACTAGCCTTCATGTAATATGCACTTGTGAGGAACTGAAATGACTCAGACAGAAACATTTCCGAAGAGATCTATTGGTTACTACGAGGGCACTCAAATTTTCCTGAGGAAGATAGTGGTTTTATCGAGGACACAAGGCCAACAGAGTGTAACTGGGAGATATATTGAGGATGGTACAAAAGACACTGTACTCAAGTGTCTGGATATACTAACGTTCGACTCTAAAGGATAGAATAATAGAAGGTGGTTCGGAAACTACGTGGCCCAACAAGGAAAACACATGTTTTTAACCAAAAACATTTTATTTTCCAATTTAGTCTTCTGCTTGCTCAACACACTTATTCCAACGATATTCCAAATTAGTAGTATCTTCATTGTAGGTCGAGGAATTCAAGTCCTCGAAATAGCTATTTACAGCAGCGATTGGATGAGGCACTAATTTAAATCCAAATTCATGAAATTTTGCCATTGCAATCGCAGGTGCGTTATCCTGACGGAAAAACACTTTCTTCTTTGCCAAATGGTGCCGTTTCTTTTTGATTTTGTCGCCCAATTATTGCAACATATGGGCATAATACTTCCCATATATTATTTTTCCCTTTTCTAAGTAGTCGACCAAGGAAATTCTATGAGAATCACAAAAAAACATAATCATTGTTTGGATTGTTCTTTGGTTTCGGGAATGTAATGGTGGACTCAGATTTCATTGATGGTAATGAAACGGCGTTCACAGTCCTCCTGATTGAGGCGAAATGTGCCTAAAGGTCGCGAGAAACACTTAAACGAGTCAGTTTATGCTGCGGTGTAAGTGATCGCGCCACCCAATGCCCGAATATTTTTCACTTCCAATACTTCAGTTAAAATTCCGTGCACACTATCATTTGTGATACCTACAATGTCTGCTATCTCGCCCACTTTTACTGGACAGTCATCCAAGACGATAACAGTTTTTAGACGTCCACTATGGGGTCATCATTTATTTACACTACAACCACGCTTAAATTCGACAACCCAGTCTTTGACCATTAAAAATGAAGGAACGGATTCTAATAGTGTTGAATCCAGTTCCGCTTTGATTTTGGTTGGTGTTAAGCCTTTCAAATGAAAGCACTTTATTACTGATCTCAACACAGTTTTTTCAAAAATTTCGAAATCACACGAGAAGTTCACAGTTTTCGCTGTTATTACCAAAATACTAAAGATACTTTACAGACTTGAATATCTAAATAATTTGTTCGACGTTAATTTGATATTAACAAATATAAATGATTGAAATATCGAAAACGATAATAGAAACGATTTCATGTATCAATAATTCTTGTCAAACCCTCGTCAATTGCGAAGATTGCTGAACTTCGGTGAAATTCCAGAAATGTCTCTCCCTGATAACCATGAGTAAGTAATAATGAAAGTGCAATATTTATTTGTTCACTTTTAGACTTATTTTTGTTTGCAGATTAAATATTTTCTGTAAATTCATGTAAACCTGGGGTAGAGTAAGTATCACGTTTCATTGCAATGCTGAATATTTAATGCATACTTAATACTTAATATTTTCTGCAAATGCAAAACTAAACCGTTTTATCGGTTGACGAGGATAAACCACCATATCTTAATTTATATATTCGTTAATTGTAATAATAAACAGATTAATATCGACTTTGGTCACATCAATATTTAAGATAAATACAAAAGTATTTTTAATAATATAAAATATTATTAAAAATGGGGTGTGAAGAACACAATACAAGTTATATATTTGTGAATGTATCTCCTCTCCAGAGACGCAGATACGTATTTCACCTTTCTACAGAATCGTCGGTACGCCCCTGCTGGAGAAGAGATACATTCAACCAAACATATCTACCTTGCTATCAACCAGAAATTATTAAGACAGAGCGTGAAAGAATATTCAGGGCTGTCTACATAATAGCTGCCAAACTAAGCAACGTGTTTCTATAGACGGTAACAACCATATCTATAAAAAACTGTATTATCGAGTCTTCACTACTTGTCGGGCGAACCGAATGCGTATATAACAAAATAATTTGAAACATACATTAGTGGGTAAAAACCACACCAATTTGTATAATACAAAAGTATTTTTAAAAATATAAAATATTATTCAAAATGGGGTGTGAAGAACACAATACAAGTTATATATAACTGCGTCTCTGGAGAGGAGATACATTCACAAATATATAACTTGTATTGTGTTCTTCACACCCCATTTTTAATAATATTTTATTTTATTAAAAATACTTTTGTATTATACAAATTGGTGTGGTTTTTACCCACTCATGTATGTTTCAAATTATTTTGTTATTTAAGATAAATAAAAAAGCGAGAACCAAAATAATCTTAAATAATTTGTTTGGGTTACATACACTGTGGATTAATTTGAAGTAATCCAGTGGCATATTATGTAACTTCGTAAAGTAAGTACCGGATGAATTAACATTAAACTTACTAAATCATTATTTATTCTTAATCTTGAAAGCTTCCCCTAACTGACACATTCATCATTTATTAAATTTATTCAGATTTATTTATGTTCAGCATTCACTTCAACATTTTACTTAGTATTATTTAGATGACTACGCAAACATTTCTTATTCAGCCACTTGTGACTACATTAAAAATATTCAATTTTGACTCAAAGCAATATACTACATGTCTGAATGATTTATTAGTAGCGATTCTGAAAAATGTGAAAGAATGTTTCAAAATTTCTCTCACTAATTAACGTATTCTATTTTTTAGGAATGTTTTTTTTACAAATATCGGCTTTATTAAGCTTTGAATATTTTTTTCTAGTAACATGCACAAATGTGACTTTTCAATAAAATGCTTATTTTAGAGTAAAAAGCATATTTTATTTTTCAAGATTCAAGTTCCCATCCAATTTCTTATGTTAATTCTATACCTCAGCAATATTTTAATCGTCTAAAAAGTAACAATTATCACCTCTTCATTTGCCTCGAATTATTTGTCCACCAAGACATTTTTTAAAGTTTAGGATCAAGAAAAAAATACTTGCTTCATATCCTAATTAGATAAATTTGGTGGTTGCAATAGCGGATAAATGAGAGGACGCGTTACACTCATGAAAGAATATTTCTTTTCTAAATAAATGTGGAGTTTTCTTCAATTCGGTATCTAAACTGTCCGCACATCAGCATAATATTTACCAGTTATTGTACTTCCCTTCTGTAAATAGTAATAAAGATTACGCCTTGGGAATAATAAAAAAAATCACAGCTGTAATCTTATTGATTGGAATTGTTATTTTTATTTTAAGTGCGCAGAGCAAAGGTTTTTTGAGCTTGAGAATGTTAGGTTTCTTGTCGAGACCGTTAGGTCGAGACAAAAAATACATTCGAAAACTCAAAATACTGGCTTTGCGTACGTAATATGCGGGACACCTTTTATATTTTTACAATCGACCACTAGATGGTCCTTTTGACATACGTAATTACTATATTGTTAAAGTTTGACATTTGTCAATGAGAAATCCGTGATAGCTTAGAAATTGAGTCAGTAGTTTGTTGACAGTGACAGTTTTAAGACAGTGACCTTGTAAAATAATGGAGATTACTCGTGAAGGTTTTCGTTGGATGATTTTTTACGATTATAAAAAAGGCCTGACTCCACAAGAATGCATTATATTGCTTCGGTCAACTTTTGGTAATGAAGCATCATCAGAGAAGACAGTTTACAATTGGTTCGCAGAATTTCGCCATGGTCGTGCCTCAGTGAGTGTGATGAATAACGTAAAGGTTGTCCAAAAACTGTTGTGATTCCTAAAAACATCGATGCTGTGCGGAAAATGATAGAACACGATCGACATTTCTAATATGTTTTATTAAATATATTTAAGTTATTTAAGAACATAAATTGTAGAATAAAATCTATTTTTTTAACTTTATTAGGGAGAATCAGTAGTTAGTGAGTCTGATGAGAGAGAGCGGTACTAAAAAACCATTATTTGTTCTTCAAATTGGTAATCCTTCAAAACATAACTGTAGAAACTTGCGTTCACTTTAATGGTAAGAACGTTTGTTATTTGTGTAGAAAATGAACTGCTTCTAGTTTATTTTGAAACGTGGAGAAAGTAGGGTATTGATCAGAAATTGAGTTCTTATTTATAAAGAACAAAACAAACTATGAAATCAAATCTGAATGTCTGAGAATCAATCTCCATTTGTTGCAATTATAAAACGAAGGAGCAGATAGCAGAGGCTCTAGTGGTTTCGATTTTGCATAACAAATTGAGTATGAAACATTATATACAACATGGATGCTGCATTTGTGGACTATCGACCATAAACACGAACAAAAACGCATTTCAGCCTGACAAGCCGTTATTAAATTGATGAATGTAATAAAATTTATAAATAGTGTACAAGTGAACACACTATGTATATACACTGTGTATTTTATGCTTACACTAAACTATTGACATATCTGGCCAGTTTATCTCAAGGTCGTAGGTTGTTTTCTCGGAGATAATTTCTTTTCGATGCACCACTGCCCTTTTTGTTACGCGCTTACAGTAGTTGATGTTATTAAACCAGAATAAAGACAGAATTCCTGAACACCTGATTATAGTAAAACCAATATTGCTCATACAAAAGAGATAAGAATCACTAAATTTTAACATGTGCGTTTAATGATTTGAAAGTATATAAAATAGTAAAGTGTAAAAGCAAATAGCAGCCATATATAAAATTGGAAATATGAAATATATTGATGTTATTGTACTCGACACAGTTAAAATGGTATAAAATTCATGAAATTCGCTTACAAATAAATAATCTACATAAACATAATAGAGGTCTTAATACTAAAGTGACGTAATGATTTTTAAGTCTGGGTTTAAGTAATTAAAGGATTCCAAACAAGTTAAGAAAATACATACTAAAGTGTGCTATTTAATGCGAATCGAAGTAGTTGAAATTAATGTATCTAATTGACTTGGTCAGGCGTTAGCTGCGTTTGCCAGGGGTGTAATAATGGCGTCTCGACTTTCAAATCCACAAGCCATAGTTTGAATTAAAAGAGCCTGCAACCAAATTGCTAAATTTCACGAACACGATGAACTAAAACTTTTATTACTTTGGCGTGGTTACGTGAACTCGTATTAATACAGCGTGTACGTAACACTCAAGTCGAATTACACAAGCAGCGAGCGTAGTACTTTAACTGGTGACGGTTTGCTAATGATGATTCTAGACGCCTTAATAACTTACTTACGAGATCGCACAACGGGGTTTCCCCGAGAAACATTACTTAGGGAAATGCTTAGCAATAATTTGACAATAAACATAACTGAAGGGTGACGTAGCATATACAGAAACCATTATATTCAAAATTAGCAGTATTTTGAATATAACGAAATTGTGAAAAGTTTATAAAAAATCCTGCAAAAAAAAGACGCTTTTCGGATGTAACAAGCCAATATCTAAGACATGATACGAAGGACTCTTGGCGCTCAATGATATTGATTAATGTAATCTGGATACATCATTATACATATGAAAGGTAGCAATAATCGAAACAATTTACTGATACACTGGTATTAGTGCTCCGATGAAGGTAAAGACCGCACTCGCCCATATTGGCTATGGATACGCTCTTTCGGGACTAGAAAGGAAGTATCTTTTTGTTATATTCAAGAAGGAAAAACGATAACAAGTGAATACTATGTATACCTTCTAAATCAATTGCATGCTAGATTCTTGAGTTACATTTCGAACTCCTCCTCAACTAACTTATTCATCAAATTTGGCATACAGACTTTTTACTTTTCAGTAATCTGAAAATGTAACGTATATTTCGAACAGTTTTTCTAAAGCTTACTTTACTGAAACAATGAAATAACTTGAACATCTGTGACGTAAATGTAATGACCTATAAGGAGAATACGTTGAAAAATAAAATAACTTTTTACCAAATAGTTTTTATTTTCATGTCTAGGCTCACTAATTACTGAACCTACCTTATTTAATGTACTAAAATGCCCATTGCTAATAGAATATTAAACTGATAAAATACGAATGGAAACATGAGCGAAAAATTTATGAATCGACACGCTACAACTAAGAATATAATATCCTGTATTTTCTTATTCCTAATATAATTACAAAACGCAAACATTTTACGCAGACAATTTTTTTGCACTTAGCTTTCCTTTTTTCGTTAATACAAATGATCGTGGATCAAATTCTATGTTATATGTTTCACCTGCACCAGAATCTTGTAATTATTCAATAACATAGATAAACCTGTTTTGGTTTGCATTAATCCAAATCGGAGACCAATATAAATTCTTGGAGCTTCTCCAAAAGGTAAGAAAGTGAAATCAGGACGTTTCTTTACATTTTCTTCATTGAAATGTTCAGGATCAAATTTTTCGGAATCTGGATAATATTCTTCATCTCTATGTAGTCCCAATGCACTGATTGCAACATTAGTTCCCTTTTCTAGGATTACTTCAGTTCCTGGAACTTTATATTCCAGCGAACATTTCCTCCTTATTATTGGCACCGGAGGATACTTTCTCAGAGTTTCTGTAAAACAATAGATATTTTATTTTTTCATCGCAATTTATAATGTTTATGCATAAGTTTACAATTGGTTCGCAGAATTTCGCCATGGTCGTGCCTCAGTGAGTGATGAATAACGTAAAGGTTGTCCAAAAACTGTTGTGATTCCTAAAAACATCGATGCTGTGCGGAAAATGATAGAACACGATCGACATTTAACTTACAGTGAGGTACAGGCATCTCTTAGCATATCGCAGACTGCAATTCATTCTATTTTACATGAACATTTATTTGCAAAGAAAATATGTTCCAGACGGATTTCATATAACCTGACCGAAGTACAAAAAGCAGCTCGTGTCAATTGGTGTAAAGAGATGTGTAAAAAATTCAACGTAGGATCCGCAAAATCCGTATACAACATCGTCGCAGGTGACGAAACATGGATATATGCGTATGAGTCGGAAACCAAGCAACAATCTACTGTATGGGTTTTCCAAAATGATCGCTTGTTTCTTCGGCTGTACAGGACACATCGCAACAATTCCTTTAGAGGATCGAAAACTGTTAACACTGAATGATACACAGTAATTTGTTTGCCAAAAGTTATAGACGAAATCAGGAAGAACAACCGAAGACGTCGCATTATTCTTCATCACGACAATGCGAGTTTCCATACAGCACGTCTAACAGTTGACTATTTGAAGGAAAAAAGTGTCGAAATAATGTCTCATTGTCTATATTCACCTGACTTGTCGCCGAATGATTTCTATTTGTTCCCAACTGTGAAATAAAAAATGCGTGAACAGCGATTTTCAACACCTCAAGAAGCAGTCGAAGCCTTTGAAAGCCATGTTTCTGAGATACAACCTTCAGAGTGGAAAAAATGTTTTGAGAACTGGTTCGTACGCATGCAATAGTATATAGACCATAAAGGCGAATATTTTGAAAAACAATAAAATAGTTTGTTCCAAAAAATTTTGTTTTCTTCCCGGATTTTGTAAAAATATAATATGTGACTCTCGTATAAACAACTTTTTTCTACAATTGCACAGTTTTAAACAGCAAGTTTATTATTAAAAATATTGAATTCGTAAAAAAACGGAAGCATTATTTTTTTAAGTTACCGTTGCCCGGATTTCTGCGGGCAGTTACTAATGAAAATTCTTTTTTTCGCTAGTGCGCTAATATTTTTTACCGGCGAAAAAAACGCGTGTTTTGGGAACTGAAATTAATGGGTAAACATCTACGTTTTGAGAAATTTTAGAAAAAACAGTTTTTTGGATCTTCTGAGCAAGTTCATCACTAAGAATTCTATTGCTTTGACTGTTTTTGTCTTTGGAGTATAGTGATGCATACAAGTTTTATCTATCACTTAGAAATCATTCCATGAATTATAATGTTTATGTAACTTTTCTTCTATTTCTTTAACGGTTTTTCAGGATCGACTTTTGTCCTGAGATATAAGTAACCCATGCCTTATTAAAAATTAACCCAGTTATAAGTAAAAGTTAGCCGAACAATATAAGTAAGTATTAATAAAATTATCACGTAAATTTGATCATTTACTTTATTATTAAGTTTATCTGGCAAAGTTATATCAATATATACATATATGTAACATTTAACGTTCTTAAAAAATAAGAACAAACTAATGAAGTGCATAAATTGTGTCGACGATGCGTCAGAGATGCCTCAGAGAAGAAGCAATCTCCGTAAGCTCATCCTCAAGACTACCGTTGATGCTGAGGCTGGATTTAGGAGTTATTTTCGCCGTATCTTCAGATAAACGAAAATATATCATTTTAGCGAAATATGTATGTATACGTAAATGGATAATAAAGGAGCTCAGAATTCACATTATTAACCCTCTGAATATATATTTATCAACGTATAGTAATTTCATGATATTTGTATTAACCCTAAACGGTGCAACATACCATATCTGAAACGTAGTGAATAATTGTCTGCTGAAATATACATAACAGTTTATTTTAATTATAAGAGCAACGTATCTATTCTGTTACACACCGTCTAATTTATAACTCTTGACTGCAACTGCCATCTACTAGATGTGTTTTATTATTCAGTTTAAATGTGACCGTTATAATAAGATAACTATAGCCTATGACAAAATCTTATTGTGAGTGTGTTCTTTTAATTTTTTTGGGTAAAGTAGAGGTAATTAAAAATATTTTCAGTATCTGGGATTATTATAGTTGTATTGTTCACACAAAATATCTGGGAATATTGGAAAATCTGAAGATTGTAATAAATAGGTATGTTTCATTTATGATGCATCGTGCACTTTCGACGTACATTTTAGATGTCTGCAATAAATTCCAAAATCCCGCTGTCCGACAAGGAATTAGAAGAAATTGCTCAGAATTGATCTATGAATGACGATGATATTGAGCAATCAGCCGATGAAAACTGTAATTTTGTCTTCAATACGATGTTAATTGTATTTGAAGACGATAGTCTGGAAATAAATCCTGAAGATGACGACGCTGTATTTGGTGAACGCAAGAACTTGTGGACGAACCGCAATATAATGAATATGATATTATAAATTACAAAGACATTACATGGAAAAACAAAAATATACTTTTAAATGAGGATGTGCTATCATTCAAAGGTAAAACGACGCTGCCAAATATATTTGCACAACTTGATACTCAATATCAATTTTTTTCATACTTCTTCAACAATAAACTTTTCGAAATGATTAAAGAACAATCAAATCTTTTATGGTATACAAACTGCTTCATCAAAACCTATCAATATTAGCATAGAATATTTGAAAAAGGACATAGGTATAATAATCTATACGTCGGTAGTACATCTACCAAGTATAAAGTCATACTGGTCTCAAAAGGTTGGTCTTCAACAAATAAAGGACTGTATGAGCCAGAAGAAATTTCAATTAATTAAAAAATATTTACATTTTAATGAGAATGCGACATTGCCAACAAAAGATGATCCTAATGCAGACAGACTGCATAAAAAAGTATTAGACGTTTTAAACGCAACTTTTGAAAGAGTTCCTTATGAACAATATCTGTGTGTGGACGAAGAGTTGTGTAGCACTAAAACTCGTCATTATTTAAAACTGTATTTACCGATGAAAGCCCATAAACGGGGTTTCAAATTGTTTGTTTTGAGTGGTTTCAGCGGATACGCATGTAAGTTCGAAATTTATATAGGAATGGAAAACAAAAATAGATTACACAGCGAACCTGATTTGGGTTATAATGTAAATGTTGTAGTCCACCTAACCAGGAACATCCCATGAAATCAATCCTTTAGATTGTATTTTGACAATTACTACGCTTCAGTAGCACTTGTTCACTACCTGGCAACTAAGGGTGTATATTCCTTGGGAACTATTAGAAGAAATCGTATTCGAAACTGTAAATTACCTAATGAGCAAAAAATGAAAAAAAGAATCTAGGGGAATATCTTATGAATATGTAGGAAACGTGAAAGGTATTGATGTGTCAACTGTTGTCTGGAAGGACAATAAGCTTGTTACACTTATATCAAGCTTTACAGGGAAATTACCTATACAACAGGTTGATCGATACGATAAAAAGCAAAAAAAGTGGTTAAAATGTATTGTCCAAACCAGATCTAAGAATATAATCGCCATATGGGTGGCGTGGACTAAATAGTTCAATCGGCCGATATAAAATTCAAATTCGGACGAAGAAGTGGTATATGAGGATTTTTTACCATTTAGTTGATTTGACTTTAGTCAACAGTTGGATTATTTATCGCAAAGAAAGGATCACACGAAATGAAAATAACTTTCGCTATAAGAGGACAGAATAGCTGATTGTTTGTGCAGAGAAGGAAGCTAAAATATTTTAAAGCGTGGAAGACCGTCGAATGACATTGAGACGCGAATTCAGTTGAAAAGAAGAGATGCCCCACAGCATATATACTACCTAAAGATGTCCGTATTGATGGAATAGGACACTGGCCTGAGTATACTACAAATAGAGTAAGATGTAAGAAACCAAATCGTAAAAAGCTGACGTTCATTAAATGCAAAAAGCAAGTGTGGCGTTTCATTATATTTTAACAAGGACAGTAATTGTTTTAAGGAATTTCACGTGTAAACAAAACATGTAATAAACAATCAGGGTAGTATTTTTATTATTGTGTATTTTTTATGTCTCAAAAGCATAATGTATATTTGATACACTACCAAAAACACCATTTTTCTTCAAAATTTAACAAAATTAATTTTTAAATAATTTTGCTGTTATTAGTAAGATATAAGATATTACATTGATTTTTTATTACCTAATATAAAAAATTGCGCCGTTTAGGATTAATTTGTAATTTTATTTCAATATTTATTATATTTAATTGTTTATATGTTAATCTTGTCAGTTTGTTTGATTTACTGCATTTACCGTCATCTCTTCCTTTTTTTTGTCATGTTCTCTCTTTCAACGTTTCTTGATTTTTAGTTTCTGCTAAATGGTGTGCCTGACATCTCTTTCATTTGATCAATCCACCTGCTTGGCGATCTGCCCCTTGGTCTTTTACCCTCAATCTTGC
This sequence comes from Melolontha melolontha, assembly GCA_935421215.2. Lineage (NCBI taxonomy): Eukaryota > Metazoa > Arthropoda > Insecta > Coleoptera > Scarabaeidae > Melolontha > Melolontha melolontha. The sequence goes on along the minus strand of OW285240.1, from coordinate 4,655,065 downwards.
CTTGGACAATCAGTTTTTCCAGGTTTTCTCCTTCTCATCTAGTTGTGTGTCAGAATTCTTCCGCGGCATATCGTAGATAGTTTATCTTTAACATTAAGTTCATCCAGTATAGATGCCTTAGTGCGTTTTTTGGTCCAAGATATATGTAGTTTACGCTGCCAGTACCACATCTCAAATGCATCAATCTTTTTCCTGTTCGAGGCTTTTATTATTCACAACTCAACTCCACATAGAAAAATCGAGAATATCAGGGATTTAACTAGTTTTAGTGTTTCTCGTAATTTGTCGGTCTTTCCATATCTTGTTAAGGTTCGCCCTTGCACATCTCGCCATTAAGATACGTCTATTAATTTCTTTTTCACATCCTCCTTGATTGCTTATAAGTAATCCAAGGTATATGAAATCATTGACTTCTTCCACATTTAATCGATTGCCTTGTGCACGTATGTTTCCTCTGTCAATGATAATGAGTTTGGTCTTGCTCTAGTTGATCTCCGGATCTAATTTCGTGGTTTCTCTCGACATCCGCTCTAGCATTGTTTGTATCTCGTCTATGTCTATGTTATTCGCTATTGATGTAGTATTATCCGCATATCTTATATTTGTAAGTTTACTCCCTCCAATTGTGACTCCTCCTTTAAAGCAAGTGCCACCTTTCTTTTGAAACTGGTCAACAACTCCATGGATGCATCTGGTCTCCTGTCTCAGGTTGATTTTCTTGTGCCGGTTTACCGTACGCGTTCGTGTTCCACGTTTCTATTGTCAACGGCCAGATCTAACGTTTCAAAGAAGGCACCTCTGATACACATGCTGCGGAATTGCAACACCTTGGATTTGGACTCGTTCTGCAATTAAAATTGCTTTCTTTTACTCTTACCTTTCTTTGTTAAAACTGTTTTCATAACATAACTTTCAATTTTTATATAAGCAATTCTTCGTTTTTTATTTTTAAATTTTTTTAAATTTATGTATATATGTACTATTGTAGATAGCAATCGCTTATAATTATCGTTAATTATTATCCTGTAAATGGCTCGCTGTTGGATAATAAAGATTATTATTATTATTATTAAAATCATCTAATGCTTGTCTGATAATGTATTCTCCATATGCGTTAAAAAGTCATGGAGAGAGTATGCACTCATGTCTTACTCCTTTTCGTATCTCAAATGGCTGTGATATTTTGTTATTTAGTTTTACGCATGTTTCACTTTGCTGGTGCAATTGCGATATGAGGCTGATCAGGTGGCTAGGTACTCCCATTTCTTTTAATACCATCCACAGACTTCGCCACTGAACACAGTCAAGGGCTTTCTTATAGTCAATAAAGCACAGTACCAGCGGTCATATTACCGTAATACATATTATTAAATAGAGCGTTTAAGAATCCATTTGAAAACCGTCAGTTAGGTCGTCTTTTTTTTTATATTATTAGAAAGGGCTGCTTTGACATTTATTGCAAGTATTAGACTCTGAATTGCACTGAGAAGTTATTTACTCAAGATGGGTAAGATCGAAATCTATGTAAAGTAATTTTTCCTTGTTAACTATAATTGAACGTGTTGGTAATTAATAATTGATTGACGGTGTTGGTCTAGTGGGCAGGTCACTAGACTATGAATCTATGAACCGCGGGGCCAAAAAAATAATAGGCGGTCAATGTGTAACGCTAGCCTCGTTACCATCCTAGTTTACTGGAAGGTTCAAGTCGAAATAAGCCCCACCATGTTACTACCCCAAGGGCCTGCAAGGTTAGTTACGGGGACTATTATTATTTTAATTATGTACTTTTTAATTAAGTCAAGTGCAATTTTCATTAATTTTTGCTTGCGGGGAGTATTTCAAAGAAAATAGTGCGCTCCCCTACGTATCCTATTTATTTTTATTAAATTCTAAGGTTTTAGGGCGTCCAAAAGCATTCAAGTTTTAACCACATATATATTTGATTAAAATCAGAAACATAGTGGTACGGTTACAATCATTAGAATTCCAAGTAATTAAATGTAGCCGTTGTTAAATTCTTTATTATCTATAATTTTCTAAGAAAATTTAGAATAAATTATTGAAATCCAATATTTTGTGAGAGATTGTTCTAGGTGTTATATACATTTCATTGGAGAAGATTGTTTGCTTGGGCAGTTAATTTCTAGCGATTATTGCCTGAACAACTGCCATAGTATGTGATCTACCTGCAGAATGCCGACCAGTACGAGGGCAGTCAGCAATGTCTAGAAAACGATCAATGGTACGGATACACGAAACGTCCCTTAATATTAAGGGGCGAAAGAAGAGTTAAAAGTCTGCCGCGTACTCTTTGCCACTTCATACAATGTGTTGATACCGATGCAGTTTGAACCTTTATATTCCCTAATTATAGTAGTTTATATAGTATAAATTATGTTCACTGAGGGGTTAAAAGGAAATTATTGACATATTATACAACCCTGACGTCATGTTTAGGCTGTTATGAAATTCTCTCAACTAAAATTTCCTACAATTATGCAGCATTGGCAATTTTTATGTCTAGAGTGTGCATATATAATATTAAACTATCTTTATTATTACCTAATATTTTATATATTTGAAGTAAATGAAACAGTAGTTTTACATTTTCTACTGTAGGATCCGAGAAAAAGTAGATCTTCTTTTATACAAAAAGGTTTTAAGTATATCAATACGTTATGCACGTATAAGGCATTTGTTCCAAATGAAACAGACATGCAATATACATATCTGTAACTGTACATACCGACAATACACCTCGTATTTTCAGCATTTACTTCTACTTAAGACACGTGCTTCTGCCATCTATAGGCGTCATCAGTCAAGCTAGTGAAGCCATGTAATACAAATTAATACAAATATTTAAAAAAAACAGATTTGTATCTGAATTTACACTGAAATCGCCTACAAGACATAGCAAAGTTCGCCTTTTTCGGCATAGTCTCTTTCGTCCGTCAAATGTCACTTATTAAATTGTGCCACCTTATAGGACGAAATTTGCTATGTCTTGTAGGCGATTTCAGTGTAAATGTATATACAGATACAAATCTGTTTTTTAAAAAGATTTGTATTAATTTGTATTACATTGCTTCACTAGCTTGGCTGATGACGCCTATAGATGGCAGAAACACGTGTCTTAAGTAGAAGTAAATGCTGAAAATACGAGGTGTATTGTCCATGTGTACAGTTACAGATATGTATATTGCATGTCTGTTTCATTTGTAGATCTTCTTTATTTGATACTAAATTAACATTGAAAATTAAAAAAAAATCCTTAATTTTGTGGGTGATTTGATTGGGCTCTTTAGTTGAAGTCGATATTTAATGAGATTATTTGGTAACCTAATTTTATGATTACTCGTAAATTACACTGGCCTATAAATTTTAAGTGTTTCTAATTATCAGAAATAAAATACCCTTTTTTAAAGTTACTTCTTCATGTTCATTCAAAATCCGCTACTAACTCTTTTTACATATAAAATAGTACTAAATCTGACTATTTATTTTATATAAGCTTTATATCAAGGGGTGAAAGACGTATTTTGTTTGAATCAACTAGTGGAACTGCTTAAACACTGTTTTCACCTAGTTCATATATTGTCCGTCGTCTATTCAGTTTTGTTCGATGTATCATCAAAAAGTTGCAAGGCTATTCTTCCATAGACACACAAAGTAATAGCATTTAGTAAATTTTGTTAGTAAATCCATCAAAATCTCAATTACATTTACGCCACCCCCAAATTGATGCTTTCTATAATTAACTGCTTTCAAAAATATACTGCTATACAAGCTATTCTTTACATAGAAAATGTTAGCACTCTTGTTAGCCACGCAATCCACTTAAAAGAAACGCATGAATATACGACTTTTCTTCTAGACATAATTAATTACAAAATTTACAAATTGTATATCAGCGTAGACATCAAAGTTTTAGCATTTTACTCGGTTTACAACTAGGGTATATAAATAATTGTTTTCTTTGTGAGTGATGTCGTTCAAAAAATTTCCACTATATTGTGAAAGACTGGCTTGTCAGGCTCGGTATATTCCTGGACAAAAAATATACTTAATAAGTCACTAGTTGAACTTGATACAATACCTTTACCGCCATAACACAAAAAATTAGGTTTGATGAAGACTTTTGTGAAAGCAATGGATAAAGATGACTGTGGATTCAAACACATTAAACAAAAATTTCCCAAAATCTTAGATACAAAACTTAAAGAGGGAATTTTTGTAGGACCCGAAATTAAACTTCTACAACAACATAAAAAATTTGAGAAAACCGTAAGTGACTTGGAGCGTGTTGCTTGGAATGCTTTTAAAAATGTTACCCACAATTTTCTAGGAAACAGAAAACCTGACAATTATGTAGCACTTGTTAATGAACTTCTTAGAAGTTACCATAAATTGGGCAGTGACATGAGCCTTAAAATATATTTTTTGCACTTGCATCTGGATTTCTTTCTATCCCCCGAAACTCGGCGACGTGAGTAATGAATACGGCGAAAGGTTTTATCAAGACTTTTCTGTTATTGAAAACCGTTATTAGGGCAAGTAGAACTGTGAAATTCTTGTTGATTACTGTTGTACATTGATATCAGAAAGTGCCGAAGAACAGTATAAAAGGAAAGTAAAAACAAAAACAATTAATTATAAATAAATCTCCAAATAACATACATACCTAATTAATATTATTTTGTTTAATTTGCGTTATTTTTTTTTAAAACCTGAGGTGCTAGAATAAATTTGTGGTTATTACTATTGTTAGAACTATAAAATAAATGAAAATTGTCCATAGTATTTAAACAAAACTAAAAAAATAAAGATGCTTTCCAGTGATTATTATTACTATTTATCGCTCACCGTCTGGCAATTTCTTCTAGTTTTGCGATAAGCTGATAATATTATTAATAAAATAAATTATAATATTGACGATATAAACGTTAATTCTTTATTTGACACATATACCAAGAAATGCCTAATGGACATAATTTGTAATTTCAAAATTTATCATTTAATATCTGTATCTACCAGATAAACAAATGGTAAAGCGACATACCTGAATAACATATTTATTAACAAAGGCTTAAAATATATCCGTAAGCTTATAAGAGCATAAAATAGATGTCTAATAAGATAGTTAAGGAAGTTCTTGAAGTGTTTGGTTACTAATGGATTAGTCGGTGTGAAATTTTCTGGGTCACCTAATGAATTCAAGGTCAGTGTTGAACTGATACATCTATCGGATCATGAAACAAAAATTCTGTGCTTTGTAACTTTTTTTACATAAAACAAGAAAATTTTTAAACAAACTAATAACTACAATTCCTACACTTTTGAAAATAAAGCAATATTCTTCTCTTTATTGGAGAGTGATGACCAGGGTGATGTGTATGTATGCGGATTCAGATGCATAAATAAAACAGCTGATAGAATCATGTATTTATACAATATCTCTTTTCCTGTTATCCTGAGAGCGGTTGGACCATCAAGTACATTAGATTTAATCATATGTTTTCGATAAAATGCAGGATATAAAAAAAAACTTTTTGACTTAGCGTATAATACAATTAAAATAAATGAAATTAATCTGAACCTATATAGGGAACAAAGATATTGTCGAAAATTTATTATTTGAAACACGACAAAAATATTATAAAAATAAAATAAAGAAATCGAAGGAAATGTAGTCGAAAGAAACGGATCAAACTCCAGGAGTGTATAGCACACGCGAAAATAATTTTTAAAAACTCAAATGTTGTATTCCGATTTTTATTAGGTAGGTGATGATAATTCGATCAAATTCAGTATGCTTATAATCAGGTATACTATTTTTAAATTTAGTCGCCTCTTATAAATTAAATATTTATTGTGTGGGTGCTTTTGTAAATTTTCTCGTAATTGACATTTCTAATTTCAATAGCGAAATCTCTAACGTGGGAGTTTTATTTTAAACACACAGTGTGCATGTTTCCAATTAAATTAATGCCTTACCGGTTAAATTCGCTAACGAACGTTTAAAAAATAGAGTAAAGTAAGTTACTAATTATAGTAACTCAATTAAATCTATGAATGATTTCACATCTTTGTTAATATTCATTACGTCGACCTTTTAAATTTAATTGTGGTCGCTTGTGGCTTCATATTTGCTGAAAACGGAGCTTGGTGCGGTTTCTTTAAGTATCCATTTTCGCACCGTCGAACGACTAAGGTTTATATCGCGAAAATTTGAGAGAAAACTTTCGAAATTTACGATTTCGAAATTTCCTCAGGACGCCAGGCTTCTGGTAATTTGGTCGTTCATGTTTTGGAATTCAGCTCGTGTTCCGTTTAGGCAATTGTATGTATCTACTAACTAGAGATGATATTTATACATTTAGACTTCTAAGTTTGATTAAGAACATAGAGAATACACAAATACTATTAACTAATATAAAAACGAAGTATTATGTCCTACTTAATTGCCTATTTAATATATATTTTATATTTTTGGTTGTTTTTATATACATCTCAGAACAACCAAAAATATAAAATATATATTAAATAGTCAATTAAGTACGGCATAATACTTCGTTTTTATATTAGTTCATAGTATTTGTGTATTCTCTATGATCTTTCTTATTCATTTTTCGTAAAATTTGTCTGTCTCGCATCATATACTGATGAGTACGCCTTACGAAAGATCAAATGTATTCATCAAATGCCTTTCAACTGTGATAATTATACTATGTCTATACCGTGTTTTAATTTACAGATGTGTAGTTAACAATAATGCATATTTGTGGAAGAGTGTAAACTGTCAATTTACACTCAATAAATAACACATTCGGGAACAATATAAAATAACATTTAATAAATACATAACAATAACATTATAAGTTACGATCTTCACTTGTATAATATCTATAAGATCGGATTTACAAGAGTGACTCGTTATCCTCTATCCAGTATATATACAGGGCCACTACAAAAGAAATAGACAACTTCAACGTCCTGTAAAATCAAAATTACTAGTGATAACAACATATTTTTTTCGGTGTTATGTTAAAAAACTCTTAAAGTTTCGATTGTTTCTATTGGTAATGCTTTATTTATGTGTTTCTTTGTTGTTGCAGAAGCTAAAATGGCGGAAAATTCTGTGGAAAAGGAATATTGCGTGTTCCCGCCTACGGAGGTTTAGTTCACCATAATAGAACATTTACTTTATTAACTTTTCCACTCAGATTGAAAGTTGACTCATCACAGAAAATGATGCGCTTACAGAAACTGTCATGTTCTTCATTACGTCGCAACATGTCGAAGCAAAAGTCTTGCCATATGACCTTATCTTCTTCACGTAGAAACTGAAAAATCTGCAATCTGTAAGGCGTAATCTGCAGTCGCTTCCGCAAGATTTTCCATACAGTTTGCTGTGGAATTTATAACTGCATGCATGCCCTTGCTGTCGATTTCTGTGGGCTTCCTATGTAGTCAGCACGAACACGTTCAATGTTTTCTTCTGAAACACGTGGTCTTCCCGAGCTCTTTCCTTTGCACAAACATCCAGTTGTCTCGAATTTTCTATACCAATCATAGATTGACTGTCTGATTGACTGTGGTGTTTTTTGGAAACGTGTTCTAAAATAAATGTCGTTGGATAACAGTTGCTGATCGTGTTTTGGAAAATTCCAACATGTAATGTGCCTTTTCCACACGGTTTTCCGCCATTTTAGCTTCTGCAACAACAAAGAAACGCATAAAGCATTACCAACAGCAGCAATCAAAATTTTAAGTTTCTTAACATAGCTCCGAAACAATTATGTTGTTATCGCTAGTATTTTTTGTTTTATAGGACGTTGACGTTGTCTATTTCTTTTGCAGTAGCCCTGTATATTGATGTGGGTCACAATGGCATCTGAAACAGATAGAAAAAGAACAAAAATATAAAAAATATACGTAGATTAAGTTATCACAAACGAAGACCGTACATTACTAGAGTAAGTTATCAAATAAGTTAATACCGTGAAATTAATTGTAAATTTATTTTGTAATTTTTTATAATTTATGTAGATCATTTTTCATTAAATTAATTGAAAATCCGAAAATAATTAACTTTGTTGATAATATTAATTTCATATGGGAATCTATTTTATCGACCATAAAATTAGTAGACATTTAATGGAACTCAATTTTCATTTTATAATAAATATTAATTTAAAAAAATTTATATAAATGCATATGTAATATAAACAAAGATTTAAAGGAAGGATTAAAATTAATAAAAATGCAATATTGATCATACGGAGGTCGAGGTAAAAACAATAATTAGGTAAGATTGTTACAAAATCCGCGTCAATGTAAAAAATAAAAACTTTAAAATTAAATAAAAGTGGTAAAATAGTAGAATAATTACCTAAAAGTAATATCAAGATAGTAATAAAGTATTAACGCAAGTTTTAAACCCAGAAGTTGAACTGCATACCTGATATTAGAGGTTAGAACCTCCAAATAACCGCAGGCGTCCTTTTCCTCTTACCAGGATTTCAGCTAACATATCTTGAACCAGCATTGCAGCCTTAAAATCATTCCAGTTTATTTCCCGTTCCTATCCTGGTCTGACAAGCTAGTATTTATTGCATTTATTTTATAAATCGAAAAATTTCTTTATCTTTATATAAACAATTTTATAGTACAATAATAATTTAAGTTAAAGTCTAGAATCTTACGTTGAATTGATCGATCTCTTAGAAAATTTAGGGTCTAAAATTTCCATTAACATAACTATTATTATCATAATTATTGATATAAGTAATTTCGTATTTATTAGTATGAAATTTGCCACCATAATAGATGGTAATATGTCACGTGATTATGCTTTGTAAACCCAGTTGATCACTAATTCACTAAAAATTGTAATAACCTGAACACAATTTTATAATAGAAATATTAAAATTCAATCTTTCCAAACTTACCCGCAACATTTTTATTTATCGTTTGAAATATATTAAATCAGTATATTTGAGGTGTATTCTGTTTGATTTATCATAAGTGTGAATGTTATTAATTTTATTAAAAAATCAAATCAAGGTTTGAATTTTCAAGAACCGACTCCTGCAGATAAAGATATCATGGTCTACAAACAAACAACCCATATTTTTTAAACAATAGTTAATTCCTTAATACCCTGTGTAAACCGGCGCAAATAAATAAAAGTTTTATTTATTTTTCTACTGAAATTTATAACAACATATGCACAAACATCCCTAGTGACATCTCATAAATAAGACAAGATAGGTAGGTATCTATGATATATATTAAACTCGCAAAAATATATTTATCAACAAATTTAAAATCTCTATTTATTTATTTAATTATACCATAAAATAACAATCATATTATTAAGCTCAGATCATATATTATAATAATATTATATACATATATATATATATATATATATATATATATATATATATATATATATAATGACTAATATTGTTCGGGTAAGCGGTCTGGCAACTAAGAAACTCATTTATTTTAACCTCTATGTTTCGCAGCCATTTGGTACTTCTTCAGGAGATTACAAAAACAGAGTTAAAAATTAGCAGTGGCCGTCACTACTCATTTGCATATGTTAAATTTTACAATAATTTATATAAATTGGACTAAATATCATTTTCACGATTATTCAACTTTCAAAATATAATTAACTAAAAATATCTACCAAGATTCAACTAAATCAAATATCTCTTGCATATGATCCAATTTTAAAATCGTATAGACATAATATTAGAAATAGCTCATTAAGCAATATAATGGAGGTTTATTCCATTATAATATATATATATATATATATATATGTTTTCTTTCAGGTTTCCGCAGGTAGTAGTATGTGTTGTAACTGGATTCCGGGTTTTCTTCCGCGTTTCCATTGTTTGGTCTTTGTAAAGACCGGTGCTGGTTTCTGGACGACGTTTCGGCAAAATCACATTTGCCATCTTCAGGTCTGCGATAACTGTCTGCTTCTGCTTCTGGTTACTCGTAAACTTACGTAAAGTTTACGAGTAACAAGAATATATATATATATATATATAGTAAACCTAATCAGTAGGCGATTAAAGGTCTGTATATTACTTCAAAATATATGTATTTAAAAAACTCTACATGTTTCGGCTGTATACGCCTTTTTCAAGAGAATACAAAATATGAATGACAGGATATAAATATCAAGTAATTAAGTTGCTATGGTTTGAATTATTCAAAGATACATTCTAGTAATAATAATAAATCATGCCTTAGTATTCCAAAAAATAGATAACAAGGTGTGAAAATATGTGTTGTTCGCTGCTAGCAATTTGTGTCTCCTTCTGGGTATGAACTTGTGTGTTGGTTGTTGCTGGCAGCTTGCGTCTCTCTATGGGTGTGTGGTTTTGTGTGAGAGCGTAAGTGTAGGGTTTTGTATGTCGGTGCGTTCGTGCGTGTGTTTAGTGATCGGTCGCATGAATTTAGAGAGGTCGGATAACCAGCCGTTGCGTAGGGCCGCCAACCCTTTCCCGACAACTTCTTTACAATTCCGTGCAGTACTTCGACGGTCTGACCCCCGCCCCAACGAGGCAAGGCGCAGACAGGCGAAGCGCACCCTGTACGGGGTTGCTCATCGCAACTAAGGGAACACTCTTAGTGGCTACCTCGGTCGACGATGGTCACACTTATGCCATCTTAACGTTTTCCGCCGAAGCGGGGGCATAGCACACACGTCGAACGTGTGTGTGCTGTTAACGGCAACCTAGCCAGGTTGTCGCCCAGGACCGGTCCTAGTGGTGTGTGCATTGCGCGGCGACGAGATAGCGCCGCGTAGCATGGTTCCTCACTCTTGCTGGAAAGGCGGAATGGCACCTGACTGCCCAACGGGCAGACCCCCCTAGAGTTTTGTAGCGCATATGCTAGGCTGCAACCCAGTAGAGGACCACATCAGCAAAAAACTGAAAACAGGGATAGGCAGGGAAAAGCAAGACATGAGTTATTATTACGTATGCGCCCGTGGAGCGACTTAAGATACAAAGTTGTCGGCATTCGCTCAAAACGAGAAGGAAAACCACGAAAACCTGCTCGGACAACTAGACAGGAATCAAAACACGGAACAGTCATCATGATAAGCAAAAGTATATGATATTTAAATGATATTTAAATAACATAAGGTATATAACAAAAAAAAAATATATAATATGATGGTAAATTGTAGATCGTTACAAAATTAAATTATAGTATATACTGCTTAGATTTTTTATATCATTTCTGTTGTTAATTGAATTTTTTTCCTGTTTAATACTGATCATTTCTTTAATTTGTCTTTTCACTGTGTGTTGTTCTTTATCAATTATCTGTGTGTTTTCAAAATCGAAATGGTGATCGCGTTGTAGTTTGTGTGTAGACAATGCAGTTTTGTCTGTTCTAGAGTATTTGTGGGCTTGTATTCTTTTGTATAAATATTGTTTCGTTTGGCCTATGTAGTAACTATCGCAATCGCGACATGGTATTTTATATACGACATGTGTTTCTCGATTTTTTTCTATTTTAGGTTTAAGTTTTGAAAATAAATGTTTATTAGTATTACTAAGTTTATATGTTGTAGCTATATCATATTTTTTTAAAGTGTGTTTAATTTTTTCCGATAGTTGTGGAACATATGGAATTGTGATATATGTTGTGTCATTGTTCAAATTTTTATTGGTGTCTGCAGTGTTGTATATTTGGTGTACTCTTTTTTTAATAGTTTGGTCTATAAGTTGTGGTGGATAATTATTATCAGTTAGGATTGTTTTAATTTTTTTGATGTTATCTTTTCTGTATTTAGTATGTGATAGTTTTACTGCCCTATCAGTCAGATTATTTATAATCATTTTATTGAATACTGTAGGAGCATTTGAGTGGTAATTCATATATCGAAAAGAAGCTGTGGGTTTATTATACCAATTTGTATAAATAGTACCCTGTCTATCATAGCTTCGGCGGAAAACGTTAAGATGGCATAAGTGTGACCATCGTCGACCGAGGTAGCCACTAAGAGTGTTCCCTTAGTTGCGATGAGCAACCCCGTACAGGGTGCGCTTCGCCTGTCTGCGCCTTGCCTCGTTGGGGCGGGGGTCAGACCGTCGAAGTACTGCACGGAATTGTAAAGAAGTTGCCGAGAAAGGGTTGGCGGCCCTACGCAACGGCTGGTTATCCGACCTCTCTAAATTCATGCGACCGATCACTAAACACACGCACGAACGCACCGACATACAAAACCCTACACTTACGCTCTCACACAAAACCACACACCCATAGAGAGACGCAAGCTGCCAGCAACAACCAACACACAAGTTCATACCCAGAAGGAGACACAAATTGCTAGCAGCGAACAACACATATTTTCACACCTTGTTATCTATTTTTTGGAATACTAAGGCATGATTTATTATTATTACTAGAATGTATCTTTGAATAATTCAAACCATAGCAACTTAATTACTTGACATTTATATCCTGTCATTCATATTTTGTATTCTCTTGAAAAAGGCGTATACAGCCGAAACATGTAGAGTTTTTTAAATACATATATTTTGAAGTAATATACAGACCTTTAATCGCCTACTGATTAGGTTTACCATATCATACCAAGGTCACGAAGTTATTATATATATATATATATATATATATATATATATATATATATATATATATATAAATATAATATTTTCGTGACCTTGGTATGATAAGGTAAACTTAATAAGTCGGCGATTAAAGGTCTGGTTCATTACTTCAAAGTATATATATTTAAAACAACCCTGCATGTTTCGGCAATGATGCCTTTGTCAAGGGAATAAAAAATATAAATGACAGAATATAAATGTCAAATAATTGAGTTGCTATGGTTTAAATTATTCAAAGATACATTCCAATAATTATAATAAGTCATGCCTTAGTATTCCAAAAAATAGATAGCAAGGTGTGAACATATGCGTTGTTCGCTGCCAGCAGTTGTGTCTCTTTTTGGTTATGAACCTTGAACCTGTGTGTTGGTTGCTGCTGGCAGCTTGCGTCTCTCTCTGGGTGTGTGATTTTGTATTTGTGTGACCGCGTAAGTGTAGGGTTTTGTATGTTAGTGCGCTCGTACGTGTGTTTAGTGACCGGTCGCGTAAATTTAGAGAGATCGGATAACCAGCCGTTGCGTAGGGCCGCCAACCCTTTCCCGGCAACTTCATTACTAAAGAAGTAAAGAAGTTGCCGAGAAAGGGGTGGCGGCCCTACGCAACGGCTGGTTATCCGATCTCTCTAAATTTACGCGACCGGTCACTAAACACACGCACGAGCGCACTAACATACAAAACCCTACACTTACGCGGTCACACAAATACAAAATCACACACCCAGAGAGAGACGCAAGCTGCCAGCAGCAACCAACACAAAGGTTCATAACCAAAAAGAGACACAAGCTGCTGGCAGCGAACAACGCATATGTTCACACCTTGCTATCATTTTTTACAATACTAAGGCATGACTTATTATTATTATCGGAATGTATCTTTGAATAATTTAAACCATAGCAACTCAATTATTTGACATTTATATTCTGTCATTTATATTTTTTATTCCCTTGACAAAGGCATCATTGCCGAAACATGTAGGGTTGTTTTAAATATATATACTTTGAAGTAATGAACCAGACCTTTAATCGCCGACTTATTAAGTTTACCTTCTATATATATATATATATATATATATATATATATATATATATATATATATATATATACATATTGTGTGCTGTTATCCGATTTCCGTGTGCAAAGTACATGAACGCTGCTGAGATCCATGTGAACTTTGTTCTGTTTATGGTGAAAATGCTATAAGTAGCAGTATGGTTAGAAAATGGTGCCGCATATTTCGAGAAGGATGAACTAATGTCCATGATGAAGAGCGAAGTCTAAGACCAACTGCTGTGACGAACGAATTTGAGGGAAATGTCGCGAAGAGATAATTCGTGAAAATCGACGATTCACAATCACAGAAGTTAGTGCCTTTTGCCCTCAACTTTCATGTACAGTTTTGTACGAGGTTGTTACTGAACATTTAGATTACCACAAATTTCGTTCACAATGGTTGCCAAAACCATAAAACAAAGAGAATGGAATCGGCACCAACTTTTCTGATGCGTTACTATGTCGAAGGTGAAGATTTCCTTAGGCATATCGTAACAGATAATGCGACTTGGGTCGCCTATGTCAACGCTGGGACGAAAAGACAGTCAATGCAGTGGGGCCGCTCTAACTCTCCTATGAGGAAACCATTTCAAGTGCCGTCAAACTTTTCTTAAAAGAAAAGTCATGACCACTGTCTTTTGGGACAAGAAAGGTGTCCTTCTTGTAGACTTTATGGAACGAGGGACCGCAATAAGCTCTGAAGTCTACTGTGTGTCACAGGCGACAGATTTCTATGAAGAGGGCATTAAAAAAATAATTAAAAAGATCGAGTTCCACTTACATTCATATTTCCGTTCCTCTCTTCCCATCCTAGTTTCAATTTTCAATGGGAAATCTAGCTACGTTAGCAGTTCCATGCAATTAAATTTAGGGTTTTCAACATTATGAAACTAGTTTTTATTTAATGAGTAACGAAAAAAAGAGGAAAATAGGGATGTGACATATTTAAGAAAGATAATTAATCTAAATAATTGCGTAGGGCTGCTATTAACTAACGGAAGGTTTTTAGGTGATTTACAAGGCCAGAAATAATTACATAATAAATAAATAGATATTAACCTAAACCCCAATATTTGTTAGACTAAGGTGATATTCATATTCGTGTCATTCGAAATTAGAAAAGAAATTCATTGCTGAACATACACGGGAAATATGGCAGAAATCATCAATGTTTACCGATGCATAATAAATGAATGGTAATTAGTCTATGGTTTGCTCTTATATTTGTGGCCGCTGAAGAGGTATAGATATGTAACATGTTTAGAACCGTGTATATGGATTTTTACAATGCAGAGTGAAATTAAATAATAAAAGGTTTTCGTTTTGTTTGTTTAATAAGAACGAAAGCGATCTCTACCGCGGTGGCGTTGTAAATACCAGAACTGCCATAAACCTGCGAATATGAAATTTTAATCCGATGTGTGTGTGTTTGTTTTTGTATTTTCATCCCTATTGTCTACAATAAACTTGTTTTTAGAACAATATAAGGAGTATTTAAGTATATTTTCGTGAGAAGTGAAAATTTTCCGAAACGTTAAATTTTTTCGTACGAATAATAATTATAATGAGTACCTGTAAGTATGGAAAGTGAATAGAAAATTTAAGCATGTATAACTTTTCAAGAAAACGTATCCAGCACCTATGATTATATAAAGAATAAATTTATTTTAACGATTGAAGCAAAAAGAAAACAGAACAAAAAATGTGCTGAAACCTTAAGGTGCGGTTCAGATGGACGGAAAAGCATTTCCGCCGCCTGGTCTTCCATTAAAATCTTATTGCACAGAACTAATAACATAAAAAGTTTGCCTAGCCTAACCTAACACTAATATTCTGCCATTCTATGTAATAATAAAATTGTACATATAAAGAAATTACTTCTAACATGCTACTTACAAGTCTCCAGTCCAGGCGATCCAATCCACAACCCAATTTTGGAACTGTTAATTTCAAAATGTCTTGTTGTAACATTTGTTCACGTAAGTGGGTGAGGGCCTCACATAATGCACGATAGGTTGGCTTCAGGCTTGACAGTTCTTTCGTGACCAAATAAAATATAGGCTGTTCTTCATTTGTTATTTGGAGACTCTTCCCAATTGTTGCTAAATCTCTCTTTAAATTCTCTGGCAATTCCTTTGGCCATTCGCTGATCTCGGGCTACGCAATGAGCAAGCGCGTAGTCTGGCGGCACCGTAAACAAATCTTGCTGTTTCTCGGTGGTCAGCCTCAATCGAGCTTTTCGCGAACCGGAATATTCTTCCATAAAGTCTTCGAAGGTTAGTTCCTGGTATTGGCTAGCCAATCGGCGCAAATCAGCGGCTTCGTTATTATTGTCTCCAGAGTATGGGGTTAATCGATTAAAATGTACGACTCTTGGCTTAGTACGAGGTGTTCGCCTTATGAGGTATATTACATCCTTAAACCTTGTATGGCCCCTCTCAATTCTTTTGAAGTTTTGGAGATAGGGCCCGTTGGCGTTGGGATTATATAACAAAACTCGATCGCCTTCATGGCCACCCTTCTCGGTGTTGATGTCTGCTGACATAATCCTCTCCGGCAAGATCTTCACCAGGCTTGTTCCCAAACTTTAAATCACAGGGCAATCGGAGTTCCCTCCCGAATAGCACGTTTGCTGGTGATTGGCCAATTGTCTCCTGAACAGACGCCCGATACGCTATTAGGAATAATGGTAAAAGTTCGTCCCAATCTCTCTGGTGTTCGGAGACCGCTTTGGATAAGTGTGTGATCATAGTCTTGTTCATTCGCTCTACCATCCCATCTGATTGTGGATGCAAGGGAGTTGTTCTCGTCTTTCGTATGCCCAAAAGTCCACACATCTTTTCGAATAGACTGGACTCCAGATTTCGCCCTTGATCGGAATGAAGTTCCAGGGGTACACCAAAACGGCTGACGAACTCCTTCATAATCACGTCTGCTACATTTCCAGCCTCTTCATTTGGTAGAGCATATGCTTCAACCCATTTGGTAAAATAGTCCATAACCACTATTATCTATTTATTTCCTTTGTCGCTTTCTGGAAAAGGGCCGGCGGCATCTATGGCGATTCTTTTAAATGGGCTTCCTACATTGTATAAGCGCATGTGTGCGCGTCGACGCCTCTGGGGACCATTGCTTCCGGCGCAATTAGCATACTCTCGGCACCACTCTTTTACATCTCGTGAGCAATTCAACCAGTAAAATCTCTGGCGCACTTTCCCCAGTGTTTTATGGACACCAAAATGTCCTCGAGAAGCACCATTATGGAGCTTTCGCAATACCTCTGATATTATTTCCTTGGGAACCACCATTTGCATCTTCCGCTCGTTTCCACCGTGACTTTCGACCTCACGTCTCAGGAGATTCTTCCATGGTTAAGGAATCCCATTGTGCCCAGTATGACTTCAATTTTCGTGATTGGGGAGCAATCTCTTGCCAGGTTGGTCTTTGCCCATTTCTCTTCCAAGCCCTGAGGACTGCAAGATCCGGATCAGCTTCTTGATCTGCGCGCAGATTGTCAGGTTGCCATTGGTCATCAACCACGGCGGTTCGAAGAGCGTTGGCCGATTTGTCTTAGATTCGGTTGTAATGTCGGCAGTCTTCTGGACAGGGCCTTCTGGAAAGAGCATCTGCATTTTGATCTTTGAGGCTTACTCTGTGTTCAATGTCGAAGTCATACTCCTGTAGCCTCTCAATCCATCTAGCTACTTGACCCTCGGGATTCTTAAATTGCAAGAGCCACTTCAAAGCGGTATGATCGGTGTGGATCAGGAACTTCTGCCCGTACAAATACTTGTAAAAGTGCTCAATGGTTTTAACTACTGCCAGCATTTCTCGTCTGGTTACGCAGTAGTTCCTCTCTGGTTTGGACAGGGTCTTGCTGAAGTATTCAATGACCTTTTCTTGTCCATCTTGTATTTGAGAGAGCACACAACTAATCCCGACGTTACTGGCATCTGTATCCAGAACAAACCCCCCAGATGGCAGGGAATAGTTTAAAACAGGTGCAATTATCAGAGTTCCTTTTGACAACTCAAAAGATGCTTGGCATTCGTTATTCCAAATGAATTCTCGATTTTCTGTTAGTCGGGCAAGTAGTTTCGCAATGTTAGAAAATCCAGGAACGTAGCTTCGATAATACGTGCTCAATCCCAAAAAGCTTCTTAGCTGATGTCTGTCTTTGGGTACAGGCCATTTTTCCATAGCTCTTACTTTTTCTAGATCAACAGCAACTCCTCCTCCGGAAATCACATGTCCAAGGAGATTTACCTCTTTGCGGAAAAGGTGACATTTCTTTGTACTTAATCTCAAGATAGCATCTCTCAACCTCTGGAATGCCACCCTCAAATTTTCTATGTGATCTTCAAAGATATTTCCTACCACTATCACATCATCAAGATATACCAGGCAGGTATTCCAAGACAGTCCTCTCAGTATAGTGTCCATGAGCCGTTCAAAAGTATCTGGGGCGTTACATAGTCCAAATGGCATGACTGTAAACTGCCAGAGTCCCGTGCCTAAACTGAAGGCAGTCTCCTCTTTGTCATTGGGGTACATTTCCACTTGCCAATAGCCGCTCTTCAAGTCGAGAGTGGAGAACCATTTCGCTCCTGCCAGGGTGTCTAGTGTATCGTCTATTCTTGGGGTAGGATAACTGTCAACTAAATCAAATGATTTAGAACTCGACTAACTACCTGCTCCATGAACTCCTCATTTTCTTGATTGTCAACAGTGCAGACACGAGCGTGGTTTCGAGAACATCTATGAACGTATGGACAGCTAGGTGTTCCATGAAATTATCTGGCGCCATCGGATATGCCAGTCGTACCAGACGAGCAACAACTGCCTCAAATTCTAGAAGATTCCCGCCTTTCTTCCGTGATTGATTCTTCAGTTGGGTATGGTATACTTGCTCCAAATGTGCATGGCCATATTTCTTCTCCAACCGTTTAATGAGTTGAGAATTTTCTTTGCGTTCTTCAGGGGGCAATGTCTGCAAAATATTACTATTAAAATATCACCCCTCAATGTTATGATTAATGCAGTCGCCTTCTCGACAGAAGACCATGCGTTTGCTTCTGCGGCTGCTTCGAATTGCGTCAGGTAAGTCGCCCATGACGTCTTTCCATCAAAGGTTGGTGGCTTGATTCTGGTGTTCGAGAAAGTCACAGGTTCTTTTTTTTATTTCGATGGGCCGCGGTATAGCTTCTTCGTTGACCTGCTTGTGATCGGAATGACTCATGGTAACAGGTAATTTCATCTGAGTCATTATTGCCTCTAAAAGTCTAGAATGTTCTCCAATTTTCTTCTCTACAGCTATGAAAACCTCTTCCTTTAACGGTTCAGATTTTTCCGCTAGTCGCTGTTCTAGAACTTTCTCCACTTGTTCCAGACTTGTTTCGAAGCTTCTAGAATTTTATAGTAACTTCTTTTCCAGATTCTTCTCGAGGATTCCAGCGGTTTCTAGGTTTCTTTGTTCCATCTGGGCTTGCGAATTGATTAGACGTTGCGAATTGTCTATTATTCGTTGTTCCAAAGTTTGCTAATTGTCTATCAGTCATTGTTCCAAAATTTTCACATTGTCCAGAATCTTCTGTTCCATTTGTTCTAGACTTTTTGCTAAGTTTCCAGGCTCTTCTGCTCCATTTTAGTTTGTGAATCTATTAGACGCTGTTCCAAGGTTTGCGAATTGTCTATCAGCCGTTGTTCCATTTTCATCAACAGCGAATTCACGTCAGCATCTCCACCTGGAACTTGAAAGACATAATTCTCTGGATCCTCGCCTTCTTGTATTAACACAGCCCGAAGCCGTTGCTGGAGAATTGCCTTTGTGCCGGTTGTATCCTCATCCCTCTCATCTAATTCTCGTTCAATCAGGCACTTTTAATTCCGTGAGTATCACTCTGTTCGCCATTACGATATTTAAAATAAACGTCTTTTCGCACTGTATATTTATTTAAACAGATATCTAATTAACACTTAATTGTCCATTTAGTCCGTTATTTATTAATTAACTCACACCGAACACCACTGTAAAGTATTTGTCTCTTCGAGTTCTTAAATAAAACTAACGGCAACTTAGGCACACACTATATTCATAATAAAAACGAATAGCAATTTAAAAACTAATTATTAACAATAAGCACATTTACGTATTTATATTTATGTAAGTTCACTCGGCGATGACTTGATATCGAATGAATCATAAATTCCTTCCTCGACGGCTTATATATCGGCTGTTGAAACTCTCTCGAGTGTTCTATATCTATCGAGAAGGCGCCAGAGGTATGATACGTGACGTATCGTTGGATGAATAATCAGAATATATAGATTCTCTAGGCCTACTAACATTCAGTCTGCTTCCATATGTTGAATGTACAATGTGTCAATTTTATATTTTAGGTAAAATAGTTGAAATTGTTAAAAAAATGTAAAAAGAAAGAATACAAATTGTACCATAAATATATATAAATTTACATTTTCTTAAAACATTAATTATTATATTATTATTAGTTTAAGTTTACCTTTGCATGAAAACATCTAGTATTGTAATCAAATTAATTCTGCTGAAGACAAAATAAAAGTTGAAACGTTAAAATGAGCATTTTTATTTAATGAATAGTGATACTGTCCATTGTAGAAACACAATAGCACACACTCACACAAACGAAATTATCCAAAATAGAAAAAGGCACTGAAAGCAAGTCGAATATTTGTAGTGCAGATCAGATCGAATCGAACCAGAAAAAGCTGGCTTCAATAATACCTCATAGAATTTACGGTTCTTTGACTACACACTCTACCTGCCAGTTCCCAACAGACGCTCACGTACTAATTGAATTCCGAGCCATTTTGAACTTGGCTCGAATGCGTTAAAATAACAATTATTTTTATAAAGTTTAAATACGGGCATACAAAACCAGCTATATATTTAATAGGTGTAATTCTAATTACAATTACATGTCGACGGTATTTACTAATTAATCAATTAATCGTTATTTTCAAGTAAAATAAAGACTTCTCGGAATGATATGTAGGATCATGGCTCGGAGACTTTTTAAGAGGAGCTTCTTCTTCTTCTGTTTTCGGTTGGACGCCAGCACGTCCAGGCACTTGAGCACACTGCTCTTTGTACTGTCCCAAATAGATCTCTCAGTTCCACTCTGTTAGTCTTCTGTCCTCGATAAAAGCCACTATCCTCCTCAGGGGAAGTTTGAGTACACTCGAAGGATCCAATAGATCTCTCCCGAAATATTTCTGTCTGAGTTCCTTCAGTTCCTCACACGTGCATATTACATGAAGGCTAGCTTTCTCCTGTTTTTCACATCTACTACACCAGGGCTCGCTAACCAAGCCCATGCTGTACAGATGCTTCCTTAAAGGACAATGTCCGCTTATTAACCCGGTAATTATTTTAGTTTCTTTTTTGTTACTACGAATTAGGTTGAATTAAAACTTTCCGTCGAGCTCTCTTAGTAGTGTTTTGGTATGGAGTTGACCTTCCGTTAACCTCCATTTACTTTTATGTTCTTTTTCTAGCCATAACCAGATATCCCTTTTAGCGAAATTCTTAGCGATTCCACATACAGTTTCTGGTCCTATGAAGTTCCTATTAGTACCTTCCTTTGCTAGTTCGTTGGCTATCTCATTGCCTTTAATTCCCTCACATCCTGGCACCCATATCAGCTACACAGTATTGCCTTGTCCCCGTTTATTGAGGACCTGTTTATAATATTTCACCAGCTTAGACCTGGTAGATGAATTCATAATCGCTTTAATAGCTGCCTGACTATCAGTCATTATGTTGATATTTTTGTTTGCGCAGCCGGCTTCCCGAATTTTCTCGACGCAGGCTGCGATTGCAAACAATTCGGCCTGGAAATTCGATATCTTCCTTCTAGGGCACATTCTGCATATGCCTGCACCTGCCCCCTGACTAGATTGTGATCCATCAGTTTACCAGGTGCCGGCACCATAATCGGTCGAGCGAATTTTTGCCTGTTCCCTGGTCTGTATAAATATGTTCAGCTTAGCTGTAAGCATAATCTCAGGTGCCATACTGTCCGCCGGCATTTGAAATATTGGCTCTTCCAATATAGCTCCTGTGATATCTGTATGGCTCCTACAACCTTATTAGGACACCATAAGTCATTGCCCTTCAGCCTTAGGATCGCAGCCATTACCTCCGCCTTTACAAATAGTTCCAGCGGAGGGAGACCCACGATGACCTCCATGGAGGTGCTGTTCATAGTTCCCGTGATTCGCAACAGAGCCTGTCGCTGGAGAGTCGTGAGGAGTCCCACCGACGATGTCCGCTCCGTCCTCCTCCACCAGACAACTGCTCCATAGGTAATCGTTGGTCTTAGTACTACTGTGTACAGCCAGTGTACCACATTTGGTTTTAGTCCCAAGGTCTTGACAAGAGCTCTTCTGCATCTCCAGAAGAGCTGCGTTGCCCTGTCTGCCACTTTGACTAGGTGTCTGTTCCAATTCAGTTTCACATCAAGTGTTATGCCTAGATACTTCACTTCATTGGTTAATTCTAAGTCTTATCCAAACAGCCTTATGTTGCTCAGATCATTCAGTTTTCTCATGTTGGTAAAGGCTACGAACTTGGTTTTTCGAAGATTGACAGTTTATCCCTCCTCAAGGCACAATCTTTCCACAATTCGCAGAGCATTTCGCATGATGCTTGCCATCGTCGCCGGGAATTTCCTCTGGGACACTTTGACAATGTCATCGGCTAACCCTTGCGTCGATATTCCCTGGTCAATTAATGTGCACTACTAGACTCCATAGTAGCGGTGACAATACGCCTCCTTGAGGACACCCTTTTGTTGTCCTCATTGAGATAGCTTTGTTTTGCATTTGGGCATGAACTACTCTGCTACGCAGCATGTTATGAACCCAGTTGTATGTGGTGGTTTTTAGTTTTCGATCTCTTAAAGATTGAATAATGGAAGACGTCGAGGTGTTATCAAAAGCTCCCTTTATGTCTAAGAAGACTGTAAGTGCAATTTCCTTGTAGTGTAGACTCCTTTTGAGTCCTCTTGTCAGGCTATGCAGGGCACCCTCACCTGATTTTCCCATCTGGTATGCCCATTGCAGTGGGTGTAGGGGATATCTATCCAGAGCCCCTTCTTTAATATTTAAATATATCATTTTTTCCATAGTCTTCAACATGGAAAAGGTAAGACTAATTTGTCTAAATGATTTAGGGTGGGTACATGTTCCTTTTCTGGGCTTCGGAATAAACACTACCCTAGTTTCTCTCCATGCCCTAGAGATATAACCCATAGCATGGCTAGACCTGAATATCTCCAATAGAGGACCCATAATTTCCCCAATTCCCTCTTGAAGGAGCTTGGGAAATCATCCTAGTCATTCCTAGTCACCCTCCAAGAGACGACAACTTAATTGGTATCACAATCATCCATACGCTCCGAACCTGGAAAGTGTACCCCCAGAAGATACTCTAAAGTCTCTTCCACGGTACTGGTACACCTCCCGTCCAATTTTTGCATAGATCTAATTACGTTGAAAGTATCTTTTTTGAGAATTCTTTTAATTCTGGCCATGTCAGGAACACCTTCGATGTCCTCATAGAATTTTCTCCAGGCCTTCCTTCTGCTCTCTTTGATTTTATCATTGTATTTATTGAGGAGAGCCTTGTAGGCTTCCCAATTACTTGTTTTCTTCGCCCTATTAAATGACTGGCGAGTTTCTTTCCTTAAATTGGTTAACTCTGTATTCCACCAGGCAGCCTGCCTAGCTATATGGCGCTCCCTAAGGGGACATTTATTTTCATAGCAGGAAAGGATGAGCCAACTCCAGCTCTTCCACATTCTTTATTCTAACAGGGATGTTTCGGATTGCAGCTAACAGGTCTTCCTTGTTAGAGCCCCAGTCTGTTCTCTTGGGATCCCTGTATAGTCTGACTTCCGTTAAATCTATACATAATTCATAGCGGATATACTTATAATCAGAGAGCGACGGCTCGCCGGATACATGCCACCCCCTTACAATGTCCCGTATTCCCAACGTTCATAAGGTGACATCTATAACTGATTCCCTCCTTGATGTCTTAAATGTTGGTTTATCACCATGATTTATACAGTAAAGTTCGGTACCACAGAGATAGCTAAAGAGAGACTTACACTAACATAATTGTTATCCTTGCTGCTCCAAGCCTTATGTGGAGCATTGGTATCCGCGCCGATAATTCCAGATTGTTCTTACTGGTATATGCCACCAAGGCCTCAAGATCAGGCTCTGATAGCTCTGGAGAGTCAATGGGAAGGTATAGAGACGCAATTGTCGTCTCCAATATACCCCCATCGACACTCAGTCTGATCCTGGCTGCCGTCATGTACCCAATGCATAGCTCCATGATAGGCATCACGTTCAAGTAGGCTCTGAAACAGATACAAGTTCTAATTTTAGTGTCTGGGGCACGAACCAACAGCTCCCTTCCCCTAATCTGTAGTCCTCCCACCTTACCTCTTCTTATCCATGTCTCTTCGATGACTTACTTTATCCTCAGGAGTGCCCCTAGCCGACACGGTCCGCTTAGCGGCCCTTGTTGGCTTAGGTTCTCCCTGAGGTTCTTTTTGGGAAAGGGGGAGTCTTATTTTACTCGTATCCACCCCGTTTCCTCATCTTCTTTAATTTCTTTCTTTTTTGTCCTGGAAAGGTATTTTCTCTCTTTGGGTGCACCCTCTGTTTTCGCAGCGTTCTCAGTTTCAGTAATTTGCGTTTACGTTTTGTGTTCTGGAGCCTCATCAGTCTACATTTCCAAGGGAGTCTCTATAGACTCCTTAGGTTTTGGATTCTCTTCAGACTCCATCTTTTTGAATTTTTATTTTTTGACTCGGTTCATTTAATTCCCACGAGTATGGAAGAAGTATGAAGTCATTGCCCGCAGAGCTTCCATTACGGGCACAAGGCGTAAATACCAGGGGCTGCCGCCTAGTGCCCCCAGGGGAACGTTTGAGACCACATATACCTCAGTGGCCATTCAGATCTAAGCACGTTGCCTTACACCGTAGCTTGGGAGAGCTAGTCCGCGGTGATTAGGATTAGAAGCTTTTTAGACCTATCCATTCCATGACTGCCACTAATCAGGTCTCCCAAGAGAGACCTGACCGTCCCCTTATCCGCCACCTAGGGATGCGCCTGGTGGGTAGCTCAACCACCGCGGAAGAGGTCCGCGAACAGGTTAAGAGGAGCTATCACTGGGTTGAAAAGTGGGGTTATGGTAACCAGTGAGGTTTATTCGAGGTTCATAACGTGCAGCGTGAGTATAAAAGAATCATTGGGTTTCAAATACATATATTTCACAAACTATTACTGATACGAGGGATAAGCTACAATTATTGAGAATATTCGGATGAATAGTGTCTGAGAAATAACCTATAGAATACGCTTCTGTTATTGAAAAAATTGAATTATCACGAGATAACTTTCGGATAATGATTTACTAGGATTTCAAGAAAGGCTTGAGCACGTATGAGTGTGAGGAAAAATCTGCATGTGGGGATCTCGCACTATCATTGGCTACTGTTTATAGATGGTGTAAAGAATTTGAACGAGGTTGTAACTTGGTTGTTCACAGAAAAGGAGTTGGCCCTCCTACAATTGTTGTCAATCTCAAAAATGTTGCTGCGTTGAAGATGATGGTGGAAGAGGACAACCGCATTGTCTATGCAATGATAGAGTCCAAACTGAATATTGAATTCTCGCAAGTGAGATCAATATTTACATTTACATTTTAAAAAGGTTGTAGTTCGGTTTGTACCCCATCATCTGACAGATTTACAAAAAGCAGAAAGTCTTAGAATTTGTCAATAAACTGTAGATATGTTTAATGCTGGAGGCCATCAAATTATTTCTTAAATTGTAACTGGCGGTGAAACGTGCATACGGTTTTTTGATGTTCCCACTCGCCAAGAAAGCCGAATCTGGATACCTGCAGATGAGGAAACCCCTACGATGGTGAAAAAACAGCGAGCAATGGAAAAAGTAATGTACGTAGTTTTTCTAGAAGTACGGGTTTGGTGGCCGCAATTAAATTAGAAGAACAGAAGACAGTTACCGCTAAATGGTATGTTGAAAATTGTTTGCCAACTGTCTTCAGTAACGTGCCAAGAAAGAGAATTATGTTGCATCATGATAACGCGTCGTCCCATACAGTAGGGATAACCGTTCAAGTATTTAGCTGAAAAGTTATGAACATCCTCCTTACTCACCGGATTTGGCCACACTATTTTTTGAGCTCAAAAAAGGTTTGAGAGGGAAAAGTTTCCAGTCAGAAGAAGACATTGATATCGCCTTTAAGTGTTTTTTTGACAGTACCTCTATAGACGCTGGCTGAACGCTTTTGAACTATGGAACTAAGGATGGTTAAGTCTATTATTGTTAATGGCAATTACTTTGAACATATTTAAAATAAAATTTCTGAAAACTTGTATCAATCTTTCTATTCTCAATAATTGTGGCTTCGTATTTGAACGAGATACTAAGCAAGTTTAAAACGCATTCCTGTAAAGTTCGTTAATTTACGTAAAGGGGTCAGATTGAACTCAGTTTGCAAAATGGCGACGGTGCAAGAGAAAGCGTTTTGTGTGTTGGAGTAAGCGAGGTGTTTCTCGGTAATTACAGTTCAACGTGAATTCAGGAGGCAGTACCAACGGGACCCACCACGTCAGCAGAGCGTTCTGCGCTGGTATCTTCAATTTACTGACACAGACTCCGTAGAAAAACGCAAAAGCACCGGAAAACTACGTGTTGCGGACGACATGATGGAAACCGTTAGGCAAAACTTTGTGTGTAACCCTCAACAATCAACGCGTAGAGCAAGTCGAAAGCTTGAGTGTTCGTAGAAAACTGTGTCGAAAATTTTACAGAAGCGCTTCTGATTTAAACCATACTGCCTACTGTTAGTTCAAAAGTTACTCCCCGTTGACCATGTCAAACGTAATGCGATGCAACAAGTGATGGAGGGGGACGATCAATTTGCAATTTGCAACCCGTCTGATGTTTGGCGATGAGACAACATTTTATCTCAACGGAAAAGTAGACCGACACAATTTGCCTATCTGGGGCTCAGAAAATCCTCATGCCACTGTCGAATATGAAAGAAATTCGCCGAACGTTAACGTGTTCTTTGCAGTTGCGAAAACAAAAGTGTACGGTTCATTCTTCTTCCAGGAAAACACTGTGACAGGCAGAATATACCTGGATATATTGCAGTCGTGGTTGTTTCCACAGTTAAACGAGGATAGCAACAATTTCATGTTCTGGCAAGATAGACCTCTATCTCATTGGTATGCTACTTCCTTCAACGCTGGATCGGGCGATGCGCTGAAGAAGATTTGGTTTTGCTTAGCTGGCCTTCAAAGTCTGCCGATCTTATGGTGTTCGATTTTTTTTCTGTGGGGGCACATTGAAGATCTGGTTTACGTACCACCATTACCGGCTTCCCTTGCTGAGCTCCGAGATCGCATTACTGATGGTGTGAGGAGCATCAGCGTGGATACGCTACAGAATCTGTAGAGTGAACTGGACTACTGATTAATTATACGCCGTGTGACGAGAGAGGCTCATGTTGATCATTTGTGGTTGTATGCCAAAATAAACTGGAATGTGTTGCGTTTATTTTTATGTATCATTGAATATTATTTCTGTAATAGATTGTGAAATATACGTATTTGAAACCTGACAATTTTTTTATACTTACTCTTTACATTAGTTTAAATCCTATTTTTAAAGCATCTGCTCTCTGTAAAAAGTTAACTTCTGTTAATTGTCTTCACTGTTTCTTGTCGTACTTTATCAAATGCTTAGTAGAATTGTAAATGCCAGCATGTAAATATTTTAAAGCATCTACAGAAGATTGCATGGCATTATTTGAGCATTTAGTTTCGAATAGTCATTGTTCTATCATATAGGCAACAGGTAGATAAAATGCCCCTGTCTAAATTGATATAAGGTTCCAATATTCGTGAGCTAACTTTTGTTTATTCCGACTGCATTAATCTGGTAATGATGGCTTAATGTGAAAGTGTTTGTTTGATATAATTTTGTCTTTATTTTGTTAATACATATTGCTATGGTTTTTTTCCATATAAATATTAAAAATTTATTTATCTATGTACTATTATTTTGGACTCCTATGTATATTTCATGTCATGCGCCTTGAGGTGCATGTCACTAAGCTTGATGTGGATGATTTTAAATCTTCAGACACAAGTTAACAGTTAGACGAGAAGTTCGTTCTTTTATTTAGAAAATAGATAATTATCTATATGATGTAATTTCGGTTTGAATTTGATTTAATTTGTACAAGCACATGTGTTTGGCCAGTAAGGTCATCAGATCTTACTCCGCTAGATTTTCAATTTTCGGATTGCTAACAAATGAAGTATATAAGAAGATACTTAAATGACTTGATGAATACAAAATTAAATGTAATGAAATACCACCAAATGTATTGCAGAATTTTTGGACAACATAAAACGGCATATTGCATTATGCATTCAATAGAATGGTGACCATTTTGAACAGTTATAAATTATAATAATTAAAATTTCTACAAATTAGTTATTTACCTATGTTGTTTGATTAATATCCCATTTTTAAAGTTTTCTTATGAAATAAGATTAAGAGTCAACGTCGAGAAATATCGACACTAATGCAATTAGCGACGTAAAAGAACCATTTGACGCTCTTCTTGAAAGTGTAAATTGTTTTATTTCTGCTGAAGGAGAATATTTCGCATAAATAACATGATTTGGTATTTATTAAAGGATATTTTAGTTTTTTTAAGCTATGTCGCTTAATTTTGGAATAAAGAGTGTACGCTTCTGAATGTACAGATTTTGATTATAACCACTTCAGACAACATTTCTGCTTTGTATGTATAAACGACGAAAAAGCTGGAGATATTTGCAAGTCTTAATTTCTATAAAATTATTCTCAAACACGACCATTACTCTTGTTATATCAGAACAAGAAATCTCAACTTGAATGATAAAATGTTCATACGCCTACATCTTCAAGTTATATATACATCGAGGGTAAGTTCAATGTGGACTACAATATAACCAACACCTGTACCTTTATGAATAACGCGTATGCGTTCAGCATATATATGTAGGTACATATATTTAGATTACGAGATTTGTTTACTGATTGAGAGTCAAACTTTCCTCAAAGTTTTTGATTTTTCTTACATACGTGGTATATTTGTCTAAGACACGCCTACTTTGAAGCAACAAAAAAGTAACCTATATATATATATATATATATATATATATATATATATATATATATAGTAAACCTAATCAGTAGGCGATTAAAGGTCTGTATATTACTTCAAAATATATGTATTTAAAAAACTCTACATGTTTCGGCAGTATCGCCTTTATCAAGAGAATACAAAATATAAAAATTTTTATATTTTGTATACTCTTGATAAAGGCGATACTGCCGAAACATGTAGAGTTTTTTAAATACATATATTTTGAAGTAATATACAGACCTTTAATCGCCTACTGATTAGGTTTACCATATCATACCCAGGTCACGAAGTTATTATATATATATATATATATATATATATATATATATATATATATATATTATAATAAAAATGTTAATTGATTTATTGAAGACACTAGCTTTAATTCGCTACATTTATATTATTGGGATTTCTTAGAAGGTTGGAAGTCTATTATATTTGTATTGTTTTTTTAATTTAGAGTGTCAAATCTATAATCAAATTTCAAAAGTATATGACTTTCTTACATTAACCAAAATTATAAAACTATGTAAATTTATTTAATATTGTATACTATTGTTAATGTTTGGTAATATCGAAGGTTATGTGTGAAGGAAAATTTAATTGTAAACTAATAAGTTCATAATACTATTTAAGTATCAAAATTATTGTATAAATGTCAAATACTTTGGAAAATTCCGTATAACTAAAGCGACCAATGAACTTAAAAAGAGAAAAGCTGTTGGGTTGCTATGGGGTTATTGAAACAATTAGAGAGAGAATCTTGGCATTTTGAATAGTTCAAATGTGTTTTTATTTGGAAAGAAGAATTTTTAAATAAAACGTTTAAAACAAGTAATTTAAACGTCATATTCCTTTTACCATCTGTTATACGTTCTCATATATTCTGTTGTGATCAAAATAATTATCTTACGTTTTAATTTTGAGAGAATACAGCTACCCGTTCCTGTTTTAACCTTAGCTGGTCACCCCGAGCCAAACAGGGATATTTATTGGATATTTTTAGGACCCGTATAACCTGAAAAATCAAGTTTATCCATTATCCGAATGAGACTGTTTACTTTGCTGTACTGAAGAATTCATTATCTGAAGGTATTCGTTCAGTTTGTGACCATCATAGCCTGAATCTGGAAACATTTTAATCAGTACGTCAGGTGGACCAAGGCTGATCGCAGAGATTAGGAGTATTTAGTAGAAAATTAGAATAGTTTGAAGAAGGTTTTGTGCTAAGTCTGTAATATTTGTATTATTAGGAGAACAGATGCATTTGCTTACCGGAAGTGGATAAAGATTAAACCAATGACCATTTTAGAACAATTGTAAGTAAGAAGGTTATATACATATACATTTATTAAGCGCGATTTGGAATTGCCAGAACCAATTTTGTTTGTGCAGCGAAATATTTGACCTATTTCCGTTATTTCAATTTATTTGTTTCACCTAAGAAGTTCCACATAATCTTTAATTCTATTATGTTTTCAATAAATAAATTGTTAAGTCTTTGTTTAACCTGTATGATTTGTTAAACATTACCAAATATATTATACCAAATTTAATATTCATCTATAGAGATAAGATCTTTTCCTTTTAATAAACATTTTTTAAAGCAACCAAATTAAGTCGTTTCTGTTGTTTCTTTGCCAGACAAGAATCTTCACGACCCTGGAGATGCTTAGTGAACTCATGCTAGATAATTTTCCAAATTATACTAAATATCAAATTTTCTTTTAAACCAAAACTCGATTTTGGCTGTTTCCAGCGTTTTGACGCTAAAATAATTATTATATTTGGCACTCCAACGTTTGCCCTTGACAATAACCTATTATATTTGGCGGTCCAGTGTCGGACTGTTAAATACACATTACAATATATATACGGGGGTATATCAGATATAAACGAGACTGATTTTTTTAAACTATTAATGCTTTATTGAACAAGGTTAATACAAATGTACTATTTTTCTACATAATCTCCAGCCCGCGCCATACATTTTTCCCAACGGATTGGAAGCTTTTTAATCCCGTTTTCGTAAAAACTTTTAGGCCGGTCACACAGCCACTGGAGCACAAATGTCTCTACCGCTTGGTCGCTGTCGAAACGCTGGCCTCCAAGAGCTTCTTTTAGAGGTCCAAACAAATGGTAGTCACAGGGTGACAAGTCTGGACTGTAAGCAGGATGCTCCAAGATTTCCCAGCCGAATTGTTCCACTTTTTGCCTCGTAATGTTTGCCGAATGTGGTCTGGCGTTGTCGTGAAGGAGAATGACATTTTTAACGGATTGCGTCTTTCTTTTTCGCCGTAAAGAAAATTTTGCGGCATACAAAACGTCGCAATAATATTGGGCATTAATTGTGCGGCGATCATGAAGAAAATCATGCCTCAATGTTGGCTTCGGTAACGCTCCTCCGTGGGCGTCGAACGTGGCTCTGGTTTTCAACTTTCTCCCGGCCTCCAGAAAATTGTTTATGCCATGCAAACACGCGAGGTCGTGAAAGGGTGTTCTCCCCGAACTGTGCGTGCAATCTGCGTAAAATGTCTGTTGGATTCACCCCCTCATTGGTCAAAAACTTAATAATTATCCGCTGCTCCACGGAAACGTGCACTGCTTGCCCACTCATGGTCACTGCACTACTGAACGGTCTCGACGGAATTTCAGACGTTTCTCTCCCCACCCTAAGTGCTTTGTCTACATAGCCACCAACTTCGCCGATTCAAAAAAAATTTGTACGAGTCATTAAAAAATCAGCCTCGTTTATATCTGATATACCCTCGTATATATATATATATATATATATATATATATATATATATATATATATATATATACATATAAATATATTACAATGTTATAATTGTTCTTCAGACGTGGATTCTTTTTAGCAAATATAAAAAACGGAGGTGAAAAAAATCAATAATAAATACTTTTATTACAATTTTTCACACTAATAAATACATATATTGTTCAAAATTAAAACTTACGTTTGTCAATTCTTAATTTAGTGTTTAATATGAATTGTTGTGTATTAAAAATAATTTCCTTCTTTTCTAAAATGTAATTTAAATTCTGTATCTTTTTCTTCTATCTCGACCAAAAATCAATCGATTTCCTTAATTCGTAATTGTTCTTATTTTTTTGTCGCCTTGTTATTCGTGTGTCGCACTTTTCTTATAGTATTTTTATACAACTAATGCTGCGGTATTTATGTGAAACGTTTCCTTTTAAAATTATATATTCACCGTTTTCTTTAAAGTCTATTTCTTCTCTTATTTTTATATCTCCATAGAAACTCCCTTGATTTTTGTAAGCTGGTTTTCTTACTAAATAGCTCTCCATATTTGTTCCATTTCTTAAATGGGTCTTCATGATGATTTTCGAAATAATCTTCCATGTAATTTTCTATAGTGTTAATAGTTACAGTCGATTAATTTTATTTATCTATCCATTATATACAAAATTCTTTCAAACTTATAAATACTGCCAAAATTTAGATTTCAATGAAAATAGAAATAATTTTATAATCGAGTGACACCAAACCTTTTATGGAAACATCGTACAAATCGAACAACTTTTTATACACAAAGTAACAACAATAATACTCAACAACAATATATATACATATATATATATATATATATATATATATATATATATTTATTGTTGTGGCGCAAATTACCCAACAAAAATATATATAGGAAATATATATAGATTTTAAAAATAAAATTTTGGAAATTATTTACTTTGAAAATATTAAAAATATACCAATTTTAGAATTAAAGTCTTAATTATATAATATAACTAAGAAGGGAATATAAGCCAAATATTTGAATAGTTTTTGTTAATCTTTTAATTTAAATAATTAGTAATTAAGTTTAATTTGGCTCTGTAAGAAGTGGTAATTGTACAGAAATGTATATAGAATCTTATACTTATTAACGTATCACCTCCGTTGCGGTATTTTGACCAATGGGAGGTGAGATAATTCTAAAATTTCGTCAATTGTTGAATAATAGCGTCCCGGCAGTCGTAGTCTATATTACATAAGTTACGCACGCCATTTGAAGAATCTTAGGCATCCCTAAATATCTTTAATTCGTCAAAAATTAATAATTAACTACGAAAAGTCTTCAATAATATTTACAAAAGTTAGATTTAAATATTAGCTATTTATTCTTAACAATTTTATCGACTTCGACAACGTATTATTAATTAATTTTTCGAGAAAGCATCATTTTCAATTTCAAAAACCAAGATGGCGACTATTGATATTTGAGCTTAAAATACGATTTATTAAGAATATTACCTCATATTTGATACTCGAAGAAGTATATTAATTTATCCTGAACATCCAGCCCTAAATCAAGACCAGTTTTTAAGAAAAGCGAAAAGTTTTTCCCTATCTTCGAACAATTCCATCACATAACTTCCTATTTCTACCGTCCATACGGTTTATTTAAGCAGAAGGTACAAGGTACTACAATTAACCTTATTTACTTGTTGTTTAACCATTGATTTAATATAATTAAATTTATTTCAATAATTAAATCGTAATTGCAGGACTCCAGCATAAACTATTCAAATATTCTCCACATCAGCATATCTTTGCTTATTGAAAATTATTATTCACAGATAATTGATCTATTCAATACTAAAACGTACATATTTCCATAGTTTCATTTGGAAAACCTCGTAAAGGTTCATTACTATCCGTTTTATTATCAGATTTGAGTTTGTATCAGTTCACGTAAGTTTATATACCGAATTAGACAATTAGGCTTATATTTCTATTGTCGAAGTGATTATCAGTTCTATAAATCAAAACGATAGTACAATAATTGTTAATATTGTTAATTCATATAAGGAGCACCTAGGTTTAGTTACTCCTAATTTCATATTTACATTCATACCTGATATTTCCTATGTTTATTTGACCTATAATAAATGTTATTTTTGTCTATTTAAAGAAGTGTTGTTTTTAATTTAACGTCGTTCTCTCAAGCGTAATTACTGTTAAGGTTATAACAAAAATAAGCCCAGTGAATAATTTTATTACTGGCTTAGTATAGAAGGCCTACTATTATCACATAGATGTCAGGTTAAATAACTTGAGTTTGAGAGATATATGATTTTCCCGATTAATCAATAATAATAATTGCAAGAAAAATAATTACAAACCTATATTTGAATTCTTCCAGCTTCCTGCAGGCTACTCATGCGCCCTAGAGATATTTTGAAAGGAGTTTTAGAATCTCATAGCCGAGTTTTTGTAGCTATAAATAAATAAATTTCGATTTAAACATATTTTTCTTTTCATCAGATTATAAAATAATTCTCATCAGCTTCCTTCTTCCCCAGTTACAACTATATATATTGTTATGATACGTACAGCTTGGTTATTCCAGCTAACTGTAACTGAGAAGGTAGAAATTAACATAAGGGAAACAACCTATTGAATAGCTGCATTTGGTGGACACAAACTGTAAAATTAGTGTCGAAATGTTAATAAATTAATATCACAACTTTGTATACTTCAGATTAAATTATATTTATTTTGAAATTTACTTTTTATATTTTTAATTTTCGTTTTTGTCATTCAAGTCAATTACGCGAAATTAAAAAAAAATATATTTAATTTATTTACATTTGAATTTTATATCGATACTAATTGAATACGCCCATTTTTCAAACATAGAAGAACCGCGAACAGGTTATATTTATATTCAAACTTGTAACTTAACCTAACATCTAAAAGAAACTCATATATGCATGTAAATTCAAATATTAATTTTATCTTTTCATAAAAATCATTACTGCATTTGTAATTTAATTAAAATAACTGGCTTTAAAAAGTATAAATCAAGATAATTTTTGCTTTCTAAAAAGGCTTTGGTAAAAATCAATGAAGGAGGACTCAATGGAGTCGGTATAACAAATTGCATAGCGTTGTATCGAAAATATAGTTCTCCGCTTTTAAAATTTATTAAATACAGAAATATTAGTGATATAAATTCAAAATTATATACAAAATGTGCCCATAGTACTAAAGCAACGTTTGACATAATTTTTACCAGATAAAAATCGCCTGCTAGAAAACTACGATAGCATCATTTGGTGTTGGTCACCGAACATCGAGCTACTGAACGTAATAAAATTTTACGTACCTGCATTACTCCTATTGTATCATATCCAACATGGAGCTTTACACAGGAAATACCTGAACCATTCAAGAATATCTTTTCCTTTCCTGCCTGGCCGAATATCTTGATTTGCCGTAGATATCCAGTCACATTGTAGCCTTTTTCTACAAATCACAGGTTCATTTATTATCTTGTAAAAGCATAACAAATAATTTTTTTATTGTTAACTCAAAATTTACTTAAAATATCTTGATTTTGGTTTGAAAGAATAATTGATTAATTAACGTAAAGAATATTTTCTAGTGAGATTCCTATAGTACTTACCATTTAACATTGCTAACTTATTTATATTATAATAGTGTTTGCTTATAAAACAACAACTGGTAAACATAACCACAATTATTCACACATGTTATTACAAACATAAATTTATAATACCTCAGTTTGCCATTTAGCTAAGTTGCACATTTAAGTGCACATCTTGTGTTGAATAAATATTTTATACTTGTTATTTTAAAGAAGTTTTTTTATTTATCTATGCGTAGCTAAATCTATGTTAATTATATTGTTAATTTATTATTTATCAGCTTTATAAGAGTGTAATTACTTGCGATGATCCAGGGATAAGAGTCTAATAAATTCAGTATCTTTCTCATGCTCTAACGACATCTCTTTATAATCGAAAATATTGCGTGCTATCAGCTGGTGTACCAAAATATTAAAAGTTAAAATTAAGGCGCCTAATACATACATAGTCTATCAGTTAAAGTACTATTATTTACTTATTATTATTTCGTAGCTCGTCAGCCTCTTTTCAATTTTTATCCAAGCGTGGGGCCTTATACATTGTCGCATGCTATTATGAACAGACCAGATAATTGTTAATATCATTATAATTATTATACCGAAGAACATTAAAAATAACTCTCTTCTGAGCCTCTTTT
Source organism: Melolontha melolontha (assembly GCA_935421215.2). NCBI lineage: Eukaryota > Metazoa > Arthropoda > Insecta > Coleoptera > Scarabaeidae > Melolontha > Melolontha melolontha. The sequence continues at coordinate 4,618,965 of OW285240.1, read as the reverse complement.
CAATATATATATATATAAAGATAATTATTTCGCGACCTTTGCATGTTATGGTAAATTCAATTTGTTGGCGATTTAAGGTCTAGTTTTGCTTCAAAATGTATATATTTAAAATAATCCTACATGTTTCGGCAAATGATGCCTTTTTCAAGGAATATAAAATATAAATCCATTTATATTTTATATATCAAGAGAAATAGGTTAGACCATTATTAACTTATACCTTATTAATATAGAAATATAAAGTAAACAATGTGACCATTTGGTGTCCAATTTATGTACAGGTGCTTATTATTAAAAACAAATGATATGACATCAATCTATTTCAGAAATACATATATCATTAAAATCGTTTAATATACAAGTAAATGCCCTTCTCTACTTTTATACCAAACACAACAACGCTGTTTATCTTAAAATATAATTTACATTATGAACGTTAACATCTAAAACTGTATTTGACTGTGAACTAATATTAAGTTTTGATTATATTAGAAAGCTTAACAAAGGTGAGTGCGTCACATATATTTATCTGTACTAATGGCAATAATAATAATTTCTACTAGGATTGCTTTTCTAAATTGAAAGTGATTTAAATATTTTTTGTGTAGCTGACAGATGAGTTAGGTTAACTCGCAAATTATGGCTCCATTTCGCAGTTCTTATTTTCGCGGGCTTTCTCTCCTAGATAAGTATTATTTTTTCCCTTGCGTCGTGGATGATCTTTTCGTAGAATTTTATGTAAGTTTCTATCGTACTTGCTTTAGCGGTCTATCGCTCTATTTATATCACTTTTATATTTAACTAATTTTTACAGGAATATTTTAATAAAACTTGCCTTAATATTCGCATATTGATTTTATTTTAATTTGACGGTATTTTGAAGCCAATCGCTTTAGTTTTAACGTTATTTTTCACATTTTTTTATTTACTTCGGAAGATACGTCTTCGCCCGTTGATAACTTTTCAGCGAATCTATTTTGCACGGACCCTGTAACCCTGTCGCTCAATTGTTTTAGTCTCCTACTTGACGTTCGACTATTTGATCGTATTGAAATTTTTAATGTGTACTGACCTTTTTTTAATTAATTATTTTTAATACAAAAACCTTGTTTTTAAATGATATCAGTTCGAGTGCGTTTTTAGATAGATTATTTACATTTTTATAAATTGGTTTTTCATATTAGTAAAGTATGTTTTAAAATTTCATATTAATTTCTAAATATACATTTCCTACATTCTTGTTCACATACCTTCTGTCTGCCTTTTCTGATGATAATAATTTAATTAAATAAAAATATAAATTCCACTAACCTTTGTTGCGTTTGTCGTTTTGTAAATACTGTACTATTTGATCGTCATGAGTAAAGACGCCAGACTATATGCCCCAGCAGTAGCGTTGCGTGGAGAGTTTAGCAAAATAACAGTGCGCTTACTTAAAAATAAATATATCGAATCCCTATACAAAACGTTAAGAAAAAACATAAATAACTTACCCAACATGTTTACATTGTTGCAAAAAAATGCGGATGTGCGCGATGAAAAAACTGCACCATAATATTAGTCTCGGAAAGGTTCGTACGTAGCGACGTATATATATATGTTTATATACAGAGAAGGATTGTTCGACGTTGAGAGATGTTATATTTGCACAGTTAAAGCGCTCTTTGTATCTGTACAACGGATCTTCAGTATTGGTAAAAAGTTGACCTAATTTTGTAAAATCTACATTTTTTTGCAACAATGTAAACATGTTGGGTAAGTTATTTATGTTTTTTCTTAACGTTTTGTATAGGGATTCGTTATATTTATTTTTAAGTAAGCGCACTGTTATTCTGCTAAATTCTCCACGCAACGCTACTGCTGGGGTACATAGTCTGGCGTCTTTAGTCATGAGACTCATCTCATGAGTAGTCATGACATTGTTTTGTTTTTACAGATGTAGGAATTTTATTATATATATTATAGTAGGACCTTACATGTACAAGTGCAAAAGAATAGACAATATAAATAAATAAAGTAAACCCAATTTCATACATACAAAAAAACAACAAACAATTTCATGACAATCATCAAATTCAATATAATGTTTACAAAAGACAAGCAAACGCAACAAAAGTTGAAATTTATATTTTTATATTTATGAAGCACTCACCTTTTATTAAGCTTTTTATATATAGTCAAAAGTAAAGTTAGTTCGCGATTGAATCAAATAGAGTTGTCCAAGAATATAAATTCCACTTTGCAATAATAAGTGTTGTTGCGTTTGTCACAAAAGTAGAGAAAGGGATTTATTTGTATAATATATGAGTTTGATGTTATATTTAGTTTGAAAAAAAAGATAAACGTTAGTAGAGTATCTCAGCCGATTCTAACACCTCCTCATTGACCTTGATCGCATGCATTATTGGCGATCAAGGTCAATGAGGAGGTGTTAGAATCGGTTGAGGATGAGCGACCTTGATTTCAAGGTCATGGCGATCAAGGTTAATGAGGAGGTGTTAGAATCGGCTGAGTAGTCAAGGTCATTTAAAGGTCGAAGCAGGTTATTAAAAAGTCACACCAAAGTCAATGTCATTTCCAAGGTCAGTCAAGGTCACGAGAAGGCCAAGGTCGTACCAAGGTCAAGGGCATTTGAAGGCCAATAACATTTGAAGGTCAAGGGTGTTTGAAGGTCAATGACATTTGAAGGTCAATTACATTTGAAAGTCAAGGGCATTTGAAGGTCAAGGGTGTTTGAAGTTCAAGGACATTTGAAAGTCAAGGGCATTTGGAGGTCAAGGGCATTTGAAGGTCAAGGACATTTAAAGGTCAAGGACATTTGAAGGTCAAGGGCATTTGAAGGTCAAGGGTGTTTGAAGGTCAAGGACATTTGAAAGTCAAGGGCATTTGGAGGTCAAGGGCATTTGAAGGTCACGGACATTTGAAGGTCAAGGACATTTGAAGGTCAAAGACATTTGAATGTCAAGGACATTTGAAGGTCAAGGGCATTTGAAGGTCAAGGATATTTGAAGGTCAAGGTCATCACTTAAAGATTACATCGAGGTAGGGGTTCAACCGTGAATATATAAATAATAACGAATGAATTTTTCTATCATAAAGTGTTAAGTTTTCTTAATATTTGTTTGAACATATAAGTAGATATGGGTGCTGCACACGAAAGAAAAAATAGAGTGATTGTAGTGGAATTAGAATGGAGTAGTGATGATGAGTTAAGTGAAGCTGAAGACGATATCGAGGACGATATTGAGGAGGAGCAAGGAGATGATACAGACGAGGTAGATATTGAGGAGGAAGAAATTGAGGAGGACATATTTGAAATAGAGACGATTATTTTAATCGATGATATGGACAGTAGAATGTATGACTTTGATTAATTGGATTGATTATACATATAATGCTAAGATGTTTATTGTTACTAGTATAAATAAGTCAATGTAATTTATAAGTTTGAAATGTTTTCACACATAAAATAGTATAATATTAAGCATGACCTTCGACGAGTTGTATATATGGTGATGGTCGTTCCATTCCAGCAACAGTTGAGCCGGTACAGTGGAGGTGTTGTTTCTATTCAGTGCATATTTGGGAAATAATAAGTCAATATGTTTGAATGTGAATACTGTGGGAAGACGTTTACTCGAGGAGATAACAGAAGTCGCCACATGTTAACTTCTTGTAAAGGGAAGAGAATGAAATTTAGCGATAACGAAGTGGAATTAATGAAATGTGATATCTGTGATGTATATGTAGAAACAAATTGTTATACTGCACATATCCGCAGTACTTTACACCGTACTAAAGCGTTCGTAATAATCGATAATGGTGTAAAGAAGAGTGTTGGCACGTTCGGGGATAGAATAGTAAGTTATCAAGTATGTGATTCGTCTCGCATATACGTTGATGTGGAAGAATTTGCAAATAATATTAGGGAGAAAGTGATAGCACTTATGGATAGTATTCTAAGTATACATACTTCTATGAAAGTGAATTTGGAATTGTATGGATTATATTATTTATTGACGAAGGAAAATGTAGAAATAAAATCGTTTAATACTCGAAATAAAGTCATAACCCATGGAAGTAATTTATATGAGCTATACGCAGATTTTATTGATGAGATTAAGAATAAAATGAGTGAATTTCAGGAGCGCGATTCAGGTAAAATAAGATTATTGTTAATTCCTCACAGTGTTATAAATTACTATTTTTATTATATTTCAGGGTGGACATTGAGCAACGTTTTATATTTGGAAGTAAATATGAATAAATTTAGTCCATTGAGAGGTTCCACTTATATGGACTTACCACCATCAATAAAGAAAAAGAAGGCTATAATAAATGTTCAAAATTCTGACAACAAATGTTTCGCTTGGGCCGTTACTTCTGCTTTAAGGGAACCAGTAGGACTCCCGCAAAGAGTTTCATCGTATCCACATTATAGTACAGTTGCAGATTTTACTGATATACATTTCCCTGTAAATTTAAAAGATATCCATAAGTTTGAAGAGCAAAATAATATATCCATTAATGTATATGGTATAGAAGAATGTTTTCAGAATAATGTGAGAGCTCAAGAAGTAGTGGGCCCATTATATTTTACGAAGCGGAGAGGAATAGCTCATATTAATTTATTACTTGTTACTTCAGAAAATGTAAATTCACATTACTGTTGGATAAAGAATTTGTCGCGACTAGTTTCGTCACAGAAATCTTTATCAGGACATCAAAAATACATATGTGAAGGGTGTTTAATTTTCTTTAAATGTGAAGATAAATTACGAAGACATGAAAATGAAGATTGTAAGCAGGTGAAGGCAGTGTTTCCCGGCACAGAATTAAAAATCAATAAGTACGGAGAGGAACTACCAGAATATGTATTAAAATTTGATAAATTTGAACGACAATTAAGAGTTCCTTTTGTGGTTTATGCTGATTTCGAAGCAATATTAAAACCTATTGATACGTCAGAACCGGATCCTTCCAAACCATTTACTGTGAAATGTTTCGAACATGAACCATATTCTTTTGCCTATTATGTGAAATGTAGTTTTGATGATAATCTGAGTAAATTGCGTTTATATCGTGGACAAAATGCAGCCACATCATTCATTAGAGAGCTAGAAACTGATGTTACTTTTTTATATAAAAATTATTTAAGTAAAGAGGTAGAAATGAAACCTTTAACTGATGAGGAGCGTGATAAATATGAGCAAGAGACAGTCTGTCATATTTGTGAAAAAGCAATAGCAGTCCCTGAAGAAAAAGTTCGTGACTATGATCATATGACAGGATTTTATCGGGGTGCAGCACATATGGTATGTAATATAAATTATAAAGAGCCCCGATATATACCTATTATCTTTCATAATTTGTCAAATTATGATACACATTTGTTTGTAAAAGTGCTGGCACTGGAAAAGGAGGATGTAGATGTTATTGCACAAAATAAAGAGAAATATATTTCATTTTCCAAAAAAGTTCACGTTGGAGATATAATAGATTGTAATGGTAAGAAAAGAAACGTGTTCTACAAGTTGAGATTTATAGACTCATTTCGATTTATGAATTCCTCTTTGACGAAATTATCATCTTATTTAGACAATGAATAATGTGAGGAAATTAGAAGATATTATATGGGTGAAAAATTTGAATTAATCCGACAGAAGGGTGTATTCCCATATAACTATGTTACGTCTTATGAAACTCTTTCATTCTCGGAATTACCCAACAAAGAGTGCTTTTATGATATACTATCAGATAGTGACATAAGTGATGAAGACTATTGCAGAGCTCAAAAGGTTTGGAATTTATTCGATTGTAAAACACTAGGACAATATAGTGATATATATATACAATCAGATGTATTATTACTAGCAGATGTATTTGAAAATTTTCGAAACATTTGCCTGCACAATTACAAATTAGATCCTGCACATTATTTTACTTCTCCAGGATTAAGCTGGGATGCTATGCTGCGTATGACGGGTATTAGTTTGGAACTATTAACAGATGCAGATATGTTTCACTTTTTTAAAAGCGGTATACGTGGAGGTGTGAGCATGTGTTGCAAAAGAATGGAAAAAGCTAACAACGAATTCTTACCGGATTTTGATTCATCCGAAGCGAAAAAATATATTCTATATTTAGATGCAACGAATTTATATGGTTATGCTATGTCATTCAGTTTACCAGTTAGTGATTTTCAATGGTTAACAAATGAAGAACTACCGACGATGGATATACAAGCCTTAGAAGACGATGGAGATTATGGTTATGTTTTCGAAGTAGATTTAGAATATCCTGCAAATCTTCACGAACAGCACAATGACTTTCCTTTTTGCCCCGAACATGTTATTCCACCTAATTCAAAGTATGGGAAATTGATTCCAAACCTTCTCGATAAATCAAATTACGTCATACATTACTTAACTTTGAAACAATGTCTTAATAATGGTTTGATATTACGAGGAATACGTCGAGGAATTAGATTTAAACAAAGTACTTGGTTAAAGAAATATATTGATTTCAATACAAAAAAACGAAATGAATCCACCAACGAGTTTTTTAAACAGTTTTATAAATTAATGGTGAATAGTATATTTGGAAAGACGATGGAAAATGTAGAAAATCGAGTAAATATAAAATTGGTTTCACATTGGGAAACTATTCATAAAAGGCTTGGCGCTGAGGCGTATATAGCAAAACCAAATTTTAAATCTTGTAAAATCTTTTGTGACTCTCTTACAGCCATCGAATTAACAAAGGTACGTGTAGATTACGTAAAACCTATATATGTGGGATTCACAATTTTGGAACTAGCTAAGAGGGTAATGTATAGGTTTTTCTATGGTTTCTTAAAACCTTTGTATGATACAGACGTTTCATTATTGTATACAGATACAGATTCATTGATTATAAGTGTGCAAAATTATAATGTATATAATGATATAAAAGAACATTTACATATGTTTGATACATCGAATTTTACTGTCGATAATATTCATGGAATACCTCCCACTTCACCCAGGTTGGGAAAAATGAAGGATGAATATGCTGGAAAAATTATTGAGTATTTTTATGGAACAGGTGCTAAAGCTTATTGTCTAAAACTACTTGATAAAACTGTAAAAACTGCAAAGGGAGTGAAGAAATACGTTATTGATAAAAATTTATCAGTAACTGATTATAAAACTGTGGTGGAAGATGATGGAAATATAATGAGGAAAATGTACATATTCCGTTCTGAATTACACACAATATACACGGAATTGAGGAATAAAGTTGCTCTCTCATCTAAAGATGATAAACGATATATTCTCCCTGATAAAAGCAATACTTTGGCGTGGGGTCATTATAAAATAGAAGGCATTACACGGGAAGAAAACTTACAAAATATTCTTTTAGAACTAAATGCTCTGACATAGATATCTAATTTTTTGTAAATGTATTAGTCATTAATGTATTTTAGCAATGATATAAATTATGTGCATCTTTTGTAAATGTGTCTTATAAATAATTGTAAGTTGTTTAATCCAACTTGATATTAGTTAATTCTACTTATTTGTATTAATTATTTATAAAATAAAAAACATTTCAAACTTATTTAGTACTTTTTATTTTAAATTATATGATAAGCTAAACCTCTACAACACATTATCCTTAGAAATCCAAGAGTTGTGTGATGAAGGCATGCCAAGCCACTTTACGAGAACTTTACCCTTCTGTCGTCGTATAATTTTTTCAACAAGATATACGTCCGGATGCTTCACTTTCAGCAACTCTGATTCGTAAAACCCCCCTAAAATATTCTGTTTTTGCGAATCTTGTAGTAGATAGGTACTGGGGAAGGTATTTTGAACTTTTCTTACTGTGAATATCTCATTCGACCAATTTGGCGTATACATTTTAGAAAATACGTGCCTGTATTTACTGATACGAACGAAGTCTCCCACCTTAAAATTTGAAATTCTTGGATCACCTACTTTAATATTACTATAAACTGTATCCAAAATACTTCTAACATTTCTTTGATTAACTGCTACAGGTTTGTGCCTTGTTGTTCGATGTACGGTATTATTATAATCTTTGACAAGTCCTTGCAACATATCTATCCAACGATAATTCCCATTGAAGCTGAATTCCTTCCACATCTTATTTTTTAGGGTTCTATTAAAACGTTCGACAATGGAACATTTTAGATTGGAATAGGTAGTGTAGTGATTAATATTATACTGATCCATAAGCTTCTTGAAATGAGAGTTGAAAAATTCCTTTCCTTGGTCGCTTTGAACATTCTTCGGAATATTTTTTTTCCCAGTTGAGAGTATGGATTTCATGGCGTTCATTACTTCAATCGCTGTTTTATTTTTTATTGGAATTGCCCAGGCGAATTTCGAAAATGTGTTTATACATACGAAAATGTATTTGAAATTGTCGTTTTCTTTTGCGTACGGTATCATTTCAACCAGATCGATTTGAAATAAGTCCCGCAATCCTTTTATGATGACCCGACGTCGAGTAAACCTCCTCCGAGCTGGTCTATGTATTTCATTTACAACATCCCTCCTAATTGACGACATTTCCTTCGATGACTATTTCCGCAAATACTGCTTCTGTTTTTGGTGGCGTAGGTTTGGTACCAACGTATATCAACCTAAACGTTGTTCCTTCTGCCAATTCTAACGGTCTCTTGGAATTAAATAGTTCCTTATCAATTTGCAGTGTTGTTAATTTCTCGTTAGAATAGTGTACATTTATAACCTTCCCACGATATAATTTATTCTTATATAAATAAGTATGTTTCGCCAATGACGTACTTACATAATAACCCATAAGGTCAATGGAACCGTCACTATATATTGGAATAATATAGTTCGAAGTTGCTGTTGCACTGGGAGAAGGAATATTTTTTTTATGCATTTGTAATACTTCTTGAAATTTAGGATGTTTGAGAAAGTCTGAGACTACGTCTACATCCATTAAATGTCTCTTAAGGACATGCTTGTTTATGTGTCTTCCAAATTTATCTATTGTCATCGTTACCTATCATTGGTGTCGAAATATAAACTGTCATACAACCAAGAATTTACAGAGTATACAGAGAGACTATTTTATAATTTTTGACTCTTTCAACTCCTCTATTATTGACAATATCTCGTTCTGGTGCCCTGAGTGACCGGCATCCTTCGATGCTATTAGTAGCCTCAATCTATCACACAGTTCATTCACATCGTCCCAGTACTTATATTCAATTTTACTTTTAGGTACAACCATCTTTTGCATGGATACCTTATTTGACAAACCTAAGCCAGTCTTCCAAGTTCGACTCCACCAAACTTCAGGTTTCTTCCCTTGTATAATAGGTTTTATAATTGATTTGTATTTAAAACCTTTACTGGCTGCAAACTTCCTATCAGGATCGTAATCAACTCGATGAGAATTTGTATCACTGAGAATAAATTTATAATTCTTTGCATCAGCATATAAAAATTTCCCTGGTTTCTTCTTGAAAAGCAATTCTAGTAAACCTTTTGTTGCCTTATAAGTGAATTGACCGATGATAATGTTGGGTCCATCAAATCTAACATCATTGTTTCCAATTTTTAAATCCCCACCGACTTCGTGAACACCATATTTTTCATCAAATTCATCGTTTTCATCGGTCATTAAACCGATAAGATATGGCCGTATAGTACGATCATAATCTCTCAATGATTCTTTAACTTCATCCGTTTCTAGAAGGGTTTTATTCAACGATTTGTTAGCAATTATCGACTTAGCTGGACGCGTACTCAATAGTGATACGGCATGTGCCATTGATTTATCTAAATCCATACTTTCACTTGTATCTGTTTCGTCTTCTTTACTTCCATCTTCTTCCCTTCCTTCTGGCGTTTCTGGCAACAGGTGACCTATGTAGTCATCTTCTAAGAATGTAGGTTGTGTGAATGACGTTGACATCTTAGGTGTTGGGGCATCTGGTTCAGAGTCCAGTGTTACTAGAACTTTAGATGTTCGAGGTGTAGTACCAACTCCTTCCAATTTGCGCTTGGTCGGGGAAGAATGAGTGTATGGGCTAAACCAGGACACATGTTTTCGTGAAGGTGTCCCTTGTCGTATAATAGACGTTCCTTGTACTGCTGCATAGGATTTTTCTGGAAAAATTTCAGACCATGTGTCTGGTGTATCCTCCATAGCGTCCTTCGAGTGGGGGGTTCTACTTTGCTTCGGAATGGTACTACCTAATTTCACGGCAATTTCTTGCAAAGGTTTGGATATAGGTGCATACTGTATATCAATATCTCTTTGAGACTTCGCGATATCAGCCCTTAGTGTTCTCAATTTTTCTTTTAAAACTGTGCGAGCTTTTACTAAATTATTTATTAATTTATCATCCATGTCTCTTTACTATTTAACGAATACTTAAATACTGATGTAGATTTCCTAAAGTAGGATCCTTTTAATGGTGTTTTTAGAGGAACTTATTGTAAATGTATATAAGTATCAAAACCTAAACGGTATCTTCCTTCATTATACTTACAGTCAGTATCGATAAATAATAGACCAAATGATTTCTTCCAACACATTCTGCATACGTTTAAAAACTGTTCAAAACTTAAGTCATGGATGTGATCGTTAAATATATGTTTCAAATTAGTACCATCTTGTTGAAATAAAATTAAAAGATTTGTATTATCCCTCAACAATTGTTTAGGAACAGAACTATATGTTTGAATTAAATAAAAACAATCTAAATTCCGATGCCTACCGAAAGAGAAGAACTGCTTGACAATATTCAAATTAATAGTGGGTATATCGTCAAATATAACGACTGAATAGTCGGCAACTTGGTCCGGTGTTATCATATCAATCGGATCCGTATATTCAAAATAACCTATCTCTGGAATAGTTGCCATTACATGTTTAAGATATTCATATTTCTGTTGATGAAGAGATCCACAGCAGATGTAAATATTTTTGAAGCGCAACCCATTAGGATGTAATAATAAAGTAAGGAGGGCATTCGTTTTACCACATCCTGAAGGACCCACTATTAGTGCTCTCTTACAAGTACCACCAAATAGATTGCTGTGTCGGTTAAAATTCTTCTCATTAAATACGGAATCGTAGTTGTATAAAGGTAATGATAATGGTTGTGCTTCTAGCTGCATACTGCACTTCATGAATTCACGATGTATACTGAACCATATCAGCTTTAGACGCTTCTTATTAATTGAAAAAGCAAATTTCTACATCTTAAATGACATTAAATTTTATTATATTTATTTACATTATTTACATTTCATTATATTTTTACATATTAAAAGACATTAAATTTCATTAATTGAAAAACAAATGCAGATCTATCTTTCCCAATTTATTAAATATAAATTTTACATTAAATGAGATATAAATTTCTACATGACATTAAATTTCATTATTTTGGAAATTGAAAATTATTGAATGGAAATTGAGAGAAAATTTAAGGGATATGAAAATAATAAACAAAATTATTGTTTATTATTTTCATATCTCTTCAATATCTCCTTCATGAGCCTTTGCGGAGCCATAGGTGCCGGTTTCGGCACCGGTTGGTTTGGTGTTTGCGGAACCGGAGCCTGGGGCTCCGGCTCATCATCATCATCGGATGATCCCCAATCCGAAACTGGCAAAAATTGGGAATGCGGTGGCGATTGTTGTGTTGTTGGTGGCTGTGGTGTCGGTGGTGGTGGTGTCGGTGTCGGTGGTGGTGGCGTTGATGCTGTAGGTGGCATCGCTGCCGATACCGATACTTTCAGTATCGGTGAACGGTGGCCAGGCGTTGATGTCACCGTAACCATCACTTCTGTGGGTGTCGTTGTATTAAGCTTGAAATCCTGTAAATGTAATATCTTTATATTGAGCTCCATGAAAAAGCATAAAATCAACAAACAAACGATAATCAATCCGATAACACTATTTCTTCTGACGAATATCACCCCATGGAAAAGATAATGTAAATATTCCCAAATCCATACTTCCTTACCAGATGTCACCCCAGGATATTGACAGTTAGACAGTTATCCTTACAGTAATAGACAGTGATATATTAACTGTAAGGATGACTGTAAGGATGTTGACAGTTACATTTACTATAAATATTACTATTGTAAGGTGGAAGGATGGACAGTTATATTTACTGTAAATATTACTACAAATATTGCTGTAAATATTTCCAAATCATTATTCCCAAATCATACTATTACGGTCTATGTCTACGTACGAGGGTCTAACTTCGTTATTGAACATATCAATAAATCAAAGTCTGCAGTGCAAAATTTAAAAGCATGTAATTACTTTAAAGTACCAATAAATCAATCTGTAGTGCAAAGTTTAAAAGCATAATAAATTATCCATCATCACTGTCATCATCATTACTATTGATATGTTCAACTATCAAAGCTTTGATTTGTCCGAATCGATTTTTCTTCCTCCGGTAAGATTGAACTTTCTCATTAATATGAACATCTGGGATGTTCGTATTAATGGCACCATTATGGACTTGAAGATACAGGTCGACGTCTGCGATCCAACCGGATATCTGCTCATTCATACGGGCAAGGGAGGCATCTCTAACTGACGAATTTCTCTCAAGGTGCTACATAACTTTGTCAGAAAGTTCTTTAAAATCCGCAGCGAGAGTGTTGCGTGGTTGACGTTGATGTGATGGAAATGGTTGAGGTTCTGATAAGGGCGGTTGTGTTTGAGGTGCTTGATATTCTGGTTCAAATGGTTGATATTGAGGTGGATGACATTCTCGTTCTAATGAAGGTGGATGTAGATGAGTTTCTAAAGGAAGTGGTTGAGGTTCTCCATTTGATCTAGGTTCGGAGGCTTGTTTTTGTCTTTGGTAGGGGGTAATCAAAGGCGAAGGGGCAGGCGAAGGGGTAATCAAAGGCGAACTATGGGGCAGCGGTGAATTTTGATCTCGAGAAGGATCTGGTTGAGGATCTGATTGAGGATGATCTCGAGAGGGATCAGATTGAAGCGGTGGATTGCCAGGTGAATGAGCAGATAGAAATATAACCGATGATGACTCATGTGCCACTACTGGTTTTTCTATAGGTGATAGGTCCACTGGTGGTGGACTGCAGCAGCTGACACCATTACAGTACCAGAGTGTACCTGTCTACCCAGAAGTAGTCTCTTGAGAGTACTACTACTCTCTCTCACACTAGAAATGGGTGTAGAAGCAATTGCATGCGTCCAAGCAACTGTTTGCGTCTGTGTATTTGTCAGTTGTTGTCGTTTTTGTTCTCGTCGCGTCTGTGTATTTGTCTGTTGTCGTCGTTTTTGTTCTCGTTTTTGTTCTCGTCGTTGTTTTTGTTCTAATTTTCGTTGTTCTCGTCGTCGTTGTTGTTCTAGTTGTCGTTGTTGTTGGTACTGTTCGTATTCGAATTGTCGTTGGTACTGTTCGTAATCGAATTGTCTTTTCATTTCAGCAGTTGCTCTACTCATTTCAGCAGTGCCCAGCGGTGCAACAGTAGCCACTTGAGACAACACCGTCGGAAATTCTGTCTCTGTCATAGTAGGAACAAATACGCTAGCAGTTCTCATTACAGCTGCCCTCGTAATTGTTCCGACTACATTAGCAGGGGCAACGGTAGATAGCGCTCTATCTACCGCCGCCGACAGCATTTCATCATCTATTTCTGGAAGTTCCAGTTGCTCTAGTCCTTGAATAAAACGTCCTTGATTGGAAATATTAATATTGGAAATATTGATGAGGCTTTCAGGGTTAGGGTTGTCAGTATCAGGGGGAAACACCTGTTGCTGTGAAGTTGGTTGAGGCGGGGATGGTGTTTCCTAAAGAATAATAAAAATGAGGGAAGGAATCAAATTAATTCGAATAATTTAAATACTGATACTAAACTTCCAATTTCAAATATTGAATTATAATTTTATTACTTTTCAGGATACATAAAAGAAGTAATTACTTTCCTACTTTTAGAACACAAAAGAAATAAAATATTTTCAAAATTAATGTATTATAAATGTAATACATTAACTTTGAAAATGCTACATTTCAAATTTTATTCAGATATAAGAAATATATAACAGTGAAATATAAATAATGAAATAAACAAATACAAGCAAAAACAAATATAAATATAGTAATAATATTAATAATATGGATGTTTACTTACCATTGTATAACTTGTAATGTCTATCCCAGTAAAACTAACTCGTATTTATATGAAAATAGGGGCAATTAATTATGTAAATTAAAATTTTAGAAATTTCCATTGACGTCAATTTTGACCTATTACATAATACGTACAAATTTACATTATAAATTTGCATATGTTAATCAAAAATTCCGTCGCATTTTTTGCAAAAGGTCAAGTCTCAATTAATTATGTAAATTTACATTTTAGAAATTTCCATTGACGTCATTCTTGACCTATTACATAATACATGTACAAATTTGCATTATAAATTTGCATATGTTAATCAAGGTCAAGTTGATATTTTTAGATGATTTTAGATATTAGGTGTGACCTTGAACATCGGGAAAATTCCCAAATTCTTCAGTTCTTCATCGTAAAGTGGAGGGGGAAATTTTCGAATGTAGGTCACCTCCGCGCGCTCACTCCGCGCTATCGCGCTCCGTGGCGTCGCTACGGTGTGGATTGGTTCGGGGGCTCGCCCAACCCCCCCTGTTCTCTCTCTTTTTCCTTTTTTTTTCTTTTTTTCCCTTTTTTTTTCCTTTTTCCTTTTTTTTCTCTTTTTTTCCTTTCTCTCTTTTTCTCCTTTCCCTTTTTTCCTTTATTTCTAGAAAACCCTCCCACACCCCTCGTCTAAATTCAATACCTAACATTGTATTAATAAAAAAATTTAAACTCAAATATTTATTTATAGCTACATACATAAATACACTATATTAATACACTATATTAATACAAAAACTATAAATCATTCTGTCTACACATATAGCAATTTCTTCTCCTAACAGGTCCATCAACAACATCACCATCAATTACATAATGACTTACACATGGTCTACATCCAATTAAATCAATATCTTCTCGATAACTTCTAGGTAATCGACGCCAAACAAATTCTAAACTCAAACATCCTATATTGCTCATTAAATATGTCTTAGGCACATAAAATAAATCATCATCATCCAATCCAGAAAAATTGCCATCAATTTCAAGTCGTCGCAACACATTACCAACCCTCTCCACAACATAACTCCTCATAGTACTCCACGCATAACCCATTATAACAATAATTAAATATAGCCAACTTTATTATCTTTCAACTTAATTTCTAACAAAAACTTGTACAATCGTTCCACATTAGACAAAGCACAAACAACATAATTACTAACATGAAAACTACAACTTGGCTCTCCTCTTCTAATTTTTTCCGCATATACTAAATCTATTATTCGTCGATCTATAATACCTTTCAAAAAATCCAATTTTTCTCTACCCTTAACAAACACTAAATCAACACCTCTACACAATCGTTTAATTATATCATCAAACTCGCTTGCAGCTAAATAACCATCTTCCCACTTCAAACCATGATGACAATTAAAAGCATATCTTGCAACTTGCCGATCTTCTTCTGCCAATACACCAAAACTCAAAACCGGTTTGAATATAAAATGACTCCTCTTAAATTCACTATCACAAGTAGCCAACTCCTTAGGCATCAAACTATAACTATTAAATCGATACCATTGAAAATCTATAATTATATATTTCTTCCCACTTAAATCCAGCATCTTTAACTAAACAACCTTCTCACCCAATCAGTAACCATACACTACACAACCACATTCCATAAACTGTATTTATCATATCTCCCACCACCCATCTTACTCCTCAAACAAACAAAAAATACTAATACTGTCGCTGCACCACCTTATTAAATGGTGAATACTGATACAATTTATTATGTAATATCAAACAATACATAACCGTATCTTTTGGTATATTATCTTTCGCCGTAAATTCAATTCTAATCTCCACACCACTTCTATGTATAGCACCTTCCTGATGTGAAAAATCAATACCAATTAATGGACACAATTTAAATTGACTTAATTTTAACATCGGCTCAGTATATTCATGACCATAATAAACTTGTTGAAATCTAGCATACATATTATATAAAACGGCTACACGATTTTCATCAAAATCCACTCGAACATTTTCATATGGATATTTTTTACCATTTAAATAAGCTGTCACATCAGTTAAATTAATTGCATCAAATCTACTCATATTTTGATCCACTTTCCCTTTCTTCCCAGTCTGAAAACCCAAAATAATATATCTAGGTGTCTCTAAATGTGGAGCTGTCTTAATAGCCCAACTATGTTTTGTTGTCTCTGGAATTCCCGGATTTTCATGAATTTCCCATCCTCTAAAAAACATTTCCATTATAGTATTTTTCGTGGTTAATTTAGTTAACGCCAAATCCTGACTTAAACCAACTTTAACATGTGGTACCCGCCATACAATAGCATTAATAGTTAACCTAACACCCTCATTAATAGCACCACTTGTATTATAAATTACATCATTATCATCAGCACATCTCTTCAACACAAGCTCCTGAGACATATTTAAAATAACAGACTTAAAATCTTCTGCGAAACCCATTAGCATCTTCAATGGTATACATATACTAAAGTTACCTTTATTATCTAAAACCGGAGCCTTTCCAGTAGAAAATTCCCAACCACAATTTTCCAATTTATTTATATAACTTGGACTATGAGAAAAATATCCTTTCATAGTCGATGTAATACCTACATTTCTTACTTCATCCACCTCCACTCCACTAATCACATATCTAATATTGCTGAACATAAAAGCTGCCGCATTATTAATTAAAAACGCTGTAGCACTAGCCTTACTTTCATCACTAAACAATCGTAACTTCCCCTCAATTAATAATTCTGACTCCGATGGTAAAGTATACTTATCTATTTCTGGTACCACAATTCTAATCTCATCATTATTTTCATATCTTGGTGAACCAAACGGAACATGATTATGATATTCCAACTCCACAATAGAATTATCTATTCGAACCCTTCTTAAAACATCTAAAACTTCCATTTTTAAAATTGTTACTATCACACTTTCACAACAAACTTCTTCTCTAGACAAATATCTTTCTATACTAAAGCATAATCCTCTCTTTATTTCTTAATATCCCAAAATCAACATACCAAAACTCCCTCTCACTTAAATAAATCTACACCAAAACTTTATATCCCATACCTTTCAAAAACCGCCTATTCTCATTTGTTAAACAATTTCGTACCCTCACCCCACCAATAATCCTCCACAACTTATTCACTAATTTCCGTGAAGAATTTCTATTCCTCCTCCACATTTTATTAATACTACTGCTCCTCATTATTCTCCAATTTATAATCTCAATAATTCAAATTAATATGTGAAATATCCAGTATTCACCTTTGACATCTATTACTACACACCCTACTTATTCACCAATTGTACTAATACTATTCTTTAATTATTTAAATATTCACTAATATATACAATCATTTCCCTCAATAAATCATTTACTATTCCTAAAACATAAAACATTTATTTTGAAAACCTAACGTCTCCTAATCCTCAAATATATTGTCATCTCTTCACCTCTTAAATCAATTGGTTGACCTATCTGATCTACAGCCCGAATAATAATATCAGATAATACATTAGTATTTACAGGCATATAAATTTTCTCTTGCGGAACCTCTATAATTTTAAAACCTGGTGGAACATTTGGATAAAAATGATACAAAACATGTGATAATTCACCATTAATGTATGATCCATCTACAATATTACACATAATATCAACAGCACTAATTCTATTTATATCAACTATTTCATCACTATGACTCGGTATCTGTTTTCCAATAACCCTTCTATAAAAACCTAATAAAGAACCAATGGAATTTTCCACTCCAAAATCAATATCTACAGACGCCTTCATAAACACTTTCATAGTATTACTATTACCAGTTAATAAGAAAAAATGTTTTGCTCCTTCCGCAATCCGTAAATGCTCATCGACATATTTCTGTAAATCCATTATATCATAAGTACCATCCGGAATAATTATCTCCTTCCAAGCACTTGACTCACTTCTTGAATATTTAAAAACATTATTTTTACTAGTAACATTAGGGATAGAATTATAAGTTTGCAAACTTAACATACACATCTCATATTCACCATTTAAATATATAGGTGGATTCAGTACACAACCCACCTCAGATCCCTTCCCTGTCAAAACAAAAGTCAAATTATTCACACTTCCATTACCATCCGCATCCATTTCTAATTTAAATTCAACTTTCCAAAATCGTTGCACTAATATTTAATAAAACAATCGCAACAAACGCCTTCTTATTTAATAAATCCTTTCAAAAACAATAAACACAAATGTCCACAATTTTCACTGTTACTGTCTTGATATCTTTCATAGTTATACTGTAAAACACCACCACCATTCGATAATAAATACTTTTCAACCTCAATCGGAGGTCTTAAATCACCGTAACTATCAAAATAATTTATTACGGCATTATTTTTCTTATATGCTACCCAATGAGTCCCTTCACCAACATCATCATCCAAATTTACTATTCCATTCTCTCTTTTGCGTATAATTATCGGTAACACATCTTTACTAAAAATACCCCGAAATTTACCAATTCTCCACCTTTGAACATACATCCACAAATCTTTTTCTGTTAAAGGCCTTCGAGGTAAACTGCTTATCAGTTTTTTGAACTAGCACCTTCAGGTAAATAAACACCACAACCAGATTTATACGGCTTTACATATAATCCACTTCCAACAGATACACCACACCCAGACTTATATGGTTTCACATATAAACCACTCCCAGATTTTGATTCCATAGCAATATTATGTCGCTTTGCTTCATCTAATTGATCCCTTTCAGCTTTTGCAGAAGTTACTGCTTTTGCAATTGCTGCGGCACCACCACCTAATGATCCTAAAGCACCCAATGCTGCAAATAATGGGATTAACGGTAAAAATCCACCTTTTTTTGGTACCGCAATTACCCTAGATCGCGGATATTTTATTATTCTTCCAGATTTTATTAAACTTTGATATGCAACTCTCGCATTCTCTAAAACACCCTTCTTCTTACCAATCCGTCTTATTGCATTCCGTGCTTTCTTCATTGCTTGCAAAAACGAAATAGCACCACCTAATCGATACCCCTACCTTCTCCTCCTATAACTTCTTCTACTACCCTTCCTTCCACTTTTACTCGTTTCTTTCCGTTGCCTACTCCAACCCATACCTAATTTTGTTTTAGCTTTCATAGCAGCTGAAACCACAGTTGCAGCTAACCTTTCTCCTATACCTGCGTCTCTACTCTTCACTCGTTCCACAGCTTTTTCATACAATTTCTCATCCGCTTCGTGCCTTTTTAACAATTCACTTGATTGAGAATATGATATATCGTGCTCTTTACAAGCCTCATCCAAAATATTCACCCCCTTATCACCTCTTCTCAATCGTTTTTCTAATTTCGTTCCTGGACCACAAAATCTATAACCCGGTATGTGCAATTCTACTGGAAGCTTATTTATCACAGTATTCAACAATCCACCACCTTTCCTTCTGCGTGCCTTATTCAAACTACCACTTCTAAATACCATCACAATCTTATATATTAAACTATCTCAGTCAACATCAACAATCTAAATGACAAAAACCGCATCTGCAATTACAATATATAAATACTTAATAGTCGATTTCACTTAATCCTAAAAACCTTAAAATTTATCTTACAAGATTCATTTCTTACAAATTTAAAAAATAAAACACATTAAATTTATTTTAATATTATATTTCCTAATCATATATAATTTTTCCTCAAATAATTTACATCATTTTTAATTTTTTGAGGCCAATACATAACTAACTCCTTCATTATACAAACACATTCGGATATTACACCACTATACATTCGATCGATTTCTACATCCACTTCTCCACCACTTTCAGCTACACATCGGACCATATCATTATAAAATACATGATATTTCATATCTTCTAAAACAGCTAATCGACAATCCAATGTTTCCTTCAACCGCCATAACTCCGATAAACTTTCAAACGCTAAATACACATACTCGCCACCTTTTTCTATCTTCACAATTCTACTTACTCCATCAAATGATTCAGGTGATATTCGAATATTCATACCTCTAAAAGTTGGAAATATACCATTATTATAATCAAAATACT
Source organism: Melolontha melolontha (assembly GCA_935421215.2). Classification (NCBI taxonomy): domain Eukaryota; kingdom Metazoa; phylum Arthropoda; class Insecta; order Coleoptera; family Scarabaeidae; genus Melolontha; species Melolontha melolontha. Next base: position 4,598,647 of record OW285240.1, on the reverse strand, counting down.
GCCTTAACTTTGCAGTCTCCGCCATTACCCACTTCCATTCCCTTGAATTAAAGCATACACATTGTTTCTTTACACCAACAATTTTTAACCTTGGTTCAAAATCTTGATGTGGTAATAAACCAATACATATCCATTTTGAATGACTTTTATTCAAAAAGAAAATTTTTTCTCCTACTAATGGTAACTCCCAAATTGGTTCTCTAACATATTTTTCAACAAATCTTTCACCACTTGATGTCTCTCGTGCAAAATTCTCTGCAGCTACATCTATATGTTCCCAAAATTTATTTGATTCAGACATTTTATTAAAAAATTCTTCAATACCCAAATCTGCCTCAATATCTCCAACCACTTGTAAACCTCTATCAATACTATTATCTTTTACCACTTCACTTTCTTCCACTACCAAAGAACCACTATTATCAGTTTCCAATTCACTTTCTTCCACAATTAAAGAACATAAAGAACTCTGTGGTACCTCATTAAACTTCCGCTTCAACATATTCTCTAATACTAGCATCTATTTAACATAAGCTAACTTTATATACCCTAACATTGTCCCCACCCTAACATTCTTCTTTATTCTTTAAACTTCAAATGACCTTAATCATCCTCAAACAATTCTAAAACCTCCTCATTGACCTTGATCGCCAATAAATATTGTTGAAAATAATATAGAAGCTTAGTATACTGAAACCAGCCATTAAAACAAAATGTCCCAACACCTAGAATTGATATTAGAAGCAGTCAAGTTTGTTTATGAAAATTATGGTCATCTATCTGGTATTAAAACAAATCTAATAGAGTATATTCCATTAGATTTATTTAAAACGAAAGTAACCCCAGAATGGATAGAGGAGTTCTGGCATTTAATTTCACCTGACAAACAAATTGAACTAGAAGAATATCGACCGTGTTTTAAACACTATAATACCGGTGAGGAACAAATTGACGGTCCAGCCCCTTCAAAGAGAAATTGCTCAGTTTGTAAAAAGAGTATTACCCAACAATATAGAAAATTTAAAATACCGAAAAAAAAAACTAAAACATTAAATATGATTTAAATAATATATTTTATATACTAAAAATTATCTTCATTTATCAATAAAAATGTTAGATAAACAGCTCTATAGTTTTTTATTTATATTTAATTATCAATAAAATAAAAGAAAAAACCACTCTGTGGATCCGATTCTAACACCTCCCCAATGACTTTGAAATCAAGGTGACATTGACATTCAAACGACCTGCACACGACGTTGACCTTCGAATGACCTAAGCCACCACCATCCGATTCCAACACCTCCTCAATGACCTTGAAGGCAAGGTCACTCATCCTCAGCCGATTCTAACACCTCCTCATTGACCTTGATCGCCAATAATGCATGCGATCAAGGTCAATGAGGAGGTGTTAGAATCGGCTGAGATACTCTACTAACGTTATATCACAATATTTTAAATAAGCACGTGTGTGTAACTTGTACCACAAACTGTCACCATTATCACATTGTTCTTTCATATGTATTTTTGCTTTGCATTACATAACGTATCACTTAATATCATACTTACCTATTTCTCTTATATAATACAACTAAACCAGCACAAAAAGTACCAAAAAAAGGGGCAATCACTGTAAATTTAAGTATCTTACGATTTTTAAAGCGGTTAAAAATAAAAACAAAGTATTTACGAGGCTTATATACACTTGTCCCCGCCTCTGATAAGAACAAGAACTCACAGCGACCCGACTGGCTAAGCAACAACTGGAGCAACAAAAATACAACAAAGAAAGTGCAGATACAAGATCTGTAATTTTGTCAGGTAAGAAATATTCTAGTCTCATTCCATTTAAAAATATAAAAATAAATATTACATTTAAACATATATAAATAATACATAAACATTACATTAAAACAGAAAAACTACATTCATTTATTATTTTTCATATTTCAAAATCAAAGCATTATTTGTGTCATTTCGTTTATCTCGTCATTCTGCATATAATTCCGTGGCAGATAATTCGAATCAGGCAATGCGCTTCAATTTATTATTATTTTGAAATCTTCGCCGGTCAAGTTATTAAGCTGAAAAAATAAGAAATAGCCGCTAGGTGCTTAATCGGGCTTGTGTTCCGGATGATTGAGGAGTTTCCAATAAATCGTTGTAATGTTTATTGATTATTTATTTGTCTGTTAGGCATACAAACGGGAGTAAATCCAGTAAGGATTGAAGTATTATAACCAAAAAATCAAATAGTCACCGAGAATTACAGAAACGCTAATTACAGAAATTGTAACCTACATTTTACACATTGCATTACACATTGTATTAAATGATCTTTCATGCAAATTAAGCAAAGGACGTAAAAAGAAAAGAAACCATTAATTAAGAAATACATCAGCATATAATAGATTTTACTTCGAGTTTCTGTCAAGAATACGGATACACAAAGCAATCGATATTTGTTTTCAATTGCACTATGATTACGAACAATCGTAGCATTAGTATGATAACGGAATATATGTTGGATAGCGAAAAGTTTGCTGGGGTATACGAAAAGGAAACGTGTTCAGTAAAGGCTCAAAAGCCACAAGCTATTTAAAATCTAGGTACAAAACGAAATGTCATTTGCCAGCTGTTTTTCATAAAGTGGTTGGATGCATATTAAAATAGGAACACATGTATATATGTCAGTATTAAGATGAGTTTTAATTGACTAATACAGCAAACGCTCGATAATGTAAACACTCGATATTGGCAACATTGCGCTAATGTCAACACAAAATTCGTATGATCAATCCCAGTTACCGAGTTATGTAGGGGTGTCCCCGATTTATGAAGCATACATTCACATTTGAACTTAATTATGTCTGCATGTTACTCCTTGCTAATAGCAAACACATATGCTTAGTTGCATGTCGGTACATGTGCAGTTTTGAATTAGCTACAGGTTTATTGGATGAGGTTCTATTAAATATAAACATTTCTCTTTGTTCCTTAATACACGATTGTAAACCTTATTTCGATTTATTGCTACCGTTAGTGTTTTTACAGATACTTTACAATTGCGTGAGATACGCATCGTTAGAACTATGGCATCCACGTCCAGTAAATGGAAGTGCTTAAAATTAAGTGATAAAGTAAAAATCTTAGACGAGGTAGCACTTGATGCAGGAGTGACACAGTTATCAACAAAATATGGTGTTCAAAGGCAACAATTTGTAAGGTTAAGCGTTTGAAAACGTAAATTGTACGAAGAACTTGCAATACATTTGGAGGCCCGGGAAATCGAAAAACTTAATGCGAAAGCGCATAGAATAGAAAACTGCCTGTATAAATGGTTTCTAAAACAAAGTGAAAACCATGTCCTAAATAGCGGCTAAATAATTAAAGACAGGGCTAAGCTGTGAAATGAAAAACTGAAGGAGACTGAACATTTCGTAGCCAGTGATGGTTGGCTACAAAGGTTCAAAAGAAGATATGGAATTCGATTATTGGCTATACCTGGTGAAAAATTATCAGCACAACCGCAATTAATACAACCGTTCAAAGAAAAATTAATGGAAAAAACTAAGAGCTAAATTTAAATATGGATCAAATTTACAACGCCGATGAAAGCGGCCTTTATTGGAAAATGCTACCTCAGAAAACCTATGCTGCATCATTTGCTTAATCTGCTCCGGGTAGAAACCCCGAAAAATAACGAATAACATTTCTAGTCTGCACCAATGCTAGTGGTTCACTTAAGATAAAGCCACTGATAATAGGAAAAGCAAAAAATTCACCCTCATTTAAAAATGCCAATATATCTGTTGATTATGACTATTCAAAAACCGCTTGGATGACCAGCAATATATTCTTGGGGGAATGGTTCCACAAGCGCTTTGTTCCTCGGGTATGACAATGAATCTGTATTCACAAATGCTCTATACATAGTTTAAGAGTTGCTGATGTCCTTGTTAATGCATCATCAGATGTTAATTTGTTGCAAATTGTGAATCCTAACGTCCTGTATACCAGGTGATATCAATGTATGGAACAAAGATATGAATGATGTAAATAAGGAAGAAGATACGGACAGTGATGACGAGGATCTTTATTCCGCTGAAGTTGCAAGTGTAGTAATAGACGCGCAAGCTATACAAGTTTTTAACCAAGCTTTGGCTTGGGCTGAAAGAAAAGATCATACGTATCATACACGAATATTTTAGTTCTCCGCAAATTACGGGCGCAGGCATTGGAAGACAATGCTAAGCCCAAATTTGCGCAGACTAAGATAGCAGATTATTTTTCTTCTAAATAAGTAATACTTTAATTTGTTTGAATATTTTTCTTATTTTTATTTTGGTGTATTAAAGGTTTCTTTTAATAGTTTGCTTGTTAATGAAATCACGTTCGATAATGTGAAACACCATCGGTCTGAATTAGTTCGCGTTATCGAGCGTTCGCAGTATTTGATAAATTTATGTACAAATGTTGTTTGATTTGTAGTATGTGATCAACCATTATGGCGCAAAAATAAAACACTTCTGGACAATATTTTTAACGTTTAAGAAATAGTAGTTGTTTGAATGAAACGAGTACGAATACTGAACTGAAAATCAGTCAGCATAAAATAGCAATATGATAAAGGCAGAAGTCTAAAAGAAAATAGGAACAAATACTGGTGCAAGGGAGAATTATCGTAGAAGAGAAGGCAAGAAAATATTGTTCAAGAACCCCGAAAAAAAAGAGATTAAACTTGACAGTATAAATTAATTCGAAATACTGACTTGTAGATCAATGTAGAAGAAACGGAAACCATGAATTTAGATGGCTTGCCAATTGGAGGGCGTTGAAGAAGTGAAGGGACAAAGACTACAAGCAAAAGGATATAAAATAACTTGGAATTATGGGTAAAGAATTTAGGACAGAAAAACTATGACTAATAGTAGAATTAGCAGTGCGATGAAAATATATTAGACAGAATATGATATTTTTTAATGAAAACGAATTGATGAACGGAGACGAATCAAAAATTAAGAAACTTTACGGAAGAGGAATAATGAGAGAAAGAAAAGATAATAAAATAAACAGATTAAAATCGTGTGAGCAAAAGGCGTTTAAAGCATGTAGAGCCACGATATAAAGTACCTGTAAATATTTTTACCAATAATATGTGGATGGGTACTACAACTGTAACGAGAGGAAGATTTTCATAGAAAAAGTTAGTTAATGGTATATTTAACAATTATAAAGAGTTAGTAGTAAATTTTATGTTGAAATTAATCTTACTAAAATGTACGAAGAACGACATGAAATTTAAAAGTAATCCACTTAATATGATATTTTTTTTTTGTAATTTGCTGCATTTAATGACAGAAATATAATTTGCCCTGTGACGAAATTGCTATATACCCCGTCATCTAATTAGAAAGTTCTGAGATCTAATCTCGTTTGAGAATGTATGACATTATATTAACAGAGAAATTGTTTAAAAATTATTTGGCGTATTAAAATTAAAAATTTTGAAATCTTATAAATAATGTCTTTCGGGTACGAAATTTATATTGAAGTTTCTTATCATGTCATGTTTGCTCTTTCGTAGTCTATCTACGCTATTTTTTAGCCTGTAACCCTGAATTACTCATGTATATAATACGTAGGTAATGTTATAATTAGTGACCGGACACGAGAGGCCAATGACTCATCGCCCACGGGCGCACTATTGACAATTGAAAATTTGTATTTTTAAAGAGTTTTTAATTTTATTTATATAACTGGAAAACAAACTGGTGGTGGTCTATAAAATACGAAATACATTTTCATTTGTTCATTTTGTAGTTCAACTTGAGTAAAGGAGTATTATATTACCCACCAATACTTTCTTAAGGTTCTCTTCTGGAAAATTTGTTCTCCTTGAATGAAATACATCCTTGTAGATAGAAAACGTCCTTTCTATTTCGCCACTGGTTATAAGTGCATACCGGAAATATATATATTATATATTATATTTTGAGGCATCATCCCCATACACAGTTGCCGCAATGTTATTAAATCTGGAATTCTATTAAAAACTGCGTCTTACTTTCGTCGAAGGCTACTTCCGAAGTCACTTGGAATATTTTTTAAATTATTAATAGCCACATCTAATGTGATTAATCTCATTTAATTAAACTCATTTAAAACTCATTAAATTAAAAAACTCATTAAATTAAACTCATTTAATTTGAGATTTTGATTTTCAAAGTAAGTGATAAGTTTTGGCAAATTTCCAAAGTGTTCCTGAAGAAAGTATAACTTATTTTTAAAATTTGGAATTTGTATTTGTTCCTTGCACTCAGAAATATTTCGAGCACCGTCATTTAAGCTGTAACGAAATTATGTAAACAATCGAAATTCTCTGCATAAAAACTAGTAGCTTCCAACCATGTTCCCCGTCTAGTTGTTCCTGGAGAGGGAAGCAGTGACAAAGATGGAAGAGTTTCCCTGTAAAGAGCTACTCTCAATGGCGCTTTTCTGAAAACTTTTTTAAAGCGAATACAAGTCTATCAATTTCCGGAAAGGTGTCTCTGATATATTCACAGATTCCCTGGAGAGCATGTGCTATACAAGTAATATGCAGCACATTAGGATATGCTTCCTTTACTAGTCTGCCTGTTTTTAACATATATACGGCACTGTCACTGACAAATAAAAGTACTTTTTCTTTATACCTGTCGTCCGAATGAAGCATTTGGTACATATTCTCCTAAATGGTTTTAGCTAGTGTTTCCGCATCAACTGTATTTATAACTTTTGTTGCTATTACATATGCGTTACATGGAATAGTTGGATGTGGTACACCAGGTACAACATTTACCACACAGCGTCCTAATATATCAACAGTTTCGTCGGCACTTATTCATAGGTACTGATTTGAAAGATAGCTTCTAATGCGTTCTACTGCTTTCGTGTAGCACTTAGAAGCATAATATTTGCGTAAGGTGGATTCATCAGAAACAGTTCGACCAGCATATTTTGGTGAAATATTTAGAAGGTTGGATTCTTAAGTTTATTTAATGGTTTGTCGCCATTAAAGTTTCACAGAGTTCTTCGTTAAAATTTAATAATAATATTTGCCTAAGGTGGATTCATCAGGAACAGTTCGACCAGTATATTTTGGTAAAATATTTAGAAGGTTGGATTCTTAAGTGTATTTAATAGAATATTTGCCGCCATTAAAGTTTCACAGAGTTCTTCGTTAAAATTGTCAGATTCCGACGGGTCTAATTTATGTGTATGTGATTGTTATGCTAAGTGATGTTTTGCGTGCGATTTCTTCGAATTTTTTAACGATATTTTACAGACTTTGCAATAAATTTCGGAATTACTGGCAATGAACATACAATCAGTTTGACCCTTAATCCCACTCGCCATTGTTTCACGATGCCATTCTTGACATTGTTCCTTATCATATCTGAAAAAGTAACTTAAACAATGTATGCGTACGTTATTGAAGCTTAACGAAATTCACTGGACACTTGCATATATATATAATTAACAGTTAAAAATGATACAATGATAAAAAGAAACTAAGTCACCGTACTTTATTTATCTTACGAAATATAAACTAATAAATAATACAAATTACAAAAACTCCTCTCTCTTCTATCTACGCCCATGAAGACAGGAATTTAAGTGTAATATTGAACTAATTGCATCATAATTCAACGACAAAAAAGAGATGTGCGGTTAAGCGAATGAATAGTGCTATTCAATAACTGCGTGTTGTATTTAGCGATGTTATAGACTATTTATATGGTACATCGTAATTTCGGCCTCCCGTGTCAGGTCCCTAGTTATTACACAAGGAATAGATCTTTTCCAGCGTATAATTATACTTCAGCTGTCTTATGTGAGTCCTATAAAGCGAAATTGGACGCACTTATTCGGCAAGTAGAGAAAAAGAAACCTTAATTTGTTCGCGAAATGGAGTGAAATGATAGATCTTGCTGCAGAAAACAAAGCAATGGGCAGGTATTGAAGTGGAGAGATTGGATACGATATTTAAAAAATAAAAAAAAAATTGCAATTTAAAAATTCGGTAAATGAACACGAAAGCTTCTTTCATAAATAAAATAAATGACGATCGAATGCTGCTTTAACTCCAAGATACTCGTATGCATAGAATATTTAATGTTTATGTTCTTCACACCCCATTTTTAATAATATTTTATATTATTAAAAATACTTTTGTATTATACGAATTGGTGTGGTTTTTACCCACTCATGTATGTTTCAAATTATTTTGTTATTTAATTGATCTTCTACCCTATATTGCAGAAAGGTTGTAGGATCGCTACAAAAATCTGCAAGGTTCAGATGATCAGAGAAATATTTATTCATCAGATACATCTGATGAAAATTCATACTAATTTTATTTTATTTTATTCAGTTTTAACATGTAGATAAATATATAGTAATATATAGTAAATAAATTAGAAAAATTCAAATAAAGTATAGCAAGCGCCAATTAAGTTGGCGCGAGGAGGGTGTGCGCAGAAGCCGTTTTTAAAAACGTCCACCCCCACTACTTAAGTAATTGTCAGAATACATTTGTCATTGATGTTTGACGGAACAGAATATCTTTGCTAGGGGGTCATAAAGTGATACACGCTCAGAGGTTAGAATTATCTGACATTTGATGTAAAACCAAGTACAAATCTCCCCACTACTTTTAATCCTGCGCGAACTTACCCCTCCTCGCGCCAACTTAATTGGCGTTTGCTATACATATATGTATTTTTCATAAGTAAAATTAAAAAAAAAAGTCATCCTTTTTTAGAGAAAAAGGATATAAGTCAATCAAAAGTACATTTTCTAACAAAATATTCAAATGATTACTCTATTTCTTAGATCGCTCTACATAAAGCACTTATCAAAAAGAAAACCTTACAAAAATCATTAGGTTATTGTAAAAAATTGTCTCTCTGTAAAGTGAACTATTTTAAACTCATTTATCTTAATTGTTCAAATTTTAACTTCAAACCTTTTCATGCGCAGTAGCGATTTAATTATAATGAAAGAAAGAAAAAATAATACAATAAACAGATTAAAATTGTGTAAGTACAAAGCGTAAGTAGAAGTGCGTTACATGTAAATATTTTTACTTTCTTTTCTTTAAGATAATATGTGGATGGGTACTGCAACTGTAATGAAGATTTTCAAAGCAAAAGTTAGTTAATGAGTATATTTAACGATTACAAAGAGTTAGTAGAAAATTTTATGTTGAAACTAATCTCCCCAACGTGTACGAAAAGCGTCACAATATTTCAAAGTAATCGACTTAATATGATATTTTTTTGTAATTTACTGCATTTAATGACTTAGAAATATAATTTCCCCTGTGACGAAATTGTTAGCAACCCCGTCATCTAATTAGAAGCTTCTGAGATCTAATCTCGTTTGAGAATGTATGACATTATCTTAGCAGAGAAATCGTCTAATAATTAGTTGGCGTATTAAAATTAAAATTATTTGAAATTTTATAAATAATGTCTTTCGAGTGCGAAATTTATATTGGAGTTTCTTATGAAGTAAATAATTGCCCTAATATCAATTTATTCATCAAATTTATTATATCTGTTTTCTCTTTACTGAGAGGTCATGTTTGCTCTTTCGTAGTCTATGTATGCTATTTTTAGTCTGTAACCTTGAATTACTCATGTATATAACACGTAAGTAATGTTATAATGTAATAAAATGTAACGGGTTGAAATCGCCTCTTGTTCATTTTTAGACGTTCGTTCATAATTTTTTAACGGACCTATATTTCAGTTCAAGTTTTTCGCTTATAAATATAAAAATTGATATATTTTCTTTTGCGGATATTTATCCTAGTGTTGGTTAAAATTAGAAATTTCAACATAGTAATTTTCTAAGTTGATTTAAATTAAATAAAAAATTAGGGATATATTTCACATTGTTGTAGGCAACCTTGTTTTCATTATAGTTTAGTTCATATTGTACGCATGTGGATGGCGTTAGAGTTGTCGACAACAATGGTGGAGTTGGTGTATCGTGACAGTTAATTTGTTAATTGGGTTAATTTGTACAGGTTTTACGCGAATCTGTATCTTAAAATTAATTATAATATGTTACAGTTTTGTCTGTAGCGAATTCCGTTAGATTTGTCCTTAATATTTTCATTTAAAATCTCCTTGGTTAGTGTAATATCAGTCATCCCATGCTGATTCTTATGGACTATAGTCTTCGATTAATAATTCTTAATTAAGTACCTAATTAATTAATATTCTTTTTTAGTTGGACTACAAATTTTGTTATCTTAATTTTGATGTAGTGAATTGATTTTCTAATTAAGCATTTCATCATTAATTCTTCTCGACCAGTGGCTTCCTCCATCATCCATTGACGTAAGGACTACGTAGCTTTTCGTGTATATGAATAAAGATGAGAAAATCTGGTCCCCTTTTTTTGCTGTTAAAATTTCACCTAGTAACACGCTTTGTTGAAGATGTATTGTGCAATTATTAATGATTTCTGATAAGTAATTTTATTTACTTCGCTATGCGGCATTGAGTAATTATTATTTAAGTAAAAGGTCAGATGTTTATTTAAAATACGGAAAGGCTGTTTTCGTTATGTTGTTCGAACGAAATTGGTTTCCAAGCGGAGCACGTGGTTATAGGTTATCTCTATTTTAATACGTGAGTTTTTTACCCGATGTCCTGGTGTAGGGCATTGTTTCTTTCATTATAATATTGTTTCGTTATATTTTGTTCTTTTGGAATTTAACAGGGTTCTAGTACTTGGTTGCTTTCCAGTACGTTTTGCTAGTACGTGGTACTTTTGTAAGCACGTGGTAATCCTGCAACTCGAGTCTAATTGTGCACTGCGAGGCTATTTGTGCAAGCTGAGGTTATTTTTGCAAGTCGAGGCTATTTTTGCAAGTCGAGGCTATTTTGCAAGTCGATACTACTTGGAATTGTCGAGCATGTGGCGTTCTTTTGCAGCAAGCATGTTTTAGTTCAACAGTTCAACAGTGAGCGTTGTTCCAAGACGTTATTATAATGGGAATCGTAAGGTACTACGTACTTCCTTCTGCAATTTACAAGGTATGAACTGTGTCTATGTTTTTCTCGGAAGACTACAAATAGTCCAAAAGTAACTTTCTCCGACAGAATTGTTGTGTCTATTGAATAAGATTATTGTAAATTAGAGTTATTCATTTTTCTTGTATATATTTCATTTAGTAAAATTTAACTAATCGATACCCCTAATTTTGCGTATACAAGGTAATCGAATTTAATGTGTCATACTAGGGGCATGCCCGAGTTTGTTTCGTGAATTAGTATTCGTTATCTTACAAAAAATTTCTAAAGCTTAAGAGTTAATTATAACTTTGTAAATGATTGAGACCAACGTTGTGTCAATTTGACTATCATAATTGCGTTGTTTCATATTTTTATATTATGACCTTGAACTGAAGATTGATTTATTTTTTTATGATATTTTATAAACTAATTAGTATATTAAATGTACAGGAATCTCGATGTGAGATTTATCGAAAGATCTTTAGATAATTTAACCATCAATTTATTATTTAGTCTAAGCATACCATTTACTTACTTATGGCTTAATGATTAAATATTGAGATCTAATTGCTTTTGTTGTATAACTTTTATTCGTCTAATTTTATCAGTATATTTTCAATTAATATTCATTATTTAATTGCTTTTGATGCCTATTATATATGCATGATTTTTTTAGTTTATCATATCCCCTTACTATACTGGGTGAGTCACTAACTCAGTATCACTTTATATGTTTGTTTTAACTTATTTATAAACTTGTATTTTATGTATTCTTTAAACATGTTGGTCAATGACATTGTGAATTATATTTCATTATTTTATTGTGGCATGTGAGCCTTACTTAGATTTTTTGCACCCTATTGTCTAATTGTCTATTGTCACTAATATGCTTATTGATTTTATTTTTTGTTCTTTTGTATTCTTGTTGTTAATAAAAACTATTTATCATTATTGTTATATTACTTGGTATTTTATTATTATGGTAACAATTGTCCCTGTATTTACCTGCGATTTAGTTAACTTACTGCGGCGGTCTCTGTGTTCACTGTACCGGCTCGAGAGTATAAACACGGTGGCGTCTATTAAAGAACCCCCCCTAGCGCGCCTCTTAACTGAGCTGGTCTCGAAGCCGAAGATTATTGGGGTAAGTTAGTAAATAATGTAGTTATTACGATGTGTAAGTAGGCGCAGAACTAGTGCTTTGAGGAAGCACGTGGCAAGGAGTTATGGAGACTTTAGGTTAGGTTTAATGATGCGTTCGTTTCTAAAAGGTTGTAGGAGTGTGAGTGATGATTATGATGGTGGTTAGTATATAATGAGTTTTTCAATAGGGATGATCGTTTTTAAAAACAAAAAGGAAGGAACGACAGGATAACACGAGAATCAAATATAATTAATGGGGTGGCACTGGAATTTTATAGTAGCATTTCATTGTTAAGCACTGGAAGCCACCTTCAAAATATGAAATGCATTAAAACACGCGGCGGCAATTTTGAACATCCTTGAGTAATTTAAAATCACATTGTACTATATATATGCAACATAACTAGATACTTCTCAAACGTGTAATAATACTCAAATAAAAAACTTTATGCAACCCAACTTTTGTTTTATTTACGCTAGACAAATTTAAATAATAATCATAAATTGTTAATAAGATTAGTTTTGTGTTTAAATATGTGTTGTCACAACGTAATAAATATTATATTTAATAAAAATATTAATTCAAATATAGATTCCGTAGTGATAGTTTAGAAGGTTTAAGTTTTTTAGTATTTTTTCCATCGTCAGTTTATATAGTTTCACCTTTGAGTACCTTTAACGAATGAAAGTATTATTGTCTTCTGACATTTAACTGAAAATCAAACTATCAAGATACGAATGGATTCGAGAATATAACAGCGGCCCCTTTTCCCAAGGGTCGCCTCAAGTTACCCCAATAATTTTTCTGTCACATTCTCGTTGTTTTCTCTTCTTCTCGAACAATTCGGATTCAATCCACTTTCTCATTTCAACCGAGTTCTACTAACTTCTCAAATAATTACATAAGGTAAGGTCGACCAAAATAAACAGCCATACACACTTGGAAAGGAAAAGTGAATTGGATATTTCATTTCGAGTTATTTATTCGAGTTGATAATTTTCGTCTTAGGGTCTCAGTGATCGGCGACCCGGCAAAAAGAACAGCAAGTGAACACACTGTCGGTTCCATTCGGTGAAAAGGGGCAATAAAAACCGGCTTCGGTGATTAATTCAAGACAAATGAAATTCAGAGAGAAGTAAAAAGAAAGGGAGAAAGGAGTACTTCGTAGCTCCAGCAGCCGCTTTTATATCAATTAATATTACGCAATGTTGCCTTTGGGGTGCTTTTCTCTCTTAAAGAAAAAAAACTGTCATTTAATCATTTTACCAAGAGAAAAGCATGAATTAAATTACTGGTCCAACGTCTGTTTCCTTATTTTTGTGGTTTTATGAATATTTGTGGCCCGGGAAAATTTTAAAAATAACTTTTATGTTAGAATGTTAGAATAAATTTAATTCTTTATTAGAGAAAGAAACACCAGCAAATCTTGTTTCCTTCTCTAGTAAAGAATTAAATTTATTCTAACATTCTAACATAAAAGTTCATGATTGTAGTTGTCCCAATTCTGCCATTGCGATATTTCCATAATATATTTCTATGAAATTCTTCTTACAATGGAATAATGTATATTGATATATGAGTGGATGCGATAGTGTGGGCTTATTTACGTTATAACACGAAATTAAAACCATAGACATGACTCGAAACATGATTTAATTATTATTTTATGACTTAAATAATGTATAAGCAAATTATTCAAAGTACGACAAGGTGCAATTAATCTGTTCCTTAATTAAAAAAATTCCAATTTTTGGAACATCAGTGTATATAGATATGCATTTATAATTTTGTATTTTGTATTTTATGTTATAGATACACACCGCTACTTAGGTAGGCAACCAGTGACGTCACTGCATTAGCTTTACTGAAATAAAAGCGCGCTTTATTTAGAAAAATACCTTCCGTTCCAATTACACCTACGCGTATTCGTAAATACGTCTACAAACAACTTCACACTATGAAGGTTATTCATATATTCATGTTCTACATACATATAGCACGCGAAACGCTGGTAAAGTGAGTCTCCCGAATATCTCACTTGTCCACGCCTATGTAAGCCGACCGAGAATGTAGGTATTTAGTTATAGGTACACTATATTTACTTTGTGAAAAAAAGGTTTGTTTGGTTTGGTATATTTGACCATTTGTTGATTTATATTTCTTTTGTATAATAGGTTCAAATCTACACATATCGGACGAAAATCTGTGCTTGATAAGAATAGTATTCTTTCTAGTTTTGAACAAATTGAGCACATTAAGGCTTTTAAAAATAAAAGTTAATTTTAAAAAAATCGCGGAATAGTATTAAATTTCAAATCTAATTGTTAAAATTATGTTACATAACATATACGAGGAGTAGTTCAATAGTCTTAACGAAGCAGAGGGGTCTGTATATTATATTTAAACTGTATATTATATTTATATTTAGAAGTGTCATATTTTATCAAGTAAACTACGATTTTTAACTAGTAAGCTGTATGTAACTGATGAGAGTGATAGCTTAACCAGCCTATGACGCAATTTTGCTTTAATTACTCAAACATTAAAAATAAATTTCAGGATTATTAATCCGCTTTTGTATACGAAAATAGCAGATTGTGTTTTCTGAGGGTGAAAAGATATTCCTGGGTAAATCAGAAGACCTAGCAGACCAGCGTATAGCGCTCCAACCAGTTACAAATTTGGTGTCAAATATACTCGTTAAATATTGTCGCACAATTGCAACCTTACGAGCAGGACATTTATCCTGTTGAAACCAAACATCATTTATATCATTAATATTATTATTCGAAAAAATATTATTCGATAAAATTATTATTCGAAAATATCTGGTGTGCTTTGCACACAAGGTATAATGCTAGTCTGCAAGAGAAGTAAATATCTCCGTGAGTTTAAATTTCCTTTAATGATAAAGGCTTCAGTGATATGCTTTGCTAAAAGTCCTCTCCAAACATGAACCCTTTGTTGCAATTGCGATGTATGTATATAATAACATTGACCAGCAAAATATTACTCTTTATTCCAAAGAAGTATGGTTTTACGTGTTTGGTTATGTTTTATTTCGTAGAATTATAGAACTTGATCGGCAGCTAGTCCACATAATTTAATCAACAATTTAATCAAAGTACGATTACATTCAGTTGAAATTGACTTTTAGCTGATAATGTCAAGACAACGAATTATTGGGCCAATTTTCTTTAAAGAAACAATAAGGGTCCAGAGATATTAAACCACTATTTTAGTCATTTATAAATATTTCCAACAGGATTATGACACACTACATCCTCCACATATAACTATGACTTATTTACAGCAATTTGTTTGATAACATTTTATAAGCGCTTAATTTGGTGCGTTTGAATTTCTTTTTATAAACTTATTTAAAAAGCAGCAATTATAATAGATTTATTAAAGCCATATTAGCAACAGCAAAAAGGTACATACCTTGGGGTTTATGGAGAGAATATATCCCGGGATGGAGCAATGAGACGGAACAGCTTCACTACGAATTTCAGAACAGCGGGGACTCTGAAATAGTGGATGAACTCCTTAGTCGTCTGGACATAGAACGTCGTAAAAAATGTGAAGAAACGACAGGTAGATCTAGTAGTAAAGCTTGGAGTCTCCTGAAGAAACTAGGCAGCTCTAACCCATCCATTTGTGGTCAACTGGAAGTATCGGCTGACCAAATCGCTGCACGAATTGTAGCACTGTCTAAGGTCCCAAGTACAAGACAACAGAATGCAGATATTAAGAAGCAATTGACACTAAATCTGGCAAAGCACCTGGAATCCATCCCGAATTCCTTAAGAAATGTGGGAAACACGCAAGGATGTGGATGAGTAAATTCTACTCCGAAATTTTATTGACAGGACATATCCTAACAGAGCTCAGGAAATCCAAAATAATTGCAGTATTGAAGCCGAACAAGCTCAAGATCCCTCCTGAAAGCTTTCGTCCAATAACTTTATTAAGCTCATGTTATAAACTTCTGGAAAGATTGCTATTAAACCGACTTATAACATTGATATTGAAGCATGTTCCCGTTGAACAGACTGATTTCAGACCCAACCGCAGTTGTGCTGACCAGGTGCTCAACTTAACAACGCACATTGAGGCAGAGTTTCAGAAACGGCTGAAGACAACTGTGGTGTATGTTGACCTGACCGCGACATATGATACAGTCTGGAGAGAAGGCCTTCTCTACAAATTTCTCAACGTAGTACCATGCAGCCGGATAGCATCTTTATTAAACAACATGCTTTGCGACAGGCCCAAATAATAACAGGAGAGAGCAAGAGTAAAAGAGAGACATCTTAATAATGGATTGCCTCAAGTATCGGTACTTGCACCTGTCCTCTTTAATCTGTATATTTCCGACATGCCACGCATAAAGTCAAAAAAGTTTGCTATGTCGATGATCTGGCTCTTGCACGCAGAAGTAAAACCATATAGGGAACTAATAGTATAAAATAGAAATAAAACTACGGTTCTAATCTTCACTTTTAGTCTTTAATCGTAACACGACAATTGTTTCGCCAGCATCCAAACACATTAAAAACAATAAAGATAAAACAGACAAAAATAAGAAATCTGGAGTCTATAAATTAATGTGTGGATGGTAAGATATATGTCGGTCAAACAGGAAGATCGTTTGAAAAACGCATTGCCGAGCATTGTTCTTCGTTTAAAAATAAAAAACAAGATTGCACTTTTGCGAATCATCTATTAGAAGAAAACTACACTTTCGATAAAGATTTTCAAATTCTGCTTTTAGAAAATAAAGGCAACAAATTAAATTTACTGGAAAGTTTAGCAAGAATTAGGACCGCTGCTACTTTATCACCTAAAGCACGTACCATTTCGCTTCTTGAAGCACTTAAACTTTCGACTCACAACAGTTTAACAAATTATTAAAATGTACAAAAATATTAAAAGTACCATAAGCTGTAAAAACAGTGAGACGTTCGATCAATAATACACAAATTATTAAATGTACAAAAACTTGGACAATTACAAAAACGTCGAATATTGGAGACTAACAAAAACGTCAGATTATTTGACAACTAACCATAGGCGGAGCTTGAATTTGGAATTTTAGTATTAACTTGACAATTTGACGTTTTAAAACAACGTATTGTTGCAGAATGTGAGGCTGTTTCCGCAGACACATTTGAAGAAGTACGAGAAGAGTTTAAAAATAGGATATTTTACTGTCAGGAAGTAAATGGAGGTCACTTCGAGCAATTTCTTTAAGTACATACTGTTTCTTAAATCTGTATTTAATATCATACTGAATGGAATTTAAATTTTCATGTTTACTAATGAGCCATTAAAACTGCCTCAAACACAAACAAAATTAGTATCATTGAATAAGTTTTTTCGATACCTTTTAAAAGAGGTGTCGCTTGCCGTAGCGTTCCATTTAAAATTATTGGTCACAATGGCCTTGTGACGTCATCTATGACGATTTCGTCATCTATCATCACTAGTAGGGAAGTTTATAACCTATAATATTCAGTTTCCAAATTTCACATGTGTATGTATAATCGTTACAAAGATTGGGGGGGAGGGGACTTTTGAGAAGCACTGTATATATATATATATGTTTTTTTTTTGAAGTAAAACCAGACGTTAAATCGCCAGCAAACTGAATTTACTATATATATACATATATATATATATATATATATATATATATATATATATATATATATATATATATATGTGCACACTCACGCATTTACCAGCCTATTTGATAAAGAAAAAATCTTCAAAATATTTATTGGCAGTAGTGCTCATTAAGTAGACTGGGGAACGCTGCAACACATTTGTACTCGCCGTAGGCACGTGAAAGACGGAGTTAAAACGTGAGTGAAGTCTCGCCTCGTGCAGAGAAATTCTGGGCAGAAGGAACGGGCAATCAACCTTATTATTTAAGAGTTTCAGCAAGAAAGTAGCACCCTGGCGATCCCTTCTGACCGAGAGCGAAGGCATATTGTGTCGTTGTAGCAAATCTTACTGACTTATTCCAATCGGTGGATACACTGCATCAATCCTAAAGGAGATGAATTTTAAAAATCGCCGGTGTATCCTATCCAAAATTAATCTATGGGAGGCATAGAAGGGACCAAACAATAGTTTCATAATCCATTTTGCTGAGAACAAAAGCGAAGTACAACACCTTAAGCAAGTCTATGTTACTAAAATTAGCAAAAACTCGCATAATGAAGCCCAGAGTTTTGCAGGAGGAAAAACACACAGCTTACAATTGTTGCGTAAAAGACAATTCAGAATCAAATAGTACACCCAGGTGATTAATGACCGTTTTCCTTTCCAAGTAAATATTATTAATTATATACTGCGACAGCATAGGAAATGTGGAGCGGGTGTAACTTACAGAACAACACTTCTTAGTATTTAGTTCCAATTTGAAGCTATTACACCAATTTGAGAAGAGAAGTATCGTTGACGTTAGTTATTTCCGAGTATATCTTTAAGTCATCTGCATATTATAAAACTGGACAGGTGATTGTAGCCAGCAGATCGTTAATAAACAACACGAATAGAAGTGGTATCAAGTTGAAACCCTGATTCACACCAAATTTTAATGTGTATTCAAATGAGCACAAGCCGTTGTAAGATACATAACAATTTCGGTTTTTTTAAGTACGAATTCATAAAATTTAAAGAAGATGGCGCAAAGCCGAAGGAGCAAAGTTTTGAAGGCAAGGCTTTGTGACTTCTAGTGTCAAATGCATGCGAAAAGTCTGTATAAATAACATCTACCTGACCACGCCTATCCAAGACCTCACCCAAGACTTGAGACACACTACAGAAATTAGTCAATGTGGAGTGGCCAGGAAGAAAGCCATGCTGGTTTTGGGATAAGAACTCACTAATATTTCCATAAATTCTAGTATATAAAACCTGTTCAAAGATCTTCGCAAAATTGGCTAGAATGGAAATAGGACGATAGTTTAACAACAATGACTTATCTCCTTTTTTATGAACAGGGCAAACAACTGCTCGTTTCCATAGATCAGGAAAGGTTTCTGTTTTTATGGAAAGATTCATAATCGTGACTAAAGGGAAGGCAAATACAAATCTGCAGTCACGAACTAAAAAGCTTGGTAATAGGTCATCACCAGCAGGAAATTTATTGTTAAGTCTGGACATACATTTGGCCAACTCATCCACAGTAATCGCAGGAAATGTGACAGACAAATGGACAGTACGTTAATGATGGATAATTTGAACTGTAATTTTGTAAATATACGCTAGAAAATGTATGGACAAATGCATTAACTATGTCTAAAGGTTCAGAAAATTGAATACCATTGTCAAAGAGAGTACCAGGAATTCTCGAGAATTTACGTTTATTGTTAAGAAATTTCCACAAATCTCTAGGGTGAAAGAGGCTGAAAAGAGTACATAGAAAGAAATGAAGGCTAACAGAAGGTCAGTTCCATATTAAGACACTATCAGAGGAGCTGGACGCTAAGTTTTCAGCCAACCTAATTCGCAGTATTACCCGGGAAGGTTATAGGTACATGGAGTTGAGACCATTTATTTTGTATATCAATCAGATTTTGTCGCGGCAGGAATTTCCGAATGGGAAGATAGTGGTTTTAGCAGGACGGGCCAACCAGCCACACCGCTCATCAGTCTATAGCAGTGCTGCAAGAAACTTTTCAAGGACCAATTATATCCCGCGGGACTGATTTCAACTATCCATCACATTCCTCTGACCTTACACCACCGGACGCCTACCAATGAGGAATGTTACAGGTTAAAGTTTTATCGAGTTTTATCGAGGATACAACAGGCTAACAGAGTGGAACTGAGAAATTAATTGGGGGTGGTACAAAGAGTAGTGTGCTTGAACTTACTGGAGTCCAGCTCAAAGAATCAGAAGAAGAAGACATACGAAAACTGCGCAACACGTGCTTGTTGTAAGTTATTTGAACTATAAATATATTTTCAATGCCTATATATTCTCATAAAATTTGTGCTCTTTCTCTGATAGAACTTGGGGCTCCTAATATTCTTTGTTTTTTCTTCTCTTTTGCTATATGTAACATATTTTCATTATTCTGTATCTGAAAGTTGTATACTTTATTATTAACTTAGGAGGCTTTTATTTCTAGTTGCCTAATTAATAAAGATAAAAGAGGAAGCACGGAACATGTAAATAATATTTAATATCTAAAACTTTAATTAAAAACACCCGAGATGCCGTGTAATGAATATTTAATATAAAATCTTGCGTGCAAGAAGACATTTGCATAAGACCTTTCATATTCGAGTTACACAATGCAATGTAATTCAATTAGATTCTGCCAAGGTAAGTAGATAAATCACTCAGAAAAACGATGTTCTTAAACTACAATAGGCAGCCAAGATTCCTGTACATTGTTCTCTGAAGGGCTTTAATAGAGTTATTTTTTCCTTTAGAGCCAATTTATTAACGCGAAAACCCTTCAGCGCTCAGCGATAATGACTGAATTTCCTTTCAGTAGGTAATAACGTTAAATAGGCCGTGGAAAACTGTAACGACAAACTTAAAACCCCTCCGTTTCGAAGAACGAATAAATTGGAATAAGTTACGTTGTTTGTTGAATTATAGACTTTGAAGAAGGACAACATAACGAAATACAGGTTCTTTAATTTGAGAGCCATTCACTTTACTGACTTAAGTGAATGAAAAGTAGTTAATTTCACTTAATGCTGTCAATGAATTAGAATGAGCTCGTTTATAACACGAACTCTAGAAATGTTTGTAGATTGCTTTGTTTAAAATAATAACTTGATAAAAACTTTTTTGAATAGGCACGTATTTTATTGAACGCACATTTTCAATTGGTTTATTTTGTTGCAATATATCAGTTTGCACACTTGGTTTATTTTAAAACAATCTGAAGTTGAAAATGTAATGAAGAACACTGTAAATATAGAACGATGTTCTGCAAACTACACAATGACAAGTTTTGAAAACTTATTAAAAAAATATGTTTTACAACTCCTTTTATTGATTACAAACATCTTAGCAATTATACTGTTTTACGAGATGTAACACGTTGCGAGTGCACTTCCGAGCGATCATAAACTATACCGATGTTCTTTTAGGTTTAATAAAGCAGTTGTACGATTTCATTTTGAATAAATAATATACGGTATGCGCCAAAATATACAGTACTGGATATCTGCTTATATATCTGCTTATCGGCTTATTATTATTATAAGGGCAAAGAACATTGTACTCAGAGGTTAGAGTTGAAAATGGGTCTCAGGACGCAAAAAAAGTGTTTATTTTGGAGCATTATTTTCGCTCATTCGGAAACAGCTATATCAGGGTGGGCCGAATTTGAAGTTTGTGGTGAAAGAATATCATCAAAAATTTCATAAAGCGGCAGCAAGTAACGCAGTTATGCTTTCTATTGTTAAGAAATTTCGTGATACTGGCAGTGTATTGTGCCACGGAAGAGAAGCTCTAGTAGGCCAGTCTCTGTGAAAACAAATGAGAATTATGGACGTGTTGTCAATCAGGTTTTGGAGTCACCTGAGCGAAGCCTTCGCCGAATGTCCTTGAAATTAAATAACAGCAATACGTCGCTTCGACGATTGTTTAAAGACGTAGGTGGATTTCCGTAGCGAATTGAGTTTGGATAACAGTTGATAAGCCAAGACATGCATGCCAGGCCATGTGTATTGTGGACGAATTTTGGCTATGGTGTATATGGATTCAGATTTTTTTTTCGTAATGCGTAGATCTCTGACTAAAGTCACATTCACTTGGAGGGTTACACCAATGAGCAAACAACTCGCTTCTTTGGTTTTGAGAGGCCAGACGTTATCATCCAGAAACCAACGATATGGTGTGCACTGTCAGCACATGGTGTGCTTGGTCCGTATTTAATTGAGGACGACGATGGTATACCTCTTACTGTTAGCCAGAAAAAGTATAGGTACATGGTGCTCGGGCCATTTATTTGGGATATCAAAAGGTTTTGTCGTCGCAGGAACCTCCGAATGGAAAGATAGTGGTTTCAATAGGACGGGGCGGGGCGACCAGTCTCATCGCTCATCAGTCTATAGCAGTGCTGCCTGATTTCAACTATCCATCTTACACAATCGGACGCCTACCTATGGAGAATGTTAAAGGGGAGAGTGTTCAGCGATACACCCAGACCCACCCAGAACTGTGAATGCATTACGTGAGAAGCTCGTCTCCTTTTTTAGGAATCTGCAGCAACTCGTGTTCTCGAATGTGTTTCAAAATCTGCATGACCCTTATGAGTAGTGTCTACAACGCAATGGCGCACATTTTGACAATGTATACCACAGAAATAAAAATGTAAAAATAATGAGTAATGTATGTGTTGCTCTAATACTGTATATTTTGGCGAATACTGTATTTTCATTAAACACATTTCGATTCTTGACTTTTATTTTATCAGAAAATCTGCCAAACAGTTACGATGACAAAATATATGTTCCAAATATGTTTAACAAAACTACATGTATTTTTAATTATATTATCTAGCTTAACTAGAATTCAAGATTAGTAAAGCGTATTCTATTAGAGACGATACATTTATAAATTTAGATTTCCTTCAGGTGGCAGCCCTTGAGTTTGCTCTATCACATTTACGCTTGTTTGTCACTACCATTCCCAAACAGAATGATACATCCTTCAAAAAAGTTTACAAATTATTCAGATTGTCACTTTAACAAGACGTTTGCACCAATTCAGTTTCACAAATAAAGTTTAGGAAGGATGTACTTCATCATCTTGACAAACAGGACTAGTTGACCATCTAAACAATAATTGCTGTAAGTATGAAGTTAATTTTGACATACCTAAAGTGTCGTATTACCTTACGAGAATGTCGGAATTATTTTATTTTTTTTAATATTTGACATTTATTATATTATACCTATTTCAGTAGCAGCTTGTTATCCTTAACATTTCTATGGCTGTGAAGATTTACCATGCATTCTTGTCTACATGGCATAAATATAAATTATGTAACTATTATTGAACTTTTCCGTTTAATAAGGAATATCTGAAATTTGAATTGCGAACTAGCGAAACTTTAGGGAAACTACGCGAATATGGAGCGCGGATAACGAGAAGTGGCAGTAAACACAGAATCGTGAATAACCGAATTCGTAAATACAGAGGGCGCGAATAGCGGGGGTCCGCTGTACATCAGTAGGCGCCCATAGACGAAGTGACGTAGTCGGGCGACGTTGTCGACCGACCGATCTGTCATACCAGATCCGCCGACTTGGTCTGTGAGTGATCTGATTTGAAATGTCTACACACGAACATACTCAGTCCGTGATTTGTCAAATGATCGGTTCCTGCACTTACGCTGTCCCTCAATTAGTTGGCAGATCTTTCAAATTTCGACATACTGGGTAGTACGACTTGGTATTTTAAGCTGGTCTAAAATACCTCTTTGGTCGGTGATATTGTGTTAGTACAAAATTGACAAAAAAATTGCCCATGGGTTTATGTATTTTAATAGTCAGCCAAAAGGATAATAGAAAAAATTGGTATAAAAATTAGGTTTAAATGTCATCCTAGTAAATAAATGCAATTTAGGAAATATTCTAGTTAACAATAAAGGAAAAACAGAATTGCGTGATAATTCAGGGGTGTATGAATTAACTTGCAGTGATTGTGACGCGGTATACATTGGAGAATCAGGACGCTCTATAAAAGAACGTATCAAAGAACATAGAAGTTCTATTCTACATGGCAATATGGTCACAAAATTCGCGGAACACTGTATTCAAAATTCTCATCTGTTTAATGCTAATAATTTCAAACTTTTACACTCTTGTAATAAGGGTAAAAGGCTTGACTTCTTAGAAATTTTAGAAATTAAAAAAGCCATAAATCTCAACAGACAGGTCACAAACACGCAGTTGGATTTTTTAAACACCCCCACAATCGATGCTGTAATAAACTTTTTAAAAAATAACTCATAAATATTGGTAGGAGTACACTTTTCACTTAGTTTACATGACTCTTCGAGAATGACTGTATAAGTCGAAACATATGTCAGAGATATTTTAAATACATTTTGTGAAACAAATATACCAAGTGTTTTATTTAGTAAATTATTAATCATGTTTCACCAAGAGCCAACCGTGAATTCTATACATTATATTAGAAAAAATTGGGTCAAGAAATGTCTTTCAGAACGAGGAAAATATGGTCCTATTCCTTTAGTACGTGAATTAAGACAAAATGAACAAGACGATTTGATGAATTACTTAATGAGTTTTTTTGATGATTTACTAAGTAAGTTGAAATGCAATTTAAAACATTGTTTAAAATAAATGGTGCCACAAATGGGGATGCCGCAGAGTAATCGAATAGCAAGAGTATTTGTGGAGACCTTAAAAACAATCTACTTTATTTTAGATTTATTATTTCAAGACTTAAAGAAACAAGATACTGTTATGTGTGAATCTATTTCTCCTGAAGAGCGGCTAATTGCAACTTTGCGTTATTTAGCTACAGGACAGCCGTATGAAAGTTTAATGTTTTCAACAGGTATAGCACCTCAAACTTTAGAATACATTATACCTGAGACATGCATGGCTATATGTATTATAATTTTTGCTTTTTAAAAATTGTATCTAATCTTCATATGCTACGGCTTGTCCATCTGTCACCTTTTCTGCGATTACTGTGGATGAGTTGGTTAAATGTATATCCAATCTTACCAATAAGTTTACTGCTGGTGGTGACCTTTTACCAAGCTTTTTAGTAGGTGACTGCAGATTTGTATTTGTCTCCCCTTTAGCTGTGATTATAAATCTTTCCATAAAAACAGAAGCCTTTCCTGATTTATGGAAGCGAGCAGTTATTTCCGCCGTTCACAAAAATGGAGAAATTGTTGTCGTTGTCAAACTATCGCCCTATTTCAATTCTATCCAACTTTGCGGAGATCTTTGAACAGGTTTTATACACTAGAATTTATGGGAATATTAGTCAGTTCTTATCCCACAACCAGCATGGCTTTCTTCCTGGGCGTTCCACATTGACTAATTTGTGTAATGTCTGTCTTTTCGCATGCGTTTGACACTTTTAGGTCATAAAGCCTTACTTTATAAACTTGGTCCTATGACTTTGAGCCATCTACTTTAAATTTCATGAAATCGTATTTAAAAAATCGAATTTGTTATGCATCTTACAACGGCTTTCGCTCATTTGAATTCATTACGAAATCTGGTGTGCCTCAGGGTTCCAACTTAGGACCACTTCTTTTCGTGTTATTTATCAACGACCTGCTGGCCACTCTCACCTATCCAGTTTTAACATATGCGGATGATTTAAAGATATATTCGGAGATAACTAGTATCGACGATACTTCTCTTGTACAAGATAATTTGGATATAATCTCATTGATGTAATATCGTCAAATTGAAATTAAATATTAAAAAATGTTGTTCTGTGAGTTACAACCGCTCGAAATTTCTTATACTATCGCAGTATATAATTACTAATATTTATTTGGAAAGGAAAACTGTCGTTACGGACCTGGGTGTGCTATTTTATTCTGAATTGTCTTTTAGGCAACAATTGTAAGCTGCGTGTTCATCCTCCTGGAAAGCGCTGGGCTTCGTTATGCGTGTTTCTACCAACTTTAATAACATCGACTTTCTTAAATTGTTGTATTTAGCTTTTTAGCTTTTTAAAAATGTACATTTATTGGTGACATGACTGTATATTGATATTGTTTATAAATTTTGCGTTGAATATTTGTCATGTTTCGAAGGTTAACAAGAGAAAAAAACTTGTTATCCGAGGATTTGATAGAGAGGTGGAGGTCAATCGGCGAGACGAATTCTACCTATCGAAGGAAAAGGCTGCTTGCTTCGTGAGATATATTTTATATATATTTAATTAGTTCGGGTTTTGATTGATTGAAAGTGTGTTATAGTCGATGTTTAGAGATATAAATTCCCGATTTTTATAGAGTTAAATTCTCCTTTTTATTGATGTTTAATTTGATTAAGCGCCTTTTCGTGAGAGTCTCCATATTAATCTTGTAAGTAAAATAAAATTTTTATGACGTCATAATTATCAGAATTATAGTTATATTGTATAAAAACAAGTAGATAAGAGATTTAAATTTTAAGCATACAGATAATACAGTTTAGTATTAAAAATTCTTTGTTAAAATTATAAATGAAAAGTTTGTCCGAGTGGAGTCAGGTTTTTTTGTGCATGGCAAAGCACATGCGTAGTTTTTGTTCAAGGTTCAGAATCTGAATATACACTGTGGTTTTCTGGGGAGAATTTAATGTTAAACTTGATTATTTTAGATAAGTTCGATCGGAGTCATAAGGAGGACGTTTTCCATTCATTTAGCGGTCAATTGTCAATGAATGTTTTTAGCTCCAGTATCTTTGTTATATGATACAGCATCTTTATACTTTGTAAAGATATATTTTTTTAATTTTTGTTATTTTTGTATTTAATATAAACATTTTTTAATTCACCTTTTAACCTGCGTTTGTTTTATTTACTCACTCCAATTTTGTTAAGTATATTATACCTATATAAAAGAATATATTTAAAAGAAACTTAAAAAGAGATTAGTTCAAATTTAACTAATATAAAATAGATAAATAAATTTTTGTGTGCAAGTGTACTGGCGCCCAACTAATATTTTAGACACGTCTTTCCTAAGTGGAACCTGAGAAGTTAGAGGTCTCAGATTTGAAAATTCACCTGCTGAGAAAACCTAGTTGGGAAAACTAGTTGTGGATGGTGGCGCGCTAAATTATCAACCCATAGCACATATGTAAGACCTATGATTTGGCATGAACAAATGGACAAATTGACTGACTGCTGCTTTGCTGGACGAAAACTCGGGTTTCCAACAAAAATAAGAAAAATATTAGTTATGCTAGTCCGCCTTCTACCATTCAGTTCTACCGTCCAGTACCTAATTCGGAAGCCTTGCCAGTATCAAAGCGATGATGAATATTTGCTATCTGAAGATGACCTAATAAATCTAATAAATCACTTAGAATTAAACGATCTTATTCGAGACCTGAATTTGTTAAAAACTGAAACAGAAATACTAGGATCAAGACTGCAAAGATGCAAACTCTTAGCTCCAGGCACACGTATTTCTGTGTATCGTAATCGTCAGAAAGAACTTTCACAGTATTTTTTAACCAACGAAGGTCTTTTGTATTACAATAAAGTCAACGATTTAATGCTGGCATGAGGTCACTTACACCATCCCGAAGAATGGTGTCTTCTAATCCTTTCTTCGAAATTGAATTTGAAAGCTGCCTTTTTCATAGGGGAAACGCTTATCCATCCATCGTCGATGGGCACGCAATTGAAAAAAAGAAAACATATGAAAATATTACTTTTCTTTCAGACAGAATTAATTACAAAATATACAAATCGTATATCAGCGCAGACCTCAAAGCTGTAGCAATTCTAGCCGGTTTATAACTAGGGCATTCAAAGAATTGTTGGTTGGACAGTCGATCAAGAATTTCCCAATTCATTATTAAAGACTGGCCTCAGTATATCCCTGAACAAAAGAATATAATTCATAAGTCACTAGTTGAACCTTATAAAACACTTGTACCGCCATTACACATGAAATTAGGTTTGATGTAAAATTTCGTGAAAGCAATGGATAAAAATTGCCGCGGATTCCAATACCTTAAACAAAAATTTCCCAAAATCTCATGTGCAAAACTTAAACATGTTTCTACAATCAAATAAAAATTTGAAGAATCCTTAAGTGACTTGAAGCGTGTTGCTTGGAATTATTTTAAAAAGGTGACACACAATTTTCTAGAAAACAGAAAATCTGACAATTATATAGCACTTGTTGCCCAGAAATCTGCACATCGTTGTTAATTAATAAGCTTTTTCGATTAAAATATTGAATTTTGTTTAGGTAAGATTTCTCTTTAATTTGAAACTTATATACTTTATTCAAAGGGATCACGGCTTTCCCCGTTATTTGCAGTGTGAAACATAATTTTATGACGTACTTTTACTTACTTTATCCAAGAAGTATTGTTGAAAGCACTAGAAAATGGACTTTGAAATACGTATTTATCACCTTTGTTTGCAGTGATTTATTCAGGCCTTTTTCTATTTGTATTGTTTTTAATTTAAGGTGTAGCCGCTATGGTCACAAAATCTTTAGACACATCAGTTCAGTATTGTAATGGTTAAATTGATGGCTTGCCTATTGTTATAAACACGTAGTTGCCCGTTAAGCCAGACGGACTTTCTTGAATTTTCATTACGGTCACATTTACGAAGGTCTTTTGTATAATTGTATTTCGGATACACAATTTGGCCAAGGTCGAGTCTGGGTAAAACCGTATATACAGGACCCATCTATTTATCTACTCCATACAATGTAGCGATGTCAAGTTTATGTAAACTTATGTTCCTATTCTGTTTCAACCAATCATAAGAAATAGGGCGGAGTCTTAATACTACATTTTCTTTACCTGGGTAATATTTTAGAATTAAAAGTTGAAGTTTGCTAAGATCTATCAATGAGATCACACGTGCCATTTTGAGCAGCTTCAAGCGTTACTAGATTTAGGAAATGCAACCAAGTTTTATAATATGTTCTGCTTGCGGCTTATGTAACATTACTTTCTTGTGTATAATTAAAGAGTGTTGTGCCTTCAACAGGTATTTTTATTTAGCGAACCACTGACCTAGAGAAAACCTTCTATTCATAACTTGAATCAACGACGATTCAACAGAAACTAGTCATCGTGGATTTACGACCAGTGATTTAAAAAAATGTCAAATCCAGCCACATCTGCTCTAACACTTGTTAATGAACTTCTTGGAAGTTACCATAAATCTGAATGTAACATGTAACAATGTAACCTTAAAATACGTTTTTTGCTCTCGCATCTGGAATTCTTTCCCCCGAACCTCGGCGACGTGACTGATGAATACGGCGATAGACATTTCTGTAATTGAAAAACGTTATCAGGACAAGCGGAACAGTGAAATGCTTGCAGGTTATATTACTGTTGGACACATTGATATCAAAAAGTCTCCGAGATCAGTATAAAAAAAAGTAAAAAGAAAAACATTTTAAACAGGACGATACTATACAGCTCAATATAATGTACATTCCTAATGAATATTATTTTATTAATACAAAGGTATTTTTAATAATATAAAATATTATTAAAAATCTGGTGTGAAGAACACAAATATAGGTTCACTATTAATATTTTTGTGAACGTGTCCGAACATATCCCTCCCTAGAGACGTAGATACGTGGGGAGGGATATGTTCGGACACGTTCACAAAAATATTAATAGTGAACCTGTATTTCTGTTTTTCACACCAGATTTTTAATAATATTTTATATTATTAAAAATACCTTTGTATTATACAAAACTGGTGGGGTGTACCTACTCATGTATTTTTCAATTATTCTGATTATTTCATTAACTTTTCAATATATTTTTTTCCAAAACCTGACGTGCCAGAATAAATTTGTTGTTACTACTATTGTTAGAACTATAAAAGAAACGAAAATTGTACATAGTTTCTAAAGAAAAATTTAAAAAATGAAAATTTGTTGACCAGTGTAAATTACAAATATTTTATTTTTTGTAACGATTAATTTAATATACCTCTTAAATTCAAAGAAACAGTGTTTTTATTCTGATATAAGTAAAACGTATTAACCTTCAATATTAAAACCTACAAATGGGTAGAATTACTATTCTGGAACCGTAGATCAAATTCTAAACTCGAGCGTTTCAAGTTTTTCAATTCCCTCTGCATGTGTTTAGCAAAGGTGCTTAGTCTGGGGTCTGGCTTTGCAGTTTGAGAATAAAAGTATTCATGACTGTTGCAGGAAATAACGCTACATTTGTATGCCATTGTACAATATTTTCCAAGCGACAAAAAGCAAATAAATATGCATATGTATGTATGTACATACAAATGTTGATTCTAAGAAAATGTACCACGAGCAACAGACGAAAAATATTTAAATAATACAGAAAAATGAGATTATTAAAGAAGAAATCCGAATAACTTATTTATTTATTCGCAAAGTTACTTCAATTCTTCCGTAAGAATATACATATTTTGATATTTAAAAAGGGAGTGTTCGTGTTTTTAACACGAATTGAGTCATGAATTTTTGATTGAGATTCTTAAGTTCTACGTAAAAGTTTTGTTTTAGTCTCAGTTGTTGCGAAGATATGTAAGACTGAATATGAACTACATGAGAATCGCCTCCATGTAGCCCGTTGTGGGTTTCCTTTAAACTACTTGTGACTGAGGTTTGATGCTAACGGTTTATGGAATTCCATTAACGTAGTTAGAGGTTTCATAAAAACTACAGAAAAGGTACTGGATGAGCAAATATTACGAAAATCGAGAAATGGTGTAGCATCCGGGATTATTTATAATTTGGCTAAATATCTCAATACCGACCAGAGAACGGGAAGGGCAGCTCGAGCGATTCGGACGCCGGTATATGGTTCACGGAGGGATTGTATTCCAATCATAGCACAGAAAGGAATGTGACCTAGAAGGAAGAGACGGTAGTGTAAATACATTAGAGAATCCTCCGCCTTTCATATAAGGTCTTATAGCCTAATGATTGGGATGCAGAGTTACAGATTGCTTCTATGTGCCCAGTAAATTGTAGCTGTGCATCAAATAAAACACCTAGATCTTTAACTACTAGCTTCCTTTGTAATAGAATATAAGTGTGAAATTAGTAACCAAGTATGAAGTATGAGACAGATGTAGAATAGCAAGTTGTATAATACATGGCCTAATAAAGCTTCTTTGATACAAGTAATAATTGTATAAATGTATAATAAATAAGGTACAATATACATCATGGCGCAGTCATAAAGGTAAATGATTATAAGTGGACATACGTTGATTTTAGTGCAGATAGAATGGAAAGGAAAATGGGGGCACTAAGAGTATCTACCCAATTAAATTTTGAGGGAAATGTTGCAGAAAATGTTAGGAAGTTTGAACAAAATTTTAGAATCTATATGCAAGCAACAGGGTTGCAAGCTAAAGATGAAGAAACAAAAGTGGCCATTTTACTAAATATTATTGGAGCAGAAGGTGTGGAAATTTTTAACACATTTAAGTTTGAAAGTGATGGAGATAAAAAGAATCTGGACAAAGTAATAAAAGAATTTGAAAAATATACAAGCCCGAAGAAGTATGAAATATATGAGAGAAATAAATTTTACAAACGACAACAAGCTGGTGAATTGGTGAATTGCTCGATCATTTTCTAACAGACATAAAAATTTTAAGCAAATCAGGTGAGTTTGGGCTTCAAACAGATTCAATGATAAGAGATAGGATAGTGCTGAGTTAAGGATACAAGAACATTTACTGAAACAACAGGATTTAACGCTGCAAAAAGCAGTAGAAATTTGTAGAGCTGCAGAATTAACAAGTTACCAAATTAGAGTAGTTCAAGAAAATATAAAACCGCTAGAAAATATTGCTGAAATATCCAAGAAAAGACAGAATGTTGAGAAAAATAAATGTAGTAAGATGATTGGATAGAAACAAAAGAAATTTATGTGTTATCGGTGCAGAAAAGAGCATGGGCCTAGAGAATGTCCTGCTTTTGGAAAGAAATGCAAAAAGTGTGGCGTTGAAAATCATTTTGCAGTAGCATATAAGTATAATAAGAAGGTATACGGTGTTGAACAGGAGTATTTATTGACTATGTAGAAGTGTTAAGTGTTCAAAAAGATCAAGGGCAATAATAGTATAAAGAAATTGGTGTTGAAGGTAAAGAAATAGGGTTAAATTAGATACTGGGTCTGAAGTAAATATAATTCCTCAGAATGCATTTGATAAGATGGTTGAAAAAGATAGTAACTTAAAAAATAACGTAAAAACTACTCAAATATTATTAGAAGCATATGGAGGGTCAAAAATGAAACCAACAGGTGTGATTGACTTAGTTTGTATGTATAACAATACGAAATATAATCAAAAATTTGTAATTGTTAACGTAGAGAATGTTAAACCAATTTTAGGCTTAAGAGGGTGCATAGAATTAAATTTAGTAAAATTAGTAGATAATGAATTATAAATTTAAGGAAATGTTTATAAATAATTATAATGGTATTTTTGAAGGACTAGGAAAGTTTAAAGAAAAGTGCGATATTAAAATTAAGGAAAATGCAGTATATATAGAGATTAAACAAAATATCAAATAGTCACTAGATAAGTTATAAAGTCAAGGTATAATAGCTAAGCTAGATGGTCCTTCTCAGTGGTTGAATAATCTTGTTATTGTAGAGAAAGTAGACAAATCCTTAAGATTATGTTTTAGATCCTTTTTCCATTTTCTAATACCAACATTAGAGGAAATTGCTAGCAAGTTAGAAGTGAAAAAGATCTTTAGTGTTTTAGATTTTAAAGATGGATATTATCAAGTAGAACTGACCAAGAAAGCTAGTAAATTGTGTTCATTTAGTACACCATTTGGTTCATATAGTTTTTTAAGGCTTCCTTTTGGACGAAATTTGGCTCCAGAATATTTTCAAAAAATTAATCAAAGAAATTTTGGGGATTTAGAAGAGGTCATCATATATTTTGATGATACATTAGTAGCGGCAAAATCAGAACAAGAACACGATATTATTATAACAAAGGTTATAGAGCGAGCAAGAGCATTAAATATAAAGATTAATACGACTAAAATACAATTTAAAGTCAAGAAAGTTAAATATTTAGGGCATTTTTTGATGAAGAAGGGATCAGACCTGATGAGGAAAAGGTAATGGCAATACTAGAGTTAAAAGATCCACAGTTAAAAATTGAATCGCAACGAATTATGGGGATGATAAATTATTTAAGAAGTTTCATTCCAAATCTAGCGGAGCTAATAGCTTTGTTGAGAAGTCTGTTAAAAAAAGATATAAGTTTTCAATGGTTACCTGAACATCATAAAAAATTTGTTGAAATTAAGAACATTATAGCTAGTCCATCAACATTAGGAACGTTTGTTGAAACACAAGAGACAACAATTCAAACAGATGCAAGTAATAATGGAGTAGAACCCAGGGTTCTGATGAGACCATGGGATTATACGTTTCTCTTATGAAAAATTTGTTTTCGCGTTTATCTATTAAAGTCTCAGAATCTGCCCAGCTTAAGGTTATCTTGCGGAATAATCATCCTATCTATTAGTCTCAACTTGGATTAACGGAAGTTAATTCTTTGGAGCAATTGTTAAAATGCTGCAGACAATTGGAAGCTCGTAGGTCCCGCATCGATTCACTTGTGCCACCTCTGGATCGGAGAAGGGTTATGGAACCTGATTTGGCATATGTAGGAACGTCCAGTGTGTCGAACGTTTCGACTATTGCCTCGCCAAAACCCGGTCAATCTTCAACTAATTTGAAATGTTGGAATTGTGGTCGTATGGGACACCGATTTTCTCAGTGTAGAAACACCGCAGGAAACACTGTTTTCGTTGCGGTAAGCCTAATGTTACTGTGGAGACTTGCTCTAAATGTTCGGTAAAAGGCCAAGTGGCGCATTAAATGATCGCGTGATGCGTCGCGATGTTGAGACGATCCCTTTAGTCCAGCAAGGTAAATTAGATTTTATTTTATCACATTCTGAGGGTGACGAACGACCCTACCTTAATGTTAGTATTTTTGGTCATAAGGTACTTGCCTTATTAGATTCTGGCGCATCCAGAACATGCGTGGGTAGACCTAGTTATGAATTCTTAAGATCATTCGTAATTTCTCTTAAATCTAAGCCTTCTATGTGTACTGTGGCTAATGGTGAGCACTGTGAAACGCTTGGTGACTATCGTATTCCCATTAAGTTACAGGACAAAGTTAAAGTTTTTGATGTTTTGGTGGTACCAAGTTTGCCACATTTTCTGATTCTCGGAACAGATTTCTGGAGAGATATGGGTGTTGTCCCTAATTTTAGAAATGGGGATTGGTCTTTTTCTAGCGCTGTTGCTACTGTGGATAGTATTACGGCCCATTCTCAGATTAGCGTCGAACAGTCTCGAGAGTTAGAAGTTTTAATTAAGTCATGTTTTCCTGTAGTTTCTGAAGACACTCTCGGTTGTACCACTCTGGTAGAACATAAAATAGTCGAAGATAGTCCTCCCATTAAGCAGCGATATTATCCTTTATCTCCTGCTTTGCAAAAAGTAGCTAACGCCGAGTTAGACAAAATGTTACAGTTAGGAATTGTTGAACCTTCCAATAGCCCATGGGCTTCTCCGATTTTACTAGTTCCTAAGAAAGACGGAACACGATGCTTTTGCGTGGATTTCAGGAAACCGAATGAAGTTTCAGTGAAGGACACGTATCCACTTCCTTACGTGTCACAAACACTCGATAAGCTGAGAGATGCTAAATATCTCACATCTCTAGATATCAGATCAGCCTATCACCAAATACCAGTTGCTGAATCCTCACGCGATTACACTGCCTTTACTGTTCCCGGTCGTGGTCATTTTCGTTTTTGTCGGATGCCCTTTGGTTTGTCCTCAGCTCCTGCTACCTTCCAACGTTTCATAGATCGAGTTCTTGGTCCAGAACTTGAACCTTTTGTTTTTGTCTATCTTGACGACATTATCATTTTAGCACCAACTTTCGAGCAGCATGTTAGTACACTCCGAGAAGTGTCAAGTCGATTGAAAAATGCTGGTTTGACGTTAAATAAGAATAAATGCCAATTTTGTCGTGAAGAGCTTAAATATCTAGGGTATGTTGTTAATAAACAGGGCTTGTTAGTGGATCCTGACAAAATTAAAGCCATTTTAGAAATCCCGAATCCGCGAAATGAATCTGAAGTCCGTCGTTTAGTCGGCATGGCTTCCTGGTATAGACGCTTCATCCCTGACCTTTCTACTATTATCGCCCTTCTTACAAACTTACTTAAGAAGAATGTCCGTTTTTGTTGGACAGTTCAATGCCAACAGGCATGGGAAAGTATTAGAGAACGCTTAATTTCCGCTCCAATTTTGTGTTGCCCTGATTTCACTCAGGAAATTCAAACTGATGCGTCCAGTTTTGGACTTGGAGCTGTTCTCTCACAAACCATCGACGATGAAGGACGAGTTATTTGTTATCTAAGTAAGTCATTGACGCCACAAGAACCCAAATTCAGTGCCACTGAATTGGAATGCCTCAGTGAGCTGTGGTCCATTGAAAAACTGAGTCCTTATATCGAAGGAGCTCATTTTACGGTTGTGACTGACCATTATTCCTTGATTTGGCTTAATAAATTGAATTCTTCTAGTGGTAGACTAGCCAGATGGTCCGTTCGCTTACAGCAATATGATTTTACCATTGTACATCGTAAAGGTAAAAACCATGTAGTTCCTGACGCCTAATCTCGTTCCGTCCCTGTAATTGACATGGTTGCTAAGTCTATTAATACTATAGATCACTGGTATCTGAAAATGTATAATTTAGTTCGTAAATTTCTTCTAAGTACTCGGCATATCAAATTATCGACAATCAACTCTGTAAATATATAAAACCCGGTAGAGGATATCTCGTAGATGATAATGATATTTGGTGCATTGTGATGCCTAAAGATCTTCGCCGTGAGTTGATAGACAATGTCATGATGAACCTACTAGTGGACATTTAGGAATTTTTAAGACGCTGTCCCGTCTTAGTGCTAAGTATTGTTGGCCGAAGATGACCGCAGATGTCATTAGGTATGTTAGGCATTGTACTGTGTGTTTGAGAGCGAAGCCTGCTCAACGTAAGTCGTCTGGACTTATGGGTGGACACCCTTTAATTGATAAGCCGTGGGATGTGATCAGTATAGACTTAGTAGGACCATTACCGAAGTAAACATGGGTTTGCTTATATCTTAAGTGTTTTAGATTGCTTCAGTAAATTCACCTTAACTTTTCCTTTACGTAAAGCTTCAGCTCTTTCAGTTGTTAAACATCTTGAGAATGATGTTTTCCTTTTAGTTGGTATACCTACTCGAATAGTTTCTGATACTGGAGTGCAATTTCGATCCAAGGAATATCGTCAACTTTTGAGTAAGTATAAGGTGCGACCTTCGTACTCATCGTTTTATACGCCACGAGCGAATCCTGTTGAACGGTTTAATCGTACTCTGAAAACGTGTCTGATTTCTTATGTGTCGAATGATCAACGTGATTGGGATACGATTTTGTCTAAAGTTACTTGTGCTATTCGTACAGCTAAGCACGAAGTGACAGGTCACACACCTTATTTTGTAAATTTCGGTCGAGAGATGCACATTACTGGTGAACGTTTTCCTAACCCCAAATATAACGACTCTGATGTAATAAACTGTTATCAAGATCCTGAAGAGTAAATGCAGCGATCTAAACATTTTCCTAAATTCTATAAAGATATTAAGGCTCGTTTACAAAATCATACGAACTCTCTAAACAACGTTATGCCTTACGACGACGTCAAGAAATATTTATGCCTGATGAAGCTGTTTGGGAAAGAATTTCGTTTTGCCTGACGCTACTCAGTATTTTTCTGTCAAATTAGCCGATAAGTTTGTAGGTCCCTTTTTGATCGTACATCGTAAGGTTGGATCTCATAATTACGAACTTAAAAATAGTGCTGGAGATGTTCTGCCAGGAACTGAGTAATGCTTACTGTCTCCCTTACATTTTACTTGGTAATTCGGAATAGGATTTCCTGGTTGTTCTTAAGTCTTGTAACTAGTTTAATTTCTTCATGGATTTCTGGTTTCTTATCAGAAATTTTAAGGGTAAAATTTCTTCCATTGGTTGGAGGGGAATTTGTTACATTTTAAATGGACCACGCTGAATATATAAATTAAGCACGTGAATTTTTAAAAATGCGCTGTCCTCTTGCACATATCTTTTCGCGCAAGTCAAACCGACTTTCGTTATTTTCACCCAGGCCATTTCTCATTATTTTTCCACTTTACCGTTAACCTATTTCAAAGCCTTTATTATCCTACTCTTATCCGAGTGGAATAGCGTCGGAAAGACGGATGTAAGAATAGTAAGGAATAAAATTGTATCTTTGTTGGAATAAGAGTCCCTATTGTGGAGAATACAATTTCGCTAAGCGGATAAAACTATTGTAATAGACTATTTCGTTACCATATATGCTTGGGCCGTAAAAACAAAAAGGGAAAAACCCCCTTGTTCAAGGGTAAGTTGCTTTATATTTCTAAAATAATGACTTTACGTACGAGTCATATTTTATATTGTGCAAATTTTTCTGGTGTGAAGAACACAAATACAGGTTCACTATTAATATTTTTGTGAAAGTGTCCGAACATATCCCTCCCCAGAGACGTAGATACGTATTTCGCCTTTCTACAGGCTCATCGGTACGCCGCTGCTGTATTTGTGTTCTTCACACCAGAATTTTAATAATATTTTATATTATTAAAAATACCTTTGTATTATACAAAACTGGTGGGGTTTACCTACTCATGTATGTTTCAATTATTCTGATACAAATTCTTTCTGTTCTTTTTTTTTTCTAAATTTTCTATCAACGTGTCTACGTTTTATGGTAGACTCCTTTTTTTATTATGTGGAAGCTGATTTTCGCCTTTTGTTTTACATAATAGGGAAATAGTAATACCTCAAGACGCGAGGAGTGAAAAAAAAGGAAATCTAAGAATTGCCAGACGACCATAAATCGACAATCCCATCTGGAAAGTTTTTGTAGGTGTACTTATGAAGACATCTGGTCTGTTTGGGACACTTAAGTATCTTTAGTTTTTTTACATATTAAATTCTTTGATTCTTTAAAAAATTGATTTACGTGTTTTAGTAATTTGTAATAACATTTAAATAATCAATTAGCTAAATTTCTATCACTTGTAAAAAAAAATTAAGTAAACTTGTTTAGACACCTGTTACCGATTTAAAGATTGTTTTTCGTATGTAAGATATTTCGAAATATCACCGTTTTATGCTGTATAATCATTATACTGAGTAATCGCCCTTGGTGGGTTTGACAAGATACTTACAATGTTTTTTTCGTTTGTCTGTAATTAGACATTTCACCTTTTTTTATAATTATTATTAGACCTTGGAAACCATACTAAATTATACTACCAAGATCTCTTTATAAGTAAAATACAGCCGCTTAGCTGAGATTACTACCACTTCTAGTTTTCTTATAATTCCTTTTCTGTTTCATTTCTTACCTCTTAAAATTCCAATGCCCTATATTAGTTATACGTTTCGCATGCGTAATAGGTGGAAAGACTTTAAACAATGCGATGGCGCTTCTTTAACTTGCGAATTAGATCTTTAAACTTTAACCAATACCCCGCCCATCTTCAACAAGTTAGCCGTGTAGTCTTGAGGATACTAGGATCTAAGGTAAGTGGAATTTAGGAGGTAAGAAGGTTTAGCGTCTGGCGCACATCGGCAGATTTCGTAGAGTGCGGCGAGCACTACCTTTTATCGTAGCAAAAGTTTTTATTTAATATTTACATAAGAAACTAAGATATTTAAAATGATTAAATAAAAGTAGCAATATATACAAGTAGCGGAAAATAAATAATTTTAAATTAATATACAAATAATACTCCGAAAATGAATTTAAATTATGTTGTAAATCAAACGGGAATTAAATATGATTAACTTATGGAACATAAGTTTTGAGAAAAGTTTTGACGAGGAATGTTATTACCAAAATTGTGCAACCTAGTTACCACTGGGCTAGAAAAGATGCTCGTTTGTTAGTTACTATGATTGTTCGGCAAAAATAGATTTAATTTTGTATTTTTAGTTTCATTTAAATATAAGCAAACAGATATAGGTATATTTATGTTAATGTATTCAATCTTAGTTTTAAATTGTTAATATTGTAAAGTGTATATAGAAAAGGTTCTTGGAGTTCGGATATATTTAATGTTGTCAATTACCTAGGCCTGGTCAGGTATTACATTTCTTTATTCATTGTATTGTTTTCTACGGTCATAAAAACTATTTATTTTATTACAGGCACAACCTTCTTGTTAACCCATCCAATTAGTAGTTGTAAATGTAATGTATAATAGAATAAGTTTTATTGACACATTTACTGTTATAGATAAAGTGTTATATTATTATAATAGGTTAAATAGTTCGGTTCGATTCGATTCTGCGAAATATTATGTTATCTCTAACGTACTTCCTGTGTATTGTATATTTATTATTTTAAGAGTTATTTTATTTTTCTATAATTAAGGGTTGCCGGCGTATATTGTTTATTTTAATACATTGATGATGTTGGGAACTACAGCATATACTTTTCTTGGTAGAAAGGTAAAAATAGTTGAATATAAATTTCTGTATAATCAATTTAGTTGTTTTCTCTCTTGTAACTGGCGGGAACAAAACTTTCTTGCCGCAAAATAAGTAAATGAAAAAACAGTTCCAAACAGGATCTCTTAGAGCTCACTAGAGTTCCAAGTACGGTCTCTTCGAGTTAACTACAGTTCTAGCTTAGGTCTCAGTGATCTAAATAGGAGCAAATTTTATTTATTAGCCAGTTTTCTCGGTCTTTCGTATTAAGACCAGATACTGCATATGTACTAAGTTAACGGAACTCCAAGACTAAATTTGAAAATATATTAGTGTTATTCAAAAACTATTGCATTATTTCAACCCATACTTTGGTCGATACATACCGAACTTCCTTCAAACCAGGAGGATGGAACAATGGTGACAAGTTAGATTTATCAGAAATAGTTTTGAAAGATGTCATACAAGATTGAAATACGAAAGTTTATAAATAATTTAGTTGGACGAGACCTAAACGCGAGATAGTTAACATTTTTCGAGATCAAAATACTGTCAACCATTTACCGCACAATTAAGGAATTTGAACAAGGTATGCCATGCATGAATTTACCAAAAAATGGACGGCCTCCAGTTTTGGCCCCATCTGAAATAAACAGACTCGTCCATTCTGCTCAATAAAGAGTTGGGACGTCTCTGCGCGCTTTAGGCTGTAGATTTGGAATTGTGTATAGGGCTGTTGGCAGAATTTTGACTAAAAATTGATTAGAATATCGAAAAAGAAGGAAGTGTCCCAAATACACCGCAACCCAGCTAGAGAGAATCCCCAGATCCCCAGTAAACAGACTCGTCCAATCTGCTCAAGAAAGAGATCGAACGTCTCCGCGCACATTAAGCCGTTGATTTGGAATTGCGCATAGGACTGTTTGCAGAATTTTGACTAAAAATGGATTAGAATATCTGAAAAGAAGGAAGTGTCCTAAATACACCGCAACCCAGCTAGAGAGAATCCGCAGATGCTGTTGAACATTAAGGCGTCAACATTTTATTGGCAACCGGGTTATTGTTTTAGACGATGCGAAATATTTCACATTATCCAATTCGGAAATAAAGGGTAACGATGGTTTTTACACGTCCAATATTGCAAATTATCTTGACAACGTAAAATTCAAACCGATAGCGAAATTTGCCGACAAGATTATGGTCAGGTGAGCTATTTCTCAAGCAGGAATTTCAAGACCTTACGCTGGGAGAGTTAGAGATGAAGCTGTGGATGCAAACGTCTACATTCGCAAATGTCTATCTAAATTGATAAATTTCATTAATGGTCATTATCCAAATGATGATTATTCTGGCCCGATCTGGCTTCATGGCATTATGCTAGAATCACTCAGAACTGATTAACTGAACATAACGTGAATTATGTACCCAAGGAAGACACATACCCCAATTGAGAAATTTTGGGCACTATTGAGCAAGTTTATGACAAGGGTTGGGAAGCCCAAAATGAAGCACAGTTACGGGCCGGAATATTCAAGAAGATTCGAGAAGTGAATATAAACGTCGTCCAGAGAATGACGGGGTGAATTCTACGAAAATTGCGCGCCATTGAGGATCATGGGCCCTTATCAGTTTTGTGAATTTAGTTTTTGTATGACGCAATAGTGTACAAACATTTCCCAATGTTTGTTTTAATAAAATTTTTACTACTAATTGATTTTTCACTTTAATTTTTTTCTAAAAATTTATGTTGCATACGTTGACATAAAATAACCTCTGTATTGAGCAAAACAGAGTTACCTGTGTAAGCGTGTGTTGGTCGGCCACGGGGTTCGCATCATATACTTGGACAAGTATAAAGAGGATCTTTGGCAGCAGGACGAAGAAATTAATTAGTTAAATTAATGTGAATGCAACTAAAATAAAATAATCTTTACATAACAGTACAGAGTCCCTTAGAAACGAAGAATGCCGGACGGCATGTGGCATGCTGGAACAGCACGTGGAGTAAGATGTTTTTCTTGTAAAGGTTTCACAGTAGAAATTTCTGTAGAAGAGAGCACTACTTTGGAAACGGGTATAATTGTTTTATAACCCGTAGGTTGGAGAGGGATCGACAATGTCTAGAATTAAGAACGAATTAAAAGCGCGAGCTAAGAGTTGCGATATCGATGAAATAAATATCATTAAAATATCCCTTGCGAAGAAAGCTTCAAAATGATATGCGACATGACATAATTATAAGGAAGAGTACGTAATTAATTAAATAACTAAGATTTAAAAATGAAATGTACCATATTTGTAAACGAACGTTAGATATGTAAATATGGTTTCTACGTTTTACGACGATAATTATTCGAATTTTTTATTGGAAATAAATTCGCCCTTAAGCAGGATTCGGAGCCACGTCCATGGCTTGTCGAACTATTGCTTTAATCACTAAGCTATTAAAGACTGTAAATTCGAATCTTTGTGGAAAGGCCTCAAGTCTACTTACCACTAAAATGTCCTTCCTAAGCTTTGCGTCTGATACTGTAAAGCTAATTAATTCTTATTTGAACAATAGATCGGCCTATTGGCCTATTGGTTATAATGCCAACGCCTTCTGGTGTACCGCAAGGATCCAATCTAGGGCCACTACTATTTATAATAGTGGCCCTACTAATATTTATCTATATAAATGATCTTTTAACTTCAATTGATTCCCGAGTCCTTGCGTACGCCGATGATCTAAAAATATTTTCAAAAATCGCTACCCTCCGACTGCAAACATTGCAAGGAAGCATAAATATTATTACCACTTGGTGCCATACAAACAAATTTGAATTAAATATTAGCAAGTTTGCTATTATCACTTATTCCAGAAGCGAGCAACTTATTTCTGACAATTATGTTGTTGGACACGCTGCTATTTCAAGGATGATGTATCTTGTGCCTTATTTATTAAACAATTATTACTTGTAACAAAGAAACTTTATTAGACCATTTATTATACAACTTGCTGTTCTACATCTGTCTCATACGTCATACTTAGTTACTAACTTCACACTTATATTCTATTACATCTCCCCTTTTAATACAATACATAATCATTAAATTTTTTAAGAATTGTCCTCATTCTCTTCTGCTGAGGTATTAAATTGAATGTAACTTTATCTTCTCTTTCATCATCATGATGGCCATCAGTTCCATCATTATCCTTTTTTATCACAGGCTCACTTAATGAGGGTCTCAACTGTATTCTATTTCTTCTTAGAACCCTATTATTTTCATCTTGTATAATATAAGATCGAGGTGTATCGGCTTTAGCTATGACTTTTGCTGGTTCCCA
This sequence comes from Melolontha melolontha, assembly GCA_935421215.2. Classification (NCBI taxonomy): domain Eukaryota; kingdom Metazoa; phylum Arthropoda; class Insecta; order Coleoptera; family Scarabaeidae; genus Melolontha; species Melolontha melolontha. Next base: position 4,555,777 of record OW285240.1, on the reverse strand, counting down.
TGTTCCCCTTTTTACCACTACATTTTCTTCTGGGCTCAGCACTCTATAATTTCTCACACTTCTGTTGTAATATTCTTTGTATCTTTCCTTTTTAGCTTCGATTTTTTTCTTTCATTTTATTACTATCTTGTATTTCAGATTTTTAATAGAGCTTCTGTTATTGGCAATTTTGTTTTTAATCGCCTATTAAATATTAACTGTGACGGCAATACTCCTAGTCCTGTTAACGGTGTATTTCGATACTTCAGTAATGCTAAATCTATATCACTACTCTTCTTGAGAAGACTTTTTGCAATTCCTACATACTTTTCTGCCAATCCGTTACTTTTCGGATAGTTACAAATTTAAAATCCCACTCATATGCAAATTGTCTGCATTCTCTCGATGAGTAAGGCATGTTGTCACAAACCACTGTCTCTGGTATTCCATATTTAGCAAAAATTTGTTTAAATATTTTAATAATCTCAGTAGATGTTTTCGTTTTCACTTCATTTAATTCCAACCAATGACTGTAATAATTAACCACAACCATATAATCTTTCCCTCCATACGTTAAGATGTCACTCGCTATTTTCCGGAATGGATATTGAGGCGTTTCATGTATAATTATTATTTCTTTGCATTGGGTATTTCGATATTTTTCACACACATTACAGCTCACGGTTACTGCTTCAATATCTTGGTTCATTTTAGGCTAAAACATAATCTCCCTCGCCCTTGCTTTTAATTTTCATGCTCCTAAATGACTCTCATGAAGCAAGCTTAACATACTATACCTTAATTTTTTCGGTACAATTACTCTGTCTCCCAAAAATATCAACTTATCAATCTCATGAATATCCGCTTTATATTTCCAATAACTTTTCATTTCTTGTCTCACCCCTTTCTGGTTCTTTGGCCAACCATTTTCACAATCATTTATCAATATACTTAACTCTTCATCCTCCACACTGTATTTCTTAAATTCTTCTTCCTTCGTTGGACTCATTCTTATATATTTTTCAACCATATGCACTATTTCTTTCAAACAATCTTCCTCTTACATTTTCGTCTCTTCGAGATAGTTTCTCGATAATAAATCAGCTGCATGCAGTTCTTTCCCAAGTTAGTAAACCATATTTGATTTATACTTGGATAATTTCAACTTAAGTCTTTGGAGTCTTGCTGAATTGATTTTTGAAATTGGTTTTTTCATTATTGACACAATAGGTTGATGGTCCGTAATCACTGTTATCTCAAATACATATATATATATATATATATATATATATATATATATATATATATAAAACTCTTTCTCAATTTATGCATATTCTCTTTCTGTGTCTGTCAAAGCCCTTGATGCGTAAGCTATTGGCTTATTATTTTGCATTAGACAACATCCTATGAGTAATTTCTACATAAAGATTTTCATCGTAAGAAGGAGTTTGAAAGTCAGTGCGTAAACCATCCACCAATTCAGACCAAGTCGAAAAATTATGCTTATTGGCCCTGTACCAAATTAAGGCGTTACCGGTAAAAAGATCGACAGCAGACCGGAACAAAATTTCATCAGACGAGTGTCTAGCTGTCTTTTATTCGTTAACGCTTTCTAAAAACGCACTACAAGAAAATTCTATGAGACTTCCAGAGAATTTTATTCCCCAAGCCGAAACAGGTACTGGTTTGGGAGGAATTAAGGCATTAATTGGTACTGGAACCGGATCTGAATCTGAATCTGAGTCACTACTAGATCCACCAGACTGTGTCATCAATGACAAGTCTAGTACTCTTACATTTGAAGCAGTGGATGAACGCAAGAAAGCTTTAGCCTTGGATGACAAAAGAGACGACATCTGCATTGCTTTGACAAGAAATTCTGATCGTTTCTGCGTTTCCGTTTCTGTACCCGAAGTACTACGATTAATTCCAGCCTGTACATAACCAATCTTAATAGAAATCTTTTTATAAGCAGGCGACTGACGAGATTTTGCGAAATAATTTAATAGTGCTTTGATTTCAGCTAGCTTAGCCTCAATAGCAGCGGAGTCTTTATTGAAATTAAATAGATACGTAGGCATAATGAAATATGCTGAAGTTGTCAGTTTATTCATCCGCCTTAATATCTTGCGCATTTCAGCCACCGCGCCTACATTAACTGCACCGCGAATCGCGAGTTCATATTCGAGCTAATCTTGAACTAAACGATTGATTTCTCCCTTGAATTCTATGGTTATAAGAAAAGGAACAAGAAAATGCAGTGAACGTCAGAACACAGAAATAAATTTACAAAATACGGTAATTAATTTAATTGGGGAAGTGCCCAATTTCCAATAACAAATTGTTATTACTACCTGAATAACAATCCTAAAGTCAATACCAAGCAAACTTGATTTGCGAAAGTGGTCGAAAAGATTCGAAATGGCCGACAAAATGCAATTGAAAATTTACGAAAGAATTATCCTATTAAAAAAAATTTGCTAAAAATGGCTAGAAGGAAAATGGCTCCACACGTCGAATGTCAAAGAACTAAACTGACTAAAATGGCCCCACGTTGGTTGCCATATATCTTGCTACGATAAAAGGTAGTGCTCGCCGCACTCTTCGAAATCTGCCGATGTGCGCCAGACGCTAAACCTTCTTACCTTCTAAATTCCACTTACCTTAGATCCTGGTATCCTCAAGACTACACGGCTAACTTGTCGAACATGGGCCCCCGCCCATATTGGTTAAAGTTTAAAGATCTAATTCGCAAGTTAAAGAGGCGCCATCGCATTGTTTAAAGTCTTTCCACCTATTACGCATGCGAAACGTATAAATAATATAGGGCATTGGAATTTTAAGAGAGTAAGAAATGATACAGAAAAGGAATGATACGAAAACTAGAAGTGGTAGTAATCTTAGCTAAGCGGCTGCATTTTACTTATAAAGAGATCTTGGTAGTATAAATTAGTATGGTTTCCTAGTTCTAATAATTTTAAAAAAAGGTGAAATGTCTAATTACAGACAAACAAAAAAAAACATTGCAAGTATCTTGTCAAACCCACCCAGGGCGATTACTCAGTATAATGATTATACAGCATAAAACGGTGATATTTCGAAATATCTTACATACGAAAAACAGTCTTTAAATCGGTAACAGGTGTCTTAACAAGTTTACTTAATTTTTTTTTACAAGTGATAGAAATTTAGCTAATTGATTATTTAAATATTATTACAAATTACTAAAACACGTAAATCATTTTTTTAAAGAATCAAAGAATTTAATAAAAAAAAAAACTAAAGATACTTAAGTGTCCCAAACAGACCAGATGTCTTCATAAGTACACCCACAAAAACTGTCCAGATGTGATTGTCGATTCATGGTCGTCTGGCAATTCTTAGATTTCCTTTTTTTTTCCCACTCCTCGTGTCTTGAGGTATTACTATTTCCCTATTATGTAAAACAAAAGGCGAAAATCAGCTTCCATATAATAAAAAAAGGAGTCTACCATAAAACGTAGACACGTTGATAGAAAATTTAGGAAAACAAAAGAACAGAAAGAATTTGCACAATATACATAATAAAATATGATTCGTACGTAAAGTCATTATTTTAGAAATATAAAGCAACTTACCCTTGAAGAAGGGGATTTTCTCTTTTTGTTTTTAAGGCCCAAGCATATATGGTAACGAAATCGTCTATTACAATAGTTTTATCCGCTTAGCGGAATTGTATTCTCCACAATAGGGACTCTTATCCCAACAAAGATACAATTTTATTCCTTACTATCCTTACACCCGTCTTTTCGACGCTATTCCACTCGGATAAGAGTAGGATAATAAAGGCTTTGAAATAGGCTATAGTCTAAAAACCAGACACAGCTCGAACCGAAACAAAGGTTAACGGTAAAGTGGAAAAATAATGAGAAATGGCCAGACCGCCTGGGTGAGAATAATTAAAGTCGGTTTGACTTGCGCGAAAAAATATGTGCCGGAGCACAGCGCATTTTTAAAAATTCACGTGCTTAATTTATATATTCAGCGTGGTCCATTTAAAACGTAGCACTTTAATTTCATCACCGTTGTATTTTCTTTTAGTTAATAAGTTGTAATACAGTTATTTCAGTACATTATACACGTTTTGGGTCTTTGATGCAATTTCATCACCAATTATTTATTTTAAATGATTTCCTTTATTGTTTTTTTTTCCTTTATTGTTAGCACGTCTGAAAGCCGAAAGAGAGCGTCGTTTATTAATAAAGCATATATTTTCAAGTACAGAAGTTGTTCAAAAACTTTGGAGCAGGTAGATAAAATACTTATTGGTCGATAATTGCTGATATCTCATCCTCATTTTTAAAAATTGGTATAACAAGATTTGGTTTACAAAAGGTCATAAATGTTTCTTTACTTGATGTAAACTGAAGGAGCAATTTTTCGGTCCATTTTTTAAATATAATCATTAACGATTTTTTTAGTATATCCTGATCATTCTAAAATGTTGTCCATAAATTGCAAAAGAACGCTTATTTTTTAGCCGAGGCGGCGAGCAATTCGATGCCCGATGGCGTAAACCGCTTTGACTGTATTTTAAGATAGATTCGAAAATTATATATTACTCGAAAACGTTTCCGTTCTTGCAATGCCTAAAAATAAATTATAGATTTTAGATGCAAATTAGTCGACAACGATTCCCAAATACTCTGTTATCTGTTTTATATGCGCGCAAACAGAAAGATCGAAGGATTTTACTTTTATATATTCGCCTAATATATTCCGACAAAAATGAAGAATTCGAAGTAGCTACCGCCGCTGCCGTTACTGCTGCCTCTTTCACGAAAGAAGACACTCAGGTTTTATCATCTTATTTAAATTTTAATCAAGTACAGGCGTTTGGTATTCACGTCCTAAAGAAAGAATATTATTCTTTGACTTAATTTACATTTATATCCCTGAAGTGCAATTTTTTAGAAAGAGGATGAAAACGTGTACATTACTTTGGCGTAGTACGTACACTGATCGTCTGGCGGGAGACTAATATTTAGGGCTATTATTATCTGAACCGAGTAGCTACGGGGTATACATTTATGGAAAAATATTAGACATTACGAGGCCTGTGTAAATTGGAAATATTCTATTAAAAATGTATGTTAATAATTAATCAAGTACCTACGGATAATTTCGTACAAATTTTTCTAATAATAGAGTTTCGTGTATAAAAAAGAAAATTGTGCGCACAGCATCGATGTTTTTCTGCATGACTGCTGTTCTTGGCGGACCTGTCCTGGGATCTTCACTGATAGTGGTGCATCCACGTTGGATTGGTAGTGCTAACGTGAAATTTTTAATTAAAGTTGCTACACGCAACGTACAACAATAAAAGGTCGACGAAAACTGGCTTTGTAAAAAAAATGTAGCGTCGTCCAAACACCCTCCTCGGACTTACCTTGCCTGGGTGGGGGATGATCTTAAATTCACAAAGCAGCTAGCCAGTGCCAACGGCGTGAAACTCAGTGAAGATGTTCGTGCATTTCTTGTCGAAACCGTGATAAACTGACTAAAACTTAAAAAGGGTGCCATCGCGATTTAAGAGCTAATTGTCGTAGTAGAGTATAACTTCACGCGGAGAACGTACTTGTGCTAACGAACCCACAAAGGAACGATTAGCATAATAAAAAAAACAGGAGGTAGTATGATGTAACAAAAAACGTTCTACATTAAAGAAAAAAAAAAGTTTATTATAAACGGTTTCGTCGATAATAAAATTTACAAGATAAAACAAAAATAAAGAAAACCGTAGTATGCTTCAATAATATTAGAATGGATGAAACTCTGTATATAATTAATTTAAAGTGTATAATAATTTAAATAAATATATAATTGGTAAATATCAACATAATTTACTTATAATGTGTGTTTTTTTTAATACCTTTCTTTTTCAATAGGGAGAAACTTTGACATTAAAACAGTTAATTTGACAAGTCATATCATCATTTTACTCAGTATTGTTTGACATTTTACAATACAAAAATTTACAACCGAGCAGCGTCTAGAAATTTACTTTTAAAATCAGTGTTTAGTTAAAAATGTTCACAAAGTGCTTCGTCCAATTTACGGCATATATCATCGGCTAACTGAGACGACTATTCGCAATGCAATTGAAAAATTTTGCACTCTATTTACTATTTTGGATTCCCATCAAACAACGAGATTACGTAGACTGCGCACTGAAGAAAATATCGTCGTCGTATAGGCTAGTGTTGAGGATGATTCAAATGCATGGATTCTTCATCGTGTACAAGAACTTAGCCTGTGCTCATTGACTTCGTGGAAGATTTTGCGCAAGAATCTTAGCATACGTGCCTACAAGATTAAATTGGTTGCAAGAATTGAAGCCAACCGACCATCGTTTTCAACGCCAGTTCAGTAATTGGGCGCTTGAACAGTTGAAAGTGGATCCACTGCTTTATGCTGCTGGTCAAATTGAGTTCAGTGACGAGGCGCACTTCTGGCTCAGTGGCTTTGCGAATAAGCAAAATTGTCGCATTTTGAGCGATACTAATCCACAGGTGACTCATCAACTATCGATTCACCCCGAAAAATGCACTGTTTGGTGCGGCTTGGAGCCCAATGGCATAATCGGGCCATGCTCCTTCAAAAACGAAGATAATCGAGCTATCACCGACAACACCGGCCGGTATAGAGGCGTGTCCAACGATTTTTTGTTCCCAGAAGTGCATGAATATGGCCTGGAAGATCCGCAGGTTTCCGCAGGTTTTTTATTTTAATTTGTAATCCAACACCTCTTAAAAAACACACTTTAGCTTCCAAAAGGCAAAGACAGGTAACTATAACTTTTGCACGAAACGGTATAAGACAAGACTGTATATCTATTATAAGCACCAAATAAAAAAAAATTAAGGAAATAATACAAGTAAATGACATACATATACGCAAAGCCTTAGGTGCTCGTACATAAACGAAATTAAATCATATATACGTAAACTTAGTGCTACATATTCTATGACGCTATTAAAACAAAGTAAAAACAAATGAAATTCATTCATATGCACAAAATCCTTAAATAACTTGAATCAACAAATCTCTGTTTAATCTGAATTGCATCAACGCAAGTATTAAATATATTAAATTAACTACAAATCGGTATAAACAATACTAAAGTGTTAAATGGCTAAAATAAATTATTCTGTGATGAGACAATAGAAAGAAAACTGAATTAATGCGATCTATATTACCATAACCTTCGACCAAAAGAGTTAATAAATGTCTAGGGCAAATAAGGTATAAATTAATGTAAGTTAACTTAATATAATATATGAACAAGGAGATTACTGGATGTTTAAGACAAAGGGCGGAATAAATTCATGATATTTCATGCCGCTAATTTTCTTAGAGAACGATGGACGTTTTCGAGTGTTAATTGTTCAGATGAAGCGGCGTAATTATGGCCAACACTACCTTATAGCTTACTGCTATTGCTCGAGGTTACCCAGCTGGTCCTCGAAGTGATTTCTAGGACACATTATCCAATACCTTTCTCAACGATTCTCCATTTCTGATGATTTAACAACTCGTACAGTAGACTTCGCAGCCAATTAGTTATAAAACTCAGAACAAGAACCCTGCAGATTATAATTTATGCATTAGAATTAGCGAAACACGAAGATTGAAATGCAAAGAAAGATTGCAAATAAAGTTAGCCGAAAAATTACTCACCCACAGATGTTGGATGGGCTTAATTAATTTCCGGTCTAGACAATAACGTCAATCCAATCAAATAAAATTCCACAAACACTGTATGCCGCCTTATAAGCCACCTATTTCAATATAAATTTTCTCGATAAGAAAATCACCCAGCGGCACACAAGCAAAAAAAAAACAACTGAACTGACCGGGGTAGTAGACAATTGTTTATTCGAGGTCACACAGCGAAATTCTATTATTTTCGCTGAGTCATGCTCATAGAACAGCGATACCGCTACGGATATATCGGTATACACCATCAGCCAAGATATTGTAAGAATGCGGTGCTTCATCTTAAAAACACAAACCAACTCAGAAAGACATTGTTGTTGAGTTAATCCATTCCGTAAAATATTTAGCGAAAATTTTCTCGATCCAATTCCATTTTTCGATAAAGGTTTAAAAATTAACTATAGCTAAATCACTTGCCGTATCTTCATTAAACTTAAATTTAGGTTAACGATAGATCGAGATTAATTGTAATACTTGACGTTTTATTACTGGCGCCCTATATGAGGCTATATGCAACACTAGTAACACATCCCTCGTGTTATAGGTATCATAATATTTGTGTACCTCGCATTCGTGTTTGCGTAATAAGTATAACATCTTACAAAGCACAATTATTTTAATAGTACGTATAGTGATATATTAACTATATATACGCGAAGTATAGAAGTGGAAGTCATATCTGTCTCCGGTATACTGTGTGTTGACAAGCTCCAATAAGAGCTAAATGCATCCACACATTCCGGGATGTGATTTTTCACGAATTTTTCCAAGATTAGAACCTTAATCTAATGAAAACTCTGAAAACAATTACAGTTCAAGTCAAATTTTCTAGAATAGTGTCAACTCTTTTATCTAAATCATACATTCTGTTATCTTCTATAACGACATAATGGATGTTACTTTTTCATGCATTAGCGACAAAAAAAACTATTCTTAATGAATAATAGTATAATTAAGAACTAATAGAATACAGAAATCGGCAGTATTGACAATAAACAAATTTTTAACAGAACTAGTTAAAAATCTTTATTCTGCCTGTATAAATTCGCCCTCTATTTGAATCAATCACAAATGTCTATTTTAAGCCCTATCTTTCCCAACGTTCCTTTCTTGGAGTGAATGACGTATAATGGCCTGAATCTGTTCCCCCCTGTAGTCTTTGTGCTGTTGGTGTTTGATGACTTTTTTAATAATTATCGCCGTACCACAAAGTGCTCTCCCATCTGGGTTTTTTTTGTGTCGTAAATTGTGTATTTAGGTATGTTTACATAACTTTTTGTAGTAAAATGTGTTTCCGATATTAAGAATATATCAATGTCATGTCCTGGTTGTCTTGAGTGAGTCATTGGTGTTCAAGTGAGTTATTTCAGTTTTTTTGTCATTAATTCATTTTAGAAACGACTGTTGTTAATCTTTAATTACGGGCATTCTAACCTGAACCATAGTACGGGCACGGTGTACTCTATACATCAGTTAGAAATAACTAAGGAAACCAAGATTTTTTTAAATAAATATCACTATTATATTGCACGAAATGTATTTAAAATAAAATTAGTGATTACATAATAAAATATAAAACTAAAAAAAAAATTCCAAAATTTTAAACTATGGATAAAAAAATTATCATTACACAACAAAATATAAAACTAATAAAATACTCATAAACTTAAAACTAGCGAGAAAAATAATTAAAACATAATTGTCTTTAGGGTTATTCGCTTTCGTTTCTTTCCTGGATATTTGAGTTAATACACCCAGGACAAATGACAATGGAGTGCCCTTTACAAACCATTCTATGGCATGTTTGACACGAAATTTTGGTAACTCTATTTTTGCCCCTTCTACAACAATAGCATCTTCTTCGTATTTTTACTGGTGGTTCTTCTTCTTCATGTTTTACTGCAACAGTTTTGTATCTCTTCAGGAACAGTTTCACATCCAAGGGTAAGGTCTGTATTTCAGCTCTTTCTGAAAGGTAGGGGTCTCATCAAAGATATAGATAACTCCTTTAGAAAAATCCTTCGTATTTTTGAGGATTTTTGATGTTTACAGAATTGTACAGGATTTGGCTGTTAATCCCTGCGATGTTTATGAGCTGAAATAATATAACCATCGGCCACCTTCGTATTCTTCTTTACACCGAATATGTACCGCGTATTTTATCTACTGTGTCGTCTCCTCCTTTATGACAATTATAATCCAAAATTATATTTATATTTTGGTTTTCTTGTTTCAGTATCTACTACAGAATTATTATGCATGGTTGATAACAAAGCCACAGCTTAATTTTTTTTTTGGGACATACGATACTATATTAAATTCTTTTTGAAATCCGAAAAGAGATGATCCAACTTCTCTTTCTTTATGAGGTTTGAACTCCAACGGCAGTTCCCTTTTATTTTTCTTTAGTATGCCAACCATTGTTATTTTGTCTTTCAAAAGGTCATTGGCCAACGGATAACTTGTGTACCAATTATCACATGTGAAATTTCGGTTTTTACCTTTCCAATCTTGCAGTAAACGATGGACAATATCAGCTGGTTTATTTGATTTGTTGTACGGTCCTTGTGACTGAGTACCACAATATACCTCTAAATTTGTAACATAAAATGTCTGCGCATCACATAATACAAATATTTTGAAACCATATTTTGCAGGGTTACTAAGGATATATTGAAGAAAGCTGCATCTACTACTGAAAGGTATTAACATTTCGTCTATTGTAACATCTTCTCCCAAACAGTAGTTGTTACTGTAGTTCTCTACAAAACGATCCACTGTAAATCGAACAGCAGCAAGCTTATCGGTTGCCTTACGATCCATTCTACTATTTTTGTCGTCAACTCTTAGAACAGCAAGCAAAAATAAAAACAGATAGCAACTCAAGCAAGTTCTAAATATTTCTGTGCCTGTCCCATCTTGAGTCCACAATTCTAGAAAATGTGTGTGGTTTTTCTTCTTACTGCAAGTAGTATTAAGCCAATAAATGCCATAAATTCTGCTTTTGTTGTGTCTTTAGCCCGTCTCGGCTGGTCCTAGTTGATTCGCATCTTTGCAATTTGTAAATTTGTACACTCAACTATATTATCAATGATGTTGTCACTAAAAAAAAATTCGAATACACTTCTTTCATTGGTAACATCTCTAGCACACTGCCTTGGCCTAGGAAGAATTTTGACAATATTTTTACTAGAAGTTTTACTGAATTTACTAAGCACTGGGTTTTTATACCACTTTGTTATTTTATCTTTTCCTATAAAGTATTCGTCTTTATCGCTTTCTGATTTTTCACTACGATCACTATCGCTCTCTTCGTCTGAACCGATAGACTCTTTATCATTTACTTCAATTTCCGATTCAGTGTCATGATCGCTTTCTTCTATAATTCTTCTTCTTATGAACTATCCAACCCTCCCCCAGCTTCTTCCATAGATTCCTCTTCGAATAACGCCTGAGCATCAAGTTCATTTTATGTGAGACGCATAGGGTTTCTAATAGGTACCCGATCCCTACAAAAATATTTCTGGCATGTTTCGATTTCACATATTTGTTTGAAAAAATTAAATAACAAATAAATTTTATTCACAAAAGACAAGTGTACTATTTATTTCACGTAAAGTACCTCTTTTGTAGCTAAATAAATAGGTTAACACTAGTTGAATTTAGTTACATAATTCGAACAACAAACAACTTGCAACAATTATAGACTCTGGTTGACACTGTAGTGATAGGTTATTTCGAGCGGCGCAAGCGCAGAAAGTATTTTTAAGAAACAGCGACCAATTAAACAAGTGTTAAAGATAGAACAAGCCTTATAAAAATGTCGGCTGTTTACTGCTCTCCTAAGCATAAAAATAAAAAGGAACACTATGTTGAATATTTTAAATCTTTAGGTAACAAACGTTTAGCTGCAAGAGACTAAAATACCAAGCATTGTTTTTTGGGGTTAAGGCTAACCACAACTAAGGGAAGAGAACTCTTAGAGGCAGTAAAGGAAAATAATCTAAACTGTATCTCGACAGGCGAACCAACGTATTGGCCGAGTGATGTAAATAAAACACCAGATCTGCTTGATTTTGCCTTAATAATCGTCGGACCATACACCTATAATAATCACGATTCAGCCTAAAATCATTAAAAGGAAAAAGCGCCCTTCCTTGTATAGCAATAAAATTAAATAGGAACTATTTAGAGAAAAACTTGATGAATGTATCACCTTAGACGTCCCACTTAAATCTGCTATAGATACTGAGATGGCAGCCGAAAAATTAACAAAAAATATGCAATCGGCTACTCCAGATTCTATGAAAAACGAGATTAAGAACGAAATTATAACTAGAGTTAAACAAAACCCGAAGAAAACAATGGCACCCGACAAGAATAGTAGAAGATAAAAGTAGATATAACAAAGCTGCAAAGGTACTAAAATGTTGGCTAATTTTAAAAATCAAAATATTAAAAATTACCTAGAGAAATTAACACCAACAGAAGATACGAATTACTCACTATGGATGGCGACAAGAACCCACCAATTAAGGATAATAGAAACAACTGGGCAAGAAGCGACAAAGAAAAAGTTTATGTATTCGCAAACCATCTGCAATAAGTATTCCAACCATTCTCTTCTGAAATCTCTACTAAACAAGAAAAAGAAATACAAAAATTACCTAAATGCACCTTATCAGATGACTTGCCTCATCATAAAATTAATATATCACATATAAAAAAACAATCAAGGAGGAAATTGATATTAACAAAGCGCCTGGTTTCGATCCCAACACTGGAAAATTTCTCCGAGAATTGTCTGAAAAAGGTTATGGATTATTAGGTTATTATTTATTTTCAATGCAATTCCTAGACTAAACTTCTTTCCAAATATCTGGAAAGTAGCACAGATAGTCATGATCCTGAAACCAAGCAAGAAGCCAGAAGCAGCTTCATCTTACAGACCAATAAGTCTTCCACCAATATTTTCTAAGGTTTTTGAAAAAATATATGTTAAAAGAATATTAGAAATCTTACAGGAAAGGAACATCTTATACCAGAACATCAGTTCGGATTTAGAAATAATCATGGAACTATAGAACAGATCCATAGATTGGTAAAGAAGATTAACAGATATTTTGAAGCAAAAGAATTCTGCTCCGCGGCCTTTCTAGACGTGTCCCAAGCCTTTGGTAAGGTGTGGTATGATGGACTTTTCTAAAAACTGAAAACATACTTGAATCATACTCACTATTAACTTCTAAGATCCTACCTAACTGACAGACATTTCCTTTGGAAACAAAACGACACCTACACCGATCTATGAGTATATCCTATTTTATCTGGTGTCCCACAGGGAAGCGTATTATGCCTAGTATTAGTTTTACTATATACGGCTGACATATCGACTACTAATCTAACAACCGTAGCAACATATGCTGACGATACAGCAATTCTTGCATCTCATGTTGATCCTGTTATGGCTTCAAGAAATCTTCAGGAAAACTTAGATAAAATCCAAAACTGGATTAAGAAATGGCGTATGAGGGCCAATGAATCCAAATTTACACATGTTACTTTTACATTGCGACGTGTAACCTGCCTACCTGTCAGAATCAACGGTTGTGAACTTCCACAAGCTGATACCACAAAATACCTAGAAATGATTCTCGATAGGCGTCTTACATGGCGGACACATATCTTTACCAAAGATAAGCAGTTAGATATTAAATTATATCAAATGTATTGGCTAATCAGTCGCAGATTACAGCTATCTCTCGACAATAAGCTGTTACTATACAAATCTGTTCTAAAACCAATACGGACTTACAGTATCCAGCTTTGAGGGACCGCCAGTAATTCGACATCCTACAGAGGTTCCAAAACAAACTGATAAGTGCCACACATGACGCCCCAAGATATATACCCAACTATATCATCCAACGTGACCTCCCGACTGCCATCATTCAAGAAACTATTGCTCACCACAGTGATAAATACCGTGACAGAGTGTCGCATGACCCAAATGTGCTAGCCAAACGGCTATTTAGACAAGACGGGGCAGTAAGACGGGTGATAAAGATCCACCCTCTGATCTAGGGACTAAACTTATATAATGGTACTTATATATAACCAATTGAACAAAATGTATTTAGTTTTAGTAGCATGTAGAGATTGTTTCATTGGAAATAGCCTACTCAAGGCATTTTGTCATATTATGAAACCAATGGATTGTTTCTCTTATGTAAATTTCTAAATTTTTTTAATTAAACAAATGTGGTGTACTGTGTACACCGTAGCCCGTAGTTAAAGGTTAAGCGTAACTTAAAAATGTAAACTAAAAATTATTATACAATAGTGTTTCTCAGGGAATCCAAATGAAATTAAAATAAATGGTCCAAGACGTATTTTAAATGCAGCAATAAAGGCAAATTTTAAACAATTAAAAAACAATTATATGTTGATACATTTGATTTATTCCGTTCCTTTATTAATGATTTATTATGATTAATTAGTAATAAATAATTCATTATTATTAATTTGCTCTAGGTAGAAACACGTAATTGGATGTCAATTTTTAAGGTAGTGTTTGTTTGGCGCTATAAAAGTTACATGAATATCCGTCCCTCTGCATATATAAACATTTATTTGGGTACATTGTGTAATAGTGTACATGTGGCATACATTGTTAGAGGTTTAATAAAATTTTGTTTATGAAATTACGGAAAGCGGCTGGGGACCAGTTTCAACAGTACCCTTGGTCATTCATATCAATTTGTTTGTCAAATAATAAAAGCGTCAAATATTCGCTCCCATTAATGCTAGCGGCAAGAGAAAATGAAAGACATGCTTTTACATTGACAGTACAACGAACGCTATAACTTTTAATATTAACCAGACAATATAAGTTTGTTCTAAATTTATTGCTTCTGTAAGCTCCAAAACATTAACACCTAAATTGCATTAATAATTCACCATTATTGTTTTGAAGAACTTGATCTAAATTAGTTATTTAGTGTAGTTTTAATTTATCTACTCATTAATAAAAAGTTTTAGCATTTTTGTGTTAGACTGCATTACTAAATAATATTAAGTTATTATTACTTATTCTTATAAACATTCTATGCTATTAAATATCTTGTAAATTCTTCTACATATCTATAACCAAAAAAATTCTCAATAAGAACAAGAGAGAGAGAAATTCAGCAGCACATTATAGAAGCCAATATTCTATGACAGTAACATGATCACCATACATTTTGTACTTTGAATAATTATGCATTTTCATAAGTGCAAATGCATATTTTAGTTGTTTAAACATTTTTTTTCATTATAAATGGATATCTAAGCTTTTTTCAGCAAAGTATTATTTTAAAGTCTTAGACTTCACATAAATATTTGTTCTTGTTAGTATAATTACACTTTTGCGATTTATGTTGATTATATGTTTACTGGTTAGCATTTCTTAAAATTTGGCATACTTGTATTGTATTAGACCATTGAACCGTCCATTAACCAAACGCAAACTGACACTGTTTAGCTGACAATTAAATAATCTTCTAAACCTTTGAATAGATATGTGAAGTGAATAGCTAGTAAGGAATCTACTATAAACAGCCGACACAATAGTTAATGTTTTGAAACCACAATACTTGAAAATATTAAGAAGATTATAGGGGATTCTCCGTGTAATCGAACAACGAGAAATAAATATAGCGGGGATTTCCTTAATTATACCAGGTCCTTTTACATTCCAACAATCAGTATTATACAAAAACTTTGTGTTTATGTATGACAATACGTTATGCACGTATAAAGCATTTGTTACAATATGAAACAGACATGTAAATAATTTACATATCTGTAACTGTACACCTGGGCAATACACCTCGTATTTTCAGCATTTACTTCTGCTTAATACATATGTTTCTGCCATCTAGGCGTCATCAGTCAAGCTAGTGAAGCAATGTATACAAAATGATATAAATCTGTGAAACAGCTGATTTGTATCTGTATATATTTTACCGAAATCGCCTACAAAAGATAAAGCAAGTTTTGTCCTATAAGGTGACACTATTTAATAAGTGACATCTTACGGACGAAAGAGACCATGTCGGAAGGGGACCTTTCGTTCGAATAGCTATGCTGTTACAGGAAACGAAAAAATACGTATGTCGGTGTAGTCCATTAACAACGAGCCAGATGGCGGTAAATATACAAAAAGGTTGTGTTTATGTATGACAATACGTTATGCACGTATAAAGCATTTGTTACAATATGAAACAGACATGTAATAATTTACATATCTGTAACTGTACACATGGACAATACACCTCGTATTTTCAGCATTTACTTCTGCTTAATACATATTATTGTGGATTTTTCCCGGAAGAACAATTTTTAAAAAAACATTTAAGTATATTGAATTTATTATTCAAGTTATTATTGTGTATATTTATTTGGTTTTGTTTAATTGACCGAGCCTGTACATTTATTTAAATTGGACAGGAAATTGTATCGACTCGGGGAATTTTATTGAACTATATGTGCCCGATGTCCGATCTTTCCGGCCGATCATGAACAGAGATATCTGGTTCTTTGTATGATATAGTTGGAAGTAAAAAACATCATTTTTTATATCTAGATTAGATTTGATTTAACTTCGGTATTTTGTTTATTTGATTTGATGTGTTATTAAATATCATTAACGTTTTATTTACGAGTGCTGGTTTTCTCGTATTTTTTGAAATATTTAAATTTACTTGATATCTCTCGTAGTTGTGTTTTTTTGTGTGTGAAAATTACGTTAACGTAAGTAGAAATTTCACATTAGCATTATGTAAATTTTGATTCATTGTAATTCGATTATATTTGTACTATTTGTAATTTTGTATTATTATGAATAGTAGATTTAAAATATAGATAGTTAAGAAAATTATAATATTTTTTTTTGGAGTTTTTTTTGTCACGATGTTCTAGAACATTTTTGAAAAGTCAGGTCTGGAGGGAGATTTTTATACTTGTGTTAGAGCGCATGAGTAAAGTCATTTACGTGTTGACATTTGGTCTTTTAACCCTTAACTACCGACGATGTAAAGTCAGGACGTAACCACCGACCCTCGGTCCATTGGACCGCTATTTCTTTTGTCGTATCCCATACGTTATTATTTATGCTAGCTTACTGTGGTATTGAAGTATTACTATTAACTATAGGTAATAGAAAATAAAATATATACAGCAGTAAAGATCTTCAGAACAGTTTATTGCATAAAAATATTTTTATTTCGCACCAAGCAAAAATTTTACATATACAGACAACACTTAAGAAAAAATAAGTTTTACATAAACTAACGCAGCAAAATATCTTTAAATACTGCGTTTTACAGAGTTAAGGTGACCATAAGTATAAATAAACACTGAGAGTGCAAGCAATTCACTCTTTCTGGAAAATTGCAGAAGTTAAAAAGTAAGCAAATTATGTGCAATTTTTACAGATATTTTGCGAACATTGGAGGCAGATAGGATTTTTACAGGAGATACAAACATATTGGGTTTTTCTCTTTTTTTGGTAAGGACACAATGGGCATGTCTTACGTTTTAGTAGCCGTCCATCATCGTCATTGTTTGTTTTCTCATATAAAGAAGTTGCGCATTCACGGACTAATAATATACGCCGTATACTACTGCGCAATTCACGAGTCAAAGGCATATTCGTTTTCCTTCTTGATATTTCTGGTGAAACTAATGCATATGCAAGGTCTTTCATAAAATGTAATCGAACTTGCTCAGGATTATCTCTAAAACTACTATATAGTATATAGGAATTTACAGCGCTTATATCTAACATTCTAAAAAATATAGCCATCGGCCATCTTCTAGTTCGTCTTCCAGTACTATATATCGAACACTTCTCATCTAGAGAATCTATACCCGACTTGGTATTATTATAATGAGCAATTATCTCCGGCTTTCCTGTACTTTCGTCAGTAGATTTTGTGTGGTGTATGGAACTAACTAAAACGACCGCTCTTGAAATTATTGGTACATACGACACTAAAGAGATTTGTTTGGTAAAACCATATATTGCGGAACCTACTTCCCTAGAGCGCTTTGGAAGAAATTCAGGCGGAATTTCCCGTTTGTCTAATATAAATAATATCTTGGATAATTCGTTATAGTTTTTTTGGTGCGTCGTTTGTGTTTAAAAATAATTTGTCGTGGTTTTACAAGTCTTTTATACTTGTAATTTAATTTATTTGAAACACCTATCTAAAGAAAAGGAATCTCTCGTGCTGTATTACATTAATTAATGTAGGTACCTTTTATAATTATTATTAATATATTGAAGAAAGCGCTATAAATAATTTGTAAACTTTTGTAAAATTTTTTATATATATTCAGAAAAATATCTAGAAAATTTGTTAGACTGTTTTTATGGAGTTTGGTTTTTATTCACATAAATATTTCAATACGTAGGAAAGTGGGGACAAGTTTGTGTGATGTCATGTTAATGCATGCATGACGGTAAGAATTTGATTTCGCGCGCAAGATAAACAAATCTTTATTTTGACGTTTGAGTGTTGGGTTAAAAGTATTGTTGACATCTGATAAATTTTCTTGTATATTATTAATTTTGTTATCTTTGCTCGTGATTATTCAATTCAAGGTTTTTTAATGGCTTGTATCTTCATATGATATCCAAGCCTTTTTATCCTTGTAGCTGTGCATTTAACAGTTCAACGTTACACTTAGTAAAGCTGATTTTTTTTTATTTTTCTTTTTTTGAAATAAAATTGTAAGGGGAAAAATGTTTGTATAATTTGTCTGACACCTTGTATTATTTTATGATATTACCCGTATCCGAGAGGATCGACCCTGGAGAAGTGAGCTCAAGGAAGGTAACACAACTGAAGGCAGCCAGCAGATTAAGTTGTAGTGTGAAATTAAATCTAATTAGCAATTAAAAGCAAATTCCACTGCAATATGTGAGACCTCTGCTTTGTAGAATATCAACTAACTCAATTGACGTGAACCAATTATCCGCCGCGATGTTTCTATTGGTATTATATAAAGGGGCTGCTAGACGTAAAACGGACTGTGTTGGTTTGGAGTATTTCTTTTCTTCATTAGTTAAAGTTCTACCATCTGAATCTTTTCCGAAATACAGATAGCCGTTATAATAATAATTATTTCTAGCATCGGTAAGTGCCATTAATTTCAAGCCGTACTTTGCCGGTTTGTTCGGCATATACATTCGAAACGAACATCTTCCTCTAAAACTTATCGACATCTCATCTATCGTAGTATATGCACCCAAACTATATATTTGTTGACAATTTTTTACAAATTCGTCAAATAGGTGAGATATTGGTGCACCTGGATCAGCCTTGCGTCTCTCTCTTCGATCATTTGAGTTATCAAATCGTAAAGTGGACAGCAGTATAGCAAACCTATTCTTACTCATAACAATTCGAAATATATCGCGACCTGATCCATCAGCAGCAAACAACACATTGATGTCTTCATGATTCGATTTGAAAATTGCTGTGAAAAACAGCAGACCTATAAATGTCTTCAACTAAACCATGTCTAAGCTTTTAAGCTCACTCCTACTAGAGTCCTTATATTTCAATTTGTCTTTCTCGATTCGTTGATTTGTCCATTGTACAATGTCTGCAAGCATTTCGTCGCTAAAGAGGTAATTCCATATGTCAAGCGGTGCTTTTGTGTTTTCTTGACGCACTGGTTGTCGTAACCCTGGCAACTGCAAAATGATGTTATGTTGCTGTGTTCTTGTTCTCATAACAAAAGGTTCAGATGACCATTTATACCTGTTAGATGAAATAGTATTATCACTGAAACCCAAGCAATAGATGTACTCATTTTTACCTATTTTGTCAATAGTAACTTTATTTAAAACGATCATCCTCATGTGACAAGTTATTTTCCATCAATTCATCATGCATTTCGTCATTCGTATCTGATCCGTTTCCATCGGCTTGCTCTGAAGCACTAGTGTGTTCACTTTCAGTTTCATGATCTTCTGTGTCTATATCACTCTCACACTCGTCATACCAAGCTAGCACTGTGTTTTCGAAATCAGGATCGCATGGCCGCACAGATTTTGAATTTCCAAGATTAGAACTCATTTTTGTGTACAAAAAATACTGTATTTCATAGGTAGCATACAATCACACACACACCGTACGTCGGTCTAATAGACCGCTATCAAACTTTGTAGATTTATAACAACGTTACAACTAGTCGAATAAAACTGTACAATTGACAACAGACTGTGCATGCGTTAATATAAAGGTACTAACGGTTCCATCTATTAGAACATAAATAAACATTACGAACTAGGAATCTGTAAGTACGTAGCGGTCTGGTAGACCAACGGTCGGTAGTTAAGGGTTAACGTTTGAATTCTAGGCGTTTATTCATTAATTTTTGAATATGAGAAATGATCTATTAGATTTATTTTTGCTCGCGATTCACAAGAGGCTTTTCTTTGTGTGCGTGTCTTTTATCACACAGATTTTTTCCTCTAAGCTTTTGTTAATAACGTATTAGCTCTCTTTACACTTTGTAAAGAGTATTTTTTTAATTTTTTCTTATATAATAAATATTGTAAATTTCAAGTGTGAGTTTCCTTTACTGAATCTTTATATTTTTCACTTTCTTGCTCGAGGGAGCGAGACCCCAAGTTTAAGAAGTCTCATATTAAGAAGAAGAAGTATCAGAGCTAGTCCGGACATATTGTGGTGAACAGTGGACCTACCCTTTAAACAAACTCACAGTTCACAGCAATATGTTTCTGCCATCTACGCGTCATCAGTCAAGCTAGTGAAGCAATGTATACAAATTTATACAAATCTGTTAAACAACTGATTTGTATCTGTATATAATTTACTGAAATCGTCTACAAAAGATAAACAAGTTTCGTCCTATAAGGTGATACTATTTAATAAGTGACATCTTACGGACGAAAGAGACTATGCCGGAAGGTGACCTTTCGTTCGAACAGCTATGCTGTTACAGGAAACGAAAAAATACGTATGTGGGTGTAGTCCATTAACAACGAGCCAGATGGCGGTAAATATACAAAAAGGCGATTTCAGTAAAATATATACAGATACAAATCAGTTGTTTAACAGATTTGTATCAATTTGTATACATTGCTTCACTAGCTTGACTGATGACGCCTAGATGGCAGAAACATATTGTCGTGGATTTTTCCATTCAGCGAGAGAAAAAAATAGGAAGAATTAAGTATTGAACAATATTTGAATAATGTGGGATTTAAAATGTATTTTGAAATTTTATTTATATTTATTGTGTTTGGATTTACATTTTGACTGGCCCTGTATGTATATTATATTAGATTGGTGGGTGCGGCCAGATTTTGTACTATTGAATTCGATGTAGGAGATATTCGCGGTAATTTTATTTAGAGATACCAGATCTTGCAATCCAGGTGGTCACAGAGTATAAGAAATTAATTTTTATTTTCTGTTTTTGAGTAAAGTCCGGTTTTTTTTTTTGATATTTGGTGCTATAAATTTGTGCATCCTAAGTAAGTACGATTCTAACGAGAGTTTGTGATCTCGCTTTTGATATTTTAATTAAATTATGGTATCTCTCACGTAGTTTTTGTGTTAATTGTGCTTAGATCGATGTAAGTAATAATAAAAACACTTAATTTATATAATTGCTAATATGATAATTTGCTTATGTTTGTAATTTTAGTGTATAATCTGCGTTAATTTTTGACATTTAAATTAGTATATGAATATTAGAGAAAATTGTCATGTTTTTGTAATGGAGTTTTTTCTTCAAGATAAGATATTCTAGATCGTTTTAAATTCAGGTTGGTTTTTTGTTTATGAATTTGATTTTGTCATGTTTATTGCGCATGACTGTAAGGCTGTCACGCGTACTTGATAACTTTGTAGTTGTTGACATTTGATTTATAGGGGTTACAGTAGAGGTCAAACTTGACAAATTTCTCAATTATTTATTAATTATATGTTTGCTCGAGAGTCACAGGGGGTTTTTCTCTTTGTGCGTGTCATTATCATAAAGAGTCTTTCCTCCTCAGCTACTGTTAAATTGCTTTAGCTCCCTGTACATTCAGTAAAGGGATTTTTTCTTTTTTTTTGTTTTTTTTTATTAAATTGTAAACAAACTAGATGCGACTTTCATTAATGCTTATTGTTCTACTTTAAATTTATAACCTGGCCCACATCCGTAAGGATCGACCCGAGAGAAGTGAGCTCAAGGAAATCTACGAGACTGAACAGCCGGAAGCTTAAGTTGTAGTGTGAACCCAATTAAAATTCATAATTAAAAGCACATTCCACTGCATAATTATGGCGCAATCCAACGTAGGGCCGATATTGTAATTTTGGCAGCCCAACATGTCGGCGAATGAAGAAAGGAAGAATTAAAGAAATTATAAGCAAATAATTGTGGCGAACGCAACGTGTAAGGCGAGAATATCGTATATTAGCAGAAATAAAGCAACGTAAAAGCGAACGAAGAAAGGTTATAAATAAAATTATAAGTAAACAATATAATTTTAAAAAATGAAATATTTGAAACAAAGAATGGGTAATGCTAGTTACATGCATGAAGGAGGGGGCGACGGAGAAAGCAGTCAAGGGATGCTGGACATGATGCATGCTATGATGCAAATGATAATGGATATGGAACAACGACAAGAGGATAGGGAGAGAAGGTTAGAGAGAAAAGTGGAAGAGAAAATGGAACGAATGATGAAAACAATAAAACAACAACAAATGGATATAAAACAACAACAACAGGAGATAGGGAGCAAAATAGAAGAGATAATGGATCAAATGGCAACAAGAAAAAGTAACAATCAAATAAATAAAGAAGTTATAATAAGTGAAAGTAAAATAACACACGTCGAGGAAAACAAGCAATAGAAGAAAAGGAATTAATATTAATGGAACAAGAAGAAAAGGAGGGAGTAAATAACATAACAAAAGAAGAGGAGGCAACGATTTCAAAGGGAAGTTTAGAGGACGTGCCTGGGGAAGGATCTAAGCCACAGGACGATGGAAATCATTTGGATAGAGAAGTTGGAAGAAGAAACAATCAGATAAGGGTAAGAGAAGAAAATATATTAAATAAAATTAATGTTAAAACTAACGAGATAAGAGAATTTAATATAATTAAAACAAATGCAAAGTTAGAATGTAGGATGGATAAAAGTAATAATGAGAAAATGGTTAATGAAATAAATAGGCATTTGTTATTAATGATATTAATGATAAGCAAACTAAGATTAAAATGAAATTGGTTTCTACAAATGAAATTTATAATTATAATTTAAGTAAACATATAGAAAATAAACACAAGGATTCCTGTAATGATATTTTAAAAAACAATAGATTTTCAAATTATCTAAATCAAAGTCATGCCAACAATAATTTTATAAAATACAATACTCTGAAAGTTAAGAAATATAAGGGTACTAGATTTAAAATAATTAGACCCACATTTTATATTAAAGTAAAAGTAAAAATGAAACTAGAAATTATTTTCAGTCGGATATTTTAGATAGGCCCAACAAAAACGTAGATTTGTTGTAAACTATTAAAAATAATTAATTGGAATGTGATGTACTAAAGGATATATATAAAATTGGAAAAGTTTTGATATGTGATATTGAAATAAACTTAACGCAAAGGATAATTAAAATTAAATTATTAGTATAAGAAGAGGAATTAGAGGTAAGAAATAAAAAAGGTGTTTACAGAATTTCGTCGAGATAAAAAGTTATAATAAGATGTTTTGAATATGAAAAAGTTTACAAAATTTCGTCGAGGATATATGAAATAAATATTTGAATGAAAATGAAAGTATATTTAAAAAAAAATTTCGTCGGTATATTTAAATAAAATTTCGTCGTTATATGAAAAGGTTATTATGATAAATATATATATATATATATATATATATATATATATATATATATATTATTGGAAATAAAAGTATGGTAATTATGAACTTATAAAAAGAATTGTTGACATGTTTAAAGGATAATGAATATGATATTTGATAATGATGGTATATGAATTTCGGATTTAATTGACATGGTAATGATCAGGATTAAGTAAATGGATATATACAGGATGAGTATTATGATAAAATTATTGTTGAGGAAATTAGAAAGTAATTATAATTATCTACGAATAAAAAATTTATGAAGTAAAATTATCTACGAATATAAAAATTTTGTTAATTATGGGAATTGCGTTGTAAGAAAAAAATTAAAATTATACTATAAAAGAAGAAATTAAGCTTATGATATTATTGTTATTATTATTATTGTTGTTGATTGGGAATTAATGGTGTTATGAATTTGATTGTTATAATGATTTGGTATATGAGATGGTAATGCTATGTTTTCTTTTATCTATGAAAATTCATTGGAGATGTTCATGTCCAGGAGAACGAGAGAGAGCTCGATTATTCTACGATGATGACTGTTACTTCGGCGTGTTTCTTCGTCTATGATGTATGTAACGAAGCCTATTCGATAATGTCCAGTTAAAATGACATTAATCAATTATGTCAAGCAAAATGACATAAGAAATAAAATGTCTTAAGTCAAATAAGACATTGATATTTATAAAAATTTTATACAGAATGTATATTGAGATGCTGAAACCGTTCGTCACAATACTGCACCATCAGGACGATGACCCTGATATACAACGATGCAACAGGTTAGTGCGGGGAAGTAAGACAGAGTGCGATACTGTCTCTAGTGATAGTTCGGAAATTTATCCATGAACAAAGATTAGGAATGTTCTGACTTTGTCCTCGGATAAATTTGGGGATTGTGTCGTGGATTTTTCCATTCAGAGAGAGAAAAAAATAGGAAGAATTAAGTATTGAACAATATTTGAATAATTTGGGATTTAAAATGTATTTTGAAATTTTATTTATATTGATTGTGTTCGGATTTACATTTTGACTGGCCCTGTATGTATATTATATTAGATTGGTGGGTGCGGCCAGATTTTGTACTATTGAATTCGATGTAGGAGATATTCGCGGTAATTTTATTTAGAGATACCAGATCTTGCAAACCAGGTGGTCACAGAGTATAAGAAATTAATTTTTATTTTCTGTTTTTGCGTAAAGTCGGTTTTTTTTTTGATATTTGGTGCTATAAATTTGTGCATCCTAAGTAAGTACGATTCTAACGAGAGTTTGTGATCTCGCTTTTGATATTTTAATTAAATTATGGTATCTCTCACGTAGTTTTTGTGTTAATTGTGCTTAGATCGATGTAAGTAATAATAAAAACATTTAATTTATATAATTGCTAATATGATAATTTGCTTATGTTTGTAATTTTAGTGAATAATCTGCGTTAATTTTTGACATTTAAATTAGTATATGAATATTAGAGAAAATTGTCATGTTTTTGTAATGGAGTTTTTTCTTCAAGATAAGATATTCTAGATCGTTTTAAATTCAGGTTGGTTTTTTGTTTATGGGTTTGATTTTGTCATGTTTATTGCGCATGACTGTAAGGCTGTCACGCGTACTTGATAACTTTGTAGTTGTTGACATTTGATTTATAGGGGTTACAGTAGAGGTCAAACTTGACAAATTTCTCAATTATTTATTAATTATATGTTTGCTCGAGAGTCACAGGGGGGTTTTTCTCTTTGTGCGTGTCATTATCATAAAGAGTCTTTCCTCCTCAGCTACTGTTAAATTGCTTTAGCTCCCTGTACATTCAGTAAAGGGATTTTTTCTTTTTTTTTGCTTTTTTTTATTAAATTGTAAACAAACTAGATGCGACTTTCATTAATGCTTATTGTTTTACTTTAAATTTATAACCTGGCCCACATCCGTAAGGATCGACCCGAGAGAAGTGAGCTCAAGGAAATCTACGAGACTGAACAGCCGGAAGCTTAAGTTGTAGTGTGAACCCAATTAAAATTCATAATTAAAAGCACATTCCACTGCAATATGTATTAAGCAGAAGTAAATCCTGAAAATACGAGGTGTATTGTCCATGTGTACAGTTACAGATATGTAAATTATTTACATGTCTGTTTCATATTGTAACAAATGCTTTATACGTGCATAACGTATTGTCATACATAAACACAACCTTTTTGTATATTTACCGCCATCTGGCTCGTTGTTAATGGACTACACCGACATACGTATTTTTTCGTTTCCTGTAACAGCATAGCTGTTCGAACGAAAGGTCGCCTTCCGACATAGTCTCTTTCGTCCGTAAGATGTCACTTATTAAATAGTGTCACCTTATAGGACGAAACTTGCTTTATCTTTTGTAGGCGATTTCAGTAAAATATATAAAGATACAAATCAGTTGTTTAACAGATTTGTATCAATTTGTATACATTGCTTCACTAGCTTGACTGATGACGCCTAGATGGCAGAAACATATGTATTAAGCAGAAGTAAATGCTGAAAATACGGGGTGTATTGTCCATGTTTACAGTTACAGATATGTAAATTATTTACATGTCTGTTTCATATTGTAATCAGTATTAGTTGCAATAGTTATAACATCCAGCAGGATGCTAAAAGATGAAAGGTGTGTAAGTGCAATTTTAAGTCAATTTGTGAAGGATTATAATGATTTTATAACAGATAACAGGGCTTCTGTTATTTTGTAGATAATGCGAAGTTCATGTTACGGCGATAAAAAAAGTTTCAAGCCAGTCAGCTGCTTTTTTCAACAATTCTCTAACTTTATTGAGCCCGTTTGGGATTTTATACCAAAAAATGCTATTAGTTTGTAGCAATGCTGCACCATATATTTGCAAAGCAATGTGGGGATTACAGATTCTGTACCAAACATAATACACGTGTAGTGGTAGTATGATTTAGTTCGTACTCTTTATCCAGGCGTTAGTATGCTGATATCGTCAGTGAAAAAGATTTTTCCTAAAGCACCAACTCTTGTCCAGAGGTTTTTGGAAATTGCAGGGACGTTCCACTTCCACCTACGCCAATCATTACAAGATGGGGAGCTTGAATCGCCGCTGCTGTATATTACAACGAACATTTTGAAATTATGAAGAAAATTGTTAATGAATTCGACTCTGGAGAAGCGTAGTGCATTGGAGAAGCACATAGTGTTCTGAGAAAAATAAATCTTCGAGAAGATTTCTTAATTTTTATTTTAGCTTACGTGGCGTGCATTTCGACTGCAATCTCTACGGTAGAAACTAAAGGATTATCTTCACAAGACTGCATTGAAATAGTAGAAAATATAGTAGTCAAACGTTTAGCAAAACTCCAGAAAAGTTATTTCATCAATAAATTAAACGCAGTGCTGTCAAAAAATACGAGCTACCAACAACTGAAGAATGTCAGCGAGGTGTTGCAAAATAAAACAACCCTTAATGATAAAAATGAATATTTAAATGCCAGTGACATTCTAAAATATGAATTTGTACCAATAGTGTCGTGTGATGTCGAGAGAGTCTTTTCAAAGCATAAAAATATTCTAGCCGACAATAGGCGCAAATTTATTTTTGAGAATTTGTTACATCACGTTGTACTTAAATGTAATTATGATTTGCTTTTATAATTTCAATAATTTTGAATCTAAAAAAATTGTTTGTGTTTTAACGGAGAAATAAAAATGTTTTAATAGAAAAAATAGTGTTTATACCTCAAAAGTTGATATTTAGTGTATATTTAAGAGCATATTCTGAATGCTTTATTGCCTATTTGGATGCAGATTTTTAAGTTTCTTAGTGCACAATTATCCTAAGCCTACTTATCATATAATAAACTCAAACAATAATTTAAGACTAAGATCAGGACTACTTGAGTGTTAGTCACCATTTGTATGACAAAAGCATTTTTAATAATGTACAAATATTATTAAAAATCGGGTATAGAGAACACAATACAAGTACATAGACATTCATGTTTTTTCATTAGTTGGTATAATATAAACAGTATGTATATGTACGTCAAGCATTTCAGTATCCGTTAAAAAAATGTTTTTTAATTATGTTGATTCTTAAGAAAAGTCAACGTTTTTATGCTAGACAGCACACATTGTGTTGAGGTAGGTAAGTGATAAAGTAGAAGAAGTAGCTGTTAAGTTAGTTCAAATACAAAGTCCAGTGACCTGTACAAAAAAGAAACGTAGCGAATAAATATGACTTTGTTTGCTTTTCATTATCAGACTGGTCATTCATAAAATTATTTTTATTTACACGCCAACAGATGTGCGAATATAAACATTTGATTTAAAGGTCGATGCATGTTCGCTTTATGTAAACACATTCTTCTATGATTAAAAAAGAAACCCACTCACCTTCTCCTCAAGATATTCGATTACAATACCTTAAATTAAAATGTTTTTCTCTTGAAAGTGCCACGGCGTTTTGTAGTTCGTTTGAAATGCACGATTTCAACAATTGTTCAAAATTCTCACCATTCTCTTGGATACATAATCTGGCGCGACGTATAATTGATTCACGCACATTTTGAAACAAATTGCGTTCACGTGCATGATCTGTTTCCGCAATAATATGTTCAAGCAACTCGTCAATATCGTTGACTTTCGTCCTATCGACTCGTTCCTTTAAATATCCTCACAGAAAGAAATCAATCGGATTTAGGTCCGGCGGCCATGGCTAATGCATTGGCCCACCGCGGCCTATCCAGCGATCTCCTAAAATATCATTTAAATATTCACGCGGGGAAAATGTACGGGTGACCCGTCACGCTGATACCACATTGACATTGAATATTCAAAGGAATATCTTCTAGTAATCCCGGCAGAATATACTGCTGTAAGGAGACAATAACAAAATAAATTAATAAAAAGATACATTATTTACCAGACACAACTTATAAATACGAACATTAAAGTTTCAGAGGTAATATCTTAATATGACACTGTAAGCACAATAGATAGCGCCTTGAGTTCAACAAGTGGGTCTATTGTTGATAGGTCAGCATTTTTCCTTTCTATAACATTCGATGGCATAAAACTTACATAGAAGGTACACACACATACACTTTGTATACAGACCGTCTTAAAAACAATTTCCTATATTTCCTTCTTTTTTTTCGCGCTTACTTGAAAATCTTTTCTACGCTATTTTTTTGGAAAAACATTATAAAAGTTGGGATCTTTATACCCTCCAAATTAGGAAAACGAGTGATCAAACACCCTGTATGTGTGAAAATTGCTATCTAGACTTTCAGATACGTGTTTTGCCCTGCTATAGTCTCGTCAGTGCATGGTACTGGGACAGGCAAACTTCACAACAACTCCCTTATTACATACAGTCAAGTTATAAAAGACAGCACGGAGGAAAACTCATATCCGCTTATTCATTAATCTCAAAATCACGACCGCCGAACCAACTAGCGCTATCCTCATAACATGTGTAAAACTTGGTAAGTGGTTTTCGTCGGACGATCGCAGTCGTAACAGACGGGAAGTTGTACTAATGTCTCCACTTTAAGTTGAACGTAAATGGTTTTTTTTTGTTACGAGAAGTAAAACATATAATGCGTTTAGAATGTCTATAAAAATACCGCTATTGAATGCAATGTTCATGTTATAAAAACTCTAGATAACTTTGTGTAGACAGTTTTTTATCCCAAAGATTCGACAAATTATTGAAAGAAGATGTAAAATGTGTGCTCTACGGACATTTAACATCCTATTTGGTAACACTATATTTTTAATCGTAGACGTGAGTTACGACCGACAACTGACTGAATCGGAGAAGATACTTAAAGCGAGGTGGACAATAACGAAACTATTCTTTTTGTTATTGTCTGTCAGATTTAAGATATCGCCTCTGATACTCTTTATAATACCTATAGTCGATCGTACAATAGCGTAACAAAATGTTTTTTAAATATTTTTGTAATCCTTTTTCTCGCTTAAGACAGGGAATTTTGGGAAAATATTTTGAATATATATTCTATATAATTACATCTCGCCATTTCTCCTGTGTTGTCGTTTTATTTCAAGAACACTAGGTATATATATGTGTAATACATATGTTACACATATATTACACATGTGTAATACGAGGGGGTATTGATATATAGTTAGCCTAGACCGGTTCCGTGGTTAAAAAAAATATTGCGATACCATAGCAACGAAAAATAACATATCAGTCACCAATTTTGTGCAATAAAGTTTGAAAAAAAGGATGTCGTTCGAAATAGTGAAAATCGAAAAATTGAAGTATCGAGCCACCATCAAGTAACTGTATTTGAAGGGGTTAAGAGGTAAGCAGATTTACGATATTTAAGATATGCTTAATACCCTTGGCGATCAATGTCCTTCGTATGTGACTGAAAAATTGGATTGCAAGCTTCAAAAGGGGTAAATTTTAACACCGATCGGGAAGGCCAGTTTCTGTGTCCGTCCCCGAAAGTGTTGATGCAGTTTATGACATTATTTTGTCGGATCGTCGAATTGGGCTACAACGAATATCTGAGGCACTGTATATTTCATATGGACGCGACCATCATATAGTTCACGCCGATTTGGACGTGCGATAAATTTCTGCAAAATGAATCCCCAAATGTCTGAATGTTGACCAGAAGCGTGTGAGGGTGGAAGCATCGCTTTCAATCTGAGCCCGGTTTGACAGTGATGCAGACTTTTTAAGCCGTATTGTTAATATGGAACTTCCGGAGATTACACGGTCATTAAACTTTTTTCTCAATAAATTGATTGTGTCATGAGATGCATGGCACGTTGCACCATCGTGTTGGAACCAGATATTGTTTACGTCGAAATAATATAATTCATGCCACAAAAAATCTCTAAACATATATCTGTAACGCTCTCCATTGACAATAATTGCAATGCCATTTTAGTTTTCAAAAAAATATGGTCCAATAACACCTCCAGACTATAAACCACACCAAACTGTTAATTTTTGTGGATGTAAACGTGTTTCATGAACAGGATGTAGATTTTCCTCACACCAAATGCGAAAATTGAGTGTCATCGCTGAATATGATCTTTCCATAAAATAATGGATCTGTTTCGAGTTGCTGTAAAGCCCAATCTGTGAAATTTCTACGCAATACATAGTTCTTCTGTTAACTGAAATTTATACGCCTTGAAATGCATGTTCGTCGGTACGCCCCTGTTGGAAAAGAGACACATTCAAAACAAACATAACTACGTTACTATCTAGCCAAAAATACATAAATGAACTTGTATTGTGTTCTTCACGCCCCATTTTTATTAATATTTTTTATATTATTAAAAATACTTTTGTATTATACAAATTTAGTGAGGTTTTACCCACTCAAGTATGTTTAAAATTATGTTGTTAATTTACATATTGTTGTATTATTCCTTTACGTTTACATTGGATGCTAGTTATGTTTCAGTTTAGTTTTTATATCTCTGTAATTTAGTTATTATTCTTAACTCTTTCTTTATTTGCATACTTTATTTGAAACTGTACTCTATTAGTTATTAATTTTTTTTTTGTTTTATCTATTATATAATTTTTTACACTGTAATTGGATTGATCCGTTGAGCGAAATAAATAATATTAATAATATTACTATTTTTAATAACATTGATATTCATAACATACATGCCCTAAACCATTTACAATATTTATATATATATATATATATATATATATATATATATATATATATATATATATATTAGAAATTTAGCTTATTTGGTTTCTCATAATCATCTTGGCCGCTTTTATTAGCTTTTATAGATCTGTCTTTTCCATATCACTATTATTAAACCCGAAAATTAAGTAAATAGAAAAGCTTCTATTCTTTGTTGGTGCTCAATTATTTGTTTGCAATTCTTAATATTATGTGATTCTTATTCCTCTAGTTTTAGTTAATAATTTAGAGGAAACGAAATCTCTTTAGTCATAACGTAATTAATTAATGGCTTTTGGCGTCCCTCCAACTTTACATTGTTAAGTAGAAATTCGTGTTCAATGCATGACGAAGATGCTATAGTGCTAACCCTTTCGAGAAACGAAACGTTTTTGTGACTCCTCTCTTGTTTTTATAAACCTATTTGTTTAGTATATTAATAAATATTTATCTCTTATTGTGATTATTAATTTTGTTCTTTTATTTTAAAATATTTTTAAATGGACAATGGAATTAAAAAGTAATACAAAGGTATTTTTAATAATATAAAATATTATTTAAAATCTGGTGTGAAGAACACAAATACAGGTTCACATTAATATTTTTGTGAACGTGTCCGAACATATCTCTCCCCAGAGACGTAGATACGTATTTCGCCTTTCTACAGGCTCATCGGTACGCCCCTGCTGGAGAAAGAATATTTCCAGAAACATTCACAATTTTGTGAATGTGTCTGGAAATATTCAGTTTTTCTTCGAATCTGTGAAGCTAAATACAAGGCAATTTGAATATTTATTTCTGCTTGCTGGTCGTGATTCCAATCAATGCCTTAGATCCTCCATAATCAACCGGCCCGTCAAGCCAACCGTATGCTCGACCTACTGACAATACCGGGTGTCCTTGAAATAAAAAGACAATGTATGAAAAATGAAAAGATTAAATTATATAGATCCAAGGTTATCCATTACTAATGAACGTCAAAAAGCCGTGTAAAAATGTTTATTAAGTTACATGTAGGTGTAATTTAACTAATATAAAGGATCTGAGTTAGTGACTAATTCTGTAATAATTATATATTTTGTAGTACATAAATTATATATGTACACTTTAATATTCAGTTATCTGACCATTAGATGTTAAAACTGCAGCCAGTTGCCTCGGTATTGAATTTATTAAATTTCATACAAATCTTTCCTCAACGTTGTGCCATGAGTCTTGAATAAGAGTTACTAATTCGTCTTTGTTTCTTGGTCTTACATTATTTTTATATATGTTTTTGACTAATTTACTCCAAACGCTTCCCATTGGATTCAGAGAAGTTTTTGATGGCGAAGGTAACACGTTAATTTTCTTACTATTTAGCCATTCTTGAACCACCCGTGATTTGTAAATAGGGGAATTATCATATATTTTCCAAAATATTAACATATATTTGGCCATTTAATATTTCATCAATATTCCAAGAAGTACCTGCTCCTCGGTACTAATCCATCCCCAAATATTTGAAGAAAAACGTCCACTGGTTTGTATACTTTGGGTGCATTGTTCGACATAGTGTCTATTTCCTGGTCTCTACATAAGCACTCGCCCATTGTTAAAGGACTGAAACACATTTTCATCATAAAATATTACCCCTTTCCAAAAGTAATTGTTTTCATTTAAGAATTCTTGTGCATATATACAAGCTTTTGCTGATAATTTTCCTCTGATAAATATGGTTTTCGTGCAGCTGAATAATTAGATATTTCACTGCATTTTATCCGATTTCGATCCGTCCATACTGATCCAGGAAAATTAACATATTCACATGCCGCCACTGCAGTTTGAAAAAGATTTTCTTTAAGAAAATTAAAAAGTGCAGCGTCATCATTTGCCGTTATGCATCTTTTTTGTCCTGTACCTTCTTTCCGCTTTACAATATGTTCTTCATTCCAACGTTTTTTATCTTTCCTATTGTGCTTTTGTCAACACCAAATTTTGTTCCAATCCGTCGATATGACCAACCATTTTATAATACCTTTATTATTCTTACTCGTTTATTTTCGTACATGGCTTAACTGCTGTTAATTATTTGATGAATTGAATCAGATTGTCGGCCGTGTATTAACTATGTGGCCCGTAACAGCAAGTATTATAGGTATTATAGGTAAGTATTATATTAGGGACTTTTACTAGGTATACTTACATATATAAGATAAATGCAAGTTATTTTAGTGAAAATTCAGAAAGATGTTAATGTGAATAATATTAATACGTTCTTAAATACACTCGTTTAATATCCTGCGCTGCCGTTGTTCAAATTATTGGAATAGCGTTAATTACGGCAACATATGAAGGCATTTTAGTCCTCCATCTTCATATATATACAGGGTGTCCAGAAACTCTCCTGACAAATGAAGACCGGAGATTCCTCTGATAATTTTAAGACAATTAAACCCAAATTCACCTAGTCCGAAAATGCTTCCTAAGGGAGCTAGAGTTCTTTGAAGATGGCGCCTTGTATTTATTTTTTTTAAATTCCTCCAGAACGCTTCTATTTAGAAAAACAAAAACTGGTATGCTTATTTATCCTCCAGAGATGAATCGATTCCATCAATTGCGAATTTCTAGTACCGGTCATAGGCGTCCGTTTTGGGTAGGTCAACGGTTATTTTAAGGCATAACTTTTTTTGTCTTTAACTTTTAAGCATTTGCGACACTAGATTATTAAATTTTCAGGTATTCCAGTACTAAAAGGTACTCTTACTTTAAGTCGGTAGGATACACCGTTTTCTAGAAAAATCGATTTGTAAATTTTTCGTTTTTTCTCCATTAAAGTTTAATTTATTACGTACCTACTTATTTTTAGCGACGAAGTTGGCTTGGACTATCAAGGCATGGATAAAAATTAATTTAATAAATTAAAAACAAATTATTTATTACAATGGAATGAAACTAACAAAAAAAGAACAAGTATCAAAGGTAGATTGTTACAAAAGTTGCTCGATGTGATGACCATTAGTCTCTATGCATAAGTTTACCCTTTTGCTTAGAGAACGCCGAATTCTTGCAAAAATTCCAAAGTTATTTCTAAATTCATTGCAAGCATCTTGTATCCTTAGCCAGAGTTGTGCGCGATTTTGTATCGGAACGGAATAAACAAATGCTTTTATGTATCCCCAAACACAATAATCGCAAGAATTCAAATCCGGCGACCTTGCTGGCCAAGTAACTGGACCGCCTCTTCCAATCCAATAGTCTTCGTAGTTATTATCTAGAAAGTCTCGTAGATTCCTGCTAAAGTGGGCCGGACAGCCGTCCTGTAGAAACCATAAGTTTTGCCGAATATTTAAGCGCACCTCATCTAACAAATCAGGCAAAATATTTTGCAGGAAATGTAAGTAATCAGCACCATTTAAACGAGTAGGTAATTCCACAGGTCCAAGTAGATAATCGTCAACTACTCCTATCCAGACGTTTATGCTAAACCTATGCTGATGCTTAAATTCTTGAACAATGTGGGGATTGTCACCAACGTACGAATAATAATATGCATTATGTACATTAAAAATTCCATTTTTTGAGAATGTAGCTTCGTCACCAAACAAAATCTTCTTGAAGAAATCTTCATCTTGATTTTTCTGATTTTGTAACCATCTAGCGAATTCTACGCGAGCAGGACATCTCCTTCTAGCAGTGCTTGCACCTTTGTAAAATGAAAAGGATATAAATTTTCTTTGTGTAAGATATTTCCTACGGAAGACTTTGAAATTGTGGGGTACATGGCAGATAGTCTTCGAACGCTAATTTCTGGACTTTCCTCAACTTCCATTAAAATAGCATCTTCATGTTCTGCTGTTACATCATTATGTCTCCCTGTTTCATTATTTTTTGGGACTACTGAACCTGTTTCTCTTAATCGTTGATGAAGAGCTGTAAATGTTGAGTGAGTGGGATGCTGACGATTGGGAAATTTTTCAGCGTATCTACGTTGCGCCGCTCGAGCGTTACACCTCATTTCGCCATAAACTAAATGCATATCGGCGTATTCCTCATTAGTAAAAACCATTTTTTTTTAAATAAAAATCGTTGTGTTTGAATAACACAAAGTAAAAAATGAAAAGATAAACTTCGCGAACTGACAACAATTTGACAATGAAAAACGTAGGTTTTACTTCTGTTGGTAGCTCAGAGCTAACTATTGCAAAAAATAAAATATTGAACTTTAATGAAGAAAAAACGAAAAATTTACAAATCGATTTTTCTAGAAAACGGTGTATCCTACCGACTTAAAGTAAGAGTACATTTTAGTACTGGAATACCTGAAAATTTAATAATCTAGTGTCACAAATGCTTAAAAGTTAAAGACAAAAAAGTTATGCCTTAAAATAACAGTTGACCTACCCAAAACGGACGCCTATGACCGGTACTAGAAATTCGCAATTAATGGAATCGATTCATCTCTGGAGGATAAATAAGCTTACCAGTTTTTGTTTTTCAAAATAGAAGAGTTCTGGAGGAATTTAAAAAAAAAATAAATACAAGGCGCCATCTTCAAAGAACTCTAGCTCCCTTAGGAAGCATTTTCGGACTAGGCGAATTTGGGTTTAATTGTCCTAAAATTATCTGAGGAAACTCCGGTCTTCGTTTGTCAGGAGAGTTTCCGGACACCCTGTATATATATATATATATATATATATATATATATATATATATATATATATATATATATATATATATATATATATATATATATATATATATATATATTGATATGGTTCAGCTTACTTCCTTAATAAATTCTTCATCTTATAAGATATTTGCCCTAAGAATATTATATCTGAAATATAATGATTTGAGAAATATTACTTTAGAGTTAAAAGTTTGTATTTTTGATGTAAGATCATAAATGGATTTTGAAATCACGATATCGATTAATATTGTATATTTTATTTTGTCTATGTATATAATTCGCTCAATAATTAATTAATCATATCTTATTTTCGCGAGAATTTAAAATTTTTTATACTAATTATGATTATATAATGAAACAGATATGCAAAATACATATTCGTCACTGTAAACATGGACAAACACCTCGTATTTTTAGCATTTACTTCTGTTCAATACATATGTTTCAGCCATCTAGGCCTCATCGGTTGAACTAGTGAAGCAATGTGTATACAAATTAATACAGATCTGTTAAATAACGGATCTGTATCTGTATCTACATTTACGCTAAAATCGTCTCCAAGCTATAACC
Organism: Melolontha melolontha; assembly: GCA_935421215.2. Taxonomy (NCBI): domain Eukaryota; kingdom Metazoa; phylum Arthropoda; class Insecta; order Coleoptera; family Scarabaeidae; genus Melolontha; species Melolontha melolontha. Next base: position 4,519,143 of record OW285240.1, on the reverse strand, counting down.
AGTTTCGTTCTATCAGGCGACACCAATTTAATCAGTGACATCTGACGGAAGAAAGCGACTAGGCCAGAAAAGGCGATCTTCCGCTCGAATAGCAAGGCTATTACGAAAAAAAGCGGAAAAATACGTATATTGGTGCTGTCCATTAACACGCGCCAGATGGCGGTAAATATACAAAAAAGGGATATTTATCAATACGTTTTTGCCGTATTACGCAGTTGTTATATAATGAAACAGATATGCAAAATACATATCCGTCACTGTAAACATGGACAAACACCTCGTATTTTTAGCATTTACTTCTGTTCAATATATATGTTTCAGCCATCTAGGCCTCATCGGTTGAACTAGTGAAGCAATGTGTATACAAAATAAATACAGATCTGTTAAACAACGGATCTGTATCTGTATCTACATTTACGCTAAAATCGTCTCCAAGCTATAACCAGTTTCGTTCTATCAGGCGGCACCAATTTAATCAGTGACATCTGACGGAAGAAAGCGACTAGGCCAGAAAAGGCGATCTTCCGCTCGAATAGCAAGGCTATTACGAAAAAAAGCGGAAAAATACGTATATTGGTGCTGTCCATTAACACGCGCCAGATGGCGGTAAATATACAAAAAAGGGATATTTATCAATACGTTTTTGCCGTATTACGCAGTTGTTATATAATGAAACAGATATGCAAAATACATATCCGTCACTGTAAACATGGACAAACACCTCGTATTTTTAGCATTTACTTCTGTTCAATACATATTGCTATAGATTTTTCCTTGGACAAGAAAGGAAAAATGATTGAACAATTTTGAACTCTATATGAAGGACATTTTAAAAATTAGCTATTTCAGTTGTATGTTTATTTATTTCAGACGGGGATCGTTATATATATATATATTAGTTTATAAGTAAAATAAAATTTTATAATGTATGAAATTATGATTAGCCCTCGTATATTTAGGTTGACCAGAGGATTGAAATTGCCGCTTTTCCGGATATTGTATTTGTTAAAATGTGTTGTCTGTATATATTTTGATTTTATAGATGGTAGGGATGGACAAGAGGATGTTGAAATTTCATTTTTGAATTAGAGATATCTTGACGGTTAAAGTGATCGGTTTATTAAAGAATAAAATTCTCAATTTTATTCTTTGTTTTATAAAATCGGGTTGAATTTTGTTTATGCATTTATTGTAAGGTGCATGTCAATCTTAATTCGATTTATGCGAGTGTTTTAATGTTTATTGAAATATTTTTTGTGGAAAAGATATCTCTCGTGCATTTTATAAATTGTACATGGATCTATGTAAGTTGATAAAATATTTTGTTTATATATTTGATATCACGATTATTTACATTATTATAATTTCATGTATTTCTTGTAATAATTTGTATTTGAAAGTAGTATATGGATATTAGAGAAAGTTGTCATGTTTTTTGTAAGGGAAGTTTTTTCTTAAAAATTATTTTCGAGAACATTTTGAATTCAAGGTTGGAGTTTTCTTTAGTGGGGTTTGACCTTGTTGTGTTATTTTGGCGCATGACAAAATTTCAATTTTCGTGAGTTTTGAAAACTTATTTGTTTTTGACATTTGTTTGAAGGGGTCAAAGTAGAGGTTAAACTTGACAGATTTCACTAGTATTTATTAGTTTTATGTTTGATCGAGATTCACAAGAGGTTTTTCTCTGTGTGCGAGTCATTATTCACAAAGAGTGTTTCCTCATTGCTACTGTTTGATGATGCTTTAGCACCCTATACACTTTGTAGAGGGATTTTTTTTATTTATTTTTTTAAAATATACTAACAAAGGAACTGATTTGGGTTTTATTTGTGTTTATTGTTTTATTCTGGAAAACAAAACTTGACACTGATCCGCGAGGAACGATTCATGAGATGGCAGTTCGTGGATTCTACTAGACTGAATAGCCGGCAATATAAGCTGTAGTGTGAATAAAAAAATTAATAAGCAATTTCAAAGCAAATTCCACTGCACAATTATGGCTATCCCAACGTGGGGCCGATATTGCAATTATGGAGGCCCAACGTGTCGGCGTATGAAGCAAAGCAAATTCCACTGCACAAATATAGCGCAATCCAACGTGGGGCCGATATTACAATTTTGGCGAGTCCAACGTATAATTGGAAGAAATAAAACAATATAATTCAAATATGGAAAATATAATGGAAAATTTGAAACAAAGAATGGGTAATGCTGGTTACATACATGAAGAGGGGGACGACGAAGTAGGCGGTCAACAGATGATGGATATGATGCAAACAATGACACAAACGATAATGAATATGATGCAACAAAAACATAAGGAGATGGAACAGATGATACTACAAAATCACAATGAAATAAAACAACAACAAATGGAAATAAAACAACGACAGGAGTATGTAGAGAAAAAAATAAAAGGGATAATGGATCAAAAGGCACCAGGAACCAGTAACAAACAAATAAACAAGGAAAACACAATAAATAAAAGTAAAATAGCACACGTCGAGGGAAAACAAGCAACAGAAGAAAAGGAATTAAAAATAATGGAACCAGAAGAAAAGGAATCAATAATAATGCTACAAGAAGAAAACGAATCAACAATTACAAAAGAAAGTTTAGAGGACGTGCCTGGGGAGGAATCTATGCCACAGGACGAGGGAAATGATATGGATATAGAAATAGGAAGAAGAAATAATCAAATTAGGGTAAGCGAAGAAGTTACATTAAATAAAATTAATTTTAAAACTAACGAGAGAAAAGAATTTAATATAATTAAAATAAATGCTAAGTTAGAATGTAGGATGGAAGAAAGTATTCACGATAAAATGATCAATCAATTAAATAAACAAACAGTTGTCATTAATGACATTAATGATAAACGAACTAAAATTAAAATGAAATTGATTTCTAGAAATATCATTTATAAGTATAATTTGAATAATTATATAGAAAGTAAACGCAAAATTCCCGTAATTCTATTTTTAAAATCAACTGCTTTTTAAACAATATAAATCAGATGCATGTCAATAATAAAATGTTAAAATATTATACTCTGAAAATTAGAAAGTATAGGGGTACTAAATTTAAATTAAATAGACCCACATTTTATAGTAAGGTAAAAGTAAAAATGAAACTACAAATTATTTACTGTCGGATATTTTAAATAGGCCCAACTTAATGAGAAATTTCGTTGTAAACTATTTAGATGAATATGCGAGATATAAGGATTTTTGCTTTTGAGTTAACTAATTGGAATGTGTTGTAACAAAAGGATATATAAATAAAATTTGGAAAAGTAAATAGGATTTGATAAAAGATACTGAAATGGATTTAACGTAAAAGATAATTAGGATTAGATTATTAGTATAAGAAGAGGATGTAGAAGTAAAATAAAAAGGTGTTTACTGAATTTCGTCGTGATAAAAAGTTATATGATATTGAATATGAAAAAATTTTCGTCGCTAATATATGAAATATTTATATGAAAATGAAAGTGTATTTATAGAAAAAATTTTCGTCGGTATATTTAAATAGAATTTCGTCGTTGATATATGAAAAAAATTATTATGATAATAGAGATATATATATATATTGTTGAAATAAAATTATGGTATTTATGAATATATAGAAAAAGAATTAGTGGCATGTTTAAAAAGGTTAATGAATAAAAATATTTGAATAGGATGGTTTACGATGTGCTGATTTAACTGACCTGGTAATGAAATTGGATTGAATAAATGGATATACAGGATGAGTTATAAAATAAAATTTATTGTTGATATAATTAATTAATTAAAATTTATCTGCGTATAAAAAAATTATTGATAATGGGAATTGCGTTGAAAAAAAATTAAAATTATATAAATATAGGAAGAAATTGAGCTCATGATATTATTGTTATGATTGTTATTGGTATTATTATTGTTATTGCTTGGGAACTAATGGTGTTATGAATTTGTTTCTTATGATGATGATTTGATATATGAGATTTTGATGCTATGTTTTTCTTTTATCTATGAAAATTCGTTGGGGATGTTCATGTCCATGTGATCGAGAGAGTGCTCGAAGATTCGACGAGGATGACTGTTACTTCGGCGTGTTCCTTCGTCTGTGATGTTTGTAACGAAGCCCATTCGAAAATGTCTAGTTAAAAATGACATTAACTAAATTATGTCAAGCAAAACGACATAACAGATAACATGTCTTAAGCAAAATAAGACATGTATATTTATAAAAATTATATACAGAATGTATATGAAAATGTTGAATCCGTTTGTCACACTACTGCATCAGAACGAGGATGATCCTGTTCATCAACAATGCAACAAGTTAGTGCGGGGAACAAAGACAGGGTGCGTTACTGTCTCGAGTGCTGTGCTGAAGTTTATCCTTGAAAAAAGCTCAGGGATGTTCTGACTTTGTTCTCGGATAAATTCGGGGAATCATGCTATAGATTTTTCCTTGGACAAGAAAGGAAAAATGATTGAACAATTTTGAACTCTATATGAAGGACATTTTAAAAATTAGCTATTTCAGTTGTATGTTTATTTATTTCAGACGGGGATCGTTATATATATATATATTAGTTTATAAGTAAAATAAAATTTTATAATGTATGAAATTATGATTAGCCCTCGTATATTTAGGTTGACCAGAGGATTGAAATTGCCGCTTTTCCGGATATTGTATTTGTTAAAATGTGTTGTCTGTATATATTTTGATTTTATAGATGGTAGGGATGGACAAGAGGATGTTGAAATTTCATTTTTGAATTAGAGATATCTTGACGGTTAAAGTGATCGGTTTATTAAAGAATAAAATTCTCAATTTTATTCTTTGTTTTATAAAATCGGGTTGAATTTTGTTTATGCATTTATTGTAAGGTGCATGTCAATCTTAATTCGATTTATGCGAGTGTTTTAATGTTTATTGAAATTTTTTTTATGGAAAAGATATCTCTCGTGCATTTTATAAATTGTACATGGATCTATGTAAGTTGATAAAATATTTTGTTTATATATTTGATATCACGATTATTTACATTATTATAATTTCATGTATTTCTTGTAATAATTTGTATTTGAAAGTAGTATATGGATATTAGAGAAAGTTGTCATGTTTTTTGTAAGGGAAGTTTTTTCTTAAAAATTATTTTCGAGAACATTTTGAATTCAAGGTTGGAGTTTTCTTTAGTGGGGTTTGACCTTGTTGTGTTATTTTGGCGCATGACAAAATTTCAATTTTCGTGAGTTTTGAAAACTTATTTGTTTTTGACATTTGTTTGAAGGGGTCAAAGTAGAGGTTAAACTTGACAGATTTCACTAGTATTTATTAGTTTTATGTTTGATCGAGATTCACAAGAGGTTTTTCTCTGTGTGCGAGTCATTATTCACAAAGAGTGTTTCCTCATTGCTACTGTTTGATGATGCTTTAGCACCCTATACACTTTGTAGAGGGATTTTTTTTATTTATTTTTTTAAAATATACTAACAAAGGAACTGATTTGGGTTTTATTTGTGTTTATTGTTTTATTCTGGAAAACAAAACTTGACCCTGATCCGCGAGGAACGATTAATGAGATGGCAGTTCGTGGATTCTACTAGACTGAATAGCCGGCAATATAAGCTGTAGTGTGAATAAAAAAATTAATAAGCAATTTCAAAGCAAATTCCACTGCAATATGTTTCAGCCATCTAGGCCTCATCGGTTGAACTAGTGAAGCAATGTGTATACAAATTAATACAGATCTGTTAAACAACGGATCTGTATCTGTATCTACATTTACGCTAAAATCGTCTCCAAGCTATAACCAGTTTCGTTCTATCAGGCGACACCAATTTAATCAGTGACATCCGTTGTTTAACAGATCTGTATTAATTTGTATACACATTGCTTCACTAGTTCAACCGATGAGGCCTAGATGGCTGAAACATATGTATTGAACAGAAGTAAATGCTAAAAATACGAGGTGTTTGTCCATGTTTACAGTGACGGATATGTATTTTGTATATCTGTTTCATTATATAACAACTGCGTAATACGGCAAAAACGTATTGATAAATATCCCTTTTTTGTATATTTACCGCCATCTGGCGCGTCTTAATGGACAGCACCAATATACGTATTTTTCCGTTTTTTTTCGTAATAGCCTTGCTATTCGAGCGGAAGATCGCCTTTTCTGGCCTAGTCGCTTTCTTCCGTCAGATGTCACTGATTAAATTGGTGTCGCCTGATAGAACGAAACTGGTTATAGCTTGGAGACGATTTTAGCGTAAATGTAGATACAGATACAGATCCGTTGTTTAACAGATCTGTATTAATTTGTATACACATTGCTTCACTAGTTCAACCGATAAGGCCTAGATGGCTGAAACATATGTATTGAACAGAAGTAAATGCTAAAAATACGAGGTGTTTGTCCATGTTTACAGTGACGGATATGTATTTTGCATATCTGTTTCATTATATAACAACTGCGTAATACGGCAAAAACATATTGATAAATATCCCTTTTTTATATAATTATGATTATTTTATTTGTGTACAAATTTCTGTAAACATTGTTATTTATTATGACTTTTGAAAGCATCATGTTCAAAATTTGTAATTGAAATCATGTGAATGGGTTTTATTAGCATTTAAATAGGTTGCTGGAGATGTTTTCAACACTGAATTATTAAAGAGATACATTGAAGAAACTTTTTAAATTATCTCTTTTCAATTATCAATTTTCAATTTGTCATAATTTTCGAATTCATTGTACAATTTTCTAAGAAAATTTGATTTATGCTTTTACAACTTTGATATGGTAGTCAAGACGACAAAAAAACCAATATTATTGATTAAGAAGATTTTTGAATGCAGTTATAAAGAATAGTCTAATTTTGAATTCCTCTTCAAAATTAATCATATAAATTATTTACGGCTACATTTTTACCACAAGAAAGTGGTTTTGTTAATTTTACACCTTGCAAGAAGGTTTTCTTCGAGTGTGGAAGTACTAGGAAACCTAATTATCATTACTTTTGTGTTTCCATCATTACTAAAATCAGTTTACGTTTAAGCAGCATTTAATAAGAAGTTTCTGGAACCATTTTTGGATATTTTTGTTAAAGAACACCTCTTCAGGATACCAAAATTGCACATAACATAGTTGTATTCAGCGTGGATAGGGAACGTATGCGGATCTGGGATTAGGATATCAACCAGGCGTTTGAGACAAGCAACTTTATTCTTATTACGCTGTACCTTCTGGGATTCTACTGAGTTTTCAACATCCAGTGAATACGTTGGTTTAGAAATTACCGTATTTGTCATTAGCAACAGGTATTCTTGTGAAAATTGTTTCCTATATTTACATAAAAGATATAACATCTCTTCCAATTTCATATTTTATAATAGATTACTCACGTTATTTCAAGGGACATATCACTTTGTTTTTTATATCAGTTATTGCGATATTTTTAATAAATATTGACACTTGTTTTTTAATTCGACCATATTTCTAAAACAATATTACTAGAATTTGGGTAGGCAACCCATTGCATCTTGTAATTTAGAAGGTTACATACATTTTATCACATAAATTTGTTTATTTTGGATATTTAGTGCTTAGAAATTATATTTTGTATCTTGTTAGTAAAATTACTGAATTTAAATCAAATATATTTATTATTATCTTTTGACTATTTCGTTTTATTTTATGTATTAACTCGTTTTTTTTTGTTTGTGTATCTGGTACTCGCATTCAAACTCTTTCGAGATTAAGTTGTTCTCTACTTATTTTTGTTTATTCTTTATTATCATATTTGAGCTAGCAATACAGTTATTTTCTTGAAATTTTATATTCATTATTATTAACTACAGTCAGCGTTACTACATTATTGACACCGAACGTGGGTTTATACTCCAAGGCATTCGGTCTTATTACAATATATATATATATATATATATATATATATATATATATATAAGGTAAACTTAATAAGTCGGCGATTAAAGGTCTGGTTTATTACTTCAAAGTATATATATTTAAAATAACTCTACATGTTTCGGCAGTGATGCCTTTGTCAAGAGAATACAAAATATAAATGACAGAATATAAATTTATATTCTGTCATTTATATTTTGTATTCTCTTGACAAAGGCATCACTGCCGAAACATGTAGAGTTATTTTAAATATATATACTTTGAAGTAATAAACCAGACCTTTAATCGCCGACTTATTAAGTTTACCTTATCATACCAAGGTCACGAAGATATTATATTTATATATATATATATATATATATATATATATATATATATATATATATAGTAAATTTAGACGGTCGGTGATTTAAGGTCTGTTTTACTTTAATATGTTTATATTTAAAATAATCTCTTACATGCTTCGGCATTATAAATGTATATTAATGTCATATTTATATATGTGAAGTTGTAATGGATAAAAATTACATTATTCAAAAATAGATTCATGTTTAATAATTATTATTATTATTATTATTATTCAAGTAATAATTAAGCATGTAATTTTGATTCATGACAACTCTTCACACTCTTCTACATTAATAACTTTCAAGTATACTAAGCCTTCACAATCCACTGAAAAGAGTAGGTCATTGACATACATACGAGGGTAAGCTGAAAAATTCGGTAACTATAGTATAACAAAAAACAAGATTTCGGTGAAATGTGTTTTATTTTTTGACATAATCTCCCTTAAGATCAATACATTTAGTCGATGCTCAAGTTTCTCTATGCCTTCGCAGAACTCATTTTCCTCGAGCTCCACAAAATAGTGGTCAACGGCAGCTATTAGCTTTTCATCCGACGCAAATCTCATACCGCCGAGGTGTTTCTTTAGTTTGGGGAACAGATGATAGTCCGACGGAGCTAAATCCGGCGAATGAGGGAGATGCTCAAGCGCTTCGAACATTAATTTGGCCAATTTTTCTTTGACAATTCCGCTCGTATGAAATGCAGCATTGTCTTGATGGAAAATTATTTTTTTATGCTTTCTTCCGGGTCTTTTTTCGACGATAGCTGCCTTCAATCGATCCAAAAGTTTAGAATAGTATACTGCAGTAATCATTTGTCCCTTTGACAGCTAGTCGATAAGCAAGATTCCCTTCGCGTCCCAGAAAACGGAAGAAATCACCTTTCCTCTTGATAGACTGACTTTGGCCTTTTTTGGAGCCCGTTCACCACGTTTAGTCCATAGTTTTGATGGCTGTTTATTTTCTGGTGTGTATTGGTAGACCCAAGTTTCATCGCACATCACAAATTTGCGCAAAAAATCTGCTGGATTTTACAGAAACCGCTCCAAAATGGCTGTAGAACATTACACGCGTTTGAGTTTTTTCTGCGTTGTTAGTAAACGCGGCACCCATCTAGCACACCGCTCAGACATGTCTAATTCAACATTTAAAATGTGCGACACCCGTTCTCTGGAGATGCGTGTAGCTTCAGCAATATCTTGTAATGTGTATCGGCGATCAACTTCTACAAATTTCAAAACTTTTTGCATACTTTCTGCAGAAGTTTTAGGTTTTAGGACGTGCAGAACGGGGATCATCATTTACGATCGTACGACCTTTTTTAAATTCGTTTACCTATTTGCAAACTGTCTTAAAACAAGGAGCTTCCTGGCCTAACACATTTACCATATCAACATGAATTTCTCTAGGCGAAGAATGCTTTTTCCACAGGTATTTAATTACTTCGCGAATTTCGATATTGTCCATTTTTAAGAAGCGATAAAAGTACTCTGCTTTGAACGAGTGTATACAACAAACTACTTGACAGATCGACATGAAGTTTAATGCGTATATCATCGAAACAATAAGCTATACAATAAGCTATACAATAGCGTCAAAGATTCCTTTTACATAGCGCCATCACATAGTTAGTTACCGAATTTTTCAGCTTACCCTCGCATCAAAAAGTAAGGGCCCCAAATTAGAGCCTATGGGTACACCCGATGTTGGATAGAAACTTCGAGACTGAAAACAAGATGTGGTTTCAACAAGACTTGCTACACTGCCAATCAAATAATTCACTTGCTGGAAGAGAAGTTTGATGAATTGCTTCTATGGGGTTGCTGTTAATTTGTTAAGTAATTAGTTTGTACCAACAAATCTGCAATATTACACGATTCGCAGATCAACATTGAACGTGTTGTTCCTGACATTCGAAAAATTAGGTTCGACGGGTTCATTTTTGTCAGTGATTCCGCGTAGGGAAAATTGAATCCATAATAGTATCACCGAACTAAAAATGATTTTAAATTTTGACGATATCTGGGTTTTATTTTACAAACAAAATGCGTCGCTCTTAACGAAGAATGCTATAATACTTTGCAGATTCCGCTTAGACAAAGTTTGGGATTTGGTTTCAGAAGATGACGAATGAAACGTTCCTTGAAACGTCATGCAACCGTCCTTCTCAGGATAACACATCGTTGAAAATCTAGTTATGGATTTTAATTGTGTTTTTAATTAATAGAATTGCGTGTACAAAAGAGGGCTGTAGAGTGTGGTTGCATTAAAATATTGGAAGACATATAAGAATGAACACTCGCAGAAAACTGACGAAGTAATTATCTGAAGATTTATAAAACGAATAATAATGTGAATGAATATTTATAACATTCTGCACTTTACATGCAATGTACGTGCTGTAGAGATTATTGATTTTTAGTTCAAAAGTAATTACTAGAACACTTAGCAGTATAAATAAGGAATTAAAGTGTGAGGAAACAAATTAATTAATTTGTTGAAAAATCTAATTCCTTTTACATCAACAATAAAATCTTGAACATACACAAGAATTGTCAGTACTATAAACTTATAAAGAACGTGAAACAGTTGGTGGTAGCATTACAGTACTCCAAGATTAAAGTTTTATTGCCTCGTATTCAGAAATTGCAGAAATTAAGTTTAAAGTGTAAAATGTTACACATACATGGAAAATGTGAAAAAATTTTATGTGTATCAAAGTTGTTATACGAGTATACTAGAATATTAGAATATACGTCCTATTTACGTGCATAATTTAATAAATTTGTATGTACCTATATATGTATATAGCATGAAAAGAAAAAATATGTCTTTTTACAGACATTTTCTCAAATAATTGAATATTATGCATTCCATTTGTTTCTTACTTACTGAATATAAAGGATACCTAAAAAGTACCTTAATTATTTGCTGTTATAAAATAATCTATATAAATTTACATACGTGACAAAATTCTAGGATTTTATGAACTGCATATAAATAAGTAAACGTATATATATATATATATATATATGAAATGATGGTTTCTCGGGTTCTTGGCCGCGTGTGAGATGTGTCCTTAGAAGGATTGTTGTCTCGACGTTTCGACGGGATCGCACTCGTCATTTTCTAGAGTTGTTCTTTCACTTGACGCTGAAGAGTAACTGCCGATCGTGTCCTCGGGTGTCTGCTATTATGTTGCACTATGGGAGGTGGGGGTTGCGCTGCTGCCGTCGTGCGTACACGGCTTCGCGTGATTGGTCCGGGTGTCTGTGATTCCTGTGTGGGGGCGTGTACCTGTCTCGATGTGTTGTGTTTCGCATGAGTCTTGATTTGCATGCCGGCTAGGAGTGGCTTCCAGGTGTACGCTAAACGTTGGCCGTCGTCGCGTTTGTTTAGACTTTTGGGTCTCTTTTCTATTTCAATCGCTTCTCTAGTAATTCTAGTAGATAGACTTTCGCTCTTCGCTAGGATCTTCGTATTCTCGAAGTCAATAGTGTGCCCCGTTAGGAGGCGGTGTTGTGCTAGAGATGATGTTGTTTGTTTCTTGAAGACTGCGTTTATGTGTTCCTCTTTTCTCACGCTTATTCGCCTGTTCGTCTGGCCTACATAGGATTGTTCGCATTCTGAGCACGGCACTTCGTAAACGCCTTGGTCTTCAAGTGGAATTTTATCTTTCGCGTTGAATATTTTATCGGCTATTTTTCCCTGTGCTGTAAAGATGGTGTCTATGTTGTGTTTTCTTAGTATTCTACCGATTTTGTCTGTGGTACCCTTTATATATGGTAGAAAGGCCTTTGATGTAAATTCCTCTTTTTCCCGTTTTTCTGCTCTATTGTGTCTGGCTTTGTCTATTGTTCTTTGTGAATACCCGTTATCAAGAAGAGCGTTTCTAATATTTCTTCTTTCTTCGTTTTTATGTTCATCGTCTGTTAGTCGTTCGGATCGTAGAACTAGGGTTTTCACTACTGAGTTCAATTGTGCCGGATGATGATGCGATTGTGCTTTTAAGTACCTATTTGTGTGTGTAGGTTTCCGGTAAACGGTGTGTCCCAATGTTCCATTTTCTTTTTTGATCACCAACACATCTAGAAAAGGTAGCTTCCCTTGTTCTTCTACCTCCATTGTAAACTTAATTTTCGGATGTTCGCAGTTTAGTTGGTGTAAAAAGTCTTGTAGTTTTTCCTTGCCATGTGTCCATATTACAAATGTATCGTCGACGTAGCGCAGCCACATTTTCGGTTTGTTCTTACAGGTGTTTAGAAAGTTTGTTTCAAAGTTCTCCATGAATAAGTTCGCTATAATCGGTGATAGCGGGGAACCCATCGGTGCGCCTTCGACTTGTCGATATTTCTGGTTGTTGTATGTGAAATATGTGTTTATAAGGCAGTGTTCTATCAGGTTAATTTTAGCCTTTTGTACTTGATACTGGTTTTCTAATATGGATATGGTCTCTGCGATTGGCACCTGCGTAAATAGAGATGTCACATCGAAGCTGACTAGCAGGTCCGTTGGTTGAACATGAACGTTTTTTATCAGTTCAATGAAATGATCTGCATTCTTTACGTAGGACGCCATTTGTTCTGCGTGTACCTGAAGTTCTTGTGCCAGGTAACGTGCTAGAGCTTGTGTTGGTGATCCAATAGAACTAACAATCGGACGAAGTGGTACATCGGGTTTATGTATTTTTGGGAGTCCGTAGAGTTTTGGACATCGGGACGATTTTTCCCGGGGGATGGTCTGCTTCTTTATTTCCATCCCCCGGGAAAAATCGTCCCGATGTCCAAAACTCTACGGACTCCCAAAAATACATAAACCCGATGTACCACTTCGTCCGATTGTTAGTTCTATTGGATCACCAACACAAGCTCTAGCACGTTACCTGGCACAAGAACTTCAGGTACACGCAGAACAAATGGCGTCCTACGTAAAGAATGCAGATCATTTCATTGAACTGATAAAAAACGTTCATGTTCAACCAACGGACCTGCTAGTCAGCTTCGATGTGACATCTCTATTTACGCAGGTGCCAATCGCAGAGACCATATCCATATTAGAAAACCAGTATCAAGTACAAAAGGCTAAAATTAACCTGATAGAACACTGCCTTATAAACACATATTTCACATACAACAACCAGAAATATCGACAAGTCGAAGGCGCACCGATGGGTTCCCCGCTATCACCGATTATAGCGAACTTATTCATGGAGAACTTTGAAACAAACTTTCTAAACACCTGTAAGAACAAACCGAAAATGTGGCTGCGCTACGTCGACGATACATTTGTAATATGGACACATGGCAAGGAAAAACTACAAGACTTTTTACACCAACTAAACTGCGAACATCCGAAAATTAAGTTTACAATGGAGGTAGAAGAACAAGGGAAGCTACCTTTTCTAGATGTGTTGGTGATCAAAAAAGAAAATGGAACATTGGGACACACCGTTTACCGGAAACCTACACACACAAATAGGTACTTAAAAGCACAATCGCATCATCATCCGGCACAATTGAACTCAGTAGTGAAAACCCTAGTTCTACGATCCGAACGACTAACAGACGATGAACATAAAAACGAAGAAAGAAGAAATATTAGAAACGCTCTTCTTGATAACGGGTATTCACAAAGAACAATAGACAAAGCCAGACACAATAGAGCAGAAAAACGGGAAAAAGAGGAATTTACATCAAAGGCCTTTCTACCATATATAAAGGGTACCACAGACAAAATCGGTAGAATACTAAGAAAACACAACATAGACACCATCTTTACAGCACAGGGAAAAATAGCCGATAAAATATTCAACGCGAAAGATAAAATTCCACTTGAAGACCAAGGCGTTTACGAAGTGCCGTGCTCAGAATGCGAACAATCCTATGTAGGCCAGACGAACAGGCGAATAAGCGTGAGAAAAGAGGAACACATAAACGCAGTCTTCAAGAAACAAACAACATCATCTCTAGCACAACACCGCCTCCTAACGGGGCACACTATTGACTTCGAGAATACGAAGATCCTAGCGAAGAGCGAAAGTCTATCTACTAGAATTACTAGAGAAGCGATTGAAATAGAAAAGAGACCCAAAAGTCTAAACAAACGCGACGACGGCCAACGTTTAGCGTACACCTGGAAGCCACTCCTAGCCGGCATGCAAATCAAGACTCATGCGAAACACAACACATCGAGACAGGTACACGCCCCCACACAGGAATCACAGACACCCGGACCAATCACGCGAAGCCGTGTACGCACGACGGCAGCAGCGCAACCCCCACCTCCCATAGTGCAACATAATAGCAGACACCCGAGGACACGATCGGCAGTTACTCTTCAGCGTCAAGTGAAAGAACAACTCTAGAAAATGACGAGTGCGATCCCGTCGAAACGTCGAGACAACAATCCTTCTAAGGACACATCTCACACGCGGCCAAGAACCCGAGAAACCATCATTTCATCATACAACCGCGAGAACATCAAAATTATCATATATATATATATATATATATATATATATATATATATATATGTACAGATTAGCATAGATAAATGTAGATATTTATTCACACACATAGGTATACATATACGTATATGTATAACAATTTTCAAGAATTCTGGTAGGGATGGCGTTCACTTACGTAGTGGGGTATGTGAAGAGTGGGGATGACATTCGTTGTTCGGATCTCGATGCGTGCGTTTGAGCAAACTCTTGCCAAAAACTAAAATAAATTTTGTACATTTCATTTAGAATTTTGTTTCGTTTTTTTTTTATAGGAATTTTATTTAGTTTTAATTAATAATTTTATTTTAGTTACAATTTTTAAAGAGTTTTGCTTTAGTTCAATGTTAACGCATACATACATCAATTATTATAATAGCGGCTGCAATTCCTTAAAACAAAGCTGTACATCCACACTTTCATTCTGCCGTACTAAACACATATTAAATAATGACAAATGTATCCTCACTATTGTAACTAAACTAATTAGAGTCACATGTACGTGTAAATATGCGTTGGCTAGTGTGTGTAACATGTTTCGCAATTTCCACCGTTACTTCAGTCAATCTGTACATATATTGAAGTAGTTCAGTTTGGCAACAGAAATTTGAAGAGAGAAAACCATAATGTTAAAAATAAAACTTAGATTCAGTATTGCACACGAAGACCATACATTAATAGTATAAGTTATTAAATAAGTTAATACCGCGTAATTAATTGTAAAATTTATTTTGAATTATTTTTAGTATTTATTTAGATCATTTTAATTTATCAAAATTCATTAATTTAATTGAAAATTCGAAAATAATTAACTTGAATAATAATATTAATTTCATATGGATATCTATTTTATCGACCTTAATCATTTTTGATTTGAATTAACTTTCCGCGGGTATCGTGTATTTTATCTTGTGCGCATATGAAATTAATAGACATTTAAAGGAACGTAATTTCTATTTCATAATTAATATGTACTATTTATTGTAAATACTGAATGTAACACATATGTTATATAAAATAAGTCAAAAAGGAGAGATACAAAATTAAATACTTGTAATAATGCAAGATAAATCATATGGGGGCCAAGGAAGAAAAAGGATAATAGTCAATATTTAGTTAACTGGCGCCCAATTTTGTAAAGTATTATTTAACTAATTTATTATTGTCTATATCTACCCAAGTGTAAACAGTCATAGCGACATCTTATAAGCTCTAATGAAAACAGATCGACTTGACAAGGTAGGTATCATTAATACTTCATCATTATATTATTAAGCTAAGGTCTTTTATATATAAAAATGAAGGAATAGAGTGGTGTCTGGGAAAATATGAAGAAGAAACAAAAAATACAAATAGAAAAAGAATTTTGAACTTTTGTATAAAAAATGAATTAGTTGTAACAAATTCTCATTATCAACAATAAATCCACAAGATTACAGAGCGGTAAATAGTGGAAATGAGAAATCTATAATAGACTACTTTATAGTTGGAAAGGAGTTAAGAAGATGGATAAAAGACGTAAAAGTTATGAGAGGCCCAGAGATAGATAGTGATCACCGCTTACTGATTATGAAATGGGACAAAAATAGTAGTAAAAGTGCAGAACAAATAAAGAGAAAGGTAGTAAATAGAAAAATAAAATGTTATCAATTGAGAGAGTCTGAGATTAGAAACAGATATCACGAACATCTGAATCGAAAATTGACGCAGATAAACGCACAAGAAACAGTAGATCAAATATTGGGCAAATTTAAAAAGATAATATTAACAGGTGCTGAAGAACTATGTGGAATAACAACAAATACTAATTCGCAAACAGAAGATATTAAAAAAGTAATTAAAAGTAACAACAAAAATGGCAGAAAAATATACTTGCTCGAAAAGCCAAACAGATTACAACGATTACAGAAGCAAATGGACGATAGTCAAGACAGCGGTAAAGGAAGAAAAACGTAAGGCATGGACTGAGTTCGGAGAGAAAATGAAAATGGCATATAAAAAAACATAAATAATTTTTTGGAATAATTCGGAATGCTAGGAAAAATAAAAGTAACATGATAAGTAACATGAAAGATGAGAATAATGAAGTTTTAGTGGATAAAGAGGAGATTATGAAAAGATAGAAAAGATATTTCAATGACTTATTGGAAGCAACGGACATAAAAACAGAAAACAATAATGTTAGTCTCCGCGATGTGAGAGAGAAAATGGAAGCGGTGACAACGGAAGAAATTCAAGAAGCAATAATGAAACTGAAACTGGGAAAGACCGCAGGATACGACCGGATAACGGCTGATATGATAATAGCAGGAAATGAGAAAATAATAGAGGTACTAAAGATAATAATGGACAAAGTACTAAATACGGGCTACTGAATACAGACTAAATACCAGGGGACTGGCAAATCGGAATAATTGTAACAGTAAACAAGAAAGGACTGTAGTAATTATCGTGGAATCACATTACCAAGTACAGTAGGTAAATTATACGCTAGAGTATTAAAAACAAGACTGAGAGGGACATTGGAAGGAACTTTAGAAGATACACACTATGGTTTTAGCCGAGGAGTGACGGATGCAAATTTCATTCTGCGGAACATAACCGAAAATGAAATAATGAAGGACGGTGAAGTACATCTTTGTTTTATACATTTAGAGTAGGCTTTTGACAAACTAAATGGAAACGACATATGGAGAACACTAGAGAAAAGGAGCGTAAGCGACAAAATCATAAATGGCATAAAAGCACAGTATAAACAAACTAGGAACTTTGTTAGAGTTAAACAGGATAAGTCACATATGTTTGAAACCAAAAAATGAGTGAGACAGGATTGCGTCTTGGGTCTGTTACTCTTCTCAATGTATTAGATGAGGGAATTAAAGATGCTAAAAAAATTGCAACCAATATAAAGTAGGACACTGGAGAATGGAAGATATAAAGGTCACCGAACTGATGTATGCAAACAATTTGGTGCTGATCTCCAGAAACGAAAGAACACTAAATGAAAACATACGAATAGTTTATAATAGTTTGGAAGCAAGAAATATGAAAATAAATGTTAAAAAGACAAAACCTATGGTTATAATTATGGCTATAATAATAATATTGGCTCTGAAACATGGATGCTGACAGAAAAATAGAATCAAAAGCATGGAAATGAGATTTTTGCGGAAAACTGATGGAATAATGAGAATGGACAAAATAAAAAATATCGACATTAGAGAAAATCTGAAAACGGGTCCAATACTAAACTTAATAGAAGATGGACAGTTGAGATAGTTGGGACATGTATTGAGAATGGGGGCAGATAAATCGGTAAGAAGAGTCTTTGAAGCAAGAAGATACAAGCGAAGAATGAAAGGAAGACCAAGAAAAAGGTGGAGTGATGTCGTTGAAAGTGCGGCTAGGGAAAGGATTGTTGGGTGGTGAAGTGAGACATAGGGTGCAAAACAGAAAAGAATGTAAAGAGACATATAAAAAGAAACTGAAGTCCTGACTCAGCTCCGTACAGCTTTACAC
The DNA here is from genome assembly GCA_935421215.2 of Melolontha melolontha. Lineage (NCBI taxonomy): Eukaryota > Metazoa > Arthropoda > Insecta > Coleoptera > Scarabaeidae > Melolontha > Melolontha melolontha. Next base: position 4,500,842 of record OW285240.1, on the reverse strand, counting down.
CTCCAAGGCTATGATTAAGTAAGTAAGTAAGTAACGAAAGGCATGTTCTTTACCGAAATCCTTGATGAAATGCGAGATATATTGGGTGAGGTTTGTCTTATGTATGCAACCGTCAGAAAACGGGGAAATGAATTTAAGCGTAGCAGGAACAGCTTAGAAGATGACACCCGCAGTTGACGCCTAAAAACGGCTACAAGTACAGAAATGGTATAAAGGCTTTAGGATTAAGTAAGTAAGTACATGTGACTATAGGACGCTTACTGATGCTTACGTTCCTTAGGTTCTAATATTTTAATAATTATTGCAGTTTTGTAATATTTTAATTTACATATATTATTTTACATTATAACGAACGTTTCATATCAAAGTGAATGGCTAAAGTGGTTAATAAATATTATTATTATTTTTATTATTATTATTAGTACTAGTTTTCGGGGTTGACAATTCTTAAACTTTTCGTAATAAAAAATATGTAATTTAAAATCTCATTTATCATTGTGTAATAAAGATATTACTTTCGGTGAAACGCCAAGATACGATAGGAGAAGATGTAAATATCAAGAAAAAAAGATCGTTAAACGACAAAAAGATTAATGTAAAAGGAATAAAAATACGAATATATGAATTATTTTTTAAGTACTTATTCTAAATACTCTGTAACATTTAACACTCTTATATATTATTTGATGTACGTTTAAATTTTACTATTACTTGATAGTTTTTCAAGTGAGTTTCAAGTAAAATTACCAGTAAAACTGCCAAGCATCTTATTTGATTGCCTATACATTTTTTGGGTAATATCATATTGTTTCTATTTTCTGCGAAAACTGGTTTCAAAACCTACCTTCGAAATTGCCTTGTTATTTTGAAATGATAGATTTCTAAATGTATCAATGATGATTAATATCTCGCCTGAATAGTGTGCCATTCATTAAGTAAGAAGGAAATCATGACAATAGATATTTCACTAATAAATTTTTCGTTTTATTGTAATGTTTAATAGCTCTTCTTGATATCATTATTTCCTTTAAGTATCGAAAATCAATACCGTCCTTTCGAATTTAAATTTAATATTTCACCGTTGATTTAATCAATGTCGTTTCTCTTGTAATATGCGATACTATATTTCATATTTGAGTATGCGTAAAATTAAATAAATCCGACAAACTGTCAAACACGTTATCTATACTAATATGATTTATAAGTTTGCTTTTTTTTCGTTAATTTTAAAATCGAATATGAAGATTTTTAACAACTGAAATTGTGTTTTGTTATATTAATTTATTATAAATCATCATACGTATTTCTTATTTATTATTTTAACGTTAAGAATATAGCTATTTATTTTGTTTAAAAACGTCTTATTATTTCTTTAGATATTAAATAATATTTAATTATATGCTCACAGCTCCTATAGTAACATATATATATATATATATATATATATATATATATATATATATATATATATATATATATACGAGGAGCTGACAAAAATTTTCGATATGTGAAAAACACAATAAATTGTTCTTACAACTTAATCACTACCATCAACATTCGAAATATTCTTCTTCCGTATGCATACACCGGTCCCAGTGACTTGTCCGTAACTGGAAGCAGTGCTGGAAGTCTTCCCGCTTTAACGTATTCAACATTGCCTGCAATTCTGTCTGGATCTCCTTAATTGTCTCAAAACGGCGCCCCTTGAGCTTTAGTTTGAAATTTGGAAACAGTAAGAAGTCACAAAGAAGAAGTCACTAGAGAATAGTGTGGGTGGGTAGTACTGCCGTTTTCGTTGTAGCTAAAAACTGACGCACAACTAGTGACATGTGGGTTGGTGTATTGTCATGATGAGGATTCGATTCACAAATTATTACGCCACTTGGCAGGTCGAAGAACATCACTCTAAAATAGTCCGTTAACTGCTTCATTTGGTAGAAGTTCGCTTCCTTTTCGGCAGTTTCTTTCTGCTCTGTCCACATAAACACGATGCCGTTTTTGTTCAATGCTGAGTCGCCTTGGCACAATCTTCGCAATACGTCACATGTTGTTTGTTTGACAGAATACGCTGATAAATGCTGTACGACAAGGGGGCAATATTATAAATGTCATGAATTGTTCTCGTACGGTCTTGCGGGATAGCATCACGCACTTTTGTTGCGACATTTTGTGGCGTGTTTTCCGTCGATGGACGATTGGAGTGCTCACAATCATCAGCCAACGCGTATCTATTTTTAAAACGGTTGTACCACTCATAAGTTTGAGCCGGCCTAAAGCATTTTCACCAAACCTTTATTTAAGCATCTTCAGAGTTTCTAGTACCGTTTTACCAAGTCTGCAGCCGAATTTAATGCACGTTCTTTGCTCTTTCCTTCAGAAATTTTAGTGCTGCATATTAACTCAAACACAACTTATCAAATATAAAAGCAAAAGTTTTTCACCACATTCTAATACCGGGAATCTCTGGGTAGCTCCTAGTATAACATATTTCCATGGATTTTTGACCGCAACTTTTAGTGAACATTTTTGAAAAATATAATTTTTGTAGTGTACTATTTTCTATGACAGTGTATGATTTTATTGTATGAACTCTAATTGTATTTTGATTTATTTATGAATTCTTAGGTTTTGATTAGCGCAGTTCCTGGAAGCCGTTCGGACTTGCTGGGCAAAATATATTTGATAAATGTATTTTTTATTATGTTTGGATGCGTGCTGCATGTAAACGTTTTGTCAGACACGTCTTGGTATTCAAATAAGAGAGTTCTATATTTTTGGAGTTAAAACTTTTTCATTTCTTAGTTCATTTAATTACGGTTTTTGTTTTGAATCTATAGTGGCTGTGTTTACTGAGTTTAATTACCGTATTTTTACGAGTTTGTATACTTGTAATTTTTGATTTATTTAATCTCTTATTTGCACGTGCTCTCAAGGTTATATAAAATAAAAACCTACGTAAGTTTTATTTTACAATAATAATATTATTTCTTTATTGTATGCATTGATTGTAATATTAATTGTATGAGTTTCTATATATATAGATTAGTTAATAATAGATTACAAAGATAATTTTTCGTGTCAAGTAAGTTTTTTTTTGTTACGATAAATTTCTAGAACGATTTCTATTTTCAAGGTTGGTTTTTATATACTGGTGGTATCTGCGCAGGTTAAATATTTCGGTTTGACAGTTAAATCTGTTTACATTTTTGAGTTTATTTTGGGGTGATTGAAAAAGATATCTTTGGAATTTATTTAGTTTTAATTTTGTTTCGCCAGTCATGAGAGGATGTTTAAATTTGCTTAGCTGTCACTCCTAGCAAATTAAGTTTACTTCTATGTGTAATTGTAATACACAGGTCTCTATACTTCATAAAGATTCAATTTTTTTATTTTTTTTTAATAAACAATAATTTGGAAACTGTGACTTTATTATTACCTTTGTGTGAACGATTGATTTTGGCGCCCAGTATTTTTGTAGAAGAGAAGTACCACGTTTTCCTATTGGAAACCCGGAGATTAAAGCTGTCTCATAAAAGAAAATTAACCGATTGAGCATTAAAGTTGGAGAGTGTTGTGGTGAATAGTGGTTCAGTCAACTACGAACTGACTATTCATAGCACTATTTTGGCGTACCCAACGTGGAGCGAACAAAGAAATAGTTATTTTAGTGTATCCAAGCGTGAGGCGAACAAAAGCAGTTTTGGAAAGTAAATTAAAGCACTATATAAAAGATGTAAGGAATAATGAAACGAGGAGGAGAATGGAGGCAGCCGTCTCAAGTTGCTGGTAGTCAAGAATCGTTGGAAGAAGCAAGGGCTGTATTAAGTCAAGTAAATCAAGATAATAACATACATGAGGGGGGGGGCATGAAGGTAGTAATGGGGAAAATATTTTCCTGGACATGTTGGTGCAAATACAGAAGAAAATGGATATAATAATGGACAAACAAAAGGAAATGGAAGGGAAAGTAGATGTAATCATGGATAAAGTTATGGCTTCAAGTAAAATTAGTCAAGAAAAAGATGTTACAATAGAGGATTCGTTTCAATTTGAAACCTGACGATTTTTTTATAATTAGTCTTTACATTAGTTTAAATCCTATTTTTAAAGCATTTGCTCTCTGTAAAAAGTTTAACGTATGCATGCAACTTGTTTTAATAGTTCCGTAGATTCAGTAGAAAGTAGCTATGCATACCATTACAAATTCTGCGAGGCAAATAATTATAATAAGGTCAATAATATGAATGCTGGCACCGAATGTTAAACTCGTATTTATGTACAATGAATACTGTGTATGAATTAAAGTAACAAAGCAATCATAGTATCAAAGTAATCAAAGTAATCAAGGTAATCAAAATAATCAAAATAAACAAAATAAGAAAAATAATCAAAGTAATGAATACATTCATCGGTTACTCAAGGTTTGAGTAACGAATAGTAACCATTACTTAAGAGTACCGAAAATCGATATCTCTAATTGTTATTGTTTTCGTTGTAGTCATAAGTGTTTTATTCATTTGCCTTTGAAAAGATATATAAACATACATTAATATTCCCACGAGTAATAGATGATAAAATATAGGTAGCGAAAATGTCAGAAACAAATACAATAAATCATAAATTTGAATAAGATGATAAGCAAAACGTGAGTAAGAATGTAAAATAAATCCATATTTTACATCGTCAACAATTGAAATTTAAATTCGACGTTATTTATCAGTAAAACTTTACTGCGTTGGTGGCGTCTTTTAAAATTCCATCGAACAGTATTTGCATGGATCTGTCACTGATTTAAAGAAAGCTGTAGCTGTTTGAAATACAATAATATCAATTCCTTGCTATCGGTATCTAACGAATAAGGGAACGTGATGCTCCTACAGAAAACGACCCAGTGGAATACGTAGTCATGCTAGATGCTAAATCTTAAAATATTTCTTAAAATTATATTTTATTTTATGCTAAATGAAAATCATGTACATTATTGGCCAAAAATAAAGTAACTCTTTAAAGACAGAAAAATACTTCTTATTAACTTAATAAACTTGTTCTATACTTCTTATTAACTACAAAACTTCTACCCTTATCAAATCTATGTGAAATACCTCAACATCTTAGTACATACCATATGAACGAGTGTCTTATAGTAATCTATAGCAGTCGGTAATATGCGCAAATAGAGAGACAACGCGGCCAGCGTCAATTCTGTACTTGCTATCGAGTGGAACGCATCTATCATAGAGTCACATTTTATCGTAATTCTAATCTATTATTTGCAGTTAATTTTGTATTTTATTTTTTATTTCTTTTTTTTTGAATATTTGTCATTATTTTCGTTGATTCTGATTTCATATCTGGCTATGGAAATTTTATCGCTTTAAGTAATGAAATTAGTTAAATGTAACCATTTTGCTCAGTCAATCTGCCAAATTACGCAGTCATTTCGAACAGAATTTGAAAAAGCATAGAGTATGAGACAGTGCGTCACAATATTAATCATTTTGAAGCCAATACTTAAGCTTGCTTATTTTCGCAACAACGAAAACAGAAAAAAAATCTCAAAATGACAAAAAAAATATTCTCATTTGTGCTGGAGTAGGAGGAAAAAACATACTTTCACACGACAATCGATTAAATGTGGAAGAAGTCAATTATTTCATATACCTTGGATTACTTATAAACAATCAAGGAGGATGTGATAAAGTAATTAATAGACGTATCTTAATGGCGAGAGGTGCAATGGCGAACCTAAACAAGATATGGAAAGACCGACAAATCATGAGAAACACTGAAACCCTGTTAGTTAAATACTTGATATTCTCGATTTTTCTGCGTGGAGTTGTGTCGTGGTTAATCAAAGCCCCCGACAGGAAAAAGGTACATGCATTTAAGATGTGGTGCTGGCGTCGTATGCTTCGTATATCTTGGACTGAAAAACGTACTAATGCATCTATACTGGATGAACGTAAAGTTGCTGATAGACTATCTACGATATGCAGAAGCAGAATCCTTCAGTACTTTGGATACACAACTAGACGAGAGAGAGGTAACCTAGAAAAACTAATTGTCCAAGGCAAGATTCAGGGCAGGAGACCAAGGGGCAGATCCCCAAGCAGGTGGACTGTTCAAATGAAAGAGATAACAATACCGCTTGTATGGATTAAACAAAAATAAATACCATTATTATAAATTATGAAAACAAATGAAATATTTCTAAACGATAAATACGGGAGGTTTGAGTTTTTTGAAGTAGTTTTAGGATGTAGATG